>JABCMI010000032.1:2420418-3620418 GCA_026261945.1 Hirschfeldia incana
TACCGGCGAATGTGATGTCTGGAGAAACGGCGATGACGCGAGTCTCTCCGCCTACGTATTTGAGAAGGCCGTCTGAAGGTCTAGGGAGGATTTTGCCACCAAAGCTGGTCATGAACTTCACTTTATTACTCCTCGGCGATCTCTCTCCCTTGGACATTTTTGCCGCCAGGATTTTTTTAGGATTGTTTTTTTTTGTAAAATTAAATAGAAAATATCAAAGAAATGCAAAAATTGAAACCCCGTTTAATATGTTTATAAAGATTGATGCTCCAGCCTCTTCCTTCTTCGGATTAATTAAAAATGTTGAGATTGATGTAAAAATGCAATAGTTTTTGTTGAAGAAGAAGAAGAAAAGAGGTTGATCATATTGTAATCCGGGAATTTTTTCAGAGTTTTTTCTACAGAAAAAGATTAAGGAAAAGAGGAATAAAAGATTATAAAGCAAGAAAATAGATGTAGAGGTTTCGTAGCCGTAAAAGATTATATTAAGAGTATTTTTAGATTGTTGGATTGTTTGCTAATTTTGGATTTTTTTTTCTTTTTTCCACTAAACGATTATTTTCTTTAGGTACTAGAGCGGACAATTTCTACGATAGTCAAATATCATTTACAGGAGATATAAAAAGAACTAATTGCGGTTCAAAAACCTATCACGCTAGATGGAAGTAACTTTAGACATTGGAAAGTTTGGATGAGTGATAAGTTTCTTGGGTTTCCACTTAAAACCAATTGGCAATTAGTGGAGTTTTCCAAGTTCCTTATATATTATTCATGTCCTTTACATATATCCAATGTGTGATCTTCTCTCTAATAATGAGGCATGTCATTCGTGCAATTGGTGAAAAACAATGGTCAGTGGTTACAATTGGTTGGACACAACCAGCTATGTTCAATGAGAAAGAGAAGGATCACTAAGCTGCAAAATCAATGGACAACTCGAGAAAAGTACTTATTGAAGTTCAACTCAAAGACCATATCCACTATCTTCTCTGCAATAGATACTGATCAGTTTGAGATCATACAGGGATGTAAATCTGCCAAAACTTATTGGAAAATCTTAAAACCTTTTTTGAAGGAGATACAAGTGTCAAACGAACGTGTCTGGATCATCTGGCTACTAAGTTTGAGGACAAAAGAATTGGTGAAAATGAATCGTTATGAAGTTTTACTGCAAAGTTGAACGCTATAACCAATGAAGAAGTAGAAAGAAAAATTACAATGAGAAGAAGCTTGTTAAGAAACTCAACAGGTGTCTTCCCATCAGGTTTGAATTTTATAAAGCAGTACTGAAGACGATGAATTCTGATGAAGTTCAGTTTGACAAACCCTCTCTTCCTCATGATTCACTGTAAAATTAAAAAAAAAAAAAACACCCTCTCTTCCTCATGATTCACTGTAAAGGCAATTCAAGAATAGTGGAAGATCCAACATAAGTTCAGCAGTACTGAAGACGATGAATTCTGATGAAGTTCAGTTTGACAAACCCTCTCTTCCTCATGTTCAAATTGGAGGAACATGTGAACCTGATGAAAAGAAATTTCAACAGTATGGTGAAAAGGTTTGACAAAGGACTATCCAAGAATAGTGGAAGATCCAACATAAGTGGTGAGAATCGAAATCCTCGATTCAGTGAAGATCAAAGACACTGGAAAAGGACATGCAATGTCATGAATGTGAGCACTAACAAAGTTTTCACCAATTTTCAACTGGAGTAAAAAACTCAACATCACATAAATAGGTAGAACGAGAATGATAGATTTTTTCAAAACTTCTTTCCTATTTTTAGACAATTATCTGGTTGATCACTCATTAATTCTATTATATAATATTTTTGTAATGCTCCGACCGTCTACGGCTAATGGACCAGTCACGCTCGCTCTCTCGGCCCGTGTCTAATCCTACAATCACCGTCCGACCTTTTGCCGTACTTTGGCCTCACTCGCACGCTATCACAAATCTCTGATAGGTCACCCAACCTTCCACTACTATAGTTCAAGCACACTTAACTCTGGAGTTTTTTTAGAATGTGTTCCAAAAAAGGTAAGTCAACTTTAGTGACATAGATAGTCAAATCAATTCTTTTAATCATTTCCACATACCACAACTCGGGATGTTACAATTTTATTAATGAAATCAGAATTTTGCATTTTAATACACTGATATCTTTTGGTATGTCTAGATAAGTTTCATACCTTCTTCATTTTCAATACCCAAAATAGTTTTGATTAAGTTTCTCATTGTTCCAGAAATTATTTTGCTAAAAAAATCCTTCAAAATTCAAGAGTTTTTTCCTATATAAGAATAGACTCCTAAATTACAGAAAAAATTATTAAAGCTTTTTAAAAATAGTTTATAGCCCCCGAGTTTCAGATCAACACTCCAAAAAATTGATCAAATTTTATACATTGACCAAATGCTGTCTCTGTTCCATAAAATCTTTATTCCCACATGTAAATATTAATATGATTTATCCACGTCTAAATATTGATATGATATTACTTTTATAAATATCAATATAATGCTCATTATTCTGTTCTTCATTGTTTCAATTTTATATCTAACGTTCTTCACAATGACTTTGTAGTTTCAACATAATATCCAAAATCAAATGTTATAAAAAATATCAATATAATATTATCCTCCCACATTTAGATATCCAAAACGCATTTGACGAAGTTCACAACGCATTTGACGACGTCTTAAGAATTTTCTTGACGGGCAATCGCGTGAGACCGAGTAATTAAAGCATCTGAAAGTTTATAAATAGCGATCTCTTCTCTTATGATTCCACCAATGACTTCCCAAGATAGGAAAGGTAAGACGACCGAAGAGAAATCCTCCTCGCTTTCTTCGCTTCCCGATGATTTGCTGTTGACCTGCTTCGCGCGTGGCTCCACATTGCACTACCCAACACTCACCCTCGTCTCCAAGAGATTTCAATCACTCATCGCCTCACCAGAGCTATACAAGATCCGATCCACACTAGGCCGCGGACAGAGTTGTCTCTATGTGTGCTTTGGGTCCGATCAGGACCCTAACCCTCGCTGGTTCACTCTCTGCCTGAAACCAGACCGAAACGTGAGGAACGGGTCAAGTGGGAATGTTCTGGTCCCAACCTCGGTTCCCCATTCTGCTCCTGCGCACTGGTCTGGTCTTATCGGCGGACCTTCCAATGAAATCTACAACATTGGCGGGCCCCTTGACGATGATTCATCGTCAAGCGAGCCCGGAAACATGTGGGTGGACCCAATGGTCGATGTCCTTGATAGAAAGATATATTTAACAATAGGCTGCAATCCAAACACTCGAACTTGGGACCCTGAGGTCCCTCCCGCTTTTGTAAGCTTAGTGGTTAGAAAAAAAGCTTACACGTTTGGATCCTCTGACGATTCGGCTTACAAACCCAAAGACGGTCGATGGGAAAGGTTTTGGGGTTGGAAACCGAGTGTGGGATGGTTTTCGTGTTGCGTGATTGACAAGGTACTGTACCGTTATCGCTCTGGAGAGTTCAAATGGTATGACACCAAGGCGGGACACTGGAGGAAGTTAAAGGGTTTGAAAGGACTGCCTAAGTTTGTCAGTTATGGTTTTCAGTTGGTTGGTTATGGTGGGAAGTTGGCGGTTGTGTGGGCTGAGCTTGTGCCTAACG
The DNA here is from genome assembly GCA_026261945.1 of Hirschfeldia incana. Classification (NCBI taxonomy): domain Eukaryota; kingdom Viridiplantae; phylum Streptophyta; class Magnoliopsida; order Brassicales; family Brassicaceae; genus Hirschfeldia; species Hirschfeldia incana. The sequence continues at coordinate 2,424,068 of JABCMI010000032.1, forward strand.
GTGGCGATAAGAAGAAGGTTGTTTGGTGTGCAGTAATTACGCTTGAGAGGCCTAAGAGTGGCGATGATATTTGGGGGGAGATCGAGTGGTGTGACGTAGTATGTACAGTTCCCAAGTCATATCAGTTGGAGTATGCTCTTGATGCTACTCTCTGATCAATCACATACCATAACAGGTGCATTTTTTTATTTTTTTTATTTACTAATTGTGGATTCTCCTGCAATTAACTTCATTTCATTTGTATCTTTCATAGAAAAGAACCAAAACAAGATATTCATTTGATTCAAGTGTGTTTTGCCTTGAACTGTACAATAAATAATTGTCTCTCTGTTTCTATATATTCATTTGATTCAAGTGTGTTTTGCCCTGAACTGTACAATAAATAATTGTCTCTGCTTCTTTGTGATTCAAAGAAAATTTGACGTAATATTGGACTCTAGATTGTGTCACCATAAAATGCTAATGGCTTATATTCTTGTTTGTTTTTCTTGTTGGTCTAATAAGCACATATCTGTTACCTCAGAGATTAGGTGTAAATACATGAAGAGGTTATCTACGTTTGTTAGTTACTGACATGAAGCAATGACTACATAAACATCATCAAGTGACCATTTTGTAAGCTTTGATTTATCTGAAGGATTTATAACAGCTTGGTCCATACCCGCACGGCGATAACCGATTATGATTTCTTGTCTTTGACGAGCCCTTCTCATTATATCATAGAAGCAAACCTCTTCTTGATCATATATGTAGAATTCTGCAGGTCTTATGCACAATTCGTTACCCTGCAGCAAAAAGTTAAATGACTACTCATCAGAGAAAATTGACATCATCTGTCAACTCTGCAGAAACAAAGCAAGTTTCATTTTATGTTACCTTCTCAGCGAAAAGCTCTTTTAAAACACGGTTTATTTGCTTATCTTCTGCGACCATCGCAAGAGCCATACTAACTAACTCGTTGGATAGTACGTAATCACTTATTCTGGAGACAGAGACAAGGTTCTTTGTTCTTGAGTCCAGAATTTCACTTATCACAATTGATTTATCTGAAGCTTGCTGCATTTTACGGATCCAACAGCTACTTGGGAACACATTTGATTTTGTATCTTTGTAGGGGAGCCGTTTAGACTGTTGATTAACATAGGAAAATAACAGCTCTCATTAGTAATCACATATTTGTTGAGACAGATTCAGACAGGCATACATAAAGATTTTCATATACTAAAAAACACTAACTGAAATGGTACATAAAAATAGAAGACATTGGGATATGAACCTGTATATCTCGAATAAGGAGAAGCGTGGCAAGAGATCGGGAGTCTGAATGAACAATAGAGTTTTCCAGTGACTGTTCTGCAAGAATTAAGATCTGCAATTTGATTTGATTACATGGTAATATGTATTCTCAAGCTACATCAATCAACCAGATAAAGCAAAGGAAACCAAACAACTTACCGAGTCGAAAGTTTCAAGGGGTAAACTCTCTAAATGACGCCTAATTACTGCATTTCCCTGCCTATGCACAAGTCTTATATTCACCAATTTGGATATATTCAATCCTGCATCTGTCAGTTTTTTCTCTCTTTCCTGATCTGGAACCTCATTAAACATCCACAACTCAGATCCAGGCGCAAGCAGAGCTTCTAGCACCTATAGGGATAGAAAAATCTATAACCCACAACATAGTATATCTACCATCAACTTATTAATTCTGTGGTTCTTAGAGTATATAACATGCACCTTGATCATATCATCAATGTCACGGCGCCAACCACAAAACAGTATTTTCTCTGGATATTTTGGAGGATTCGGCATTTTTGGAAAATGACACTTCCGCACCTACAATGTTAACGCATCTCTATGTAATTGATGAACCGTTGTAATTATATTATGAAATCATGTTAGCTTGATAGGGTACCTATTGTCAAATGGCAAAGTAGATTCAGGATGTTGCATACATTTACATAAAGAGGAAGGAAGCAAACCTTCGGAAGTGAACCAGGAGCATAAGTGTCATCATCCTCGGCTATAACAAGTATTTCATCTCCTTCTTCCAGAACATAGCTGTCGCTCGGATTCAAAACTATCTTCCCATCCACTGCAACCTTCACTCCGCATGGAATCGCATTCGGAAATGAAACGAGGACATCTTCAAAACGGTAACCATCAAGCTGAGGCCACTTCTTTATGTAAAACTCGGCGTTCTCAAAGCCCAATATATCCTCCCATATCTGACAATGGTAAATATAAGAAGAGTTAAAAAGCAGAAGTATACATGCATCACTTGCTTCTTCTTCTTTCTTTTGAGAGACTAACCTGAGCAAGGCCAGGTTGAAGAGCGCATTGTATCATTAAGCGTCCAATCACATCATGAGCTACAACTGTTTCAATGCGCTCCCCACCAACAAGCTTTACCAATGGCTCGTTGTCAAGATCACACATTTCAACCACAACATGCCCCTTCAAGCCCTCTTTCACTCCTGTTAGACTGAGCACAACCCTTAAGGCACGTGCGTCACTCTGTTTTAATTTAATCCTAAAAGCGATTAATAATACTTCACAAAAATTTACCATAGTGATGGAAGGAAAACAAGAAACAAACCTGATCAGCGTTTTCATCAGATCCTAGTACAATGATAGCACGCGCATTTGAAACTGAAACCTGCCAAAAAAAACGTTTCATTGTCAGATGTTTCACCAACAATCAAAGACTTACTGCAGTTTTAAGCTTTAGAAACTTGACCTTCTTTAAATCAGGGAGTATAAGTGGGCTGCCACTTCTACATATAACTGATGTTCCCATCAAATCGAATTCGAGTTTGGATATATCAGTCTCCATCTCTTCCTTGTCTCGTTCCGCTAACACCACCACTACACCTCCCCCAATGCTTTTATTTGCTATTGCCAGCTGCTTCAAAAGTGAACCCTACACACATCCATGATCATTTTCTCTGTTTTTTAAATTTATTTATTACAAAACACACAGAGAAAAGAGGGTTAAAAAAAGGCACACACCAATTTATCACTCCATCCAAGTATTAATATATGATTGCTTTCAAGAACTTCGCTCTTCCCTTTCCTAAGGGAATCAACCATCTTCGAGATAGCATCTGAAATAAGTCCAAGCATCGTAGCGAATATCAACATCCCTCCTGCGCTTATAGCCACGGACACTATCCTAGGCCCTACGCCTACCCTATCAGCGTGGTTTCCCGAATCCGCCACAAAAGTCCAAGAAAGCCAAAGTGCTTCATCGACCCCACAGTCGCTGACCGCATACAACGCTAAGCCACCGTACACTATAAGAACTACTGTCGCGAAGAGAAGGGCGAGTAGCTTAGCATATGGATATACTGAAAAACACACGTCCAGTGAATAAGCTAATCTTTTCCTCAAGGGAATGACCTCTTCTTTCTTCTTATTCTTGTTATTGTTTGTTGTTCGTTTGAGTAGGTTCTTGACGTATGAGAGATCGTCAAGATACATGTACAACAAAATGGGTAAGGCTAGGGTGATGATCACAGTGTATAAAACAACGGCTCTGTTATTAACATCTTCCAGCTGTAGATTTTCGTTGTTTTCGTCACTGCCTAGAACTCCGCTACTGCTACATTTTGTTATAAGGATGGACTTCTCTGCCTATAACAATAAAACAAAATAAAACTCTCTCTTACATAAACTTAAAATCGAAACAAAAGTATGAGGTGCTTTCAATAAAAGGAAAGAAACATTACCTCTAGTTTTGTAACTTTAGCTCGAAGAAACATCACATAAATAAAAGAAAATGAACAAATGAATTTGAGCTGCAAACATGAGTAAAAAACAGAACATTAGCAACCAATTCACTATGCAGGCTTGCTTAACTGTATTATCAATGGATACAACACTAAAGACAAGAAGATTCAGTTATGCTATAACTGAAGAAGACAAAGATAAAAAAAACATAACATACGCAATGAGTAAGAGAAAAATGAGTCCAGAGCTTAGTTATCCTTTGACTCGGTGATTGATGAGTCGCCAAAACTTGACTTGGCGCCGATTCAGAGTTCAGCTTAGTGGTGTCACCGTCGCAGCTAACACCATCACCGTCCAGTTGGAGATCAGAGGCGGATTCGTATCTGTAAGTTGGAATCAGAGGAGTTGTATATCTTCGATATGATCCCGTCGGTAGTGTTTTGGATCTCCGGAACAGAGACGACTTCTCGGAGCTTCTGGAGCTAATATTCGGCATCGGTTAAGATATAGAAACAAAGGAAAAGTGATCACTAAAGATGAATCAAGGTCGCCATGGAAGAGATCTGGAGAGAGCTTCTATCAGTGTAGTTTTTCTTTTGTCTTTCCACTGTTTTGTTTAACAGTTTTTTTTAAAATAAACTAATGAAAAAGTGAATGGAGGGAGAAGGCTTTTGATACCCAATTTAGAATAAAATCTTGGGTTCTGAAACATGCTTCTGTTGTAAAATATCAACAAAATAGTGCTAAAGATTATGGGTTGGACCGGATTAATATTTGTCAGACTTGTAGATTTAAGATCCCTGAATTTAATATCCCGATAAATAAAAATAAATTTTAAAAAAATGAATACAAAAATTCTCAAAATAATACATAAATTAGATATTTACACAATATTTATAAATATATTTGTATATAATATTAATATATATATATCTAATTTATAAAACTAATTTTATGTATGATATTAATATATCAAATATAATTATTAATAAAATAAAATTTAATATATTTAGAAAATACATATACAAATCTGAATATTCTGACTTAAAAATCAATTAGAAGTTGATCACGAATGTTTAGTTTAACTTGTGTTCAACATAAACTCATAATAAAATCTCATGTATATTTTTATGTATTATAATTTACATATAGAGTAAAATAGACTATTTTATTATATAGATGTTTGGTAACAATTTTCTTTTTTGTCAGTTTTCTTTTCAGCGTTTGATAATAATTTTCTTTTGTACGTACATTATATTTAAAAAAATTCTAACTTGATGATATCTGATGTAATTATACTATTCATATATTAAATTCACGGATCCTAATTTTTTTAAAATTTTTTTGCATTTGTTTTTATGAATTCTTATTAATTTTATGATATCTTGTTTTTTTTTTTGAAAATTAAACTCTAAAATTTTAATATTTTACTAAGCTAAATAAGATAATAATATAATTAAAAATTATTTTATATAATAGATATTATATATTTTAGTTTGTGTTTTTATTTTCTCCACAAAGAATTAACAACAATTGTAATTAATCAATTTAAATTAATTTTAAGTGTAATGGCAGGATATGTAAATGAAAATAAATACAAACAATGAAATAATTAAGTTATTGTAATTGTAATGGTTAATTCTGTAAATAAATGAAGTATTTAATCTGCTATTTTTGTTTTCAAACAATTTAATTTATCATAGTATCTATGTATCCAAACAGTACCAAAAACTACTTCAGTTTTAATAATATAGATATTTACATTTTAAGTTTTAACGGATCTTAGACTTACTATCTGTCCGGATTCGGATGCCTCGTGTATCATATTTTAGGGCGAATCCGGAATGAATCTCGGATCGAATCCCAACAGAAGGATTCATTGGGTGAAACTGGAAAAGACGTGTCTATCCAAAGGAAAATGTGGACTGAGATTTGGAGAAATACATGATTTTAATGTAGATCCTGGCTAAAAAACTTTGGAGATTACTTCAGTTCCCATATGCGCTGTTGACAAGGGGTCTTTGAAAGAAAAATACTTAAGATTTAGCTCGGCATTACAAATTATATCATGCAATAACCCTTCCTATGCTTGGATTAGTACTGTAGCATCGAAGGCTTTACTCTCATTGGATATTTGGCAAAACGTTCACTTTGTTAATGAAATAAGAGTATGGGAGGTTCCATGGGTTCCTACGATCCTAGCTACTCATGTGATCCAACCCAACCGCAAACTACAAACCACATAGTGAAACTAATTATTTACTACATTAAAGGTCCCGACTATACTACCGCAAAAATGTGGTCTAGACAACTTTGTTTTACTGCAAATTCTCCCATCGCTGCAACGCAAAAACCTCTTCTATCCTGTAACATATAGCTCAAATATGTTAAGAAATCGTAAAAATAATTGTGAAAACTACTATAGTAACATAATTAGGTACAAACCAAATGCTTAACTTTTAAAAATTTAACAAAATATATTTTATAAACATAGATAAATATAAGATACCAAGACATTAGATTAACAAATTACGTAGTGACAGTTTATATCACTTTAAAATAGACTAAAGTTATTAATATATTTCCACACATAGCGTTGACCGAAAGCCTAGTATCTTTTAAAAGATTCATAAAAGCCAAATATAATTTAAATATAAAAAGTATATTGTATGTGATTTGGCCAATTGATTGGAATCTGAAAATAAATAATTCAAATGATTACTAATGAAATAGAAACTCAAACATCATCCTTTGGCTTGTTTAGGGGGCCATATCTCAGCTGGCCGGAGACAAGACAGACAATTGTGCCAGGGATGAAACACAATCTTACCAAGTCTTCAAAGGGTAATCTCAGACAAAACCGTTGACTTTGTCTCTATTAATTGTTTATACTAACCAAAAGAAATTTTGATCTAAGGATTACCATAAGTCACTATATAAAGACATAATGTGCACCCCACCTTATCAAACCTAAAAGTCAGCTATTCAAAGGCATATTCCTCTTCTCCTCACAAGCCTTATTTTTCACATATTCAGATTCAAAAATCCATGGCGATCAAGAAGCTCCTCTTCGCTTCACTTCTAATATGCTCCATGATCCAATCCAGTCATGGTGCTACCAAAGAGAGACTCTTCACCGACCTGGAGAAAGGTGCACTTGAGGTCACCGCTACACCCAGCCGAACTGGAGAAGGTGTCGGTAAGTATATTCGCTGCTTTAGTTCGGCATATCTTTAGGTGTTCAGGTGTCTTGTTTTGATGTCATATCGTACTTGAATTATAAAGAAAAATAAAAGTAATGAGTTGAAAACGTTAAGAGACCAAGAATAAGTTTTATCCCTATATATGTAGCGGCTTGATTTATAAACATATTTTCTGTCATATCTTACGAGCATTACTATTTCAATCAAGGTTAGACACTGTGAAAATCTTGAATATATTCAAGAATATTCCGTGCACCAGATGTCGTGAGTCTGAATTTAAGCACTGGTTATGAAAAATATAATAAAACATCAGTTCAATAAAAAAAACACGTTACTTTTAATAAGTGATACAAAACCGTATTATTTAACATCACTGTATAGAAAATTGAGTCATTACTTATATACATCAAGGCTGATCAATTTTGGATGTTGTTTTTAGTTTTGGCTGCCGGAGTTGATAAGTTGAGCATTACATGGAAGGTAAGCTCAACGGCTACAAAGACGCCTGAATTTAAAAACATTAAAGTAAAGCTATGCTACGCTCCGGTCAGCCAAGTGGACCGACCATGGCGCAAGACCGAAAATGAGCTCTTCAAGGACAAGAGCTGCCCACACAAGATCTCCTCATTTCCCTATGACTCCACTGTCAAAACCGCTCAATCATTCGACTATACCCTCGAGCGCGACATCCCCACAGGGACCTACTTCGTTCGTGCCTACGCAGTTGATGCCAAGGACCATGAAGTTGCCTTTGGACAGAGCACAAACGCGGACAAGACAACCAATCTCTTCAGCGTTCAGGCTATTAGTGGCCGCCACAAATCCTTAGATATTGCCTCTGTCTGTTTCAGCGTCTTCTCCGTCGTTGCTCTACTCGTCTTCTTTGTTAACGAAAAGAGGAAGGCCAAGATAGAGCAAAGCAAATAAGTCGTTTGCGTGATTGCGACGCTGAACAAAAAGGCGTTGACTTTAAATTTTCTTTTCTATCGATTGCTTATGTTTTGTTAAAAGAAGCTTACTTCTTACTTCTTCTTTCCTTTGTACCTTTACTTACATGTATGTATCGTTATATTTTATTTTGTTCAAACATCTGTATCGTTGTATAAGTCATTCATATGGAGCCAAAAAGAAAATCTAACTAATCCTACGGTGGTGTTGTGTTATGTGCTTTCTAAATTCTTATTACAAAATTAGATATATTTATATAAACTTTATAGTGGAAGAAGGTTTTACCTCACTCCAAATCCGATTCAAAGATCTAATCCATATACTCAAAAGAAATAATAAACCTACAAAAAAAGAACAGAAGCCCATCCGAGTTCAGAAAGGAGTCAATGCCGATTTGACCCAGCCAACTCCAAAAGTAAAGAAGATCGGAGCACTAAAAGGGAGGGACTGATGATGGTGTGTCTTCATACATGGAAGATATACCTATTTTATACTCAAATACATTTGTACTCAGATACTCTCTCTTAATCATCACCGTCTCAAAATCCATTATCAGTAAGATATGCTGTTTTACCTTGAAAGGTTGTGCTCATATTAAGGTTCATCGCTGTAAAAAGTGAAGAGGCTATCTGACTAGGTATTATAGCCCATTCAAGAGATTTACATTTTTGTTTCTGACATTTGTCACTCCTAGCAGTTAAGAAGACTGATATAACTTGGTCAGAGATGTAGACTCTCTCCTTCTCACCTATGAAAATAATAACTTAGAATTTTCTTAATAACTTTGATCAAAAAAAAAGAATTTTCTTAATAATAGGAAATATGCTTATCATCTACCCGAACAATACGCCAACCAAATGATCACATATAGTGTATTAAAAATTACACAGCTATGAAATATCTAAAAATTAATATGTGTCATGCTTATAACATCGTCAACATGATTCTGATAGCCACAAAAGTATATCAGACTTGTAACTCAGCAATTTTTGATGATGTTTTAACATGGTATCACATGTTCTTTATTGTATAACATTACATTATAAATACATGAATTATGTGTTAATTTTGTTTTTGATCAATTAAATACATGTTATGATCTGATTCTCAAAGCATTCTTCACTAGACGATGAAAAATTCTAACCATGACATTTTTTCTGGTTATCAAATTCTAACCATGACATTTTTCCGGTTATCAAAGAGGCTTTCATGTGATTCATATAGTTTACGTATTCAATATATTATTTATGTTCAGATATGAGGTCATGCGATGGTGTATTGTTCGCGTTATCAACAATTATTCTCTTAATAATACTGTAAGTATACATCAACACGGCTACATCAGCTGGATCCGAAGCTTCACATGTTAAATCCAGCAAAAGTAATTATCAAGTCTTCCTCCGTTGCTGTAGACTAAATGAACAATTTAGTCTCGGGTCTTTTTATCTTCAAGATGGCTCGCGATTCAACAACTTTAGGTATAGAGACCGGACTGATTGAATATTTCGGTTTAATTTGGCAACAAATCAGAGAAACCGAACTAACTGGAACCGAACCGAGCCAAACCATGATTAATTTCGGTTCAATTGGGTGGAAGTTTCTCAATCCTATTTTACCGACAAACTGAAGCAACCGAACCGAATAAACGGGGAACCGGCTGGAACTCAATACCGTCTTAATTAATTTTTGTCGTTACCGTCTATTTTCAAAATGTAATTACGTACTTGTTTCACCAATTATATGCATGCTAAAATATCTTTATTTTTGGAAATAAAGGCGGGTATCCCCATCCCAAGTATATTCGTGTCATAACCTTTCTCTTCACGTGTCAAAATCTTACCATCCTACATCCTAATAATAGAAACCAAATATCAATAAAGTAAAACTCCAAACTCTACGAACAAATGAGTACACAAGATTGGGCCATGTGTCCATCCTCTCGTAGCTTTAGGTAACACGTAAACTGTGATATGTGTCTGCTACCTTTAATCGCACCGCAACTAATAGCCACTCCTCGCTCTGCGATTGGCCGTCACGGCCTCGTACCGAGTCTTCCTGTGACGCAAAGTTTCAACCGCAAGACGCCACGTCTCCCTTCTATCGTCCAATCACAACGTTGTGCTGTTCATCGTTTGGTCTCGCACGTGGCTGTTTCTCCAAACGTGTCGTCGCAACAACTTTCTCTTTATATATCTACCGGCAAGCTACGTTATAATTCACCATCTTAATTTTCATTTGATTAAAAGTAAAATCCCTTAAAAAAAATGAATTTCCAGGGAGGCTGTTGTATAGCGAGATACGGAGGCAGTGGTGGTGGCGGCGGTGGTGCATATGATATGTCAAAGGTGGATAGGATTATGCTCCGGTACCGTCCGATTGCTCCGAGACCAGATTCCGGCGGATCTTCTTCGCCGCCGTTGAGTTCCGTATCGCCCAAGTCGCGGAGAGGAAAGAGAAAATATTCGAAAGAGAACAGTACGGGCAGCAGCGGCGGCTGCGGCGGATCTGTTAACAGTAACGGCAACAGTAAACGGTGTAACAAACGGAGAGACGAAGAGGCTAAGAACGGATCTGAGATTGTGACGTTGCCTCTTCTTCCGGAGACGCCTGAGAGGAAAGAACCTCCGCCTAGGGTTTCGGTGCCTGCTGCGGCGGAGTCTTTGTGGTTGAGTTTCGGAGATGACGGACGTTATCAAACGGCGAAGAGGGGTTTAGATCTGACGAAGGGGTTACTAACGGAAACGGTTGCGTCTTCGTTGCTAACGGTAGAGTGCGTAACGGAGGGGGAGTACGTGTTAGGGTGTACGGACGAGGAGACGAAGATGAATCTGGAGAGAGACACGTGTCCTGGTTTTATATCGGACGGTTTAGGGAGAGTCGTTTGGACTAACGGTTCGTACAGAGAGTTGGTGATTGGGAAGGGGAAGTGTTGTAGTAAGATGAGTGTGTGGCTGGTGATGAACGAGAAGCCTTTGCTAACGCAACGGGCGTTCACATGTAGAGTGAGACTGCAGTACACGTGTCGCGATAATGGAGTGAGTTCGATTACTTCGCCTTGTGATGGTTGGAGGATGAATGACGGTGGCTTTGCGTGGCGGCTTGACGTTAACGCTGCGCTTTTTCTTGGACGGTGAGTTTTGACCGTTTGATTCGGAGGATCAAATGTCTACCGTTAGATTGACATGATCAGGAGAGGAGGCTTACTTAACTAGAGAGGCTAGAGCCATGCAGTTCGAGATCTTAGATCTTTTTCAATTAAAACTCAGGAATGTGTATATTTTGCAGTTTTATTTTCAGTTTTGGAGCTTTTAAATTTCTTTTTAATTTTTCCACTTTTTTCTGTAGTATGTTTGGTGCTCGATTTAGGTATTTTTAGTACTTCGATGAATGGCAGGTAGCTTATATTAATAATAATAATGCCTGCAGCTCAAGTCAGTTATGAATTCTCGACTTGTTCATTTCATTAAGGTGCAATGAGCAATAAGCAGACATAAAGTCTATAGAGACTCGATCAAACTTAACTGATATAATCCAGGCCACGTGACATAATAAGGGAAAGGGATTTCTTGCCGTTGCCGGAGACCTGCAGTTTCATCATCTTCAAATGTTTCTCTTTAGCACACCTGGAGACTTCGATTCAGACTTCTGTCACATTATCACAAATCTCATTAGCTTGTACCAGTGTTCCTCAATCAACATCTTCTTTTTAGCGCTAGAGAGCCTGAAAGATCAAAAAGAGTGTCATATGTGAGGCATCTATCATATAGACCTTACATTTGCTTTATATAAATTTGATTCTACCAAAAAATTTCTATTTAATACACAACTAATAAAACATGAAACCCATTTTATTGGTCACAAAGTACGGCGATTTATAATCAAATGGAAGGATGAAGCAAAGATAGAAAAAGAAAGAACGCGACACGTATTGGGATTATAATTAAAGCAAATGTAGACTCCGGTCAAAGTTGGAAGAGAAGCAGTCTCTTTGATGTCACCTTTCTCTGTTTAAATTCAAATTCATTAGCCAAATTCATTAGCTAGAGAGATCAGCCATGAACTCATCCAATCGAGAGATGATCGGAGAGCTTTTAAAAACACAACAAGATCTCCTAGCAAAACTAAATCCGATCCAATGGAAGAGAAAGTCTGGTCAAAACATGAGCAAAAAAAAATACTTTCTCGTCTTCCATCTCTGTGAAAGTTTTGGAGACAGAACAGAGAACTGAGAAGAGATACATTTAGGAATTTAACTTGCTAAGCCTCTCTTGTCAAGCATTTATGAATTCGCTATAGATTTTCATCACGTATGCGTTTTTTCCTGGTTCAACAGCTCTGAATTGTATACATATTTTCAAAAGTTATTAGTTTCTTGCAATGAGAATAATAAGATGTAAGTAATTAATATTCGTAAGAATATTATTATGCTTACCAGCGTAGGCAATATACCTAGTAATATATTATAGCCATGAAAAGTTGTTTAAAAAATTATGTAAATAGTTTGATACAATATTTTTTATTAAAATATAAAATTAAATTTAAGTAAATATACACACCAAATAACAATAATTAATGGATTTTGTAATATATTTCAGTTGATGTGGTGTTTCGATATCCGTTTACTATTTAGGGTTTTTGGGTATTTTGGTATACGGAATAAAATCTATTCGGGTATTTTTAAACTTTGGATCGGATCTAAGTATTTTTAGTTTGGTTCGGGTAATTCAAACCGGATTCAGATATTTAAACTTACTTAACAAAACAAAATTGGGATGAACATAGGTCATGAGTCAAACCAAAAAAAATCTGAAATTTAAAGGAATGTGCACGTTGTAAGATAAAACAATATAATATTTAGCATACATAAACAAAATAGATTTTGTTTAACCGAAGAGTGGGACATCAAGTACTCAAAGACGAAGAAAATATTTCACCAAATCAACTTTAGAAAATGTTGTATCCTCCAGTAAAAAAAAGGTGTAGATAAATAAAAGAAAAACATAACCATTAAATCCACGATGAGACGGAGTTAAATTTAGCGTGAACTATGAAAAGGAAATGAACAAGTCTAAACTATTAATTAGAAAATTATAGTTAATACATATATTTCAGATATTTCGGATATCCATTCAGGTATCATGTATACATGATCCAATTGGGTTTAAATATTCAATCTCCTCTAACTCAATATTCTTTTGGGTATTTTTATATAGATCGGATCAGATTCAAGTTCGGATTTTTTGAATTGGGTTTCTGGTACAGGTAAAATGCATGACCTATATTTCAGTTTTTTTAAAAGAATATTATTAAAAGAAATTTTAAATTACTGAAAGCTAATATATATATATATATATATATGTATATATATTTCTTTTTTTAAAATATGACTGTGCGTGGTTAGCACCTTACATATATTTAACATCCCAAAAAAATATTTTTATTTATAAATTGTAAATCATTTTAATTTTCTCCTGAAATTTGTTAGTAGCGATAAATTATAATGAGAGTATCTATGTGTAATAATACATATTTTCTTTTGAAATTTAAATAATTGAATTAGAAAGAAAATTTAAACATGGCACATGTCTGAATTGCCCCAAAAATTTAGTTCGCTGAAAGCAACTAATATAAATTTTATACGCACATTTAAATATGAATCATGTACAAAACATTATAAGCTATTTATAAATTATATTTTTATTTGATAATTTTTTTATCAACTAACAAATACTCTCATGCAATATAAAAGCGTTGATCAAAATATATTATACATTAAGAAGGATTCCAAACATTACGTGAATTGTTTTTTGAAGTATATAGTCAGGAGCTACTCTGAAGCTTATAGGTGTAACCTTTTATCTTTTTTTGGTGTGGATATATCAGATTATTAATTAAAATATATTGGCTAATTCATTCAAGATTGAGATGAATGGAATCATGTCAATAGGAGCTAGGGTATGAAGTCGCGCCTGTGTCTGTTGGAGGCTTGACCACACAACAAAGCATTTTTGGGCAAAGGATATTCATCTCTATTTGAGTTAGCCGGAGAGTGAACTCGGAAGTAGAATTGTTGACCTAAGTATTGTCTTGCCCAAAACTCACTTCTGAAATTCCACATCCCCACATTATCTAGTGCCACATATACAGCTGTCCAAGATTTTGGATAGACCTATAATAATATACACATTTCCAACTTTAATTAAGAACCAGGTGAATAATTCCAGTCTGGTGGTACTATTTAGGTATACCATAAGGATATTCTGCTTAGATCCTCTAATGTAAATTTCATATGGAAGGGTAAGTGCCCCACGGGGAATTGTATGAGCTTCAGCATCAAATCTATAGACAAAAAATTCCAAACAATTATAGATATATGGAGAGAGTTCACGTCACCTGGGTAGTGGAGCGAGAAATAGCATCCTTAAGGTTATACTCTCGTCTGCTCGCATGTGACCATGTAGACCATCGATTACCAATCCTGTTGAGAAGTCAAATACGTCAATGACCTTCAAGGCTTAATATGATTGCCATAGTATGATTAAGTTATTATTCTCACCCGACAACCCAGAAGCTGTATCCATCGAGGTGGTAAGTCTGGACGATCTTCTCGGGATTTAGAAACACGATCTCAAGAAAATCCTTGTGGTGTAATCCCATGACTGCAGTTTCTAGTCTGATCCCTGCTCTTCCAGGCTTATCAGGGATGGTTCCTACTTTGAAAACACCTTTAATCTTAAAGTAATCTGCTAGCTTCAATGGAGTATCGGCAGGAACGAATGATACACCATTTATGGCATATCGTTGCTTCTTGTTCACAACGCCTCCTGAGCTTTCAAGTATTAATGTCCTGGAAATCTTCATTCGACCATAGTGTTTTGAGCCCTCAGCATTTTGCCTGGACGCAGTCAGGTTAGTCTTAATGGACCGAGCCTGTTTAATAGAAAAGTCTATCTCATTGTCTGGTTCTCTAATAGGGACAAATTTAGATTTTTTGGATTTGGTGTTGGAGTACTGAAGAATTAGTCTATTTAGAGATTGTCCGTGGTTGAATCTCGACCCGACGGCGATGGTATAGTTTTGGGGAGGCTGGTCCATCGTAACCAGGACAGAAAGAGATTGACCAACGTGAATGTCAACTGAAGTGTACATGGATTGGATTGTGTAGGTTCCCTCGACCTCAACGAGCTTCAACATGTGACCTGATATTTCCAAGTTAAGGGACATTTGAACCCCCACATTTGATATTCTGAATCTGTACGTTTTACCTGTTAATTAAGCCAAGAAGAAAGTGATCATAAGATCTCGAAAATGCTCTTCTTTGTAACTAACGTATTAAAGTTTGGAGTTATAAAGATTGAACCTTTGTCGACAGTTAAAGTAGTAGAATCGGGGGTTTCATTGCCATTGATCAAAACACTATAAGGCCTAGGTATCATGCGTCCTCCATCCAGACGTGCCGTTAAATTCTACGTGTGGATTAATAGTAATACTTTTTAGAAAACAAACATTATTTAATAAAAAGGTCTAGAAATCCAATGTGAATCCAAAAATAAAATTAAAAATTGCGATGTAAATCAACAATTTTTTTTGTTAAACCCACAATAATCTTGAGCCAGCCGTTGTGCTAAGCAAACATGTTAAGTTAATAATTAAGATATAAACCTTGTAGTCTTCATCAGGGTACCAATCCCCGATGAGGAGGGTGAAGTCTCCGGCTGGTTGCGGGAAAGGGACGGGAATGCCAGGGCGACTGAGGATACGGATGGCACCATAACCACCGCCGGCTTTTTGAAGGCCCAGCGAAGGGAAGTAGAAGAAACTTCCGATCTGGTCTCCGACATGGAAGTCATAAGTATAATTCTTTCCAGGTGGGATTGGACAAGTCGTCCCATACACTCCATCTTGATAAGAGTTTCTCTTTAGATGCAAGCCGTTCCTACATTTAAGAACACATTTTTTGTGTTTATCATATTTATGATACTGTAATTAGGATGAAGCATTGGCGTGTAATATTAGCCAACAAAATAAAAAGACTGGGAAGAAACGGCACATGTGCATGCAAATGGCCTTCTTCTAACATTACTTAAAGTTAAAATTGCATTGATTTTTAAATGAATGTAGAAATATTCATATGAATCGGGTTCAAATTATGTTTACGAAAAGGTGAAACTAAAGAGGTAAAGAAATAGATACCAAGACAAGAGAAAAGGCTCGTCCAGATCATTGTGAACATTGATGATCAAATTATCATTGGTGACTAAGTAAAGCTCCGGTCCGGGAAATTTTCCGTTTATTAGAATTACCTGCATGTCGACATGCATGTGTATTTTAAATAAATAATTTTACATCCATTCAAGAAAAAAAATATATATATACATAGGGCCGTCTAACAGTATGTGTGGATAGAGCGGTCAAATAGGATCCGAAGCAAAATATATAAAAAAATTAAGAATTTTTAAATATAAATATATAACTTATGATATAAAAATTTAAACTTTTAGACATACTAATAAATTTAGAGCTTTATTTTCATGTGAAATTTAATATAAAATAAAAATATAAACTTTTAAAACTACTTTAATACATTGTTAAATATAATTTTAATATTTTTTGAACATGCCCCAAAAATAATTCGAGACGTACACACACATATATATACTACGAAAACAGAAGTGTAGCCATTTTGTTGATAATGTACCCTTTTTGGAGGAACGAGCTTATCCAAAGATATGTTGCCGTAAGTGACCCTAAAGTCGAAGAAGCGGTAGGAATCTTCAGCTTGAACAAAAGAAATGATGGTCATCGTCATCATCATCCAAATACGGCCGCCAGGCCACCACGTCATAGTCGCTCTCGTAGCTGCCTTAGAGCCTGATGAAACTTTGGTAGGGAGAAAGATCATGAAAGCAAACGTTGGAAGAAAAAGCTTGAAATTTGTAATAACCCAACTATAGGACTCGGTGACGTATTGAAAGTGTGAAATCTTTCCAATAAGCTAATTCCGTAATTCATTCAACGAGCTTATTCTCATGCAATTTTTTATCATCTAGAAATTTCATTAAATCTTATTCTCATACTATGAATAGTTTTTCTCTGTAAACTAAAAGCAAAGAATCTGAAGAAGGTATACAAATCTGTACAATATATAATAGGATTTAATTAAAATCCATTTAAACTATTTATGTCAAATTGATTAAATATTAAAAGTTAATGAGAAGAGCTAGCTCAGCCTAGTTGCCATGTAATCTTATTCTTTTCTATTAGAACACGGCTTACTTTCTCAACTCATAAACTTGTTTTAATAATGTGGAAGTTCTTTGGTTCAGTGGTTTAACCAATTGTTTATTAATGATTTTATACTAGAAGATATGAATTTTAATTCCCGAAAAAGCTAAATAATACGAATTAATAGAGAATAACTTACAAGAAATTTATAGCATGTGACAAAAAGTAACGTCAAAGGTGGATCCGATAGGACAGCTCAAGTGATACAATCAAACGTGAATTTTCATAAGACATGTAGAACTGTCGGTTGTAGAATTGTCTGTAATATTTTTCCGAATTTGTAATAACATAATATATTTAGGGCTGGACAAAAAACCCGGATCCGAAGAACCAAACTGAACCCGATCCAAAAAAGTAGTATCGAATCTGAACCAAAATTGATTAAATATCTGAATGGGCTCAAATTTTGGGTATTTAAAGAATCGAAACCAAACCGATCCGAACCGAAATATTTCTGGTACCCAAATATATCCAAAATAGATTTACATACCTATATATATATATATATTTTTTTTTAGATTTAATGTATATTAAAAACATTAAAGAGATATAAGATACTTATTAGTTGTCCAAAATATTTGAATATATATACTAATTGTCAAAAGTACATGTCTAAAATAGTTAAAGTATACTCAAAACACCAAAAATACTAAAAATATATATTGATTCTCAATCCAAAAATTCAAATCAAACCAATTTAAATGTTAATTTAGGTATTTTGACCTACGATATTCAAGTTTATATGTAATATATATATATATATATATATATATTTATAGATTTTGGGAAATTTTAAGTATTTAATTTATTTTATAAAAATTTAAATTATTTAAATTGTTTATCCGAACCCGAACCGATCCTGCAAAGATCCGAACCAAACCCGAACTGAAATTTAGAAATATCTGAATAGGACTAAAATCTTTGAACCTAAAAATCCGAGACCCGAAGAAACCTGAATAGAACCCGAAAGGGTACCCGAACGCCCACCCCTAATTATATTCATCGTTGAAAAAAATTTGTTTCAATAATAGGTAGAGAGAATTATCCATCCTCTTTGATAAAAAACCATAAACTACAACAACATAAGATACCAAGGATAGTTCTTCAAAAGAAGTTGACAAAAAATTCTAAAAAGAGTTTGATGCGTCGTAGAACATAAGTAGTCTCGATTTCCTCTTTTGCCCCTGTAGAAACCACTATGCAAAAAGACAAAAAGGCGAGGGTGCTAAAGCCAAAAATCAGCAACGAGTCCCAGTTAACCCACCGGTAAATTAGTTAAGTATGTATGAACCCGTGTTACAAAAAACAAATTCGGTTTGTGTAGATAACTTATATATCTTATTCATCAAGGATATAAACGGTATAAATCAAATAAATTTGTTTTGTGAAAAGTAAATTGACTATGAGTTACTTCAAGAAAATATGACAAATATAAACCAGATTTTTTATTTTTTTCGGAAACAAAACAAGATGCAGTTTTTGTACTAGGATTGCAAAGTCACTTTGGATATGATAATTTGGTCACAGTGGATCCCAATGGCCGGAGTGGGGACTTACCAATTTTTTATAATAATGAGTTCCAAATACAGGTTTTATACACGAGTAATAGGATGATAGACGTGGAAGCAGTTGCTCTCGGTAAAAAGGTTTTTTCAACATTTGTTTATGGCGATCTGGTTCAGAAATTCTGGGATCAGGTTTGGAAACGGTTGACACAGTATGGGCTAGCGAGGTTTATCCAATGAGGATTGACACATTTTTCCTTGTTCCTATACAGAGATTTGAATGAAATTACTAGAAATCATGAAAAGGAGGGAGGTGCTTTACGGAGCGCTAATTCTTTCGTTCTTTTTAATGATATGATAAGGAGTAGTGGATTATTAGAGCTCCCGGCCAGGGGAAATAAAATTTCGTGACAGGACAGAAGAGGAAAAGGAAAAGGTCTGTAATGATAAGATGTCGATTAGACCATGCTTTAGCCAATGAGGATTGACACATTTTTCCTTGTTCCTATACGAAATATCTAGGGATGATAGGGTCTGATCATCGTCCGGTTGTGGCTTTTATTGAGGATAAAGTTCCTAAACGGAAATGTCAGTTTAGGTTTGATAAGAGATGGATCGCGCAGGACGGTCTTTTGGAAACAATAGCAATGGGCTGGAAGGAAAATGAGGAAGCAAATGCAGGGGATTTTGTATCAAAAATTAGTAATTGTCGACATGAGATTGCAGCTTGGAGGAAATATAATCCTCCCTACGGAAAAGATAATATTACAGTTCTGCAGGAAGTATTGGAGGAGGTGCAAACCAATGATGATAGGTCACAAGAGGAGAGTCTGGAGGTATCTCGGAAATTATAAGATGCATATAAGGATGAGGAGAAGTACTGGTTTCAGAAAAGTCGCAATATGTGGTACTCATCGTGGGATCTTAATACTAAATTTTATCATGCCTTAACAAAGCAACGACAGATCCAGAATAGAATTGTGGGTCTATATAATGCTGCAGGGCATTGGATAACGGATATTACAGGGGTGGAGAAAGTAGCGGTGGACTATTTTGAGGATCTACTTTCTACTACTTCCCCATCAGATTTCATGGTTTTCTGGAGGAAGTGAAACCGTTTATTACTGCACAGAAAAATCGACGTCTCTTGAGGGTTGCAATGGAGGAGGAGGTGAAACATGCTTTATTCTTGATGCATCCTGAAAAAGCACCAGGACCGGATGGAATGACGGCATTATTTTTCCAAGTATCTTGGCATATTATTAAAAATGACGTGGTTAAATTGGTGAATCATTTTCTAGCTGCAGGTGAAATGGATCCAAAACTAAACCTCACCAATATTTGTATGATCCCAAAGACGAAAAGACCCACAAATATGACAAAACTGAGATCAATTAGTTTATGTAATGTAGGATATAAGATTATCTCGAAAGTTCTTTGTGATAGGTTGACAATTTGTCTTCCAGGACGTATTTTGGAAACACAATCAGCTTTTGTCCCAGGAAGATTGATATCGGATAACATTCTTATTGCCCAATAAATGTTTCATGGGTTGCAGACAAATAAATCATGTAAAAACAAGTTTATGACAATTAAAATGGATATGAGTAAAGCGTACGATCGAGTGGAGTAGGATTTTATTCAGGCTCTTCTTCACAAACTGGGATTTGATCCACATTGGACGAAACTGATGATGGAATGTATCTCGTCCGTTCAGTATCAGGTTCTACTAAATGGTCGACCAAGGGGACTTATAATCCCACATAAGGGTTTAAGGTAAGGGGATCCATTATCCCCAGATCTCTTTGTTTTGTGTACAGAGGTTTTGATTGCAAATATCATGAAAGCTGAGCATGAAAACATTTGACAGGCATGAAAGTGGTAAGAACATGTCCACCAATCTCTCATAATTATTATAGTTTTTTTTTTTCTTTTTGTTAAAGATTATTACATTATAACAAACTATAAATTAGATTTTAAGAATAAAGTACATTTTAAAATATTATCCATATATCCTATAACAAATATTAACATGAATTTTGTGAGCTATATTCTTGAAATTATGTTCTAACTCGAACTCTTACTTATATACCTATTGATTTATGTACTAACAAATACAATACATGTTATACTTATAACATATGAAATTAACATAACATGACACATATGAGTGGAACATAGTTTACTGATATTACTTGTCTGAGAACTATAAAACCTTAAAGTTATAATCAACACCATGACGTCCAATTCATTATGTATATTTTTTTTCTTTGAAAAGATAATGCTTTATCTTTAACAAAACATAGAGCATGATTATCAAATTAGGTCTTTCGCCCGCCATGCGGATATAATTATTTTAATAATATTTTTTCATAAATTGTATTATTAATTTAAAGACCAACAAAATAAATTATTGACATCTCCTATACATTACTTGCAAAATAATTTTGTCGCATGTCTTCATTACAATTATTTTTGACCAAAAAATGATGACATAACTATTAAAAAAAGATGACATGTCTTCCGAAAAGTATGACATGGACAATTACATTTAATGTTAATTTACTTTTTTGGTAAACTTTTTAAAATGTGGCAATAACTCATATATTATATTTAGTGTCGATTTATATTTTTGGATTTTTTTAAAAAAATATGGTAATAACTCATACATCATTTATAAAATAAATATATTCATATATAACATTTTAAATTTTGAAATATTGTTTTATTTCCTTTTTCTTTTTATAAATATACAATTTTTATTATAAGAACTTCCAAAAATTGCTACAATTTTTTTTAAAAACTTAAGTTTCTAATTGTAAGATCATTAGTTTCTTATATATATATATATATATTATAAATACTGTTTAGTTTAAATTTTTGATAATTATAAAATTTTATATCATTTGTATTAGTTTTATACATATTGAATTAATATATTTAAACAATAAAAATAAATTGAAAAATCTATATGATTATAATTTAAATATATACATATATATTTTTAAATATAATTTTAAATAAAAAAAATTATCTAATCTTAATTTAATATTTAACTAAAACATATCTATGTCAAATATTGGTAAAAACAATAAAGTCTATAATATTTAATAAAATTATTTTTAAATATAAGTTAAATTTAATAATTTTTTTTCTGCACATGGTGCATGGAAACACCTAATACACCTACAAAATTAATAACAAGTTTAACATAAAACTATTTATATATGATGTAGTATTCCATTAAATTATTAACATTACAATCAACAACCACCTAAAACACCTAATGTATAAATAAAGAAATAATTTTACCAGTTTGAGTAAAAACTTAATTACCAGTTTTCATGAGACCACACTAGCTGTAATTTTGATTTAAGTTTAAATAAAAACTCAGTTACCAGTTTTCATGAGTCCATAGTAATCATGATGTCTTAAGCCAGTGCTTTAAAATTTTCTTTAACAACTACCGTTCTGAGTGAAGAGAGGAGACCAAGGGGCAAGGGAGGTAGAGAAGGTAAGCTGGCAGGAATGGATGACGATGAAAGTGAAGTTGAAGGAAATGGTAAAGAAGAAAAGGTTGAAGAAGAGAAAGGTACCTGCTGGCTGATATATGTTTTGACTGAGAATTTAACATGATTACCACAAAAAAAATAGTATTGACTACGAGATAAGAAAGGCGCCGAAGCAATGGTTTACTACCGTTTCCATCAGTGGAGGATCTAGGATTGTGGTTTATGGGTGTTAAAAATTAAATGAATTTTTTAATCCAAATAAAAGAAGTAAAATAAAGTGTCAAACTGGTTTGAACAATGGTTTGAGAGGTGTC
Organism: Hirschfeldia incana; assembly: GCA_026261945.1. Taxonomy (NCBI): domain Eukaryota; kingdom Viridiplantae; phylum Streptophyta; class Magnoliopsida; order Brassicales; family Brassicaceae; genus Hirschfeldia; species Hirschfeldia incana. Next base: position 2,446,570 of record JABCMI010000032.1, read on the forward strand.
AGCCATATGAAAATAGCCAACAGAACTAGAGAAATTCAGTTGTACATACTTAACTAATCTCATATATATTTTCTAAGGGGTGTCAGCTGACCCCCCTTTTACACAAGTAGATCCGCATCTGGTTTCCATACCGTAGAAAATGGCGCCGGGGATGGTTTTAACAGTTTTTAAAAAAATTATTTATCTAATCCAAATCTTTAACTTTTTATTTGTTGGTTTTTTTATTCTGATTAATTATGCTATTACTTATTATTTTTAAGAAAATGAGTTTGTGTCCGAACTTGAGAAAGGCTTTAGAAATTCAAGCCATCGTGTCACTAGTCAAGGTTTTAACAATTTTTTAAAAAGTTATTTATTTAATCCAAATCTTTAACTTTTTATTTATTGGTTTTTAATATTGATTAATTATGATATTACTTATTATATTTAGAAAATGAGTTTGTGTCTGGACTTGAGGAAGGCTTCAGAAATTCAAGCCATCGTTACTAGGCTTTTATTAGCCCACTGAGCCGAATTTCATTACTTATCATTTGGTACTTATTAAACCGAGCCTCCAATGTGGCAATGTCCAACCCATGCACGTATTATTTCTTACCGGCCAATCGATGACCAAAATCCGACTATAACAATAGTTTAATTAATTTGGTCTGGAAAATTGATTTTGGCATCAAAGCGATAGACATAATTTTCTTAATTTAGGCAAATAAACTCGTGATCATGTAAAGTATTGCGCTAAATAATTGACAAAAGAAACAGATGAGAGATAATTTTATTCAGTATGTAACTTTCAAAGGAATGCAGAGAAAGAGACACACATAGGTTTTATTGTAGCCAGAGTTATGATCGAGTTTTGCCCTGTCACAAGCCTTACATAGTCTTGGACGAGATCTCATCAGTAATATTATATTTCTTGAACATAACCAAGAACGGCTCAGAGCTTAAAGCCAAACGTCTAACACCGTTTCCATCCACGAATATCCCGACATTCCTGCAGCTCGGAGGGCCACAGTGCGGACAAGGCGGTGGGTAACAGAACACAAACTTGTAAGCATCTCCAGATTTTTTGATCTGGAAGAAACTGTTCGGTGAGTCTTGTAGACCAGCCACAACGAAATACGGCTCCATCTCCTTCTCGTCGAACTTACTGACTCGCCAGTATGTTGACTGGAAGCAGATAGTGTCTTCAACGTCCGTTTTGATGTGAAGGTCTTGTGATTCGGGAACGAACTCAACGTTAGGTTTCCAGTTTGAGAATTTTACGGGAATACCTTTGTCGAGTTCAAATGGTTCTTGCACGATGTCGAGAGGGCATAGCTCCCCACCGTGGCCGCGTAGAGTCACGCCTCCACCTCGCCCGTGGATAACGGGGAGAACATAGTAACTGCCGTGGAACATGATGTCACCATCAGTGTCAAGAACCGCACCATATGTATTTGTTGCCAAAGCTATGGTTAAGGCGAGAACGAAGTAAAACATAGGATTCATCGTGTTTATTTTTCTTTTCTTTTTGTGATGACTTGTTTTTTCTGGGATGAAGAAAAATATGAGTTGATGCAATCTATTTATAAACACACTAGTATCGCCAACGGTGACTAGACGAGGCGGCTTGTGATTTATAAACTCTGGATACTTATTTAATATATTTCAATGTTCAAAAAACAAATTTGATTTATTTTTATAATATACTTATAACTAGATTATGACATGCGTTAAGGATACTGCAGTGATTACACATTTTTATTAACTTATATAAATTATTAATTTATCGAGATACTAATTGAACCAAAAATTCAATTTGAAATTATAAAATTTTATTAATTTATAAAAATATTAATTTATAGATTATTAATTTAAAGAGATTATACTGCATTTTTTTTCTGTTTCATCGCATGAACCACAAATTTGAATTCTATCTAGAGATGAAAAAGTTAATCAGAACAGTTCAAATTAGAAACAAATCGTCTCCCAAACATAAAATCAAACGAGGATGCCATGACTATATGCATAAAAGATCCAATAAAACTATAACAAGCTTTGAAAGAAAGGTCTGAAAACCTTAAGGAAAAAATCCTCCTAATGCTTTTGAAGAGTGAAAACCTGAGATTTCAGTATTTTCACAAGGTTTTGGATTACATTTATGGTATATGACGATAGTTTTCACAACTAAATTATTGTGGTAATCATGTTTTCAAAACAGAAATGCTCGAGAAAACATACCCCATTTTAGAAAGAGGATCTAGATTGCCTGTTGATTTCCTTTAAAAAGGTTATATTTCTAAATGAACAATTTGATTAATTATACGAGCAATTGCGTGCAAAATATCACAGAGAAAAATAAACTAATATTTAATTTAGAATTTTCAATAGTAGATTTCATTTAGAATTTTCGAGAGTAAATTCTCCGGTAAAGAGACCATACATACAAGCACAAATTACAGCTACACATAAAGTAACAAAAAATGAATCAGAAGATAATTATTTGAAAACAGTTGAGAGAAGATGAAATGTTTGAATGAAGTGAATGAGTGAAAGATAATTATATTTATAGATGAAAAATAATGTTCATAGCTGTTTGAAAAAGAAAAAAAATCAGTTTTTTTTTATTTGTGAATGTTGGTAGTAAAACATTTGAACCAAATATTAGTCTAAAATATTAAATAAACAACCAATCAAATCCAGTAAATTTCAAAATAATTTTGTACATATGTTCAAACATCCTATATAATAACCATAATATAATAAACATGTAATTATCAATAGTATTACAGTGATAAAATTATTCACGTTAGCACATTAACTAAATTATTCGGTGGCTCACTATCGGGCATTTACCAAACAATTAAAATAACAGCCGACAAATCATCCATATTAATAATATAAGGGAATGATGTTGCATTAAAAAGGGTCAATAAAAATAATAAACAATATTTCATGTGATATATACGTACTGTGATACTGTTAGCAGGATACATATTTAATATCTATCTATACTATTAAAAAGTCCTAAAAAATCTAGTACTAAAAGTCATTGAATCTATTAGTTAGACAAACACCACATAATTCAGCCTATATTTAAGCTAAAACTGATATGGAAATAAAATGAAAAATTCAAATAACATGATAAAAATAATTTATTTAGATATATATTAGAAACAAATATGAACTTTTCTTAAAATCTTATTAAAATTTGTTATTTTTTTATTTTTAACTTGAATTTGAAAAGCCCAGATTTTAATATCAAACTAAATCACATGTTTTAACAAGTTTTGCCGGTTTTAGAGCGGGTTTGCCGATTTAACCCAAATCTGTTTTTTACCACAACTCAGAACCGGTTAGAGTAGCAAGTTACAGTCCGACCAGTTTGATCGTACGGCCTGACCAGGTTTTTAAAACATTAGTTATTACATTTAATAAGTAAAATATGTATTTTATATTGAATTTCACAACTATTAAAAACATATATACCATCTTTAAATTTATTTTCAACAAATCTCAAACTTTGAAAATAATGAATAATCAAAACATTAAAATAAATGGTTATAATGGGAAACAAAAAATAATAGTTATTTTTAAATAAATTAACCATTTTTAATAAATCAAATCCGCGTTTTTAAGCACGGATCAAAATCTAGTGTATTTTATAAATCGTACTGATTAGTGTTATAGTAATACTTATAATTTATCATATTGAAAAGGATAAATAAAAATGTATACTTTGAAGAGTAAAGATATATTAATTAAAGAAATTCAAAGAGAAATTCTTATACGTAAAAAGTGAAGAAATGTGTTTTACATCGGACATTTAATATAGAGATTAAGAAAAAATACTGTACACAACAGCAAACTCCGCATGCTTAATTCTTTTTCAAATGATTTTGTCAAGATTCGGCGCATTATTGACCTTTACAACATTGTTTGCTCACATTCACAACAGTTTCAAGCCCACTGCTACACATTGAGATGACATATCTTCTTATATGAAACGAAACACACGTTTCTTTATTAGTTATTTAATTATTTTTGGTATGATCGATTTGTTTTTTTTTTCAAAATTCCTGTAAGAGCAGATTTAACTGCATGTTCTTAATACGAGATATCAAACAAATTATCGTATTCAAAAACTAAATAGGGAGTATCTAGTATATAAACAGATGTTAAACTATGATTAATACAAATTCCTTTTAGAAAAAATCTAAAAAAAATTTACGCGGACCAACTTTTTTAATCTAAAGTGGACAATATCATACTAATCAAATAATATAGAGTTAAGACGTGGTTTTCACAAATCTCACATTTGTAATCAGAGCAATTTGACGAAGATATGCAACTTTACCAAAATACTCTTTAAGTAGGAATGAGATCTTTCAAAATAGAAAATAAACTATATGGTATAAACGTTAGAATATCATAAAATCTACGATGTTATGAGAGAAACATTATGAAAGGACACAAGATGTTATGGAAGATTTATTCTTAAGGGAAACTCTACAATTATGGATATAAGTGTGTGCCAAGATAATCCGCTGAAGAAAAAATACATGAGATGAATGTGATACGTAGTTTAAAGGGAAGAATGTGACATATCAAACAAAATCCTACATATGTGTAACTTAAGCGGAAGGTCTGAAACATAGTTCTTTACAAACCCGAAAAACTATAAGATATCAGAAATATGCAGTCCACCGAAACTGTCACAGCCAACCGACCTTCTTATTCATCCATAAATAGTATGATGACGATGTACATAGTTGTGTCTGCATTCTTTCTCCTTTTTTGACATATAAATGAAATTTCCTTAAACGCCAATCCTTTGTGATATGTGTGTAACTTAAGCGGACAGACTGAAAGAACAGTTCCATAAAAACATGGCAGACTATGCTATATCGCCACTTTTAAAAGTATATATCAATGTAAATCACCTAGTACACTATTATACATATTACATTGTACCGTACACATTCACCCAAACTATAAAGCAAGTTGTATATGATTCAATACATTGGTCAATGACAAAACATATAGAACATGTCAATTCATAGTATTCACCATTTAAATAAAACACGAAGGGTTAAAGAGAAGATATGTAGCCTTAAATGCTGACATTGAAATGCTTAGCATCAAGATAAATATTTATGGTGATAAGTAGATAGTTTAGTTTTAATAATCGGTACATGGGGTGAGAAAAGAGTTAAACAGACATTATAAAGTAGCAAATGATAAGTATAATACAACATAAGGAAAATCATAACATCCACGTATGAGAAAATTGGATGCACTACATCAATTCGGCAGCAGTTGATTAGGATTGAAGGCGGAGAAAGCCTTAATTAATAACTACCTATCGATGAGCTGCAATCCCAAGGTAGTCGTATAGAAAGCAGATTATACTGTACAAGACTACTTGTGAACACATTAATCACAAGCATAAAACAGAATTCCCATGGCTTCACAAAAAAAAAAAAAAAAAAAATATATATATATATATATATATATATATATATATATATTGTTCTCCTTATATGTATAATATATTCAGATTTACAAAAACGTTACACCAACATTCAAACCACATATACCTTATTACAACACCCTACCCCTTACTATATAAGATGTAAGAACCGTCGACACAAATGCTACAATCAGTTTACAATTACCCACGCAAAATACACACGGTTAAAAAAATAACTTAACAAGTCGCAACAATTACATACGTCTCCGTTCCTTCAAACAACTATGTAATGAAAATTAAAGAGACAAACATCGTTTTACAGCTCATAGTGAGCATATCTCTCTCCCTCTCAATCTTCGTTGGGCCTACATATTGTCTTTGCCAGGATATTAGGTCTAGAAAAGGTTACAAGATACGGTTTGCAGGCTTGCACCACTGCACCAACATACATTCAAACTAAACTCCATACAACTACATGACCTTACCATTTCACAAACAGTTCTACAACACCAAAAGCAGATAACAGACGTACAAAGTCAATCAAAAGGAAGTGTCTGAAACCAGCTTCTGATTCATAAGTTCAAGTGTTGGCTATTCGAGGCCTTGAAAAATGCGGAGCTAGCTTCTTCTCGAGCTCAACCAAGCTAGATGATGCGTAAAACAAACATTAGTACTTTAAACGAATGGTTTAAAAATTTTGTGTTTATTACACAGAAAAGTGTTAAGAGAAATCCGACTCACATCTCAAATCTGCGTTTGGCTTCCTTCAGTTTTGTACGGTAGAGCTCACTGTCTTTTGGTATATTGCTCATGGGATCAGCTAAAAACATTAAGAATGACAACACTACATCACTAACAAAACGCAACAAAGCCCGAAGAATCTAAACAATAATCATAAATAAAAACAATTACAGAAAGCGTTTCTATATCCAACGAGGGACACTATACCAGGAAGTGTGGCACTATGGTGTTTCTCCCCAAATTCTTTGTGAACTTCCATTGCAGTTTCTCTACTCAGGCGGATCAATCCCTGATTCAAATGCCAAGCAAGTATGAAGAAAGATGAAAAACAAATGAAGAAAAATGGCAAGAGAATCCCCTTACTAATGAACTAGTAATCTTGTATATTCCCTTGATCGTATTAAGCCACAAACAAGGCAAAGCATATATATATATATATATATATAACATAGCTTCCTATTCTGATAGGAGTAATGAATAAGTATCGTATATATAGTTTCCTATTCTAGATATGAGTGATGAACAAGTATCATATCGTATCTACAAGATACTAATTGACATATATATCATATAAACCCCAATAAATTACCTTCTTCTCCTTTCTTTTAAGTATCTTGAGATGACATTTCTTGACATAATGAGTCAAATGATAACGAGAATGCCTCGAAGAGAGCTCTTCCTTAACCTCCGGATTCGCGTCGAGCCACTCAGAGATATCTTTTGATTTCACCAACTCTCCATTATCCAGAGATTCTAACCACGAATAAACCGGTAACCACTGGTCGGTCCTCTGAAACCGAGCCGGATGCTGATCACCTTGATTATTATTCTCTTGCTGTGTTCGTTCAATAAACAATCCAATTCATCAATCAATTCCACATATCTTCAGAAGAGAAGAGAGGAAGGCATACATACCTCGTTCTGTTCTGATGCGGTTCGTCTCATGTACTGCTGCATAGAGAGGAAACGGTCGACGAGATCGGAGAGGGGTCTCTGGCGGAGATCCGAAGGTAATGATTCGAAGTTGGACCCGATCCAGGTCTCGACTTCGCTGGCGGTTACGACGGATTTGGCGTCGGGGAAGGCGGCGACCCAGGCTTGAGCCATGGTCTCCCATTCCTGAGTCGGCTCTGTTGGTTGATTGGAGATTTTGCCGTCGGGTTGGCCCTTTTCATCTTCCAGGGTTTCGTTTGTTGAGTTTGACATCTTTTTTTTTCTTTGGACAGCAGTTCTATCAGTTCAGTTCTATCTGATGTTGTTTTTTTAGTAAATGCTGTTACTTTTCTAATTAACAGTCTTCCTTGAAACATTTAACAAAAACAAATTAGAAGAAACCCATCTTTGTTATGAAGCCTATGATTGGCCCAGCGACATTTAGTTTAGAAAGTACTCTTGCATATTACAAAAAAAAAGTGTTTTTAATCTCGAAAATCACATAAAATAACTTAAAATAGCATTATTGAGAACTAGCATGAAATAATCCTACACCATTTTTTTTTGTTTACAAACTAGCACTCACGAATCAAATTGACCAAAATTTATTAAATACACTGTAAATAATAATTATGTCATTTCTCGATAAATGTATAAAATAAATAAATATTTTTAAGAATAAATCAAAGATTTTATTTCAACAAATTAATTTTGAAAACAAAAAAAATTGAAAAAAAAATATTTTGAAACAATTTTCACAAAAAAAAAAATTAGGAAGAACTTCATGGAAAGATAAAACTTTTTCTAAAATTTTTGGAATACCTTCCTCTATTCAGTCTATATATTTTATAAAGATATTATACCTATTTACAAACATCTAAATAAATTTTCAGAAAATGAACAGCAGAGTTTCTATGGATTCAATACTTAAGTAATATATTGATCTTTTTTATTTTTGAGAGAATAGCTTGAAGCATAATTTGAACAAGGAAAAAAATTATGTCCTGGCCACAATTTTTTGAGATTTATCATTGTTACTACTACAACAGCCTCGGAAAGCAAACCAAACTTTAGTGTAAAGTATACGATTTTAACTCTGGTTTATGGGACGTGATGCTACACTGATGTATAGAAAGTGTTGACCACGGAGTTTTTCTCACGGAAAAAAATTCTGGTGTCTACAGAAAGGAACTCAGTCGAAGGATGCAATGTTCTGCTTCTGAGTCTGCCGTTCAGATACTTGGATGGCTTGTGACTCTAATCTGATGTTAAGGAAGTGAGCATGCGGCTTTATAACGGCACAACGAGGTATATGGATATTTGTTTGACATATGGATTTAAGGTTCATTTAGTGTTCCATGACAACATAGACGAGAGTCACACACTATAGGCTATATATTATAACTGTTTAAGCAGTCTGAGAAAAAAATGTATAGTTTGCTTTTAGTTAGATTCGTTTGATATAAGGATGCTATGATTAAATTTCGACTAAGATCATTTGGTTCAGATTCCGTCTAAACTAAATTCAGTTTAGATACCAACAGTCCTCACACAAGTTACAAAATCAAAACTACATGATTATTATTACCTTGAAACGAATAGCAAAAATGAACACACTAAATGTCTGAAAACCGATAATAGACGGAAAATTTCTCCAGTAGTAAAGGCAGCGGGGAAAAAGAAGCAGTTTTATAGTCTTTTTTTTAACACTTAATCATTCAGTCCAACATAAAGTTCATGACCAAACTGATCGTACATAGATGCAAAAACCATGTACTGCATAAATAAATCAGTGCAAAGAGAAAATCGATACCAATAGGTACCACTCAAATGGAAGAGCTAATCATACACCTAGATCCTTCCTGGTATGGTGATCTTTGTCGAGGTAAGATTCAGTTGAAGGGTGTTAACTTACCTTTTCCTTCCCAAGTCCCAACCAACCAAAAGATTAGGATCTCTGCAAGTCTCGATAAAAAACTTCCAATTTATTGAAGCTATGGGAACTGGAAAACTAGAGACTAAAAACAAAACTCGCTCAAGAGGAAACCAAACCTTCCTGGTTGTAATAACCAACTTAAACGTGAAAATAACATGAGGAGACCCTCTCACGGCACCGGCAAAGAAAGCCGGACCGGAGAGGGCCTCAGATCTGAGAAAAAGTGGAAGGAAATGTTCTACCGGCTGAAGCTGTTTTATAGTCTAAAAGTCTCTAAAATGCAAAGTTCAAACTTTTATTGGTTGAAGAGAGACAAAACAATACATTTGGTTTGACACTTGTTGAGAAACCCAGGCTCTTTCTCTATCGATTCACACTGTTATCTCTACACCATCATGGAAAAAAATAAAAATGGAAAAAAGTATCCAAAATCGGATTTCTATAACTAACTACGATTCAACTAAAATAAGAGAACAATGGAATATGGGAACAAAACAAGTTGGTAAGAAAAAAAATTGTGTGCTTTACTTATTCATCTTCTGCTATGAAGTTTGGTTCTTCCCCTCGACATAGGTACTCATCGCACGTAGAAGACGTTCCCCAATCTTTCCTTAGCCTCAAGATATCCTCCGTGAAAGTCGATCCAGAGGCTCCAATGAAGACGCTGGACATGGCACATATCGTTTTATCCAGCATTGCATCCACCTACACATTTGCCAAAAAAAAAAAACCACCGGTCTATGAGTCATGAAAAGTTTGATACATCACGCCATGATATATCATTAGGCATTGTCTAGTCTGCTATAATATAGTTCAGTTGTTGAGTAAGTGAGTAACCAAATTCAGACCATACAGACCCTAAGTTTAAAGCGAACAACATTTCAAGAGTTATGTTTTTTAACCATAGACAAATTGTAGAATTCATACCTGAGAGTCATCCTCTATACCATGTCGATATAACAAAGCGTCCCATTTCTCAGCTGAATTACGCGGTGGGCGTTTGACAAGTGGCACAATTTTTCCATCGACCACAACAAGTGACTGAAGCAGACTCGTTTCACTATCTGCAGCATCTGTTGAAAGATAGATTACTGCACCGTTGGATCTTTCCACCATCCTAGCAATACACTCTGCAGCTTGTGGAATCGGATAGAAGCAACTCGGTGTTTTCGCATTGCTGGCAACAAAATATATAATATTATTATCCAATTTAAACATGACTATAAATCTAACCAAGATGAAAAAGCCATACCAAAATTTGAGGAACCCATGTCGACGGAAATGAACCGCGACGAAATTGTTTCCCAAGAAAGTCTGTATGAACCGCTGGGCAGTCAACAAAATAAGCCTACTGGGCTCGATCAACGTCTTGCACTTGTGGTTAATAGGTCCACCGGGCTGCATCACCCAATCTCGCTCCAAATCAGCGTAGAAAACATCCCCGATCGCGATCACATCATCATCATCAGACTTGAAACTCTTCTGCACCTCATCCACAGTTCTCTTGCTAGGTTTCTTTATATCTTCGGTCCAAGGAGACGCGAGCTTCCCCTCGACGGAAACCCCCAAACCTTTCAGCTTCTTTAAATGCTCATCGTCTACGTAGCAAAGCTGTGGCGATGAAAAGTAACATATGAAACGGTTTATACGAGGATTACGATTCTTTTTAAACTGATTGAAAGAAACGACGACGTTTCGTCCCAAGCAAGTGTTGATCCGGTCAATGTCTATCACTCTATCGTACTGGTAATCGAATTTGGAGCTCGGGATCACGAGGACCCGATCCAGCAACGCGGCGAAGAACATGTGTTTCTCTAAGCAAATCAAGTGGTTGCTCATTTGTCCCGAGAGACATATAGCGAATAAGAACTTGTCGGATCTCGGCTTCCACTCTACGGTTTTCCGATCCGACAGCTTCTGATCCACCTTGTTGCATCTATCGTACGAGTTAATAACCACCGGTTCGTCGTAACCGGAGTAGTTTCCGGTTTTGTGTGGTGAGAGAAGCGCTTCTTGGATCTCTTTATTCAATTCAATCTGTTTCGAGACAGCGAATCTCACATCTGAAGAGTTTGAATTTGTAGTAGCGTTCAAAACAGAGAGAAGCTGGAGCTGTTGCTGTCTGAGGAGATAGAGAGCGCGGAGCTCGGAATCTCTGACGCGGCTCGAGAGTGGATCTAGCTTGAAACCGGAGAGATTCAGTTGACGAAGATCAGTGAATAAGAAGATGAGACCGATTGAGATAGTTAGTGCGACGACAGCGGTAAGGACGTAACAACGCTTGTTGAGCGAGATCTTCCTCCGAGACGAGAGAATGTCTTCGATCTGGAAAGATGATGTTCCGTTTGCGGCGGCGGGGGAGGAGGAAGGCGGATCTTGTCGGTGGCGGCTGCGGGTGTCGTTTTGAGGGATCAGATGGTGGTGGTCTTCTTCTTCGTCGTCTGAGGAGTTACGCTCCATTGCTATAGAATGAGGTTGAGATGAAACAGTATAAGATTCTCCTCCTTGATTTCAGGGAAAATCAATCAACTACATTGAGTAATGAATTGATAAAGAAGCAGTGAGATTTGAGCGTGAAGGAGAAGGAATAATAATTTCGTCGGTTGATGAGGGGACTGTGGACAGTGGGTGGAGGAGAACGACTCAGTACGAGTCATACCGGGTTTTTATTCACTATATTTATTGTTGAAGATTAGATGATTGATCAAACCGATTTGAATTTACATGTTTGGCTTGTACTGCTCATTGTGAATTTGTAGTCTACTCTATTAAAATAAAATCACTCAAAAATTAGGATCAGAGTTTTGATAATGTATATAAAAAATCAAAGAAAAATATGTAAATTAATGATTTCGTTTGGAAAGTGTATTGTTTTATTAATAATATGAATAGACTATCGATATGAATACATAAGCACATCCAAGAAAAAAAAAGAGTACTTGTATTGAAAATATATATCTGCTCTAGCAGAATTCAGATCCCCTTCTTTGATCTTTTGTCTTTTTTAGATGTGTCTTAGGCGGATCATAAGGGTGATGCGATCTCCGACGAATATTAGGTGCTTTTATGATCATCTTTAATGCATTGATCACACTATTGAACTGTGGTTTGAATATGTCAGTTTGGCATGGACCATATCTTAATAATATTCTACCGGTTTTCAGACCCGATGTGGGATGAGATGAAACCAGTGCTTTTAAAACCAGATCGGAAGCTGTACCAGAATTTTTTTGGGTCATGATTCAATATGGTTCGAGCGGATTAAACCATGTTCAATAATCTTGTTTAACATATTTTTAATATATCTATTAATAATAAGAATCCAAATTAATTTCAAAAGGTTTGTGTTTTTATAGGTATCTCAGATCTTGTGAAAATTTACGATTTTTCGTTAAAAAATTATAGCTCTCATTTACGAAAAGATACGACTACTTAAATGGTTGTGTCTCTTCTTCGTTAAAAACTGCAACTGTTTAAACTGAAAGGTGTGTGTGTTTTTATATGTAGCTTAAATCTTTTGAAAATTTGTGATTGTTCGTTAAAAAGTTGTGTCTCTTCTTTATGAAAAGATGCGACTACTTAAAAGGTTGTGTCTTTTTTTTCCATAAAAGTTGCAACTGTTTAAATTGAAAGGGTGTGTATTTTTATAGGTATCTCAGATCTTGTGAAAAATTGCGATTGTTCGTTAAAAAAGTATGGCTCTCCTTTACGAAAAGATACGACTACTTAAATGGTTGTGTCTCTTCTTCGTTAAAAGTTGCAACTGTTTAAACTGAAAGGTGTGTGTTTTTATATGTAGCTTAAATCTTTTGAAAATTTGTGATTGTTCGTTAAAAAGTTGTGTCTCTTCTTTATGAAAAGATGCGACTACTTAAAAGGTTGTGTCTTTTTTTCCATAAAAGTTGCAACTGTTTAAATTGAAAGGATGTGTATTTTTATAGGTAGCTTAAATCTTTTGAAAAATTACGATTGTTCGTTAAAAAATTGTATCTCTTCTTTAAGAAAAGATGCGACTATTTAAAAGGTTATGTCTTTTCTTCCATAAAAGTTACAAATGTTTAAATTGAAATGGTGTGCGTTTTTATTGGTAACTTAATTCTTGTGAAAAATTGCGATTGTTCGTTAAAAAGTTGTGTCTCTTCTCTGATAAAAGTTGCAACTGTTTAAATCTCAGATCTTGTGAAAAGTTGTGATTGTTCGTCAAAGTTGTTTTCTTATAAAAAGTTACGTCTTTTTAGTATTAAAAGATGCGACTATTTAAAAGGTTGTGTCTCTTTTTTATTAAAAGATGCAACTATTTAAATTGAAAAGATGTGACTTTGCAAACAGAGTTTATCAAAGATGTCTTTTTATAAAAAAAATTGTGTCTCTTTTTTATTAAAAGATGCGACTATTTAAAAGTTTGTGTCTCTTCTTTATTGAAAAATGCAACTATTTAAATCGAAAAGATGTGACTTTTCAAAAAGAGCTTTTCAAAATCTATAAATAGTCAATGTTTATGCACTTCTGAAAGTAAAATTTTCGCTAATCTAATTGATAATAATATGGTGAAAAAAGTAGTTTTATGAAGTTGTTTGGTTACAAATTTTTAGAAGATGTTCAAATGAAACATCGTCAACAAAAAATATTAGGAATAATTTTACATGTTTGGATGGTCAAAAATCCTAAATGGAACAATGAAATTATTAGTCTTAATTTTCTTCTACTAGATAAAAATGTTTGTTTGTATGTCGTTTTTATCTTAAGAAAAGTAGATTGTTTTATAATTATATGTTTTTTTCTTTTGGTTGCAAAATGACACAATCGTTGGTTATATTAATAGTAAATATATCCAACAATTTGAAGAGTATCTAGATGAGGAAAATATTTTCTTGATCACTGATTTTGAAGTTTGAAAATCGTCAGAAAATTATAAAATAACGTGCCATCAGTTTCAATTACAAATTAATTATTAATCAAAAATTGAGATTATCAATGATCCACAAGTTTTGATTGATTTTGATAAATTTAATCCTTATTAATTTCCTCTGCGACATCGCATGGGTTTCATTCCTAGTAATAATAATAATAATAATAATAATAATAATAATAATAATAATAATAATAATAATAATAATAATAATAATAATATTACACAAATGACTTATGGTGCAATTGTGCAAAAGGTTTGCTTATAATATAAATAGAGTTTGAAATGTCCTTACTACTGAATTCCCAAATTGTTATGTTATTCATATGACACAGAATCAAGTACTAAAGAGACATTTTGATTCTTACCTAACTAGTTCATAACTAGACAACTTGTTAACACCTTGGAGGCACATAGGAGTTAAGTTTTGTTGACCTTAGGAAGCACTGTTGTGTCTTAAATACTAGTCATAGTAGGTAGTAGCTGAAGCACTCTGTCTTAACCTTAGCCTCCTGATTTGAGACGTCATGCTTCGATTTACTTTCCTGTCTCAGTCTCTGATCTCGAACTCTCTTGCGTTCTCGAGTCTTTGCTTTACACGGTTGTTGCTCCATCTGAATACAAGCTATTTGTTTAGTAACTTCAACTTAAAGAAGCCAAAAATGTGGATTGCAAGTTATATATACAGTGTACACACTTAACCTTGGAGCAAAACTTAAGCAAAGGGATTCTTCCACGTCGGATCAACTCCAGAGTTAGAGACTCTCCTGCGACTACTTGATTCGCTGCACAGAAACCTTTCCAACCCTTACCAGTTACCACCCATAATATACATAGATCTTATATCCGCCTTAAGTTTCATCGACCACTCGACTTTGTCTTTGTCTACCAATACTATCTCCCTCGGCCTGTTGAGCTTGTTACCTCTCGTGAAATGTACTGATAGATGCTGAAACAGACTCACCAATTAGACAATGCGTTGAAACCAATGACATATATGTGTCGAAGAAAACCCACCTGTTTACCAGTCTCAAGGCTGCTTGCTGTAGTAGTTATCTTCACAAACCGGGGTTTTTCATTTTTTTCTACAGAATTATCTTCCTCGGATAGAGTCTTCTTCTTACGCTTCACCTTTAAGCGGCTGCAGAGCTGAAACACAGGCGTTTCCGTGTTTTGAAGCAGTTTGAATTGGAAAGAGTCTCCATGCTCTAATCTACTTGCACTGCAAAAGATTCTCCAGTTTCCACATAAGAAAACCTGACCAGACCTCCTACAATTGACTTCTGATTCCCATGAAATTCCTTCTTGGTTCATCAACACTATTTTATGCCTCCCTTTGTTCAAACCATTCCGTCTTGCGAAATCCAAAGGCACACTCTGCATAAGTCATCAAATTTTCTTAGGGGGTTATTATAGACACTTACTCACCTTGTTAAACAAAACGACCGCTGAACTAACTAACCCCTTTTCCGTGTGACAGATTACTAGCAGTCACGGTTTGTCTAAAACATGTTATCTTGGATGAAGATTCTTTCTTCCTTCTCGAAGATTCTCCTGAAATAGATAACTAACAGTAAAAAAAAACAGATAATAGTAGTCTCAGGAAACATAAATGAACATTGAATGATGATTCCATTATACCAATTTCTTCACTCTCTTCTTTGACGTCGTGGCTACTAGACGGTACGTACTGGATCTCACAGCAACTGGTTCCAAAAGCAGTGACATGGAACAGCATGTGTCCTTTGTGTCTGAAGATAACTATGTCATGGATTCGAAGATCATGTCCCATGGCGAACTCTTTCCAACCTTCAGTAAGCATACGGCCTCCATGTTCTGTCCGAAGAATCTGATCTCAGTTTAACAGTCTTACCCTCGTGCTTTCCCTCTATATGCTTGGAGAAGAACGTCACAGGAATTTTCGGCAACAGAAAAAAAAAACAGAACCATAAGACTATATCTCTATACGTTTATAAAGACTGAAGAGAGAGAAAAGACAGAGAGGTTTCGTACGAGGTGGCTCTGGAAACCGGAAAGAAGAGGCTGGAAGAAACGCGGGTTCGCCGGAGAAAAGAGTGATGCATTATTCTCCATCGTCCACCACTTCAAAAGAATCCAAGGATTGTTCTTGAAGTTTCTCCAACAAGTCTCTGAATGTCTTTTGAGTATATATGAATAGTTTGATGGAACTGTCCTCTCAGCTTTTCCTATGGTTGCCTTTTTCTTTACGGTAAAAGTAATGTACACGTGGACAAAAACTACTGACCGTAATATTTGCTCCCTTTGACTAATCAAATCAGGAATTCAGGAGTAGACACTACTGAAAACACATCACCGTCTAATGGTTACCAATAGGAACTGCACGGCGTTTCTAAAAAGTAAAATATCTGTAGTTAATTAGCAGTAGTTAATGACAATGAATTCGAGATTTTTATTCTAATTCTGTAGAAACGTAAAAAAAAAGGAGAATTTGGAGAAACAACTTTCCATAGAAGAGCTCCTTATGGTGGATCCGGTTATGGTCTCTTCAAACAACAAACCTATCTTCTTCATAGATCTGTCTGGACAAAACTCCATTCCTGTAACCTTCTCTTTCTCTCTCTCTCCCTCTCTCGCTCGCTCTCTTTTGCAATCTCTGTTGTTACAGTGTATCAACTGGTTTTGTTATTGTTGCAGATGATTCCGGATTCGTTTATTTCGAATCATGTGAAGGGTAGCAACACTCAGTCAACGAAACTGAAACTGACTTCGGATGTTTCGGACAGATCATGGGAAGTTGAACGGGACGCTGGTCAGAGATTCGCTCGTGGATGGAAACAATTCTCGGCTCACCATGGTGTCCGAAACGACGACGTTTTGAGTTTCAGGCACGACGGGGACATGGTTTTCCACGTCACACCATTCGGGCGTAGCTTCTCTCATCAGATACAGTTCATCTCTTCGACATCTGAAGATGAAAATGAAGACGATGAACGTAATATCTTTGATGATGATGTTTATGATGAAGACGACAACGAACATGCCGATGCTGGAGATGACGATGATGAAGATTCGACATCGGAAGAGGAATTATATCCAAACAAAACTTCGTCGAAGAAGAGACCAATAACAGAAACAGAGAACTCTTACCTTCTTGCGCACGTAACATCTCAACCCTAAGCCGAAATCAAATGGTTGATACTCCACTCGTCTCTTCTTTTCTTAATAACGTTCTCATCATATTATTTTGCTACGTACTATATATATTTTAAGTGTTGGATGAATTTTGCAGGGTCTTTCAAAACAATTTGCTAGGTCAAATGGTTTGAACAATAGACAGTGTGAGATTGATCTACTCAACGAAGATGGCAAATCTTGGACACTGGATCTCAGACACAACAAAACAACTGGCCAAGCTTATATGTGCAGAGGCTGGACAAGTTTCTGCCAAGGAAATGGGATCAAAGCCGGTTCTTCTTGTAGATTTAGATTTGTCCAAAGCGGAACCAAACCGGTGTTACAGCTGTGTCCCACCAATACCTCTACCATCTTAACTCAAGGAAACTCGTCCAAAACACGTGATGTTCCTGGAACCAAAGGTGATTAGACTGATCAATCCGAGGATTGTTTAGAGACTACTCAAATGAATCAGAACAGGACTGTGGCAATAGAGTTTAGACGTCACATGTTAAGGACAGGTCAACTTGTAAGTTCCAAAACCTTTTGTTTTACGGGTTTTTCTTAGCCTTTTTTATTCTTGTTATTGGCTCAAATGGGTTGGTTTGAAACTTTGTATAGCGACTTCCTGCATTGTTTTCAAGAGAGAATGGGATCAATGAAGCAGGAGGGATAACTATAGTGAACAGAGACGGCGTAGAGTGGAAGTTGCATCTAGTTAGCGTCAAGGGACGTGGACAGTTTTACATTACAGGTTTTAAAGATTGCTTTGCAGCCAATGGCATAAAGAAAGTTGGTGATTCCTTCACACTCGACATTATCCGAGGAGGAACTAGTCCTATTCTCAAGATCTGCTCCAAGGTTAACACCAAATCAGTTACATTCCAAGTTCTTGTTGTTTATAAATTTGTACTGAATAAAATGTATTCAGATGAAGGAAGCGTCACTTGGTGGTAATCAGACTACGAACAGGAGACAGTCAAGATTGATTCAAGCAACACGAGCTGAAGAAGAGATGGAGACTAGGGTGCAAAAGAAAGCTCGAGTTTCTTGAGAAGGAGGATCATCTCGCCGTACCAGGGCATCAAACAAACTAAGTGTTGGTCCATCAGACTTGCAGAACAAGAAACCACTTGAACCTTGCTCAATCTCTGATCAAGTGAGTAAGGTGAGACAGAGTATTGTGCACACTTTAACCGACGTAAGAAAGTTTCGGTCAGAGCTCGAGGTAAAGGAACACAATCTAGAAACTTCGCTGCTGGAAATTGATGCTCTAGGTATGATCCGAGTAACCGATGAACAGTAAATATGTGGATGTTATATTTTGTTTTACGTTTTTTTTTGTTTGATAAACTTGATGTTGGAACAATCAGGGGAAAAGATACTGGGAATCAGCAAATTATTCAACGTTAATCAAGTTTAGATGCGGAGGATATAAAGATCAGAATATGGACAATGGACTTTTGATGCGTTTGGAGTTGGAGAATTCCACATAAGAACATTTTTCTTCTTTTTCGTTTCCACTCATTTGAGGCTTTTTTTGTACTAAGAAATATTTTCTAGTTGTTATTGCATATCTAGTTATGATTTTTAATAAAATAAATGGGAATTTTAATCGATTTTTTATATTTTCTATTCTTTTATATTTTACGAACTTGCTATTTATATCTCTATATATTCTGTCCGTTTCAGAATGTTACATATTTTTGAATTTTTCAGACATTATAATAAAATACATTACATTTGCATAGTTTTTGTGATGTCTTTTTCATAATTTTAAACCAATAAAAATTTAATAAGTGTAATTAAATTTTTAAATTATTTAATAAAATATGTATTAAAAATGTAACAAAATAGGTTTTTTAAAACAATTTTTTTCTAAAATATATAACTTTATGAAATGGAGGGAGTAATTTGTAAATGAAACATTGAAGAATGTACATAGGTTGATCATCATCCCTATTGTTTTTGAAGGAATAAAAAAAATAATTACATACTCAACTATTCTGTTTGCATTATATTACCGATTGATTACTTATATAATATATAATGTGGAGTCAATTAGCTAATGAAAGTATTAGAGTGCAAATACACTTGATGTATGAAACTGTAGATGACGTTGAAGAGTAAAATGAAACGGCTCAGGATTCGTATCTAATAAACTGAGCGACTGCAGTGATTGGACTTCCTGAAGGACAGAGAAACGTCTCGGGAATATGTTGATTTTCTATTAAAAAAAGCTGAACGAATCACATTAATATCTTAAGAAGAATCTCTTTGTAATAATTTTTACTGAAAAGAAGAAAACGTCAGAGATTTACTTGAGCTCTTCGACAATGGTGAATCCACCAGGACCACCTTCTCCAAAATCCAACGCACCTTTCTTCGTCGTTTCTGTTGCTAGCCACAACTCAAATCCTGTAATCTCTCGCTCTACGTTACAACTTCTTTTGTGTGGTTTAGTCTCTTTGCTACAACTTTCCAAGGGTAATCACTTTGTGTGTTATCATTGCAGATAGTTCCTCATGCGTTTTTTGCCACTCACTTAAAAGGTAAGAATGAGTCAACGACACTAACGTTGACCTCTGACGCTTGCGACAGAAACTGGCAAGTCAAACTGAACGGCCGGAGATTCGCCGAGGGCTGGTTGGAATTCTCCTCAGCTCACAGTCTTAGAGACGACGACGTTTTGGTTTTCAGAGATGACGGACAAATGATCTTCGACGTCACACCTTCCGGGCGACGTTTCTCTCAGATACATTATATATCTTCTAGCTCTGACGATAGTGAAGATGATGATGAAGCTGATGACGACGAGGACGACGATGATAATGGTGAAGATGATGAAGAAGATGATCATGATGATGAGACATGGGATAAAGTTTCAGTTATGAGAAACATTTCGCCAAAGGAGAAGTCAAGAATAAAAACAGAGTCGTCTTCATCTGAAAAATTTTGTATCCTCGGCGTCACGAGTTCCAATCTTCGTCTGAATCGAGTGGTTAGTACTTATAACCCAACCTACTTTAGAGTACTTGTCCAGAGTCTTGTAAATGTGAATATTAAAACTGTGTTTTTTATTTGCTTGTTTGGCAAGAATCTCCCAAAAAGTTTTATGATAACAAATGGACTGCACAAGGGTTGGTGTGAGATCGATCTGATCAATCAAAGTGGAAGATCATGGGTTATGGGTCTGCGACACAACAAAGGGACTAGTCAGGATTTTATGCGTGGAGGCTGGAGAAGTTTCTGCCGTGGAAACAAGTTGAAAACCGGATGTTTCTACCGATTCGAACTTGTCCGGACCGGGACAAGGCCTGCTATAAAGCTGTGTTCCGACAATACTTCACAAAGAAACTGTTCAAGAGCTAAAGTTTCGGCAAAACCTAACAGGGAAGGTAAGAGAACTTCTATGAGCCGGAGCAAGTTCATGACTGTAACCTTGAGGCCTTACATGCTCAAGTCAAGACAACTTGTAAGTTTTCAATATCTTAGGTTTTGTTGCTTCATTTGATTAAGCATTATACTTTTAAGGACGGGTTTTTAAAACTTTGCAGCATCTCCGAAGCTCTTTTGCGAGGGAGAACGGGATCAAGAAGGGAGGAATGATAACTCTGGTGGACAAAAATGGAGGTGTCTGGCCGTCCCATGTATCCTCTGCAAATGAACAAGGAAGAGTTTATCTGGCAGAAGGTTGGATAGGTTGTTGTATAGCCAGTGGCATAACAACTGGAGAGACCTTCACGTTGAAGTTTGTTCGAGAAAAAGGCAAAACTCCTATGCTTCAGTTCTTCTCCAACTCCAAGGCCAAGGCTAAGGTGAAACACATATACCTTTGTTATAAAGATTATTGGTTTTGCTAAGGTGTTAACTTTTGGTGTTGTATTCAGATGGAAGAAGCACCACGA
Source organism: Hirschfeldia incana (assembly GCA_026261945.1). Lineage (NCBI taxonomy): Eukaryota > Viridiplantae > Streptophyta > Magnoliopsida > Brassicales > Brassicaceae > Hirschfeldia > Hirschfeldia incana. The sequence goes on from JABCMI010000032.1 coordinate 2,467,602, forward strand.
GATGAAGAAGAAACTAGGTTCCAAAAGAAAGCTAGGGTCTCTGCAGGAGAACCCTCTCACCGCACTCATGCATCACAAAAATCAACTGTCGATTCACAAAACGTGCGGTGCAAGCAACCGCGTGAAACAATCTCTCATCAAGTGAGACAGAGTATTGTGAACGTTTTAGCTGATGTAAGACGGTTCCGGGCTGAGCTTGAGATTAAGGAACAAAATTTTGAAGCTTTGCTGGAGGAAATCGACGTGTTAGGTTTGATCTGAACATTGATGAACTCTTCTATCTCTTTTGCTATTCTGGTTTTACGTCTCTAACATTTTAATGTTGGAATAAACAGAGGAGAGAGAGTATCAGAAATCAACAAGTTCTTCAAGTAATCATTAGGCTTAAACGCTATTTTGTATTGAAGATCAAGAAATTGAACATGGACTTGTGTAAACTTTGTTTGTTTTGTATGTGGAACTCGTTCAACGATCAAGACACAGTTTTAATTGAATAAACAAAGATACTCAATGGAGCTTTATTATGAAAAAAAGCTTTGATTGTCTTAAATTAGATATAAAAGATGGTTTTGATTGAATATTCATATAATAAGGAAAAGTCACCTATTACAAACATAACACAACTTTTATATAAAAGAACTATCTGCAAAAGCCATTACTTGAGCTTCTCTAATATTCTTAACTACTGACTTGATGGAGCTGCTTATTCTTCTTCCACGCGTTTGCTCTTATGTCTCCCTAGAGACAACATCTTTCATTGGTTGATCATTAATTAGGAGGCCGAGTCTGATCATTAGGTGTTTTCAATAACACGACACCTTTCAGATATGTATCACTGTCTTTCACCTTGACATTGATGGAGTATCCCGTTCCCTTTCCGATAGATTCTTTCACCTCACCATAAACCGCCTGACCAACCAGATTAACTTCTTCTTCTTCTTCTTCTTCTTCTTCTTCTTCTTCTTCTTCTTCATGGCCATTGCCAGACTCGTGTGAACACAACAAAAGCACAGGCCTTTCCCCACTTTCAGAAAGTTTAAAGTAACATATGTCACCTTTGCTTAACCCATTAGCTGAGCAAAAGTTAGTCCAGCCTCGTCTGATGTTAAACGCACCATTTGATATATTTCTTGAAAGCCTCAGTGTCCATTTTCTTCCTTTCTCGTTAGCTAAGTATATCTCACAAGGTTTCTTGTGCTCATCAAACGACATAAACTTAAAATCTGTAGAAAGATACTGATAAGAAAAAAAACATCATCGATCAATCAATGGTGGAACACATCACGCATAGTATCGAATCCAATAAAAAAGGGTGAAGAGGAGATTTGTAGTTACCAAGAGATTTGTATCTGCTTCTGGTTTCTTATTCTTTTCCACTAAAACGTCTCCTTCATCATTATCAACAACCTTCACATTTTTACAACTAAACCCAAAACATAAAACATATCAAACAACTTACCTTCATCATTATCATCATCAACATCTTCATCATTATCTTCGCCTTCTACATCATCTGACTCATCAGATTCATTGTCGTCAGTATCATCATCAGATTCATCATCAGATTCACTGGAAACAGCTACTTGAAATATCTCGTCTCCATCGTGTCTGAAAACCAAAACGTCTCCGTCACTGAAATTATGAACGGCGGCGAACTCTTCCCAGCCGTCGGCGAGCCTGTTGCCGGCCAGTTTCACTTTCCAATTTTTTTCCGACGCGTCTGATGTTAGCAAAATCTTCGTGTGATTACGTAAGAACTCATCATCAAGCGTCTGCGACGACAAGAACAAGAACATACAATGAAACAGAGGACTCTCTACATTTCACTATTTATTCACCGCAAGTTCAGTTGTTCTTGAAACATGTTTTGTCCAGTGACGATGCAGCGAGTGAACACATATATCAGTTCACTGCATCAAGAACAAAAACAAAAACCTCTTTACATTAATTATCAGCAAATAGTAAAAACAAATAACATATGAGTCTGTCTCTAAGGTTCTTAGTAACTAATCAATCTCTATAACCTTTCAGGTGAGTAAGATAGAAACTACGCAAAAAGAACCAACCAAAAATCTTCAGAAACATGTAAAGTAATCTTTAAGTGAGAGCATTGTTAAGCTTACATCTTGTTTAAGAAGATGGTTGATTGACCCTCGAGGGAATGAGATGATGCTCATCCAACACAGACTATATCATCAACTCATATGTTTGAATGCTCTAGCCCAACCTTGTACATATAAGCTTTCATCCTCTTTACCTAATTACATCATTCGCTTTCCCACTAGCAGATTTGTCTCTTAGCCAATAAAAGAAACAAACACAAGAAGAAATTAAAACAAGCAAAAGAATCAAAGAAACATATGCGCAAGTAAGCAAATGTGATGTTTATTTTAGAGAAAAAAAAAGAACAAGAGGGAAAATACTGCTTAATTAGGAGATTGATTACAAAGAACTAAATGATCATAAGTGGCAAGACAAAAGAAATATACAATCACTAACCGGATATTACATACAATATCTAACTATCACTAACTGGATGTAACTCCTAATACTTTTCACAAATTACACATTAAGTTTTTAATAATCAACCAAATAATATAGAAATTTTCCCCCAAGTTTGAAAGTTTTTTTTTTATACATTGCAGTGAAAACAATTTTACAAATCAGTTTATGGTTATTTAAAGAAAAATTAAGAAAAGAGGAGCGTACGTATCCATGTAGACTTTGTCCATACAAGTCTTGATCTTCTTTGCATTATTGGCCTTCCCACTAGCAGATCTGTCTCTTATCCAATAAAAGAAACAAACACAAGAAGAAAGTTAAAACAAGGAAAAAGATCAAAGGAAACAAAAACATAAAAGCAAGTAAGAAAGAATCTATGCACAAACACAAGAGGGAAAATTGCTTTATTAGGAGATTGATTACGAAGAACTAAATGATCATAAGTGTCAAGACAAAAGAAATATACAATCACTAACCGGATGTTAGAACTATACAATCTCTAACTCACTAACTGGATGTAACTCCTAATACTTTTCACAAATTACACATTAAATTCCATTATCAACCAAACAATATAGAAATATTCCCCCAAGTTTGAAAGTCTTTTTTTTTAAATAATACATTGCAGTGAAAACTAGTATAAAAAACATTTAGTTTCTATTTAAAAAAGTACAAGAAAAGAGAAGCATACCCGTACGTGTAAGACTCTGTTTCCATGGGAATCTCGACGATGGAGTTAGTCTTCATTGCTGTGTACGAAGTCTCTTCTCTAGGAACTGACGCACTCCATATTCGGCTAAATATTTCTTTGCCTCAAAGTAAAACTCGACATACGGCGGTTAGGGTTGCTGGCGAGTGGTGGCCGCCGCGGGACACCTCTGTGGGTGGTTTCGCTGACGGTGACTAGCGGTGGATTCGATGCTGGCCTTGGACTCCCCAGCCCCGAGAATCGTCAATTTTGAAACCACCGGATCCAACCAGAGGAGGATGCCTAAAGCTTAATCTATCTATCTATCTATCTATTTATATATAATAGCGTTTTCTCTCAATCTAAGCCATCCACGTCCTTCTCCACGTAAGAAAGTCTAGAAAGGAAATGCCACCACGTGTCCAATTAACCTAAGTTCTGAGTTTCATTAAGTCTTCGTGTAATGGGTTTTGAAAAATTCACAGACAAAGGTAACGACGTTTGATAAAAAAAAAGGCCGGGCTCTTCGTTTTCTCAAGCACGGAAAAGGGCAACAATGGGGGTTATGGAATCTCTGTGTCGATCTACGTTTCGTCTGCTGTTCATCTTTCTCATTCTTAATTACAAGATGAATCACAATTCACCATTCAATGCCCCTATCTCCCCTTTCAGGCGGTGGAACTGAACTCAACCTATAAAAAGGTTCATCTCCATCCCATGAATACTCACCATCGAGATAAACTTCTTTCAGTATTATAGGCAACTTATTTGTCATACTTTCTGATTTTAAAGCGGATCGTTGTTCTTCCACCTTGGAGATCCAACTTCTCAGGTTTTGGGAAGTTAGAAAAGTCAATCTCTGTGAAGGGAGGCGTGTAGCTTATGGGTTTCATGGCTGAGAGTTTCGGTCCTTAACAAAAGAAGCTTTCAGCATCATGCTGGCCATCTGTAAGTAAACTTTTCCTTTTTGTTCTTCCCGTCCACATGGAATTTTCATTTGCTCAGTTTTTTTTTTTTAATTTTGGATACGTGTTTGAATTGAAAACATCCGATTTCAAGTTATGGATATGAAATCAAGCGCTGGCGATTGAAAGTTGTAACAGAAATTCACAAGTGAAGGCTTAGTGACGTTTACGACCGCAGGTTAGCGTTTTGCATATCATCCTTTTAAAAGTTTTATTGTTTCCCCATGTGTTTTTATCATTCGCTGATTTTGGATTTGGTTGGTGATTTTCATGTCAAGTTATGCCTGACCGGAAGAAGCGGTCTAATTCTCCTTTTACGAAGCTTCTTTCCGGTATCCACATGTGTGTCACTGGTTTCGCATGTTCCGCAAAGGGTGTGGCGTGGTGTCCTTTAAATTGAGCTTCTATGGAGCGAAACAGTGAATTGTGATGGTAAGCTGGGACAACGCTCTCTCTCTCTCTCTCTCTCTGGCTCTTGCATGGTGATCTTAGACTAATTTGTGTTGTTTGGTGAAACTCCACATTATGTTATGTCTAGATGATAATGGTCCCACCTTCTTTATGGGTGTGTGTCTAATATGCAATTCTTCAGTATAACAATAATCCGAGAAAGAAGACTTGGGAAGGGTCCAAAGAAAACAGGTTACGTATGAATCAGCGGTATCAGCTTCTAAATCGTTTCGCTCTCTTATTTATATTATGGGATTAAATTTTGACTATATTGACATACAGAAACAAAAAAGAGTCGATAGGCAGAGGAAATAAAAACAGAACAGAGCCGAGGATTCTTCATAGATCCACTTCTTGCTATGTTTTTCTTATTCTTCTCTCGGTTTGTTCACACAATTTTTAAAATTATTGGCTTATCTTCTTAATGGGGGTTGAAGTATATTCACAGGCCACAGCTCTGATAAGAAATGATCCAGGATAATATTTTATTCAAGGTTTTTGGTCTTTCATGTTTACCAATTTTCTTTCCAAGAATCTACTACCAATTAAGTTTCTTCATCTCTTTTATGAAGGTCTTGAATATATACATAGATGAACATCCCATTTTTATGAATGGTTATACATTCTCTTTTGTGTACATTTCTAACAGATGACTTCTCCGAAACATTTTTTTTTTTTTAAAAATGGTAAAAGATTCAATCTCTTACATTTTATTTATGATTTCAGACAAGATCGTATATATATATATATATATATATATATATATATATATATATATATATATATATATATATATATATATATATATATATATTCATTGGTGTGGTAGTCTTATCACTGTTCTTTATAATTGTTTCAACATATTCCTTAAAAAGATTTTTATTTCCTTGAACTATTAGCTGGTGTAGGTAGTAGAAACCCTCCACAAAGCAAAAAAGTGGTTGCTTTTATTCATGGATAAAACTTAGCAACAAGCTTCATCACATCTGGAAGACCTGGAAACAGCCGGTCCAAACTCTCGGCTGCTATGCGCGATAAGTAATCTTAATGTAGGAAACTTCAACAAAAAAAACTTCAACAAAAAAATTAATACAAAAAGATTAAGGGGATTGAAGGATAAAGTCTTAAAAAAGATTGAATGATGTTGACAAAAGAAAAAATTGAAGGATAAGTAAAGAATACGTGTGTATATAATAAGACACATATTAGAAAGAGCCAGCTATTGAAACAACCTAAGGTGGTCTCTCTGTTCCCTACATCTTCCAAGGCACATAATCTGAAGTAGAAGAAGAGAGACGAGGAAAAATATTGATGAGTGCGATTTGATAACAAATATATTTATAGACCTCAATTTCCTTTTTTGTTTTTGGTCAAAACACCTCAATTTCCTTTTTTTTTGGGTCAAAGACATCAATTTCCTTTTTTGTTTTCGGTCAAAAGACCTCAATTTATTTTGACTTTTTCTTAGGTTCACCAACCAATAGAAAGTTGTTATTTTAGATCTAGTATCTTTTAATTAAGGAAACAAAATAACTTATCAAATTATATTATGTTTTTAAAATAAATAAAACTAATATATTAAAAACGAATTTAAAACAATAATGTATATTAAAACGAATTAAAAAAATAATATTACAAAATAATATATTAATTAAGGAAACAAAATAACTTATCAAATTATATTATGTTTTTAAAATAAAAAAAGATTAAATAAATAATAAACAGTTCTAAAATAAATATTATTTTTTTTTTAAAAATAATATTTGTTTTTAAAATTTAGTTTTTAGTGTTTAAAATTTATAGTTTATAATTTATTTATATGTTTAGTGTTTTTCCAAAGGTTTATGTTTACCCAAGGGTTTAGGATTTACCCAAGAGTTTAAGGTTTAGGATTAGAATTTAGGGTTTAGTGTTTTGTTGATAATATTAAAATATTATTTTTTAATTCGTTTTAATATATTATTGTTTTAAATTCATTTTTAATATATTAGTTTTATTTATTTTGAAAAGATAATATAATTTGGTAAGTTATTTGGTTTCCTTAATTAAAAGATAATAGATCTAAAATGATAAATTTCTATTGGTTGGTGAATCTTAAGGTTCACCCTAGGGGGTGAACCCAAGAATAACTCATTTCTTTTTTCTGGTCGAAAGATCTCAATTTTGTTTTTGGTCGAAATACTTCAATTTCCTTTTTTTTGCAACACTTCCAAAAAACATTGTGCCGTTGCTTCTCACAATTCGATAAACACTAGCCGTTTGACTAAAATAAATGTATTTGTTATATTATATGTATCCATTGTAAAAAGTGTTAAAATATTTCACGGTTCACTATATCCTACCTGTATTTAAATTCTTCATTTAAATATTTTCTTTTGATCCATTTTAAAAAAAAAAAAAAACTTATGATGTTCGTACTAAAGTATTTGAGTAGAAAAAAATTGTTCTTCACATTAAAATATTAGTTAGCGTTTTGTAGTTAACAAAAAATATTAGTTAACAATACAACATCAATCTACTAATAATAGCAATCCCAACTAATTTCAAAAATTATGAATTCTTTTTATGTTGAAAGTTTTTTTCTTTTTTTAAAAACTAAAAAGAATTGTGACTATTCATATAAATATATTTCTAAATAACTACCTTTAATTTAAAAGGATGTGACTATTTAAAATGTTCAACTAAATTTTCAAATTCTATAAATAGTCTATACGAGCATTTCTCAAAGTAAGATTTTCTATTAATAATTATCAATATCAATTAATTTCAAAGGTTGTGAATTCATTTTATGTTGAAAGGATTGTGTCTTTTTTAAAATTAAAATGTTGTGACTATTCATATAAATATATTTCTAAATAACTATCTTTAAATTAAAATGATGTGACTATTGAAAATGAAAAGAGGTGATTATTCAACTAAATTTATTTTCTATTAATAATAGCAATATCAATTAATTCCAAAGGTTATAAGTTCATTTTATGTTGAAATAAATTCTTATATTGCGTTTACTTGTTATTGATTAGTAGTTTAAGTAAAAAGGATATTGACATTTGTGTATCTTCATCACGTTCTTACCACTTGAAACAGAAATATTGTCTTAGCTTTATCATTATATATCGATTAAGCAAAATATGTATGATAAAAACAAACTTCTCCCCTTTTTCATAGAATCACTAATACTCAAATTACTAAAAACATATAAGGATATGAATTCTCATCTTTAAAAATACGTATGTTTTATAGATGTTCTTTTGTGATTTTCTTATTTCCATTATATTATAATTTTGAAGAATGTAAATAAATGTTGAGAGAATTTAGATAAAAGTCTATATGTATTCAGTGAATACCTAGTTGGAAGGAACAAACAATTGAATATTCTTTATTCAAAAAAACAATTGAATATTATTTTAATTTGTGGAATGATATGCTAAAACATGCTTCTTCGGAAACAGTTAATATATTTTTTTCTTTTTTAAATGACTTAGCTTTACATAATAATTATTAAAAAGAAATGGATGTGTGCTTTACAAAGAAAATATGCTATCAAACAAGATCTCATAAAATTACCATGCAATCATGTTTCCGACAATATATGTATTTTACATAACCACGAATGTCCTTGTTATCTTTACAAACTACCTTACAAAACTAGTAATTGATTTAGATTTAAACATGTTTGTTTATCTTAGTTAGTTTAAAAATATTAAGTTGTATTCGAAATTTCTGAATAACTTACTAAACTAATATCAGAGATATATCTTAATTAGTATTGACATAATTTTATTTTAGTTCTAATTTAAAACTATAAATTATCAATTTTAATATTATCTTTAAATAAATATAAATATGTGTAATCTATGTCATAAAATGAGGAATGTTTATTTTTATAAAATGAATTCATGCGCAACATCGTAGGGGGTTCATTACCTAGTAAATATAAAAGTAATGTTAGTAAATATGATACATAATTAAAATATAAATTAATTTTAAACATAAAAATTATAAATAAAAATCATTTTTATGTTTTAAGGATGATTTTATAGATTTTCGATAGTTCTAGTGGTTTTTATCAATGTTTTTAAACCGGATCGACCCGATGGCTGAACCAGATTCAATCATGAACCAGATATATAACTGAGTTGGGTCTAGTAGCTGATTCGGCTATAAACTGGTCATATAACCAGATTGAATTTCAAAGTTATTAAACAGATAAAAATCAGTAGAACTATCAAAAATCTATAAAACCATTTTTAATAACATAAAACTAATTAATATTTATGATTTTTATGTTTAAAATTAAGATATATTATAATTATGTATCACATTTACTAACGTTACTTTTATATTTATATATACTAAAAATATACTAAACCAGATTATTGAACCAGGTTAACCCAATCGACCCATATTGAACCGTGACCAAAACAATTTTGGTTCAACTTTCGGTCCTGTTTTAAGAACACTGGTTTTTATATGTTTAATAACTTTGAAATCCAATCTGGATATATGACCGGTTCATAGACCCAACCCGACTATATATTTGATTCATGAAATTAACAGCCTTAGTGACACTCCTTTCCATCGATACATAATTATAATATATGATGTGGGATGAGATGAACATAAAAATTATAAATATATTTTTAATATATAAATATAAAAGCTAGATTATTGAAACAAATTATTGAACCAGGTTAACCCGATCGAACCATATTGAACCGTGACAAAAAAAAATCCGGTTCAATTTTCGGTCCTGTTTTAAGAACACTGGTTTTTATATGTTTAATAACTTTGAAATCCAATCTGGATATATGACCGGTTCATAGTCGAATCAGCTACTAGACCCAACCCGACTATATATTCGATTCATGAAATTAACAGCCGTTATAGACATAAGGGGCGTTTTTCGTCACTGTCAAGAGATGGTGTCATGGTGCTATATATGAAGCCTAGAAACTAACGGTTTTATCATCTTTGACATAGCTTTTGATTTAACCTAACAGATTCTAAACTTTTGAAAGCTTAAACTTCATTCTAGACGGTTCCAATGCTGCGGGTTCAGTCATTTAGCTATTACACAACTAATTTCATGCTCTCCTTTAAATTCCTTTTGAGCATTTTGATGCAGAGTCTATGACCTATTGTCTGATCTGATCTGAAACTGCTCCAAAATTATTTTTTTTTTGTCGGCTCTCCAAAATTTATCTAATAACTAACAGTTACATGTGCTTGCAATGCAGTTTTCATATTTGATGGAATGAAAAAAAAAAACTAATTATATATTATATATTGTTACTGAATTATTATAAATAGTTGAACTGAAAATGATTTTAAATCATTAGTTAATAATAATATCAAATACATTTTTTAACCAGACAATGGTGTAGAAGTTTCAGAGGAACATCTCTTCAAAATTCTCTCAATTCTCAGAAGAATACTTTTAGAAACGGAAGGGAAACGTCTTAGTTGGTATGTTCTAGAGATAAACTTCGCAAATAACATGTTACAACCTTCCCCTTGGCGCAATATCTTCAGACAACATTCTCTTGATATAGGTTCGTTTTTAAGAAGATCAAGCAGTAGTTCGTCGTCACACTTATCATCCCTCGTTTTAAAACAGTTTTTTGAGAAATAGAGTACGTCTGCTGGCATACTGTTGAACGCATTAATATTGTATTCTCTTGAACCCGGGGAGCTTGCAAATGCATCCTGTAGACTGGTGTCGGGATCAATTATTGGTTTTTCGTCATTTCCTGAGGCTAAATTGGGATAAGTAGCAGATATCAAAGTGGTAATTAAGAGACATCCCATGACTAATGTCTTATTCTCCATTCTTTTTTGCGTAAAATACAGTTTATCTTTCTTTCTTTTTTTTGATATATTGGTTGCTTATTTTTGGGATTGGTATCTAAAATTATATAGTGATCGATTGATATGAATGTTACTATAATGATGTCAAGAAAAAGAATGTTACTATAACGTTTTACAATTAATAATAGTACAGTTTCTTTTCTTTCTCATCGACATGGTTTCATTGTTTACGTAAATATGGGTTAATTAAGAAAATGGGTTAATTAAAGACAAATTATTCTTCTATTTTAACACAGACAAATATGCTATAACTTGTTTATGATACTTTAGTTAGGGGCAAAACCTAAATTCAGGGTTTAGACATATGCATGTAGTAACTGGTGAATGAAATTACTGTTTTTTATTTTGGTAATTAAATAACTTTTATCATTTTTTATTGCTCCGACATTTTTAATACTACATTATTATTTTACTATAAATTATCAAAAATATTATATACAAATTGATAATCCATCCGTTTTTTAGTTAATTTCATTGATGCAACAATGGGGGAAACTTGTACTCAAACATTTAGATTAGCATTGAGTTTGGTGTAGTCCAGGACATGGCCATGTTCATGTTTGTTATGGTCCAGTGGACTCCTCAGGTAGATTTTAACAGTGCTTTTAACTGCACAGAAATCTATAACAGAGCTGAAAGAGAGGCTTGAAGATCTAAATAGCAACACCGAAAACCAGAGCCAAAGTCCACCACTGAAGTCATCAACCAGCTGGGAGAGAGAACATGACTTGGACCGAGACAGAGACAGGGACAGGGACAAAGGGAGACTCAGACACACAGAGATAGACTCAAAAAAAAAACATAACACATGTTACGGATACTGAGAAAATTTTGCACTTTGTATCAATGCAAGTAAAGTTCAGAGAAAATGCTGTGAAAAACCGAAACATTTGCTTCAAAGTTTGTCTACAAAAAGAGAACACTATAGTAGTAGCTATGTTCTATCAACAGAATGAACAAGAGACGCCATTTCCAAATTCCAAGTTTAAAAATAAAGCTACAGGTACAGTTTGGTAATCCCCTAGACTATATTTGAGAAGTGATTTTTCAAAAAAAAAGTGACATGGAAATCCACATGTCGATCAATTACACTACTTAGAATTTTCTTACCATATAATTAACTTTCAGCATAACTTCTTACAATATATTGTTACCAATGTTACCAAAATTTAATTAATAAAATCCTACGTGTCTAACCATTTGTGTCTAACCAATTCGGTAAACCATCAAAATTGTGTCTAACCATTCGTGTCTAACCATCTATCGTGTCTAACCATTAGTTTCTAAACAAATAGGTCTAATAAAATTGTTTATAAGGTTGCATCTATTTCTAATCATTATTTCAACCCACAGTTTATAAGGTTGCAGGTGCATCTATTTCACAAATCGTATGAATATGAAATTTTATTATATATATATCATTTAAATTAAATTACCTAATATATAAAAATATAAATATTTAATTTCAAAATTTTCATTGAAAAATTATTGAGATCTTAATATTATATATATATATATAATGTATAATATTATTGACATGACATCTTTAAAAGTTACATGTCATCTAATTAGCATTCACAATAACTTCTAACCATATAGTCTTAAATTATTTTCTTAAATAAAAGGTACGTAAGTTTCTTTCCTTAAATAAAAATTATAAAATTACCTAATATGATTAACGTATATATGATAATTAATGATTATAAATCATAGATATTTGATAAAAAAAAATTTATCCTATAACTTTTTTGTTTAATTTTATATTATTAAAAATTTTAAAATCACATTAAGCATATGTTAAATTTTTTTTTTAATATATGTTATATTTAGAATTTTTTAAAATGTCTACAAATCACGAAAAATAGTAAAAGTCTCATACTAAAAAATTTTTGATCAATGGTTTATTTATTTTTGTGTTCAAACAAGGGACAATTGGTCACAAATCGTATGAATATGAAATTTTATTATATATATATATATCATTTAAATTAAATTATCTAATATATAAAAATATAAATATTTAATTTCAAAATTTTCATTGAAAAATTATTGAGATCTTAATATTATACATATATGTATGTATGTGGACAAAAATTACTAGAAAAAGAAACCAAACCAAATATAATCTAAAAAATAGTACAAAACTTTAATATAAATTGGTTAGATATCTGAATGGCTTCAAAATTTTGGTATCTAGATAACTAATACGGAACCCGATCAAAACGAACTCACATATCCGAACCGGATCGAAATCACAAAAAAATCGAAACATAATATAATTTATAAGGATGATTATTTAAAAAGTAGTATGTTATTTTAATTATATGTATGATTTTGAATATATAATATCTCATTTTCTTGATTATTATTTGCATATATTGGATAACATGTATTTATTTGATTTAATCATAATATTACTGTTCTATAAAAAATTGATCATATATTGTTAATTATAAATATATCCTAAAATACTACTCTATTTGTAATTATTAAATCATTATTTTATTTTTAATTTTAGTTTCATTTTTCTTTTTATTCTTTCCAAATAATATATATATATATATATATATAATTAAAAATACCAAATAGAATATTTTTTTTTTTAAAAACGAAATATATTACGTAATATATTTCATAAAAAATTCACAAACATAATCTTAATGTGAAAATTATTCTTTTTAAACATATTATAAATAACATAATTTATTATTCAAAAGTAGTAAAATATTTTTTTATATCAAGATATTTTCTCACATGGTCAAAAATAATTCAGATAACATAAATTAGAAATATCTAAAAAATTGCAGTAACATGATATTTTAATTAACTAAATTTAATTCTGAAAAATAATTCACAAGAAAATATTTTGGGTGTTTATTTTTTAAAGTAACTTAATATTTTTCTTATATAGAAATATTTATCAAATAATAATTCGCTAATATTTTTAATAATTATTTAAAATATTTAATAAAATTATTTTAAATTTTTTATAAGGAAGATAACATAAGTTAGAAAATAAAAATAAATATAGTTTTTTTACTGTAGGTATATTTGATAAAGTAATAAAAAGAAGATAATTATATAGTATAACTCAATATAATTTAGTTGAAATATAAACATTATACTTTACCGGTATTAAAAGTCGATAGTTCTTAATCTTTTTAGTATGGTTATTTATTTCTTTATATATGTACACTACATAATAAAAATATCCAAAATAATCTTAATTTTTATCTTCAAGATTATTAAAATAGATTCCATTTATATTTATACATTGGAATTATAAATTACTGAGAATGTATAAAATATTTTAATTATATCTACATATTGACACACATTTATGAACTTTTAGAACTATATTGGTTATGTTCTTTCCTGTAACTTTGTACCAGTCATCAATTTAGATTTTAGTAAAGTTTTTAAAACATTAAAATTGAATATACAAAACTGTGAAAAAATATTTAACGCGTCTTAGATGAAAAACTAAACTCATGCAATGAATGAAACTATTTTTTTGGTTATATATCTAACTTAGTATATCACCAAAATTAATAACTATAATAATCAAAACTCTTAGACTCAAAATTAAGTATCTAGCTAAAATAACAATTTATTATTATTTACAATAATATTTATTTATTTATATACATATAGACCAAATGACTCAAAGTATTTAATAAATGAAATAAAATATGAATTAATTTCTACATTTTGGTTCTTTTCCTTTGTAAAATTTATACATACACTAGTGGTTTGTCCGCGCTTCGCGCGGAAATTTTTATGGTTTTGGTTACATAATATTTGTGATTATTATTTCTATGTGATCTTTGTTATATAGGATATTGAGAATTTCGATTGACTAAATTGTATAATAATAAAGTTGTGAATTTTTTTAATGAGACAATTTTATTTGTATATAGGCAGCATTTATTTTGTTTGATTTGTTTCAGGTCTTTCACTATTATGTATGTTCTTATGTATTTCTTTTTGGGCTGTTGTGCATTGCAATGCTCGTCCAGATTTTGCGATTATTTGCATTAGTTTACACTGTTGTAATTGAATTATGCTGAGTTTTAATATGAATTTCTTTAGCTTTCTATTTTACTTTTCAATAATTATAAACATAGTAACTTAGAGTAGCATCAACGAAGGTTTTCTCTCCGGGATTCTAAAAGTACATATATGTGTATGTATATATTATACATGCGTATATAGTTTCAGATACATTGGAGCTAGAACCACCCATTTAAGGCGCTCTTAGAGCATCAGCAATCATGAATCCCATGGGAGGTTCATGATTTGATTTTCTTATTATTTTTTTTTTAATTTTTTTTTTGATTTTCTTTTAAAAAAAAAAAAAAAAAAAAGTTGATCAATGCCGGGCCGCCACGTGGCGACCCGGATTCATCCCCAAGAGACGGGTTCGTTACTGTAGCATTTTTTTATTATTTTTTTTTCTCGGGCCGCGTGTGAACCTCTCTCTGATCTTCCCATTGCTGATACTCTTACATCTTTTACTTAATTTATCAAAATAAACCTTTTCATTTGTTTACAATAATAGTAGGTGTGATACCTATTTCCATATTCTTGATATGAAATGTAATTGTTTTTTTATATTCCTGTAACTTGTCAAGTAACATGAGCTTGATTACTTTAATCTTATGGAACAACTTTTTAATGAGTTTCCAATATTGGTCTGCCCTTATTTTGCTTATTTTTCCATTCAAGTTTGTCCATGTAAGCTTTACTGATTTTGAACTCTATCCGTTAACATATAAATAAATGTCACTGACATACAAACATTATGCTGCTATGAGGAGAAGTTAAAGCATATGTATATGTTTTGTTCTGAAAACACTCTTGTATGTCTCAGATGTAATGTCTTTAATTTGATGCTCGAGAAAAGTCTTGTCATGGTTGTTGTATATTTGCAATGATGTTAATGGATAGCCCATGCAAGGAACACATTCTTGTAAACTCGACGGTTGTGTGCGGCTTATGCTAGAACCAGTATGTTTCTTTGACAAACGATTCTTCAAGAAATTAGTACTATGCGTGAAAAGATCTCCACATTTATTTCTCTAGAGAGTTTTTAAAGGTGCGTAAAAAGTTTGTGGTGCTATTTTGTTGTTTCTAGAAGTCTTTGTCGATAATGGTAATATGTATTATACTTTTTATTGTTTTATTTGCTAGGTTTTGTGATTTTTTTTTGTTTTTTTCGAATGGGTTGTTGTTAAATCTTATTTTGATTATGTAGTAATCACTATTTTCCATCATTTTCTTTTTAATTATTATAAAAATGAACTTGATGTTCAAAAATGGGAAAATGTAAGTGAGACTGAATTTTTATTTTATTTTCGTTAACATGTATCTGATGAAATGTAGAGCGAACTATTATCATAAATGGATTTTAATGAATCTCTATATATTTCAAAGCTATACTTATGTTATGTCTTTTTACTAAATTAGTATTTGTTGCTAAAATATTTCCTAAACAGAAGTTCTATTAATTATTTTGAGTAAACTAATGGTTTTATTTGTTATATTGTTATTTTAAACTGATTTTTGTAAGATATTTATTTTGATTAATGTTTTAATAATTATGTGTGGATTCCTTTTTTTGTTTATTTATCTATGCTTTTTTTTTGAACTACTTTATTTATCTATGCTTGAACTTGTTATAAAATACATTGATTTGAGACTCCCTTTTTTTCATGGGTCTAGAGGTTTGATGAAATTTGAAGAAGAATATTGTAAATAGATTTCTCTTCTTTTTGATTTTGTGAAAAAAATCATGTTTATTCTTGGAATTTATTTTCTTACTACGTTGATTTTTTTGATCAAACTAAATATTTATTATCTGTTCTATATCTTGCGGGGGCAACAACCAAAATATTGTCTGATCTTGTGGCCTTTTGGGAGCACACTTAGTGTAGACTTGCTGTTAGTCACGGAACATAGAATCAGAGCTTTCATAGTACGTATCATATTGGGCATTTAAGTGGGTGCTTTCCCGAGTAAGTAAAGAAAAGTCATATCTTTTTTTGCAACCAAGAGCACAAATCTTTCTACTGTCACAGTTGCACAGCTTACTAAGCTATTTGATGCAATCCTAAGTTGCTCTTCTGTGGTTTTCATAATATGTTTTACTTCTCGGTTAAGATAGAGGACTGCAAGAAAATTAAAGAGGTAAAAACTCAATTAGAAACATGAATTTGCAATATACAACAATAAGAGAGTACAAAAGATGATCTGCAATGTGATAACGTTGTGATGAATCAAATCAATCTCTGACTTGAATGGTTATAATATCTTCCTAACTTTGACGTCCTTGTTCATCAGCAAGATCACGGAGACAATGCATTGTACCAAACTGAATGAGTTTTGACTGCTCTCAATGTCTTGTTGAACTGATGGTTCCAGCACTGCCAGTGTTTTCGCTAACCACCAATCAGAGTCCTTTCATAACCTCTTCTGTGAGTTTGGAGTTCCGTTCTAACAGAAAAATAAGGTAATAAATAGTAGAAACCTATTGCATGTACTGGAAAAAAGTCTTCTCCTTATCTTCTGGTATACTGTGGCAAGAAAAAAAGATGTGTCAAATCCCTAAATATTAAAACATAATTTTAAGACACCACAAACAAAAGGGCCAGATCGATCAAATATCCAGATAAGAATTCACTTAAGAGTTGTTACACTACTTTCTGAAAGTCTTGTAGAGTCAGAGTCCAACATGCAGATCATCATGAGTATGCAACAACCACTAAAGTATTTACCATGCTAATTAACTATATGATTTAGTCTTTGGATACAGGTGTGGTCAGTTAAAAAAAAAGCAAAACTTACTATTTGTCTGACACTAACTTTCTCTATAATCCGGAGGACAAGAAAGCTATCACCCACTCCTGATAAACATGAGCACAGAAGGTTTGTAAGTTATTTAGATGTTGTATCCGTTCATCACTCTCAATCGCGGAATCTGAAATAAACATAAAGCCATAAATAATAATATGGTAAAGCTCATAACGCATTGATCCTCAAAAACTTTCAGATTTCAGACCAGAACCTCGTAAGACAACTCTAAAACATGCAATCAAGTTGATGAACTCACCGTAGTTGGAATTGATGCTTGATAGAGATTTTCTTTAAGATTTCGGAGCGGTGAAGTTGTGAATCGCAGTCAAGAAGCATATTTATAGCCTTATAGGCGGAAGTTGAATCGGCCACATTCGATATGCTTGGGCCGATTAAATGTGAAAAACGTTAATGCTTGGATTGATCATTCATGTAGCATACTAACGAAAACCGAAACCGTTGCATAGACTTTGATCGGATTTGCTGAGATCCGAAGGGGTACGGTGAATCTGATCTCCAACATTGACTCAAGAATCTCTAAAAATTCTGGGCCAGTCTAAGGTAAAATTCAAAGGCTCACTCAATAACACAATAACCAACCAAAAGCCCATTGCAACACCGAGAGAATATTCTGAAAAGAGCATGCCACGTGTCATCAAAGCCCCTATGGAGATAGAGAAGCCAACTTTATTTATTAAGAAGATTAGTTTCCAAAATATTATTCATTTATATACCTTTAGATTGATCTATGTTAGTTTATTTTGTTCACTAGATTCTCAATACATCATATATTAGATAAATTTACAAATAAATTTAAAAATTTAAGATAACAACCAAACATGTTGCAAATAAAAAAAACTAATCAAAATATAATCTATAAAAAAATACTATGCTTAGACAGATAGATACAATCCAATATATCTAAATAATAACTAAACTAACTAGATATAATGTATTGAGAATCACATGTGTAATTAGTAATATTAGTTATAAAAACATAAATTTAAATGAAAATAATAAAAATAAAATAAGGACCATTTGTACCATGCATGCACACGTGAAAATCACCTAGTATATTATAAGCGGGTACTATAAAAATTTATACAAATAAAAGTAAAATATTTACCAGCTATTATAATTTAGGAATTTATTAAATATTAATGTCCTTACTTATGTAAGGGTGAATCTGAATCATCTACTAATATGTATATTGGGAAAATGGTAATTAGCATAGATACAAAACACAACATGATGTTCCCTCCAACTTTCCCCTACTAATTGATAAACAATAAACATATAAATATAGTTTTGATGGCTGATACAACGTGCATACATGTGCTTGTTTTAATATGAGGATGCTACTCAGTAGTGAACCTTCCATAAATTACTAAATGAAAATGAAAAATTAAATATCCCAGCATCTGAAAAAACTTCACGTGATCAGATCTCAAAAAGTATCGCGAACAATACCAAAGCAAACAACCTTTACAACTTGTCTTTCTCTTTAATTAATTAAAACATACTCTACTCAGAAATTCTCGTGAAAAAATTGACCAGAAATAGAAATCACCAATGAAGAGATTACATCCATCAAGATCGGTCTCAGTAGCCCTGCTTCTGATGTTGCTAGCTTTCTTTAGCAGCAAGTATCACACTGAGGGACACATAGATTTGGAGACAAGCATGGAGAAATCTATGGGAGGTAGCTTACGAAGAATCCCAAGGAGTCGATACAGTCCTATACAGAACAAGTAAGTGAAAGCGAAACACTAGATATAAAATTTCAACCGATATATCCACACCCGACCCAAATCGTTTTAGATGTATTTTGACATCAAGATTGTGTATTTATGTACCAGGAGATATCCAAGTAGGAAACAGAAGATCACATCAAGAGAACCATAGATCTCTCTCCCTCTCTCCTCTCTCTCTCTCTTTCTTTTAAATTAGATCTTCTGAGTTATTTTTGCTTGGGTTATAGAATAGTATGCATCCACTTGTTTGTGAATGCTGCAGTGTAGAGTTTGTTACAGTTACTGTTTTCACTAGTTTACTCTGCCACTGTTATTTGGGTCAGGACTCATTGTGTAAGTTTTAGGCCTCTAAGTAATGTTTACTGAAATTTGTAGATTCTGAAACATCTTCAAGTTTCTATTTATTTACTTGAATTCAATATGGATTTTAAAATATCTATGGTATATGTAATTATTTTTCCTTTTGCTTATAAAACCTCAAGGATTTGAGTGGAATGTTAAGTGCATATTCTGTAGAAACCCTGGAGAAAGTTTAGCTACTCATCAAAGAATAACTGATTTACTTACGGGTCAAACAGAGAAATTTTAAACTTTTTTCAACATTTCCGTATACTTCAGGAGCCACTTAATCACCTAAAATGGCATATCTAAAGGCATCAGTAACAAACTAAAACTCCAAATTGCAGCATCGAAAGTAGAAGGTTTCTTTTTCATTTACAAAAATTCTTGTGTATAAACATATTTTGGACAGATTTTAAGAGGTGCCCCCATCATGGACTCGAGGTACGTTATGTCGCTACATTAGGTAGTATTTGACCAAATTTTGGCCCATATCTCGAATGGGTCAAAATAAAGATATGGCTCGCCAAGCCCAAGGCCCATTTTGCGTGGACGAGCTCGAGACGATAAGATCAAGATCCACAGATTGAGGGAGCGGTTGCAAAGATCACGTAGCAAGACAACTATAAGAGACGATCGAAGATCACGTAGAAGGACACGTGAAAAACCCTAGAGAGAGCACATAATACACATCAACCTTGTTTCACTTTGCTTTAGATCTATTTTTTGATCGACTTGTTTTGTAGTTTCGGATATCATTTTGCTTATTGTAGTCGATCTATTTAATCAATAAAAATCCATTTTGTCAATTGATTTCAGATTACATTGTTGTGTATCCTTTTTATTTCCTAGTTACATCTCAAACACTATCAAATACTTAGTATAGATTTTAGGATCTACATGTATCTAAATCTTTTTTTAGTTTTGTAAATGATTCGTGTTGCTTTCAAGACATGTAACAAAAAATTGAATATTTGCAAAGAAACAATTTTAAATTGGAAGAGATAACTTCTGAGTAATCGTGATCATGGTTTGCATATTAACGAAGATGCAAATTTGAATTTGTACATGTTAATAGTGTGCATTAAGGAAATAACTGATACAGTCACCGATTCAGGATTACATCAATCTGTAACATAGAATGCATAGAGAGTGGGAGTACCAAGTAAATGCAAAATACGGAGCTGGAGAAAGATAAAATTGAGGTTTATGTCTTGATGTGGGTTGCATCAGACAATGTAAACACCATGTGGATGCAAGATGTTGATGAATTGGATTAAGGTAAACTTAAGAGTAAGTTTATTATTCTTAGAATAAAAAGCAAAAAACTAAATTTGAGGAGCGGTTTAATGTCTTAAAAAGCAATAAGTGCAGTTCCAAAAAAAGTTGTAATTACTAATATGAAAGTTGTCTATATCTACGGTTTTCTTATATGATCCTTAGATTAAGGTTTTGGAAACGTGGAGATCACTATAAATAGCAAGATGTCGATGAAGAATCGCAAGACACTTATGGATATATTTATAGAGGAAGGAATTCTCTTGGAATTGTTCTTGGGTTCATTCTTAGTTAAACACTGGTGTATCATGCAACAGAGAGACATATGCTACATAGTTTAGGGATCTTTCAGTAGTGATTGTTAAAGTGTTATGATTGTCTCTTGATTTATATTTTCACATATAATATTGTGTTGCATCTTGCACTTGCAATTGGTATCAGAGCGTGTCACCGGCATCATTGGTGTGATCTAAAGGTGAAGATGGGTACGATTTTTTATATGCAAAAGCAATCATGTTGAAGGAAGATATGTATGGTCATTGGAAGACTTGCTTGAAGCGATTGATTCAAAGAATAAATAAACATGTATAGACAGCTGTGGAGACTGGCTGAGAGGAAATGGGAAAACAAGATCAAGAAAAAGAAGAATGAACAGAAGCAGAGAAAGGTGTGCAATGTATAACGCAAAAGTTCTGCAGTAATTTTGGTGTTGTTGAGGCAGATCAGTTCCTAGTGATTCAGGGAAGCAATTCAGTTAAATAGGCGTGGGAGATCTTGCTGAATTTGTTTGAAAGAGATGACAATGTCAAGAAGACACACATGGAATATCTTGCGTCGCAGTTCGATAATATCAGGTGGACTGATGATAATTATGTGGCAAGCATCAGTGCCAAAGTTCAGTGCTATGTCACATGAAAAATATGTACTTGGAAAGAAGTGAGGGAGAAAAAGCTAGTGAAGAAGTTGCTACACTGTCTTCTAACAAAGTTTGTAGATCACCGGTCTTGATGGCTGCGAACATGGATGAACTCAATTTTGACAAACTAATGGGTCTGGTGAAGGCATAAGAGATGGAGATAGACAATAGCTTAGTCTCTGCGTTAATAAGTGTGGCCCTCATGGCTGACAAAGGTAGACATCATACGACTGAAAATACCATGGGTGGCTGGTCAAATTTTTTGGCAAGATGATGAATCACTCTGGTAGGAGGATGCATCATCCTGTAAAGCAGCATGTCTGTCTGAGAGGTGATCGTGAAAGTGACAGGAAAAGAGAATATCTTTAATGCTTTGAGTGTGAGAACTTTGGTCATATGAAGAATGACTTCCCTATTGTCCAACGTAGTGGACTCGTATGTCTTTAGTGCTAGGGACATAGATACATCAGGAGTGAATATTCAAATGCACATATGGAAAAGATAAATCATCTTGATGGTTTGATGATTAAGAGTTGGATGATGATGTAAAGGGGGTGAAGAATCTTGTTGCATTCATTTCACACAAGGATGGATCAGGTAAATCATGTGATCAGATGTTGATACAAACGATGAGGACTATCATATAATTCATGATAAGTGTTGAAACTCTAATATTAGAATCTGGGAAATTTTTATGATCTAGTGCAAAGTCAGGAGCAGAGAGTGACTCATGAACCTTGTTTGGAGTGAAGAAAATTAGCTCACGAACTTACTTTTGTAAAAGAAAAAAAAAACAAGTCTCTTGAATATAAGACTAGTAAGCTGTGAGACGTTGCTACTAGTGAACAATAGAGAGCAAAGATACTGGAACGTGATTTGGTTGAGAATTTAAGCATATGAAGATGCTCGACAATGGATCCAATGAATTGTATTCAATTCTTTCAATGAGAAAACAAGTCAAGGTGAATTTGGGACTAAATGAAGGCCGTGACTAGAAAATAAGTAATATTATAGGTAATAAATTGAAAAATACTTTTTTCAATTTTTGCCAATAGTTTTTTCAAATTCAAAATTTTTTTTTGATGTTTTATTTTCGAAAATGGTTTAAAAAAAAAGAAAAGTTTGGGAAGACCTTTCTGAATGTGTATGATATTTTCTTGAGTTTTTTAATGTAACTTGTATGTATATTTAGGAAATTTTTCTTAAATGTGGATGACATCTTTCAAAATATTAGAAAATATTTTTCAAAATATATATTAACAACCTTTGATATTCATTTATTGTTATGAACTATATTTTATATATAAATTACATATTTAAAAGTATCTTCTTAAACTTTAGAAAGATGTTATATATTCAGTAACACTTTCCTAAATAGGGATATAAATCAAATTTACGAAGATATCATCCGTATTCAGGAATATTTTCCTATACCTTTAAGAAGATTTTATACATATTTAAAAATATCTTATTAGAAGATTTTATACATAGTTTAAAATATCTTACTAGATATATTCAGGACTCGAAATATGTAAGGTGTACTCAGACCTAGCGATGAACTAAATAATTGGGAACTATATGGAGATCAATTGGAGTTTTGTTTCACAATTACTATTTTTATATACCCAAGAATACATAAATTTATTTTAATGATTTTCTTATTTTCGATGAATATAGTTATATATTAGGTGTTTAATTGAAGGGCAAAGAAAACCTTCTTAAATATATATTCATAAAAGTCTACATAAACACACATTTAAACTGTATTTTAAATACCCATTATTAACTTTTTCAAAAAAATTATGAAGATACTACATATATTTAACAACATTTTTCCTAAATTTTATGAAGATATTATACATATTCAATAGTATTTATAAATATACAAAAAAATAATTTAGTGAAATATTATATATATATATATATATTCAGTATCATATTTTACAAAAAAAAACAATTGTCATTAAAAAAATTTTTGAAAAAATATTCAAAAAGAATTCAAATTTCTTAAAAATATATTTTTTAGTTTTAATATATTAATATAGCTGGTATATACCCTTAATAAATGCTATATTGGTCATTTTGAACCATGTTTATGAGTTAGGAAGAAAAAAACGTGTTTTAGAGTTATTTAAGAACATTTCTCTTTAATATATTTTTGAAACCTAACAATTTTAAGTTAGTTTTATAACAAAATATAAATTAAATTGGTTTAAAATAAAAACCAAAATTGTATATTTTAATTTCATAAAGTTAAAATTTTACAAAATGTAATGGTTAGAATCTAAGTTTTTAAAAGAGAAAAAAGAGAATCTAATATATTGTTAATATTGTTTGAAATAATGTTAATTATAATCATGAATGTTATTTTAATAATATTAGTAAAGTATTAAAGAACAAAAACACATGAAAAGTTGATCGATTATCAATAACCAAAAAAAAGTCAAAAGGTTACAGAGACAGACTGTTGGCAAATTTAGACATTTTCTGATTTTAACAATTAAAAACTAAAAAAAAAAGAGGCAGAGCAGTTATCGAGCAGCATGATTCTCAACTTCCACAGCATCAACGTCATCGTCAAGGTCACCGATCGCCGCCTCCGCAACCCACAGATCTAACGGTGCACATTCCATCTTATGCTCCCCCCTCCAATCCAACGCCTGACATCCTCTCGAACAATAGTTCACTTTCCCACAGACCGAACATCGCCGGAACTCATGCGAACGAGTCTCCGGCCTCCCGCAACCTCCGTGAGAACACATCCTCAACCCCTCCGCCAAAACAACCCGACCCGAATCGAACCAACCCTTCATAAACCGGTTTACCGGACGAATCTCCTGAACCGGTCCGGTTAGTGTTTTTTCTTCTCTTGATTTGAGAGAAACCGCGAGCTCCCTCGCGTTCGCTTGAATCAAAAGCCGACGACCTTCTGCCACGTCACGAGGAACGCCGTAACCGTCTTGCAGGCAGTGACCGAGCTCCCGAAGCGCGTCCACGTGGCCGAGGTAGGCGGAACGCGCGCAGAGCGCGACTCCCGCGCGTAGATTCTTGTCGGATTTGTTACCTCCGCTCCCGTTGAACTGAATCACCGACAGCGAGTAGAGCGCAGGCGCGTGAGACTTAATCGCGGCTCTCGCCATTAAAGACGCGCCGCTCACATGGTTTTGAAGACAGTAAAATCGGATCTGCGCAAAAAACAAAAATCAAAAATCAAAAAAAAAAATAAAAATCAGAGAGAGAAGGTTGAAGACGAACCATTCCGAGAGCGTAGCAAGCGTCGATGTTTCCGGCATTAACACAGAGTTTGAGGAATCTGTGAGCGGAGTCAGACCATTTCTCGGCCGTGACGGCTAGGGTTTGAGGTCCGGCTCTGGATAAAACCAGAGGATGCAAAGCCAACCGGTTCAGCCTCTTGCATCTGAAACACGACAAAAAAGAGTTTAATCAAAAATTAAAGAATCGAGTGGTTTCGGAGGAAAAAAAAAAGTTTGACTTACATGATGAGAACGTTGAGGAAATCGGATGGGGAAGAAGCGGAGGAACTGAGTTTGCGGAGGATGGAGATGACGAGATCGTCAGGTAAGTCGTCGATGTGGTTGACCTTGAGGTTCTTCTCTAACCTGGGCTTTTTGTTAAGATGCGTCATCGGAAATGATTTGATTCTTTTGTTGTTTGTTTGATGTTCAATCTTGAGAGTGGAGAGAAAGAAGCCAGAGGAAGGGGAGGAAGAAGAAGATGTGTGTTTCCTTCATTTATACACACAGAAACACACACTCGTGATTATAAAAAGAAACTGTTTTTTTTTTTTTCTCTTTTGCGTCAAGGCCTCGTGGCTTTTTCTTTATCTTTTATTTTTATTTTGGATTCTGGCCTTTGGCTTTAACGTCTATCGGAAAATTAGGATCAAAGGGGTGAGTGTGTAATTAAAAATTAAGGTGAATGAAACACGAGAAATTATAAACACTGATATTTCTAACTAGCCGCCAAACTATCAACTAGACCTTGTTTTGTGTATAAATACAAAGTTAGAAAATATATGAATAAATCAAATCAAACATTTTCGAATGTTTTTGTCAAACCAAGTTCTTGCTCGGTTCTTGATCCCATCCCACATCGTATACTACTGGCAGTGTTCTTACTTCATATATTGAATGTGAATAAGTGTTGTAACAATAAATATGGAAAACAGTAATCTCATAGATTATGTCTTATATAAAGCTGGAATCTCTTTGTGTATAAAAATACCAAGTTATTGAACATTTTTTTTATTGAACATGTATCTAGCAAGTTGTTGAGAATTCCTTTTGTTTTACCATTATTTACAATAGTTTAAAACTTATTTACACATATATACAGAATCTTTTTAAAAATTTCTGAAATTTAAAATATATCTTTTTGTAAAAACAGTAAGAAAATTAATATTTTCCAAGTTAAAGATATTTTACTATATATATATATATATTAGATTTTAACAACTAAAATAATATGTATATAGTAGTATAAGAAAAGTAGATGATGAAAAATAAAATTTGTGATGGTTCTTCATGTCTGGGTATCCCCCTATCTTCTACGGTTGCTGACTTAAAGACATCTCATGGATGGCTCCTCCCCAATGCTAGATCAGACAATCAGGTTCTTCTCCTATCATTTATCTCCTCTCTTCATCTTTCTGCTGGTTCGGATATTCCAGTGTGGTCAGTGAATGGTGTTAAGAGGAGTACATTCATATCCAAATTGGTTTGGAACTCTATCAGAGATTCTAAACAAACTAAACCGTGGGCTGCTCTAGTTTGGCACAAAGCCACCATTCCACGTCATGCTACCACTGCTTGGTTGTTCACTCTTAACAGGAATCCCACCTTCGACCGGCTTCATTCTTGGGACCTGGATGTCGAAACAGTGTGCTTACTATGTGGGGATTTCGATGAATCAAGAGATCATCTCTTCTTCCAATGTTCTTTCTCTGCAGTCATTTGGAAGTCTTTGCTGAACAGGTTTCATCTTCAAAGGGTGCCGACCATCTGGAATGATATTCTTCGTTGGCTCCCTATTGCTCATTCAGACAAACATGTTAGTCTAGCTATCCTCCAGCTTTGGCAGGCTGCAATGTATGAAATCTGGCGAGAACGTAACAGGAGGTTGCACGATGGTTTGACTTGGCCTCCTAGTAAAGTTTCCAGATTCATTGTGTCAAGTCTGAAGGACAAGTGCTCTGCTATGATCTCTCTTGGCCATCCCCTTGGTCCCTGCCTTGCGAATTTCTGGTTTGACCCTCCATAGTTTTGGATTGCAAATCCGTGTGTTAATCTTTTCGGCTGTCTGTTCTTCCCCTGTATTTCTCTTAAAACAGTGGTGCTTGCTTGCTCCTTTCTATTAGTATTAATGAAAACCCTTTAACAAAAAAAAAAAAAAAAATAATAAAATAAAATTTGAAGTTTAATTCATGTAAGAAAATATTATATTAGTAAAAAAATTAATGATTTTTTTAACAATTAAAATAATTTTATTAGTTTACAAAATATATATATATATATATATATAATTTTAGACCAAATTCATTATTAAATGTTAAAGATGAAGTTTATGTTTTGAACATTTGTAAGATTGATTGTAAAATTCACATTAATGGCCAGATTGTTTATCTTTTATATACCAAAAGACGAAGCTTCAGATGTTTGCTTAAGAATATGTGTGGATCATAAAACCTTATAATAGGAATTTGGTAGTATTTATGAAATTAAGGAACAAAGAACTTTTAAGCAAAAATATTATTAAACGCAATCAGGCTCAAATTGATGAAAATAGGTTATATATTAATATCAAAAGGGTTTAAAAGTGTTGATGAATATGAATCAAATTAAACTAGTGAAAGAAAATGTATAAAACGAGGTCAAAGTGTTCAGGGAACGAGTGCTCGAAATCAATCTCTTTGGGTGTGTGTGTAAGATGGAATGTGAATGTCTCCTTTTTATACACATCCATGCAATTTCATCCTCTATACATCTTCTTCTCCACTTGCTCACCGCACTGCAAATTTCTCAGAACCTAAACAATGAGAATAGCAACCATCCTGATTTCGGTTCATTTCAGAATATGATGAGATTGACTTAGTTTGGTCAAAATTTTACAACTCGAGTTAGCTTAATGTGGAAGGCGATATCAATAAGCAAAGGCTAAGAGGGACAAATAAGTACGGAAAGACTGTATATCATGTGGCCGTCACATACGAACACATATGGTTTAATTGTAAGCGAAGTTACTAAACACGTTTTCATTTGTTGTTTTCCCCAACAATTATCTAGTTTTGGAGTGAACTTGTAGAAAAGGGCTTCGTAATCATTACATATGGATGTAGACTAAGAAAACAACATCAACCTTTCACTAAGGTTATCTCTTCAGATAAGAATACGGAATATAATATCCCTATGTATTATTGCTTCTAATAAAATGTAAATATATTAGTCAGCGTTAAGGGTTCAAATAGTCTAAACTAAAGCCATGGATTAGGACATAAACCTCAAGATTATGATGCTAAATATAGCATACTCGAATGATTATCAGCCTCACAATATAAATTAATCTTTATCAAATAAAAGGAATGCTAAGATTGTAATACAGTGAAACTTTTTTAATAAAAAGATTTATGAAACAATTGTTAGTATTTTTTTTTAATAAGAAGACATTCTGGTCCTTCTGGATATGTACTGTATGAACCAAAGACCAGAATATAGTAATATTCGGATCCGGTAAACTTTAGGGCCTCTCTAACTAGTTGAGCAAATCGCATTTGTAGATTACCTTCGTTAGTTAGTATTTCTAAGTCTGGAACCAACTTTTAAATCGTAAATTTCATAATCCTTATCTAGATGCAGCATGATCCTCAAATAAAACACGCATAGTCCAAGTTGAGAGACAAGCAGGGGAAAAAGAGTTTTGAAAAACAAGTTACCAATCAGCTAAGTAGATAAAAATGATTACAATATATATATATATATATATATATTCCTTTTCTTATAATAAAATTAATGATGACAAAAAAGATATTTGTTAAAATTGATTGCCATAAAACTAGATGAAAATGAGCAGGTTAAGGATTGCATGTGGATAAGATTTGAAGGATGAAGATCGAAGATTGGAGTTGGTGGAAGACTCATCCTTTTCACCACCACCAGAAACAAAAGAAATTCAAAACTGAAATAAAATAATTTTTCTTCTTATAAAATTATATTCTCTTTTTATTTTCTTTGAAGGGTCGACGAGTTTGGTTGATAATGAGTGTCGCATTTTGTTCCCACACTGTACCATTTGCATGCCATCATCATCTTTTGTTCGAACTCTTTTCTTAAGTAGAATAAATTAATTATACACAAAAAGGTTTGCTTGCAAGGACTGCAATGAACATAATTGCATGTGGGATCAACTTTGGTTTAGTTCGCTGAGTATCAACGGTACGCATTCTATATTTAGTGTTCAAAAAGGCCTTATCGCATAATTAGATGGTAGGACTTCAGTTACGCCTCACTGTGCTATACTTAAGTAAAGTTCAATATCATTTAAATAGAAAAAGAAAAAGCTCTCTCTAAAAGCATAGTTACATTTCGATATGATCCAAATATTAAGTATATGGGGAAAAAAGAAGAAGAATCACATTCCAGCCCCAGGCGTTTGTCCAGTATGCATCTCATTGTGAAAATTAATTAGACTCAAAACCCCTGCTAATAATTTTGTATTTTTTAAAATTTCATAGAACTTGAGGCCAAAATCAACAAAATTCAATCTGAAGAAAATAAAACTTTGGATATGTTAGTAAATCTTAAAAATTACGAAACAATATAACAATCTGATGCAAATTACAGTAAAACAAAGATTTAAACCGCTTTAATCAATATGTATGGCTTATTTTATAACACTGAAATATTGTTACATCACGAACTTGCTTCCCCACTGATGTGACAAAACAAGGGAAAATCACGGGAAAAAATGTGACCAAAGCCATAGAAATTTAGAAAAGATGTCTGTAGACATCAAGAGAAGATGAAGCAAATGATAAGGGAGAGTCAATCCAAGGTGTAGGGAGAGACATCAACTCATCCACTATCTGGATTTCGCGTCCAAGGAGAGCAGATGGTGTAGCCATACTGGTGCAATGCAGGATTGGTGCCGGCAATCATGCTTTACGCTAAACGGCAATGGCTGAAGCAGCTTCGTTCTGTTTTGATAACTCGACGCCATTCTCCAATCCCATTTAGCTGATTGTTAATGGCTTGAGAGAGACACTTCTGTAGGCAGGGTATTGCTAGCGGCTGACAAAACACTTCTCAAACCTGTTCAGAGGAGGATTCAAAGATGACATTTGTTTGATGCATGTTGAGCATACTTCTCGAACCTGTTTAGAGGAGGAGGCTTCAAAGATAAAAAAAATTTCGATGCATGTTGTGCATACTTTCTGAAATATAATTGTGGTTCCAAGAATAACTGTAAAGACTTCAATAGAAATAGAGAGGCTTCTCTTCAACGGATCATTTATTTTTGGTCGAACAAAAGTAAGAACTCGAGCTGGGAATAACTTTTTTTTCCCATATCCATCGAACCTGTTTGATTTTATATTTATATTGGACACTATTATAGTGGCATCTCAATGAAACCTCAGCCACAAGTTTCTAAATTAGTTTGATCTGCATTCAAGATGAGTCCAACTTTTTCAGTCGTGAACAAAAATAAAGAAAATAAAACGACAGAAACAAAATGAAATTCGATTACACATAAACATAACGGCAATGCTCTAGTTGTCGATGCTCAAAACTAGTTTTTGCCTTTCTCCCATTCAGTCCTTTTCTCCCTGAAAACATACCAAACAGAGAGAGAGAGACTTAGACGAGTAATTCCCAAGGTAAAACCAGATTCTCAACACAAATCTCTACTTTTCCCAGATTCTCGACTAGTACCTAATGACTGCAACCAAACAACTAGGGCTTCTATCTAATTTACAAATTGCTTATTTGAAGTGATTCAGACTCAGAAAATAAATTTACAAACACCATATTAAAAGCTTTCTTCTCCAAAAGAACATCAGAACACAATAACAGAAACCAAAAATAAATACTGATTCAAATTTTCTGCTATGTATGAAACATATATGAACCACAGAGTATCAACAGAAATAATTACAAAGAATGTACTCAGCTAAGGCCTAAAACAAGAAAGACCCAACAACAAAGTCTGCTTTACAAGTAGGTTTCTCACATTCACAATCTCATGCTAATTTTAAATTTAATATCAATCAAATGTTATAAATCAATCAAGAAGAAGTAATGTTGTAATTCAATCAACTTAACTATTGTGATCAATAGGAAAATCATCATCATTCACATGATGCAACATACCTAAGTGGCACCAACGATGATGTTGTTGATTGGAATAAAGATGAGCTTCACAAAGAAGCCGACGAATCCCATCACAACAAACCCAATCGCCGTACGAACAGCAACTTTCGTGAATTCTACAATAACAGCAACAAAGCAAAATCAAAACCAATCAATCGAAAGCCAAATACCACAAATCTAGAAGTATTGGTATACCTTTGCGATCTGGTTTGTGACAACGCTTGACGAGACGAATGCTATCCTTAGCGAAGTCTCTGAGAGGATCGACGACGGAATCAATAGCGTCCATGGCTTTGCTTTGCTTTCGATGATTTCGATCTCGATCTCAGAAGCTCTTTTCTATTTGTGCTTTCTTCGGAGGAAACGATGAAAGAAACGTCACAGAGTCTCTGATGAACCAATCACAAGGCGAGGCACGATAACAGGTGGAACATAATTGCCACGTCAGCCTACCTTACATATTTCACATTTGGTATTGGCTCGCCAACATTCTAGGGCATATTATTGGGCTTTTGCTATGTGTGGCCCAGATCCATTACTGTTTACCTCTCATCTATTTTCTAAAATGAAAACAGGAACAAATGAGTTGTTAAAAGTGATTTATTCATCTTAAACACATGTCCCCTTTTTATCAAGAGAAAGTGTTACAGATGATGATTATTCATTTTATGAGACATTTTTCTTATCCTTACAAAAGTTCACAACATCATCACCATTACATAAGTTTTTATCTCTTTAAGGTAAAGAGATATTTGTATGTAATTTCTCTGAATATAAATAGATTCATTCTTGCGTAAAATATATAAGAAAATGAATAAAGTTGAAAGCAATTGAATCACTCATCAGATGTCCAATTTCTCCCTGTTTTGTTATCACACACACAAATCAATATAATATATATTAATATATATATACACCTTATTTATTTTATTTACGACATTTTATCAACACGAAATCAAAATTAAGTTAATTTATGTTTTTCAATATATTTATTTACTAGGTGTTTTCCTGCACCATACACAGTAATAAATTTTTCAAAATTTAATTTATATTTAAAAATAAATTTTACTAAATACTAAAGATTTTATTATCTTTTACCAATATTTAGATATAGATTTGATTTAGTTAAATATTGAATTAAGATAAAATGATTTTGTTTAAGAATATATATATATATATATATATATATATATATATATATATATATATATATTATAATCTTAGATAGTATTTTCTATCTATTTATATTGGTTAAATATATTACATCAATATGTATTTTTCAAAAATTACATGAATTTGTATAAAACTAAAAAATTATATAAAATTATATAATTATCAAAAATTTAAACAAAACGATATTCTTAAAATTTGTAGATATATAAGAAACTAATGATTTTATGTTTAGAAATCTATTTTTTTTTTAAATGCAGCAATTTCGAAATCTTTAGTAATCAATTTTTATAATTATAGAAAATAAAATAACATTACAAAATTTGTAATTTTAAAAAAATTACCAAAAATAAATATCAAAGTTAAATGTAATGTATAAGTTATTACCATATTTTAAAAAAATTACCACAAATATAATCAATAATAAATAGAATAATCTATGTCATATTTTTTGGAAGTAATGTCATCAATTTTAGTAGATATGTCATCATTTTTTGTGAAACTGATTGTAAAGAAAACACGTGGCAAAATTACTAGGAGATTTTTTAAAATTGTTATTGTTTTAGAGCGACATGATCTGCTTTTTCTATTTACTTTTGGGATGATAGGCTTTTTCTTCACTCGAAGGATCGTTATAGTAAGATATAGTTTCACGAACCAAAAATTACGTAGTAAGTTTTGCAAAGACACAAAGTTTTGGAGAGAAGAATGTTGAAAGAAAAGAAGAAAAAGGAATCAACAATGGTAATCCTCACATCATTATCTTAACCGATAGAAAATTACGAGTGTATATATTTTCTTCTTCTTTTTTGTCGACATCACATGAGTATTCTTTTTTTTACCTCTATAATTTATTTCATTTATTGAAAGATACAAAATGGAGCATGTAAGCCGCCGGAAACATAAAGAAAATCCCAGAAACAAGATAGAATATATAAACCGGCGGAACATGAAGAAATCCCCGGAGACAATAGTCCAAAAGAGGAAACATGATACTAACCAAGAAAAATGACTAGACAAATAATATATAGAGACAATGGAACTAGAGCTGAGACTGATGATCCAAAAATTACTCACCACCTTTTCAAACAAACACGGTAGAATGAAGTTGAACTAAAGAGCAAATGTCTTGAGCGGTCTCAATCTCGCAGAGAACATCATCAAGCTAAACTAGGAACAACAACATCAGAAAACTTAGCAAGGTCAAATCTACACCAACTCTTACACGCGGACACTGCAAGACAGCCAAGTGACCTACAGAACAAAGACTGCCCACCTCATCGCAAGAGAAGAACTGAAGAACAAGTCAACTGCTTCGTCTAGAAACCATCTTCCAAAACCAGAGGACAAGTAAAGGTCTAGTAGATACCTCCACAGCAAACATGAATCACAAAAAACAAACCCAAATAAAGAACTTAGGTTGAAACGAAGAGACCGTGACAACAAGAACTAAACAGAAGCAGTAGTCACACGACTCCAATCTAATATCATCTCATCACAAAGGCCGAGACAAAGACATATTACAGAAAGATATAAGGTAACCGCTCTCGGTGGCGGTGAAAACCACCAACCACTAGAGCAAGAGAGAGAAGACCGACGGCTGCTCTTCTAGCTAGGGTTTCTCCAGAGAGAATTGATGTTATTCTATTTATTATGTTTATGGTTTAATAATTAAAATTAGGTGAACTTTAGATTTATATTGGAGTATAGGTTTAGGTTTGAAAGTTTGGAGTATATATATATATATATATATATATATATATATATATATTTGGGATGGTAGGTTTGGAGTGTAGGGTAGGATAAGAGATTAAGTTTGAAAAAAAAATAGTTCTTTAGTGATGTTCAGGTTTTTATGTTTAAGTAAGTTTAAAGTTAAAATAAGAAAAGATTAGAGTTTCTTAATGGTTGTTTTTAATGTTTAGGGTTTACAAGATCACATATACAAAGATCTCAAAATCCTCTATAGAGCCTGAGTTTTGATCCATTGCGAGCACATCATCTGAAGTCCGATGGATATGCAATGTGTTAACAGAACTTGGAATCGCAATACCTTCTGCTTCGGTCATCTACTGTGACAACGTAGGAGTTTTTTCAGCATAATTTATTATTCCATCTACGCATGAAGTACATTGCGTTGGACTATACTTCATTCGTTAGCAAATTCAGACACATTCTTCGGGTAGCTCATGGTTCATGTCACCACCAAAGATCAACTGGCAGCTGCCCTCACCAAGACGTGCACGATTCCTAGAACTCAGAATAAAGATTTTGCATTGAAAAATTGTTGAGTATGAGTTTGGTTGGATGATTGATAGTAAATGAACTCGGTTTTGTGGGTCTTTACAAAGATGTTTTATTGATCAATGTATGAAAACGAACGAGATTACAAGTAAAATTGGGAAAGAAAAAAGGTTGGAGCTTTGTCTAAAGACTCCGGCTGAAACACTAAGCCAGACGATTGGTTGTAAACCCTAGATCTTGCCGTCAGTATCTTAGTGTCTGTTTGCAGATCCTTTTCTCGTTCCCTTATGTCTTCTTTTTATACTCTCAGTCTGTTCTCTTGTGTTTTTCCTAAGGATAGTTTTCCCTAGGGACCTGAACCAATTCATGTAAGATGGGCTATTGAGCTGACTGTAGGTTCGTTGGGCAGATCGTTCGAGCGGGTGACTTGGTCGACTAAAGGTGTCGCGCCGATCGACTATTCAAGCCGATCGATCCGTGGGCTGAGCCGATCGCCGCCGCATTGTTAGTTCTAACGGACCAAATCCATCTCCAACATAAATCACCTCCATCTTGAAGGGCCATGCAAGAGATATAACAACGAAACACTATATTTTGTACATGACATCTCCATCTCCACTTATGGAATGTCTTGTAAATGCTTAGACCTGGAACCTTCTTCCTCTTTTCCATATTAGTTAATATAATAATAACAATCCATCGTCTACAATTACTACTTCTACAATGATGGGGAAGCGATTTCAAAATGATACTCCCTCTGTTCCATAAAATAGAATGTTTTAGAGAATATTGATGTTTCAAAATATATGATGTTTTGATAGTTTTAAGATACTTTAACTTTATTGAAAACTGATTGACCAATAGTATTTTAATGCATTATTTATAATTGGTTAATTTGTATTATATTTATGTTATTAATGATGTCATCAATTAAAAAATTAAGTTTCTTAATTCTTGTGCCATGATCAAAAAATCTTATATTATGGAACAGAGGGAGTATAAGATAAGATCAAAGTCTCATTCCAAAAAGATAACATTTCTTCAAGATAAAATAAAAGGCAGAGATAAAGTCACTGGATCATTATCACACTGATACTAACTCAGCTTCATTGTAGTTTATTAAATAATGTCTAGAAAGAAAACAGGAGTTCTTGAGAGAATTGGTCTTCCTTACCATCTTCTTGTCTTTGATCTTTCAATCCTTCACATGCGTTTCTTTAGTACTTTCCAGTCGAAGATTCTTCATTGTTTCTTCATCATCATGGCTTGCAACATTTTTCTTACTACCCGCCACACCATTAACAGCCTCCTCCTTTGGTGTCTCGATCAGATTCTCAAACGTTTTAATATCCTCTTTAGTTAAAGCCGTGAGAACCTCCAAGCAATCTTTAGGAGCATCTTCACTGTTTATTCCTCCTTTGTTAACCTGGGGAACAGTTGTTGATGAAGACGCTTTTTGTTTTCTTTCTTCTCCGACTGCATGAGGAGGAGGGTCAACCATCTGTTCATTAGACATGTTCCCGAGCTGTTGATCTCTTAATCGAAGCTGGTACCAGCGCCTCTCGTCATAAAGTTGCTTGCCCTTTACATTGCACAAGAATTCCCAGGAGTCGGACAATATCTTGTTTGCTTTACAAGTATCACCGAGAGACTCTCCATCGTCCATGGTCATGTCCAAAAACAGTTTTCTGTACTGTTTCTGGATTGTTGGGACATCATCGTATGGGCAAGCCCCTAAAACAGCGTACCAGTCAACAAACCGTTGATTTTCTTATCATACCCGATCAGCACCTGAAGAACGGCACTGAATCGGCGAAGACCAGGAAGCTCGGGAAAGATAAGACTAGCGACGTATGCTTTATCTTGGGCTCTACCTAAGCTTCCCGCTTTGTAGCACTCCATAGCGTCATCATAAAATACTCTAGCTGCTTTTCTATCACCTTCCGAATGTTCCATATCTCTGTAGCCTACAGACTGTAGGTCTTTTAGCTCAAATCCTGCGAACACAGAGACTATAAGTTTCAATTCATGAATAAATTCTGAAACATAGACCAAGAATAGCTTTGCCAAAAATCGATCCTAAACTCTTGAACAGAAAATGCAAAATCTCAAAGCATAAAAGATATTTGTATAGATGTTTTTGCTCCCAAAGTTTATCAAATATCAAGCAGTTATATCCAAAGATTTATTTGTTCCTTTCAACTATATGCTTCCGTTAACATATATTCAACCTTAGATGTTCAGATATTGAAGGCTTAGATTACTAACATACTTCTGAAAAGTTATAACAAACAATACAAGATCAAATGCTTGGCTATGAAATCATCTCAATTTGTGAAGAATAAAAAAAATCTTGTTTCTCAACAATCAAACTCATTAAAATGTATAATCTAAAATAGATTATGCCAAATCACCCCTGCATGATAGTGATACGAGATACAAAAACATATTTAAAAGAGCAGAGAGCAAATAATACATAAACAAGATGATGTTGTGTACCAGAAGGTAATGATTACCTCTGTGTGGAGAGAATCAGAAGAGCAGCTTCAAATTACTAGATGACGGTTCATCAAATATATATTCGTTATGAATGTATAAGAAATCTCAAGATAAACTTTATATATAGAACATCACTGTACAGTGATGAACACGTCATCAAGGATTAGTACAAAACTTGTATGCCAGTTTGTAGTTTCCTAAAATCCACAAATGTACTAGGTCAAAACTTCTATTCTCAATTTCAAATTTCCATACATTTCCAAATCCAAATAGAAGTAAATCATTTTTTACGTCTGCGTTTTATTTCCTTCTTTCTTTGAAGAAGAGAATACTTTGAACCAAAGACCTTGTTTTTTTTTTTTTTTGAACAAACAAAGACCTTGTTTCAAGTCTCCAGTTACAGTGTATCGTTTTGGATTTTGTTTGTCCTTTGAACATATTATTGCCATTTGGATATTATTGAATTGAAAGTCAAAAAATATAAGAAAGAGGACTGTGGACCATTCTCCCATAAAGAAAGATTTTATTTTATTTTCAAACAATTGAAAGATTTTTTCTATCAGTAGATTATCTAGGTGGAAACATTTGTTTAAAATTGTGGCTCTTACTTTTCAAAATTCTAAACATTTGTTTATCAAAAAAAAATTCTAAGCATTTGTATAGAAACAGATAGAGCCAAACTCCTAGAGCGCAGAGATACATGGACACGATATTAAGGTTGCACGGAGCGCCTTATTGTTCACATAAATCTTTTGGAGGCATTCCAGAAGGCCCCTTGAGATGTATCCGAGATATTGACATAACAGCTGTGGGATCGTAGCTCGGTTTAGGTAACACCTTTGCGACTTGTGAGCGTGCGCAAAATCTAGGCTGATTGCTGTATGTTGCATGGGAGTCTCTATTAGTTTGTGACTTGTACTTATTATATTTTTTTTTTTATTTTTTTTTTTGACTTGTACTTGTTGTGTTATGTGATTTGAGATGAGTCTGTAATTTCCTAGAACCTACCTTTCCTGAGTAATCCAATATTCCAATATTCATCCCTCCAAATTGTGGTACGTCAAGGAAGAGGAACTGTGGGAGTAAGAGTCTTCATGGTGCCCTTTTTGGGAGTTTGTTTTATTTAAAGAGTGAATTGGCTAGATATACAAGAGAAACATGTAAATTAGGTAACAGTCCAAAACAGTAAAAGTGTGAGGCAAAAAGTGATGATGAGTGAGCAAAATTTTGAGGTAAAGACAGTGCCCAACAGTTTGTTTAGGTAGATCACTAAATATGAAAATTGTATGAGTAGGGAGTACAAATTCTCAAAATAAAATGTGTACTGAAATATAGGATGCTTATGTAATGTATATTACTAACTCTTTTCTTTTGGTAATCTTTTAATATTACAAATGAACTCTTGTCGAATTAAACCTAATTGTAGTATTGCTAACATATTTCTTACAAAAGGCCATAAGAACAACCTTTAGCACGTTGAAAAGGTCCACTGCACATTATCTTCACGTCTTGGACACTCGATAAAGCCTCAAGTAAAACTTCCTTGTCCTATAAACAACGCTCAGACTCAGCAACATAGCCATCAAACACACCACGGACATGAGACCACACGTAACCGAATAACACACAGATCCTGTGCACGTGAGTGACGCAGTCTCTGTCGAGGTCCCGGCTTGCTTCCTGGCGTAGTAGTCATATATGTTACTTGCAATCACACCTGAGAAACGAACGACCCAATAGGCAATGCTGTGATCTGGAAATTGTAGAGAGAACCGAAGTATTTTAGTCCAAAAATGTCAGAGACTGAAGCAGGGGCGATTGCCCAATGAGCGCCATAACCCATTCCTATTACAATGGTGACTACATATATCTTCCCGGGCCAGTCTATGGCATAGTAGATTAGCCCTAACGACATTATCGCCTGAACCGCAGACATTGCCATTGTTCTTGGAAGTGAGAGTTTTCTTGTTAAGATCGAAGAAAGTGTTAGAAAAAAAATTGACTATAAAAGTTAATGTTTAATGTCAAAGTGAAATAGTACCTAATGATTAGCTCGGAGAAGTAGCCACCAGCAACACGGCCAAGAAAATTGGAGATGCTGATTAGTGAGACGAATACTTTGGTGTTGTTATATCCGAGGGAGTAACAAATCTGACCAAGATTGTCAATAACCGTTATCCCCGAACCTACACCTAGAACCAGAGACATAAATATAAGCCAGAAGTCGGTTTGTCCCAAAGCCTGTAACAATGTGAAGTCTTCTCCTATACACGGGACTCTCCTCTTTTCCGGCGACACGTCACTCCTCTCAATCAAAGTTTTAACCTCATTCGGATCCACACTAAAGGCTCCTTCTTCTTCGGGCTTCACCAACGTGGCGGCGTTATTAGAACCTGAGAGGAAAACCGATGCAAAAGGGACAAGAACTGGAGCAACCATCAAAACGACAAGAACAGCTCCAGAGGCTGTGATCACTGTATGCGTTACATCAACAAGACTCTGAAGTACCAACACTCCTAATAGATATACCGCGAGGACGATACAGAAGCCGTAAATAGCCAAGAAACGTAGATCGTCGGCTCGAGAGTTTCCTCTGGAGCTTCTTTCCACGGGTCTAACAAGGAACAGTAGAGCGAGAACAACCAACGGTGGTCCAAGAGCAACCATGAGGATAACGGAAGAGTCATGAGAAGGAGTGAACATCAAGTAAACCTGAGTCAAGATTGCTCCGCTCAAGCCAGAGAACCCTTTCAAGATTCCAACGACAGGACCACGGCTCTCTGGGAAGTTATGAATACATGAGACTAGGGATGCTGTGTTGTAGTAGGTTTCTCCATTTGTCCCCACGAAGATTGCTACAAACATCTGCATTAACAAAACTTGTTACTTTCTGTAGATTAAGATACCAGAATCAAGGAGAATGTAATAGACCCAAACATGCTTATAGTTATTAAAGCAAGATTTTTTAGCAAAAATAAAAAATAAGTATATTAAAGCAAGATACTTATGTAAGAATTTAAAAAAAAAACATAAAAAAAAGACAGGAGTCTTGATTTTTTTTTTTTTTTTTTTTTGAAAAAAAGACAGGAGTCTTGTTGTTCGGTTGTAAGTTATACATCATGTAATAAAAAGAAATCATGTATTAAAAATACGATTTGAAAAATTCAACTCACAATCCAAAGAGGAAGATTAGGCAATTGACCGGTGACGGCGAGCCAGACAACACCGTAGCCGATAAAATTTTGAGCAGCGCCGACGAGTAGAACCGCCCACGACGGTGATACGTCCGATAAAGCACCGGAGACGAATCCGATAGCGTCGCCGAGGTTCTTAGCGACGCCGAGAAGACCGATCTGCTTCTGGTTGTAACCGAGGGAAGTCTTGATGGCTGGGGACATTGAGCCACCGAATAGATAACCGACGCCGGCGACGGATTGGATCCACATGGCACACACGAACACTAGCCATCGGTCGTTGGAAAGAGTCTCCAGTTTTTGACGCCACAAAGCCATCAGTCAATGGCTTGATACTTTTTCGGCAAAGGAATTTAGTCTTTTGGAATAAAACTTTTGTATTTTAATAGAGTGCGTAAATATCCAAACCATACCAAATCAAATAGAAGATGTCACTCCAAATCTGGACCAAAATTTTAAAATAAGGTGATGAGATTTACAAGGGAACTTTTTCACATAGATCATTTTTTAGTTTTACTCATTAAAAAATATTTAAATAAAAAAATAAGCAAAATATTTCATTAAAAAGACAAAAAGACATTTATATATTAAATAAATTTTTAAAAGTATTAAAAAATTATTCAGATGTTAGTTATCCACGGAACTAGACGTAAGGCTATAATGGGATTAATACAAAATACTCAGTGTTATTTCCATCTACCTAATTAATAATTATACATTTATTTATGAATATCTAGTGTAAATTCCCTTAAAAGTACACAAATAATTACATTAAAAACATTTTTTTTTTACATTTTTCTTACAAAATTAAATATTTACCTGACACTAGGGCATTTTTGCTCTTTATTTGGAGATAAAAAAACCATCATGCCCTCTTGTAACTTTTTTTGGTAACTGAAACTTGCTATTAAGCTATGACTTTTCTTGAATCTAAATTAGGTATATATGATATTTTATGGTGGATTATTTGAAAGAATTTATTTCTCAGAGTAAAAGTTTAATGAGTATAAAAACATATTGAAGCAAAGAATTTTGACCAAGAAAAACATTGAAGCAAAGAACATGGTATCAAGTACTCAAAGATGAAGATCAATATTTTCTCCAAACAACCTTAAAAAGGGTTTATCTTGTCAAAAATTGAAAAGTTTAGAGAAATTAAAAGCACAGCCATTAAATCTAAGGCGGAGACGGAGTTAGGTTTACCTGAACAGTGAATAGAAAATGAATGAGTCTAAATTAGTAATGATTTATATGGTTAATATATAAAGGATATTTTAGGACCGACTAGGTGTTACCCGATGGGGTCGGATATTCAAAATTTTCTAATTCAATATCCATTTAGATATTTTTATACCGATCAGGTTAGGGTTTCTATTTCTCGATTGGATTTGGGATCACTTTATGGTATCTGGTAAAATGCTCAGACCTAACTCAAATCATTGTCAATACAGATAAATGGTTTACTTGTTTATATACACAAAAAATGAGTAAGGTAAAAAACAAAAGAATGAGTAACAAGGTTAAAAGCAAGCACACGAATAAATGAGAAGAGTTCATACTTTCACCAATCGTATGCGTAAACATTGGTTGACAAAAACATTCACCTTTGCACCTCGCCAAAAATGAATCAGTTAATTTGAATGGCGCTTAAGGTATACCAAAACCCCAAGTCCAGCGGCAAGAGCAGCCCCGGCCGCAACTGTTTTGTAAGCTACTGCCCATGATTTTGATTTATCGTACTCCATGTCCTCTGTGCTTAAACCTCTCCTATGCCCTCTCGCTTCCACGTAGTCCAAGTGCAATTTCAAACCCTGCACCAATTTTAGAATAAATTATCTTCTTTACGTCAAAACCAACTTAACCTAACAGAGCATAAATATAACTTAAGATTAAAATAATTTTACTATTTTCATAACCAAAAATCTGAATCGAAACCAAAGTCAAAGGAAAAAATAACCATAACTATATATTCTTTAAACGGATCCAGGTATGGGTTAGGTTATAGCTTTTGGCTACTAAATTTCTAAAACCCAAACCAAACAAGATTGATTGACAAAAAGAATGATGTAATTCTTTAGTTACCTTCCAGTCTATTGATTTCGCATGCTCTACGGCAGCTTGAAGGTCACCATCGGATGCCAAAATGACTTTGTCATTGTCTTCATCTTCATACTACAGAGAGCACACAAAAATTAAACATTTCAAGAAAATCATAGTTTTCCTCTTTTATTTCAAAAGCTTTCAAAATAAATACAAACCATTATCTGAGGCAAGTTGTCAGGGTCAATGTCATCCCCCATCCGTTGTAGTATTGCAGTTATCAGAGTTGCCAAACTATGTGTCTCTATCATTATGAATTAAAAAGCGTTATGAAATGTCTCTGTTTTGGCACATATGGTGTTATGATTAAACGTACCACACATAAATCTATGCATTCTTCCCTTTTTATCTTGCAGTTTGAAAGCAAATGTGTTGGGATATGAGAATGATTTTGTTCCTTCTATCTCCGAAGGTAGTTTAATTGATGATTCATCTTCACTGCAAAATTAATGATCATCCAACAACAACGGTTTGAGGAACCTACCATAGTGGTCAAAAGCTAAATGGTTTTTAAGGAAGATAAGTAAGAACCTCCTCGTTGTTTCATCTCCATCTTCATTAGGAGACAAGGCCATAGCGGCATCCCAAAAGTTTTGCATCATTGAGTTTGCGGTCTCATTATTTATTCCAGCTGTACTTCCAGCCTGCGGAAAAGATGTGAGAGCTTATTCAAAACACAACATTTAAACTAATTTTGCTCTTCTTAATTATTGTTCTACTCTAAGATTCTATTTACCAACCTTATCTCATGTCAATGATGCATTGAAAAACCTCAAAAGAGAAAATTAAAAAAATGTACCGTGGTAACAGCAGCATGAGTTATGTGGATTACATCAATCACAGCGAAAACATCCCCATCTGTGTGAAAGCATTGGCATTAGACCCAAATGCTGGAATTACTCGGCTTCATGCATACTTAGATTCGTCATAGTCAGTTTTTGAAAGATTTTGCTACCTTTATCTAATACAGGAAGATGAAGAAATTTTCCATTATGCATGATATGCAAGGCGTCAACAATTGCCATATCAACTGTTGCAGATTCTGGATTTTGTGTCATAACCTATAGAATAATAGGAAATAAGCAACTAAGACTAGAAAAGAACATTGATTTTAGGAAGAACTGAAATAATAACTCCTCACATATTTTGTAGTAACAACTGAAAAAGCTACCACAAACCCAACTTATGGAGAAAAATTACCTTCTCCACAGCAGTTGTCTCTGGAGGAAGGTTTTGGGCTATCACCCGCATTAAGATGTCCTTTGAACTAACAAAAAAAAAAACTAAAAACTAAGAGAAAAGCTCCACTACAAAAGTTTGGAATATGATGTTTTAGTTTACCCAGTGACATAAATTCGTAAACAGGGAAACAAAATAAAAGCCTGCCAGGATACTTACGTGAGAATCCCTACTAATTTGTTGTCAGCCATCACCATGGCTGAGCTAGACTCATATTCAACCATCTTCATGGTTACAGCTAACACCGTCTCTTCCAATCCGACCTTTAAAACTCTGTATGTTTTCATTCCCAACTTAACTCGTTAAGCCATGAGTTACTTTTAACATAATCAAATATCAGATCAAAATTATATGATATATAGATTTAAAGGAGATAGTACCCACTTTGTATCATCTGGAATTATAGTTGAAAGCAAAGGCTTGAATATTCGTTCTCTAAGTGTTTCCA
Source organism: Hirschfeldia incana (assembly GCA_026261945.1). Lineage (NCBI taxonomy): Eukaryota > Viridiplantae > Streptophyta > Magnoliopsida > Brassicales > Brassicaceae > Hirschfeldia > Hirschfeldia incana. Next base: position 2,511,497 of record JABCMI010000032.1, read on the forward strand.
TAAAAGTGTTTGGTCCTGTATTTCAACAAAACACCATCAGCCACAGTCATTTCTATTTTACACACAAGCAACAAGAGAACTAAAATCTGTTTGAGACAATATTTGTAACATACCAGCGATAGATGTCCCCCAATTTTTTTCAACACCTTCAACAGCTGCAGCGATGGCCTTACCCTTCTCAACAGATCTTTCCATACGAGCAATTGCATCATATAAACACTTTGCTATGTCAAGAAGTGCAATAACTTCTCCATTCTCCACCACTGGCAGATGTCTAAACTTGCCTACAATTTCAAATATCAAGAATTTATATAAAACAAATAAACAATGAGAGAGCAAAAAAAAAGAGAAAAATGTGTGGTTTCAAAGAATTTAAAAACCTTGCACCATCTTCTGAAGAGCTTCCACAGCGATAGTGTTGGACAAAACAAAGACAGGGTTCTTGGTCATAACTTTAGAAACAGGAGTTTCTTCAAGGTTGAGTTCTTTAGCAATAACTCTTGTTGCTATGTCCTTTAGCCAATAGAGAGGAACGGATCAATTCAAGCAAAAGAAAAAACAGACAATAATATTTTGAAGCGAAAATGGTCGTAAAAGTTTACCCTGTCCGTAAGGATCCCACAAAGTAAAGCATTAGAATTAGTCAGCAGTAACGCATCAACACGACGTGCAGCCATCCTCCGACATGCTTCATGTAAAGTTGTGCTATCGGGTACGGTGAGTGCCTTACACAACCTAAGTCTCTTTACGGTTCTCTCACCACTCCTTTCGCCACTCAAGCTCCTACAACGACATGAAGAATAACGAATTTCTCAAAACAAAACAAAATAAAAAACGAGCAAAAAAAAAGAAATAAATACCAAAAAGTCTTAGCTAACACGAGTCTTTTCACTAATGAAATTTAACATTTATAACGTGTCATATTATGACAAAACATTAAATGAGAAGTTGGATTGTTCTATTCATTCCCGGACTATATCTATCTTGAGTGTGATTTGATTACATGGAAGAACGAGAAGAAGTGAGAGATCTCCGTGGGAGGTCAGAGCTTCCTCCTTCATTGTTTTCTGGAGGTTTCTTCTTCCCGTGAAATGAGTGACCAGAGAAGGATAGACTTTTCCTTGACGAACCACCTTGATTAGCCATCTCAAATGATCCGATCTCCTCTTTCAATTTCTGAATTTATATCAGACAATCGATCATCATCAAACTAAGACGCAGATTTTGACTTTTTCCAGAAACAAGAAAAATAAAATAAAATAAAATACTCCAAGCATCATCCACAATAATACGTAAAGATTCCCGTTGAACAACATATACACAACGAGTGATGATCATTTCGCAAATAATCGATCCAAAGAGCGATATGTTAAAGATCAGAAGATAACAAAACCAGCTACAAACAACGTACGAATGCAATCTGTGCGCAAGGAAGCTATCCACAATTTTAGAATTTGAGCCAGAGAAACAAGACAATCGGCCACGGAATGCCGTTCAAGGAAATGCAAATTTCGGGTGAATCAATCAATGAGGACCCTGGAGAGAGACAAAAAGGTCCAAAGAGAGGGAAAGCCAGAGCCAGAGGAAATGAAATAATTGAATTATTAAAAGACGAAAAGAAAAAGAAAATTGTTATTCAAAGAAGTGTTGGGGTCGGGGAAGCTCCCAAGTCCCAAGCAAGAACCTTTGCCAATAGCCTCTCATCTTATTTTGCTCCTCCCCTTTTGTTTAGCAAATAGACATTTTCTCATTATTCATGACAACTAATGAGTGCAAATATTTAGAAAATAGACCACAAAATAATTTATTATAAGTGCAAAATGTTTTTGTACAAATTAGTATTATTCATGGCAACAAACCTGACCATCTCAATTTTTTTTTTTAGTTTTCATTCAGGTTTCCCTTGGTGGCTTTCACGTCGTTCGTTTACACTCAGCGATTCGCGCGCGGAATATTTTATTCATCATTTACCTTTTATCTTGATAATTCGATTATAATACAATAGAATCTCTATAAATTAATATTAGATAAATTAATATACATTAAAAATCTCTATAAATTAATATAATTTAATAGTTCCAAATTGAGTTTTTAGTTTAATTAGTATCTCGATAAATAAATATCTCTATAAATTAATAAAAATATAGTTTTGGTGTAGTCTCAACATTATTAATTTATAGATGTTTCACTGTATTGTTTATGAAATTAGTTTTGATTGTTTTCATTTTATTTTTATCATCTTTTCGGTTGACACTTAATGTTATGGTATTCACCTTCATTCTCGTTGAAGAAATTTTATTGAAGATATTTCATTTTATAGATCATCATACATATTTTGATATCTTTGTTTCATTTTATACGATAGGTGAGGATTTTTTGTAACGCCGTCTATTCCTCTCTTAAGAATGACATGCTACTTATGATAAAATATCAAATAAAACCAAATTATGAAAAAAGTTAAATAAAATACCAAAACGTTTAGTATAATAAATCCAAAGAAATATGAGTTTAAATTAAATTATAAAATAAGTCAAATAACTCTCACTGAAAAGTCGAGCAAAATCTAAAATGAAAAAAAAAGATAATCCCAAAAGACTAATCTGCTTATATATATCCAACTGTTTTTTGTTGCTCATCTCCAGGAAGAAGAAGCAGGGATGAGTAACATGGAATTCACTAAAAGAGATATAGAATGCTACTGTCTATACAAACCGAGGTGCAAAAAATGCTTGGAATTACCACATTAGGACGCATGGATAATATTTGGGGAATCTATAAATTTTAGGCGATTCAAAGACACAAATATTTGGTTATCTCAATGATAGGGTCAATAATAAAGTGAATTGTTGGACTTCTCGGTTCCTAACAGCAAAAGGTTAGGAAGTACATCAAATCAGTGGCATCAACTATGCCCACTCATATATTATGTCATGTTTTTGGTTGCCAATATCAGTAACGAAAAATGGATAAGTGTAGTTGCACATTTCTGGGGAAGTAATAGTGGAAATCATAAATATATTCATTGTTTTCATGGACAATGAGATGGTGGTATTGGCTTTCAGGATTTGCAAGATTTTAATATTGCTTTATTAACAAAAAAGCCATGGAGATTAATTGACAAACCTGATTTTTTGTTCCCAAAAGTTTTTAATGAAGATATTATCGGAAATTAGATCCTATTGATCCAATTAAATCATACTCTCCTTTCTATAGATGTAGGAGTATTACTTTAGCTTGATCTCTAGCTAACAAAGAGGTAATAAAAAAGTGGGTACATGTAAAACTATCTCAATATGGAATAATCCATGAATTCTTGCTCCTCGCCCGAGGTCACCAACACCAAAACATCAAAACTAAATTTTAAACCTCCTTTCTTTTGGTGGAAAATCTGATTAATCCAGTAAATATTTCCGAGAATGCGGAGTTGCTTAGTGCATTTATCCACCCAGATGATGTTAGCATCATTCACATATGGCAGTTAGTCGGTTCGCTAAACCGGATTTATATGGCTGGAACTTTACAATGTCGGGAAGGTATACTGTTAAATCCGGGCTATAAAACAGAAAATTATATCCAGTGAAAGATTTAACCGAAGAATTTTATGGTCCAGATACAAGACCTTTATTGGCATTTTCATGGAAGTTACAATGTTCACAGAAGCTAGGGCACTTTTTAGCCAATAATTTCAGGTCATCTACCCATTACAAAAAAAAAATTGAGGTCTCGTGGTATAGAATGGGATACTTAATGCTTTATCTGTGGATCGGAAGAAGAATCAATAAATCATATTTTGTTTGAATGCCCACAACGCTACAAACTTAGCTGTATCTCAAGTTATTTCTATCCAAGAGTTATCCTATGTGCATCTTTTTTTGCGAACATGGATTATCTGTTTTGGAAACTACCAAAAGAATCTGACCAGATTGTTTTTTTATGGATATTTTAGTACATTTGAAAGAACAAAAATGATGAAATTTATAATAATAAAAATGGAAATCCACAAGAGACTTTACGCATTGCTGTAGTTGAAGGAGCGTTGTGGGCTGTGCCTCCCCTTTTTTATATATTTACGGAAGGTATCACATGGTGTTCTGTTTTGCCTCAGTTGGAGGAATTAAAGGGAAGTAAGTAGTGCTTCCTCAATTTTCAATCCAGCATATATTAAAGACAAGTAATAATGTATACAAATTAGATATATATATATATATATATATATATATATATATATATAGTAGAGAAAATTACCCAATTATTATTATCTTTCATTAGGAACCAAAAAATAAAATCTTTGTTATTGATATTGTACATGTCATATGTCAGTTTTGCTAAGTCTAGTCGTATTTTATTAATGAGAATGAATGTGTTTGATAACATGTAAGCATATTTAAAACGAAAGATTACTTTTTAAATAGTGCGTAGCAGATAATATTTTTTTGGGTCAAAGTGCGTAGCAGATAAGATATTTTTGGAAACTATTTGTGTAACTGTAATTTTAGAAGGTAATACCCAACACCAAAAAATGAGCTGAGTAATATGATTTTAAGACCACATACTTTTCGCAAAGGCGATAAAAGCATTAACAAGGCGGAACCATGCTCGATTCCAAGGACAATCAAAGTAAATAAGTGCAACAATGCCAATCAGTGCAGCCACATAAGTTGAAGATGTACTCCAATAGAAGACGGACATGTCAATAGTATCTTCATCTTCTTCATCTTCTGCTTTTCTTCCATTATCTGGTTTCTCTGAGCTAGTGTTGTTCCCTGATCTATTGAAGGAAGTAGGAAACTCCAGCAGCGGGTTTCCGAGAAAAGATGTTTTCTCAAACGTTGAAAGTTGTCCCGTCACTGGTATCACACCAGAAATGAGAGGGTTGTAGGAGATGTTGAACGAACTCAACTCGTTCAAGTCATTCAAATTTTTGGGAAAGGTTCCAGAGAAATTGTTCCAAGACAGATCAAGATTCCGCAGGCACTTAAGATCTCCGACTTGCTGGGGAAGCTGGCCTGAGAAATTATTATGGGTAAGGTTGAGGAAAGAAAGCGGCAGTTTCCCTATCTCTGGAGGCAGTCTCCCTTCAAACCCATTAAAACCCAAATGAAGCATACTCAACCTCTTCATCTGAGAGATGCTTGCAGGTATCTCACCTGATATCTTATTTCCACTGAGCTGAAGATAGGCTGGTATTTCAAGTGTGTGTGCCATGAGACCACCAGCGCAGCCAGGAAAGAGACCCTCCCCTTCAAGAATATGGCGCCATAGGCTTCTACAATTCTTTTTTGTAAGAATTGCAAATATAAACAGAAATGGAGGGGACTTTACAGGGATCCATCGCGTCAATTCCAAGCATTCCCCAGTTGCAGCAATTATGATATCAGTGCTCTGCCTATTCACTTCGAAGGTTGGAAAAGGATTGCTACCCATATTAGTCAGCTGAGGATGAAACCCGCCAGAGAGCTGGTTATTTGCCACGTTAAACCACAAAAGGCTCGTGCAGTTTCCAATCTCTTGAGGGATTTCTCCTGACAGAGAGTTACTGTCAAGCATTAACCACAAAAGAGATGTCAACTTTCCAAATGAAGATGGAATCGGACCGGTCAGCTTATTAAAGGAGAGATCAAGTACTTGAAGCCCTAACATGTTCCCATACTCATGTGGTATACCACCGCTGAAGTTATTATAAGCAAGAATCAAGAACTTTAAACTATTGATTTGTGATATTTCAGCAGGTAACTTGCCCGAAAAGTTGTTGAAGCTAAGATCTAGCCTGAAAAGATTATGTAACTTGAAAATCTTGGAAGAGTAGATGCCTCCAACGTATGAGTTTCCATGCAGAACTAGATACTTTACTTGAGTGAAACTCCCGAATATGTTTTGTATATCTCCTCCAAAACCATTTCTACTCAAATCAAGAAACACCAAGTTGCTCAACTTCAAGAGAGTTTCCGGTATGTCTCGAGAAAACTTATTGTTCCCCAAGTACAAACCTCTGAGAGAGGATATGGAGCCTATCTCAGCTGGTATGCTTCCGGTGAAGTTGTTTCCCCACAGATTCAATACACTCAGATCCTTGCAGTCTGAAATTTCTCCTGGAAACTCCCCAACAAAACCATTCTCAGACAAATCCAACACTCGCAATGTGCAGTTCCCTCTTAACATTGATCCAGAGATATTCCCTGAGAGTACATTCTCAGAAACTGACAACTCCAACAGGTTTCCCAAACGAGACCCTATCTCTCCACTGAATCTATTGGTACTGAAGTCAACATACTTCAGATACTTGCATCCACTAAAGATGTTGTCGATTCTACCCATTAATTTGTTTGTCGACAGATTTGCAACAACCAAGCTATTGCAGAACAACGGGAAGCTAGAGTGAATACTTCCCGCAATCCTATTCGTTGATAGATCAAGAACCTCAAGATTTGTTAACCCTGTTAAGTTAAGCTCCCCTTCAATGATATTATGAGAAAGATTTAGATGCTTTAGCTTTTGACAACGGATAAGGTCATCTGGTATTGAACCTTCGATAGTGTTCCTCGATAAATCGAGATATGTGAGCTCAGTTAAAGCGGAGAAATTCCCAAATAGACCACCTGCGATGAGGGACTCGCTTAGATGGATCCCTATGACTCTACTTCTCTGAGGCGTACATATGATGCCTGGCCATTGACACACATCTTGCTCCTCGAGTTTCCACGCTGTGTACATTCCTCCGTTGGTTGGGTTATGAGATTCGAGGTACACTTTTAGGTCTATTAATACTTCTCTATCACTGTCCTGAGAACCTCCCGCGACAGATATGGCTGCCACAGTGCCACCCAAGAAAATAAAAGCACGCAAAAAGAAGAAGAAACCAATTCGTTAGATAGCTATAGTAAATGCAAAAGGAATCATAAAGAAAATGCAAACAATGGGAAAACTGAGGCAATTATTCATAATGTTTTTAAAACTGGACTTGAATCTAAACCGAATAATTGAAGTTTTGATTAAGAGGATGTTCATTTCACTGTTCAGATGAGCCATCTAGATATCTAGATAAGAGTTTTGGCGGTTTAGACTTTAAATTACAAATCATATGTATGGGTCATCTGAATGAGTTTTATAAATATAAAATAATTTTTCAAAATCACCCAGCTGATCCAAATGGAGATAGTTCTGTCAAAATTTTATAATGTCTATTATACCTCTGATATAATTCACAATTTACAAATCTAAACTAAAACCTCTTTTTCATTCGTAAAAAAATGACAAAACCGCGACAAAAAAATTTTCACACCAAAAATACAAAACACATTATCCACCACAATCGCAAAAAAAAAATACATTTCCTGCCAAAATCGCAAAACACAAATTTTCGCCAAACACATTTTCTCGCAGAAATCATAAAGACACATTTTCCCGTCGAAACCGCAAAATACATTTCCCCGCCAAGACCGTAAAACGCATTTTCCCACCAAAACCGCAAACCACATCTCCTGTCAAACCGTAAAAAGACATCTTCTGCCAAAATAGCAAAATTGTATTTTTTTTTCACCAAAACTGCAAAACTGCATATTTTCACTAAAACCGCAAAACACTATTTTCCACCAAAATCACAAAACCGTATTTTCCCGCAAAAATCGCAAAACTACATTTTCCTGCCAAAACTGAAAAAAATGCTTTTTCCTGTCAAAACAGTAAAATGCATTTTCTTGCTAAAACCGCAAATTGCATTTTTCCGCTAAAACCGCATTTTTCTGCTTATAACATATTTCTACGAAAAATGCAAAATGCGTTTTAAAATATGAATTAATTCTGTTTGAGATAGTAGTATAATTTTAGAGGTAAATATTATACATAATTGTAATATATATATTTTAGGTAAAAATTAAAATAATTATATTTTATCCCATAAATATTAAAATAACCAGAATTATCTAATGTTATTTTGTGATATCAATGTCTTGATATGTGCTACTATTATTTTGGTGCTACCTAAGAATAGTTATTTTTTTTCCTTTTGTTAAAAGGCCTTCAAAGATCAAAGGATAATTTTTTTTTCTACATGAGGATAATTCTAAAATGTACATAATAAGTTAAAATAAAGATTTTCTAGAAAATAATGTAGATAATTTAAATTTTAAGATACTTAGAATCTCGGGTTTCACTTAATATTTCACTCTAGAACAGAATTTGAAGCAAGAAATGATTTTACTGTACTTCATGGATTTACTTTATAAAATTGAGTAGTTTTTTTCATTACTCTATTTCAATTTTAGAATTGATTGAAGTAAAACCCAATTCCATGCTCTTATAACATGAGTCATCTGTTTTTTTTTCCAGTTCAAAAAAAAGTTTTGAGTGAAACCTAACCCGATCACATGGGGTCTGCGATGGTCCGACTTAAAATATCTTGTATAACCCAGAATTACGAGACTTTAATGATCATCACTCGAGGTCACTTTATGTACGCAACCCCAATATAGAGACATAATAAAGTAAATATGAAAGAAATAGATACCAGAAGAGAAGAAGCAGATACCAAAGCAGGGCGCACAATATGAACAAAATACTAAAAAGAAGTGAAGAATTACCGGTGATCAAAACATAGAGTAGGAAAGAAACCAAGCTAAGTGATTCACAATCATGATCTGCCATTATCAAACGGGTTACGCTCTTCATTATCTTCCAGTTAGGTATATGTCTCAGCAAGAAATAGTTGTATATATATAATGCTCGGGAGAGAGGAAGTAAGTACGAGACATCTCTCTGAGAAGATACTTAAAAAATTGTCTAAATCTCTACGTCTATGTGTCAAATATTTATTGGCTATATTGATTTTATTTTATTTCTTAAAGTTAAGCACAATATAAAATTATTATCATTTTTAATTGAATAATTTGCCACTAATTAAGAATTATTTAAAATTGTTTCATTACTACACTCGATAGATACTCTTGCAAGAGAATCAGCTAATGCAATGCTCTAATTGTTTTTTTTTTTTCCTTTTGATATGGAAAGACCATTGTATTACGTAAATAAGAAGTCATCTGAAAAAACAAGAGCAGAATAAAACAATCAACCTAACAAAATTCCTATGAAAAGATTTTGTAGTCTTAGTTAAAGAATCAACAATTGTATTTTGGTTATGCGTTGTGTAGGAAATCACGAAGGATTGAAATTTTCTTTGTAGCTTTGTGGAAAAGTTTAATTAGGTGTACAGTTCCTTTCTTATGGTGATCAATTACTTGTAGTCCGATACGAAGTACAGTGATATAGCATATTTTTCATTGTCCAACCAAATGGTTATTCTTCTCAGATTTCTTGTACTCGAAAGGTAGTTTTGTCTAGATTTGTCTTTTCAACTCATCCACAACCATTAAATTGCATTGTAGAAGATCAAGAGCCATCCACTAAACATGTGCTCTATAAGAATACAACTTGTGAAATCATAGTACATCCAGTGTCTGTGGCGCTATATTGTCTGTTGCAACCGTCGAGAACCAAATTTGGTATTTTCCTTTTGCATATCTGATCAGCTTTTTCTGAATAATTTCTTGTTTTTGGTTTTCGAGAAATACCAAATTTATTCACGGATGGTAATCTTCATCCAATTCCAGATTTTAGTGCTATTTTCAGCCATATTCTCTAATTGGATCACATGAATGGAAATGCAAAAAGCATTTCACATTGAAAAATGAGAAATTTTTATTATTTATAAAGACGAAATTCTTGTATATGTTCGAATAGAATGGAGTTGACTATTCCATGCAGGAGCGGATGTAGTGAATGGAAAGTAGGATCAGCTGACCCCACTATTTTTTAAAATTTATTTGTTTTTGCTTAAGAAAAAAATTATTGATTCCCTTAGAATATAAATTTGACCCCATAATGTAATCCCACGAAACTAATTACAAAAACAATTTTTGTCAACAAATACTTACAAAATATTGAAGATCAAAGTTATAATTTTTATTTTTTAATGGTTTATATATAAATTACGTTTTTGAAAAAGAAAATAGTTCTGATTGCGGTACAAAAAATTTCTGGCTCCGCCGCTGATTCCACGTGTTGCCACTGACGGGTTATCAATTTCTGGTCCAATTCAAAATTTATTTCTTATGATTTTCTTTTTCAAATAAAAACCTGTATGTTAGAAATTGAATAAACTTTTTTTTGAACATGAAATTGAATAAACTTTATCAGATTTTTCAATCGGTCTTAGCACTCTCGCAATCTCGCTTATGCTAAAATGGGGTCGAGTATTATGGCATGTGCGTGTCTGCATCATTTTGTGATCGAACAGCTCTCATGTTCCTTTTATATAGGGATATGGCATTTTATAACACATAAAAACTAATAAATCATCAATACACATAAGAACATAATGGTTAGTATATGTTATATACAGTCTTAGTAATAGATCATACCAAAATACCTTTTCATGTCGCTTAAGCCCAGACGCTGTGATTGACTTGTGCTTAACTGATGATGTCGGGTTTCAGAAATGATGGTAAATTCGCCAGCGCGCATAACAACGATGATGACATAGAAAATGTTTATTTCAGTCAGACAAAATGTAAAATGAATTATAGCTAAGAATAAGAAGAAGAGAAACAAAATCAGTGGAGATGTGACGGAAGAAAAGAAGTATAAGCCTTTTGCATACCGGATAAGATGAACGGTGTTCGTGAATCATGATATCACATTGTCTGTTCTATATTTGTGGTTTGTAATAAATATAATAGAATATAAGTTATCTTGATATAAAAAGTCATAAATTTATTACAAAGAACAAAACTTAGTTTTCAATAAAACACACAATTTCTCTCATATTTCATTGTTATTCTTCTCCAAAACCAATATATAAACATTTATAAAATATTGTAAATAATATATTATACTATATTTTTTAATTTACATAGTATAGTATATTATAATATTTCATGGGGAGAATGAGAAATTGATTCATTTTTGCCCAGAAGTACAAATTACTAAACCAATTTATTATATAGTTAGCTGATCAATTTTTTCAGCTGCTATCTGTATTACGTTATTTCACCCTTTTATAAACAAAGCTTTCGTTTTCCTAATCTGTCAACTTTTCCATTGAAAACACTATCAATATTTCTCTATACTTTCAAAGTTAGCTGTTCAAAGGGTTTGTAGAATAATGATTCTATTATTTAGTGATGAATAAAAAGTTTAAAATGGTTATATTCTGGAAATCTGGTTCGGAAAATCCCGTTTTATTAGAAGTGGTTTTAAAAGTTAATGAAAAACTTCATCCATTTTAATTTAATTTTTGTTGTAAAATAAAATTTTCCGTTTCAAAATAAATATCGTTTTATAATTTTAATACAAAATTAATTGTATTGTTTAATATATGGTTATATAGATGTATAATAATAATATTTTTATTTTATAAATATGTAAATTTTTTTTTTTAATTTGTTAGGTGTATATGTAATAATGTTTTTATTTTGGACATATAGAATACTTGGTCAGGCATACAAAGCCAAAGTCTACAGAAAGTTTTTTTAATCGTTTGAAATGTCATGCGTCTTTCCACTTAATGAAAACACTTTAAGTCGTGAGGATCATTTATCGTTTACTTTGAAAACTTTGAGTCGTAGAACGCTTGGTCAGGCATAAACCCACAGTCTTTCCAGAAATGATATATAATCATTTGAAAGGTCATGTGTCTTTCTTTCCACTTAATGAAGACACTTTAAGTCGTGAGGATCATTTATCGTTTACTTTGAATACTTTGAGTCGTAGAACACTTGGTCAGGCATACAAACCAAAAGTCCTTCCAGAAATTATTTATAATAGTTTGAAATGTCATGTGTCTTTTACTTCGACCCAATAGCCATATAAAATAGGAAACTACTACTAGAAAACAAATATGCTGAGGAAAGAACCACATATTTCTATTCCAGGCATAAGTATATACCACGAAATAATTCAATATATATAATTAAACCTTTGGAATCTGCCTAACACAATTGAATAAAAAATAAAAATGTTCAAAGTAAGAAAGACAGAAACTTACATAGAAAATTAGCTGCTTGATAAGTGACAAAAAAAAGATAAGTGCAAAGACAACACAATAACATAATAAAATAAAACATAATGTAATTTACAAATAATGAATATACATAAGGATGAATTTGTGTATTAGTCATATATGGAATGTAAATTAGATAAATAACACTGATTTTGACATAATGTAATGTCAGACATTTACACGATTCTCCAGCCGATTTTATCCATTTCCTTAACAAATTTCTGATCAATATGTGTGATAGAAGACAAAAGAAAGAAGAGACCTCCACGTCTTATATTTATATACTACGTACATCTGCACAGATTGAACTATTCCATATATATTTATTATCCACATATATATAACCAAGTGTTTTATTCCATATGACCGAAATAATAAACGATTATTACTCTAACCATAATCTGTAAATACTAAACATCACAACCCTCAATCATTTTCAATACCATATGAAATAGTAGAAATTATTCCCTAACTAGTAAATGACAATCCCAATGCTAAATTTTTAACACGTCATCTAAAACACATAACATGTCATAACAGCATAGAATGGGGAACACTATACCATAATTTGGGAAAAGTGAACCCAAATCCATTTGATCAACAATACTATAACTACATAAACACTCGTTGAGATAGTATACTATAATATTGTACTATTCCACATGGAAATCTTTAGAAAATACAATTGACTCATTTATTGTACTATCCCACAAATGGTTCATTAATTATACAACATAATTGGTTGTAGAGTATTTTCATATGAAAGCGTCAATTACTAAGGGCTAAGAGTAGAAAATGAAAGTTAAGTGATAACAATATATAATGTGGGAACACTATACCCTAATTTGGGAAAAGTGAACTCAAATCCATTTGATCAACAGTATTACAACTACATAAACAGTCGTTGAGATAATATACTATAATATCGTCTATCCCACATAGAATAGTGGAAGTGAATTGGAACAGTATCAGCCGCTGCGACTTTATTGTCAGATGGTGGCAGATAATGTGACCAGAAAAAGATGAAGACGCAAGAGACTAGAGAGAAAAAGACAACACCAAATCTTTGAAAATCAGACGGAGGCGACAATATAAAGGAAATCAGAACCAGAGACAATTGAAAGGGAAAAAAATTAAAAAAAAAACAAAACAAAAACGAAATAATTATTATTTTTTCTATCAAAATGAAAGGCTAAAACTGTATTATTATATAAATGTAACAGTATATATAGAAATGTTAAGTAAATTAGCTACTCAATAAATTATGTTTTTTTTCCTTGTTATATAGCCTAATTTCCCTATAAATAAACACCTTCTGTTGATGGTAAAAGATAAACACCTTTTGTTTCATTAAAAAATATTTAAATATTTTATAAGATTGAGCAGGCAGGAGTTGGTAGTGTTACTGTAACTATTCTGATCTAGTGAAATTCATTTACTTCAAGGAGAATTTGTTTTATAACCATATTGGAAAACAAATTAAAAATATAACCATGACTTAGGAATCGCGTCTTTTAACCCCATGAATTGACATTGTAGTCCCTCCGTAGTGTGAGCGTTTGTTATCACATTATATATTGTATGTAGATAATATAAATAGTATAGTATTGTTGAGTTCACTTTTACCCTAATATAACAATACTATTCTATTTATAGTATCTACATATAATAGATATTTTAAACAGAAATGCAACAATAGAAAATTATTTAATTTTCTTAGTATTATTTATTTGTAACATTTACTGGAACAAAAACACAATATATAATATACAAGAGAGTTTGTTCAAAAAAAAAATAATAATATACAAGAGCATAGTTGTTCGTAGGACAGATGTTTCAAACAAAGTCACATATTGAAAGATTAGATAAATAATGTTTAGTGTATAAAGAAATGTCCAACTCTGATTAATACAAGGTTTTTTGGAAAGTAGTCCCAAAGTAAATCTATGCGGATTTTACCTTCGGACCCAAAATATACAATATCGTAATAATCAGACTTTTCAGAGTTTGACATGGGCTTGAAAAGCCCAATATATTCGTCCTTGAACATTTGAACTATGTGACTTATAAGAAAGTCTTATTACTTGAATTGGAGGTGATAAAAGCGATATCAGGCAACGGGGAGCCGTTAAAATAACTTCTTATATTTTGATGCAAGGGGATGGGAAAGATGTGATCGAGAACATATCCATGCGTTGAATTGTAAGCACTGATGAGTTTAGCTATTAACATGCTCTATTTTTTGACTGAGGTAATCCATTTAAAAATATATCATGATCACTATCTAAAAGATAGTAAGATTGAGCAGCTAAGCATAGTAATCAAACCAAAAGTGATTCTTTCCCGTGTGGCTCTTGGTTGGTAAATTGCTAGTTGTGTTTGGCTGGATACTCACCGGTCTGTATTCGTGTTTGTTACAACACAGTTCACTTATTCTTATAGGCATAAACAAGCAGATACATCATACTACTAACACATGCATAACAGAAAGCCCATCCACAAAACATGGCTCTGTGAAACACTTATTAAGTATCAACCTCACTCTACTCCGACTTGATTTCCGGGTTTCTGATAGATTCTGGGTATAGAGCACTACGTACACCAGGAATGTCCAAGATCTTCTTGTTGAGTGAATTTTCCTCCGACGTACCATCTCCCGACAAGAACAACAATCTGCAACCCCACTCGATCAGTTCCGGACAAAACACTTTCCAAAGGTACGTCACCTTAAACCACGATGGTTCGGTCACGTATCTCTGTTTCCTGCACACACCTTTCACTATCCCCTTGGCACAACCTGATACCGATGCTACCGGAAATGCTCCTATTTGAACCTAATTTTGAAAACAACAACGATACAAGTCATAATTATTCAACAATGTACATGTAGATTAAGGAGTTAGCCTTGGCTTACATCTCTGATGTCTTGGTTGACTATTAGCTCGCCTTCACCGGAGAAGTACTTGCCTTGTGTGAGTTCAGATTCGATATAACCAGGTGTGACGATTGTAATGTGTACAGCGCCGCCAAGCTCAATCCTCAACGTCTCGAAGAAGTTCAACAAAGCTGCTTTGCTAGCCTAGTTAACATGATAATCACGTAACAATTCCTCACAATTATGAGAGAGGTGTGTTTATATAGCGACTTACATTATAAAAGCTCATCCTTGGCGCAGTTAGCCATGCCGCAGAGGACGACATAGCCACAATCTTACCATTGCTTTGTCGAAGGTACGGAAGCGCTGCACGAGTTGTATAAACAGAACCCCAAAAGTTGGTATCCTGATACAAAACCAAAGAGAGAAAAAAAAAGTCGGTATTCTAATTAAAAATTAGTGTTAGAAAGATTAGTTCCTATTAATCACGATAACTGTAACATTACCATAACTGCTCTTGTCCTAGTTATTTCTTCAATGTTTTCGAACATTGAAATCTGCATTATTCCAGCATTATTTACAAGATGATCCACTGCAAGGTCAAATCAAATCAACAACAAATGAAACAAAACAGATTTACTGATCTATTCTTGAGATAAATAAATAAGTGAAAATAATATTTCATTTTTTCTGATTTTCCGGCAAAGTGGTGCACCTAAAACTTGTGAATGGAACTAAAAGAGATGGTTTCGCTGCTAAGGAACTAGTCAGCATGGTGTGGTTTTGTTGACTTACATCTGCCAAAATGGGAGATGGTTTCATCGACGATTTGTCTACAATCATCAGGTTTGGAAACATCAGCGTGAACGGTGACAACATTGGGGGATCCAACTTCACGAGCAATCTCTGCCACTTCCTCTAGACGGTTCTTCCTTCGGGCAGTCAGAGCCAAACATGCACCTTTACTTGCGTACTCATATGCCAATTGCTGGTGATAATAATAATAAAAATATATATATTTATATATATATATATATATACGCTCAAATGAATATACAAATAGTATTCGTTTCTTAGATCTAAAATCTTAGAATAAATCCATTATAACCAAACCTCGCCGATCCCGGAGGAAGCACCAGTGATGAGAACCACTTTCCCATACAGATTTTCAGAGAAAATTGTCGAGAAGATAGACTGCACGAACTTGAAGAAATAAAAAGGGGGCAAGAAGAAGCAAAGGCCAAAGAAAGTAAAGAAAGGTGCCGTTAGATTGAGGAAATCGTTTATCAATTCCATCTTCGATTAGAACACAATAAACATTAACGGGATATGTACTCTCCTCGATCATTTGCTTCTGCATTATATAGAAATACAACAAAGAAAATTTAAAATTGGATTTCGAGCTAAACGGTGATGAGACAAAGCGTGAAGACACGAGGATCAGGAGTACAGAGTGGCATCATTGCATGGCAACGACAAGACACGTTGTCTGAAGATGTCGAAAACGCACGTCGATCACTTTGTATACTCGCTGTTTTGTTTTATTTATATCTCAAGTGGATAAGATCAATCTTCATTCCACCAAGTTATATTGTCTTTTTTTGCGTAATAGAAAATAAGCTACTAGATGTTCGAAAACGCACGTCGATCACTTATGAACATTGTGAATTCTGTTATTTATGAAATTCATATGATGAGAAATACAAAGCTAAATTTATACGTAAGGTACAATAATCATATAATCAGCAAAAGAATCTTGTAAATTGTTACAATAATACGTTATCTAGTGACTGATCTAAAGGTATATAAAATATCTCAAGTCAGCCATAAAAGATTATGATTGTAATGTTAAAAAAATGATTCATTTGACATATTTTCTATATACCTTTTCAAAATTAAGATGACGATAGATCAAGGACTACGAATATAATAGTTTATGAAAAAATATAGCACCTGAACTGAATCACATCCGAAAGTTTTTTTTTAATAACCCGATGCATTCTGCACCCACCGAAGTAAGTTCAGACTAACGGCGAATGTTTGTATCAGTTTTCGTTCAGCTGGAGTACGCTTTGGTCATCGGATGTAAGAACACTCCAAATTTTAAATTTAAATTTTAAACTAAATCACATCCGGATTTTACCATTTAACATTTTATAGAACACATGTATATAGAAGCGACGATATATGTTATTACCGGAAAAAAATATTTAAGATTAGGGATTGTGTTTTCAAATTTAAGATTTAGAATTTAAGATTTTAGGGTTTCAGATATTTTAGAGCGCTGAGAAATAAAATTCAAGGTCTAATAATTAGGATTACAAGGTTTCCTTAAATCAATACCCGTAAACCCCAAATTTTTAATTTGACTCTAAATAAAAACTTTGCAATTCTTATTGCATCAAATCTTAAATTATAAATCATAAAAATATTAAATTCATTTTCATATGTTTTTTACATAAATATACTCTTATAAAATTTCATATGAAAAAGAAATTTAGTCACTTTGTTTTAAATATCATTAACTTTATAAATATAAATGATTATTTAGTTTTATATAAATAAATTACTTAAACAATCAAATTATAATATCCAAAAAGCAGTTTTGGACTGGTTAGTTTTTGGCCATTAATGCTTTTAATCGAATGGTTATAAATCATTAAATAAATTATAATTTCTATATTTACAAACAAAATCAAACCACCAAATAGTAAAAATAAAAAAATAAAGAATTCTCGTATAAATGTATTATTTTCACATTTTAGTCAAACTCACAACCAAAAAAAATAAAATACTAAAATTAATATTTCAAATTTTAAATTATGATATCAAATTATATAAAGTTTAGAAATTTTTATAATAACTATAAATATGTAGAAAGATAATTTGTATTGTTTTTTTTGAACCATTGATTTGGATCAAATGTCTGAAAGAACTTAGTTGAGCAAAGTAACCTAACCAACGATCGTTGATGTCATAGTTGATGTTAGAGAACTTTGTGAACTTTTCAAAACTTGGTCATAATGCTTTTTGAACCTCATCAGATCAACGAGAATTGGTTCCTTAGGTTTTTTAACACAGTGCTTGGAGCCATAAGATAGGAAAAGTTATACAACTGTGTTTATGTTTTACAATGACACTTAATTGATTCAATGATAAGTTGTTTGCATTTATGACATCATTTCCTAGGATTTCCTTAATGTCTAAAGCCTTTCATCCATAGTTTACATCGTTGAATTACTTTCACACCTTTATTTCAATTGCATTCGAAAAAAAAATCTTAGTGTCTTCTAGCTTCATATGAAATTGAGAGTTGAAAATGCGTCTTTGTCAATTTGATTCTGATAATTATTACTATGTATTTTATGTGCATTTACAGTGTGATTTAAGGGTTAAAACTATGAATTATCACTTCTCACCTTTGTATGAAAATTTTGAAACTCTGATTTGGGTTTGTAGTTAATGAATCTTTTATAATGCTCGAATATGTGTTTCGCAACAAATTGTCCACAACTGATGAAGATAATGTATGCACTGACAGAAATATCAAATACCAATTTTCATTTTATACATTGATGACGGGTTTGAGTGATGTAAGCAATTCTTTCTTATTTTTTTAATCAACATATACAAAGAGTAATGAATATAATGACGGATATAAGTTGTAGGAGGTAATTCAAATCTCTTTCAGTTATATTTTAGGTATATTTTATGTTCAAATCAAAATTAGTTTAGTATGGTTATTGATGGAAAAAAAAGACACCCCGTAGATGCCACGGGAAAATCGTTAACAAGTTAGTAATCTTTTTTTGAGTTCCTATCTTTTATGTGCAACAATTCGATTTCCTATCATGAAAGAAGTTAGTAAATTAACCCTTTGTTTTATACTTTAGACTTTCGATTCCATTTGCATTATAATATATTTCCGCGTGATAGTTGGGGGCAAAAGACAAGCACGTTTACTTTCGACGTGTGCGCAGAAAAAGTAGAACATTTTAAGAATTGGTTCTTAACGTGCTTCAAGTTAAACTTGTAAGATTGGTTCTTTCTGCATATATATCCAATTAATTATGCATTAGAAAAAAAGTTGGTGAAATATAACAAACACTCAAATAGTGGATAAAGCAGTTAATAATTCGAAAGTGCTCTCATACCCACATGGTTACGTAAAAAGCTAAATTAATTAAGTAAAATATATGTATGAAGCATGTGATTAGTTTAATCTTAACGAGTAAGAACCCTTAAACTATATAAAATCTCAAACTGCATAGCATGCAAGCACGCACTATAAATGTCATCCCAAATTAATCGAGTCATTTTAAGTTCAGCCACTCTCACCCTTTAGCTCTAAGTTTCCTCTACCTGCTTCTTCAATATTCCCATCTTATTTCAATTAAGGCATACATGGAACCCGTAGTGGCCATGCAAGAGTCCCAATATAACAAGAAGTCATCTCTTAAGTTGCTCGACCGCCTATTCTTGCCGTATATTGTAGTTGTTGTTGGTGTTTTAGTTTTTGTTAGCCCGTTTTGGCTTCAATTTTCTCCCAGATTTTTCATATCAACCATCCCTAGAGTGATTACTTACATGTCAACCCCCAAGGTCTTATTCATTCTCACAAATATCATCGTGATTACCCTCATTGGAGAATCAATGTTTTCTAGATCAGGATCTGCTCTTCCAACTAGCGAGTTAGGCAAAGAGTGCATAACTGTGAGAAACAATTCTTGTGACTTGTGGTCTTGTGCAAACATGAACATGGGAATCGGATGTCAACAACTAACAAAAGATAATACGGACAGACCGAGACACGAAGATGGTAAAAGGCGTAAGCATAGTCCGATGCAGATGGATTCACTAAGTCTACACCAGAGGGCTGATGATCTGATAGCTCGCGTGAACAGACGGAGGAGGCTTGAAACTGGGATTTTACATAGCCACATACACCATAGCCGTATGTCATAATAATTACATGGCCAAATGTGCATATAAAGTATTGTTTGTTATCAGGAAACAAATATTCATCATATCTAGAAAAACGGAATAAGCATTCTTTCCAACTAGCATGCAACCTCATCTCATCAATGTATCTTTTTATTAATCATAAAACTAAAAAATTCAGTTTTGATTTTATGTGCATATAACACGTTTCAAGAGACGAAATTTTGCTATGCTCCATGCACACAAGTCTGACTCCGGGCCTTGCATTCTTTTTTTTTCTCTCGGTTCTGTCACCTTAAGTAATTAAAATAGCTTCTGGGAGGTCCAAAAAGGATTTATTTTCCCAACTAGTTTCCAACATTTATGTTAATAAGTTAACGTGAGTTGTGGGTAATATGTTTTAATTTAAACCAAAAACAAACAAGAATAACTTTAAATCACCCAGTCTGAGCTGGTAATATGTCAACCCACTTGTTAGTAAATTTCTAGAAAGAATTATTTTATTTAGTAAATAGAGAATATACTCAGTCCCGTCCCTCTCCCATTAGGCCTGAGACTTATTATTCGATATTCAAATTCGATCTGTAGAACAATCCGCCGTTCCAAAAATCCGGATATTCAGAAAAACCGAATCCTATTCCAGATAGTAAAATGTTGGATCCGTCCAAATTGAATTCATATCCAAATATTTTGATTTATTAGTCGAGGTATCTGGATATGTATTTTTTATTGATAATTATTTTTTTAAAAAATAATATTATATAAAATCTTATTTTGCAATTATTACACATGAAATATTCAAAACATTATATAGTTTTTTTTATTTTTAAATTATTTTGAATATATATATATATATATATATATATATATATATATATATATATATATATATATATATATATATATATATATATATATATATATATATTATTTTATTTATCTTAGAGATCTAAATCCGGATGCGGATATCTGCCAGATATTACAAACTTTAAAAAGATATTCGATGTCCGGATATTTGAGAATCCCAAATCCATATAAGAATAGAAAAATTATAGATCATCCGGATAAATATCCATATCTAGATACCTTAAAATTTTTTGGATATCTGATCCGTTCCAGGTCTACCTCCCATGAAACCTACGAAGCATGAACTTTAGGTCACAAATTATTTACAATTATTAAGGCCACACGTGAAAAAGTAATTCTAGTTAAATGGTTAGTGAACAACATTCACTTCTTAATTGAATTTAAGTCTTGCTTTTTCTAAAGTTGTGGTTTGCTTATTCTATTTTGGTTAAAATGTAATTGCAACCAATATATATCAAAGTATGTGTTTCTCTATTATTTCAAATCCTGATTTGTTATTTCTTTTGTTTTCAAGTAAGTAATCTAAAAATGATTTTTAATTGTTTTAAAATAAACTAAAATATTATAGTTACAATATGAATGAGAGTCTGGTGCTCACCTGATTCTTTTTAATAAAATCTAAACAGATATGTCAGTTTTTGTTTTTTAAATTCATTTTAAATATTTTAAACAAATTTGTTTTGCGATTTATATAGTGTGTAAAAGGCAAAGACTAATTGAGGTCTTATTTCTTTTGGGTTATGCTGTTGTAGTGGGGTCATATCCGCTGATGGACCTAAAGGCATTTTTATCGCTGTATACTATTTGGCTTTCCCTATTTTTATTATAATTATTTTTTTTCTGATTAAAAATAACAATAATTAGAAAGAACCAATTGCGGGTTGCCACGTGTCAGTGGGACCCGCGAATCACGTGGCAACCGGCGAACAGTGCGAAAACACAAGCAGAAACGCTTCTTCATTCGGAACTTTCTCCCTCGGTCCCCACGTTTTTGGTGGTCCCCCCATTAAAGCTGAAGCGCTTATTCGTTCAGGTATTTTTCCCTCGGTCCCCATGTTTTTGGTGCCGTTCCCCCCCCTCGAACAGTGCGAAAACACAAGCGAACAGTGCGAAAACACAAGCAAAAACGCTTCTTCATTCGAGACTTTCTCCCTCGATCCCCAAGTTTTTGGTGGTCCCCCCATTAAACCAATCGTGGACCTCCACGTGTCAGTGGAGCCCATAAATAGTGCGAAAAAACAAGCTGAAACGCTTATTCGTTCAGGTCTTTCTCCCTCGGTCCCCATGTTTTTGGTGTCGTCCCCCCCCCCCATATTTTTATTATAATTATGTTGTTGTAATGGGGTCATATCCGCTGATGGACCTAAGGACATTTTTATCGCTGTATACTATTTGGTGCCGTCCCCCCCCCATATTTCTTATTTTTATTATAGTTATTTTTTTCTGATTAAAAATAACAATAATTAAAAAGAACCAATCGCGGGTTGCCACGTGTCAATGGGACCCGCGAACAGTGCGAAAACACAAGTAGAAACACTTCTTCATTCGGGACTTTCTCCTTCGATCCCCACGTTTTTGGTGGTCCCCCCCCCAATAAAACCAATCGCGTACCGCCACGTGTCAGTGAGGCCCACGAACAGTGCTTAATCGTTCAGGTCTTTCTCCCTCGGTCCCCATGTTTTTGGTGCTCTCCCCCCCCCCCCCCCATAAACCCCTTGAGCATACCCGCGATATGGGTGCTCTAATGACTTAGAGACCTAACAAAGGACAAGTTAATAGACCTCAGCTGATTAATGAAAAGCTCAGCATTAGGTTGACTGATATAAATATGGGAAGAGATGCAGATGACTATAACAGAATTGTAGCAACCTTTCTTCATCATCTCTTTCTTTGTAAATAGTGGTACGCCATTATTGGAGGATCTTGGAATCTTGATCTCGTGTGTAAGCACTCGATATAGTAAATTTTAGGTACCGAAGATGTACCAAAAATTAGGAAAACTGTAAAAGCTTATACATAGTCGGGCTCAACACAATATTTTTTTTTACCACATGATTATTAATTAGTTATGTAAAATGCACCTATCGATATACCATAGTAGTCTTTTTTCCAAAGCAAACATTGGGTTCTTTTTGAATTTTGAGGCAACGTTTGGACCCTTTATTGCACAATATTTTTTTACCACATGGATATTAATTTAATATGTTTTTGATGTTATATTTTTCATAAGTTAAATAAATATCTTGTTTTTATCGGATTTTTTAATTAAATTTTATATTCACATTTTTAAATGCTACATAATTTTATGTAAAATTATTATAACATATGTCAAAATGAAAGACAAGGTTACATTGGAGTGTGCCATGGCGGTCGCATGGACTGCCCTCATGCTAACACGGCACTGAGCTTATATGTGTTATCCTTTCTTGAGTTTTCTTCGATGTCTCTCTGTTCTTGTGAATGAGTGGAGTCCCGATCTGTAAACACACACGAGAGAGAGAAGTTAGTGAGTTAGAGAAGACATCAAAGTGAGCCAGAGCATTCAATCATTCAACCAATAGTAATCTTATTGGATCAGATTCTTCTACATATAGTTATGTAAAATGCACCTATCGATATACCATAGTCATCTTTTTTCCAAAGCTACCACTGGTTTCTTTTTGAATTTTGAGGCAAGGTTTTGTCGATCACTGAAAGCTTGTTTAATTTCATTATTAGATTCTATGTGCCTATATCACTATAATTAATGTTTCAGTCTTTTGCATCTGTAATGGCTTCACAGCCTTGATGACTTCATAGTCTCTTGTGGTTGCTTCATAGTTTCGTACTGAATATTTCTGAAAATATTAAAATATGCAGCAGCATTCTCTCTGACAACATGCTTTTTATTTGTATTCACATCATGATGACCATTGTTTATAGATACATATATACACATCGTCTGTCTTGCACAATGTGATAAGGTTTGCAAGTTGTATGTCGTTACTCAAGAACATCAGAGGCGTGTTGGTAGGAATTTGCCCCAATATATGTTTAAACTATATATAAGCTAGCTCACACGCTTTCATTCACTAATCAGGTTTTAATGCTCACAAACCATGGGGAGAAATTCTTATATTCGCTCTCTTCTCCACAGACAAAAACATTCCTCTTCTTATGTGGATCAAGAAGGAACTACCAATCGATATTATCCATCATCCATTGTCTTAAAACAGTAGACAAGTACAACAATATCTACATTAATAGAAAATTTGCATCAGTAGCTCTCAAAACATATTGCAAAACATGATAGAAATGCAAAAATGGATAGTGAATCATAGAGGCAAGAGAACAGCATTGCGCAGTCAACTATATGCCATACATTTAGAAAAATACTTGGGTTTTGTTCATATAATATCTTATAACAATGGATTGTTTATCATACTTTGTGTTTCAATGATCTGATATCATCAAGTGTTGATTTGTAGTTTCCTGTAATTTTTTTTGCCTATAACATTTTCAGCTTCCACCAAAAACACTACTTTTAATTATCAAAATTAGTGATTTTGAGAAATAACGGATGTGGTTTAAATGAGATGAACAACTTGAAATCTGATACGTAAGAAAGGCGTTGAGATAATGTGTTGTCCTTTATTTATTTTCTAGTTTCTTTGGAAACCAATAGTGACATTTTTGTTATTATTTGCAAATCTATATCATTAAAATTCAAGTACAAAATTAGAGTGTTTGAAGACATAAATTGTAGTTTAAAAAGAAACTTTGTTTGGAAACATGGATAACAATATTAAATGAATTTTTTTTGGAACAATGATATCAGTATATTTAATTCATATTATTTACACATTTAATCATTGCATTTATAACAAATTAGTTATTTTCCTTTTATATTTTTTTTACACATTCTACCACTACATTTAAAATCAATTTAAATTAATTAATTATAATTCCAAACTTATTTAAACAAACTGATATCTCCATATATTGATCATTATTGATATTGTAAAATTACAACTAAATAAAAAAAATATTTCACTTAATTTAGGCAAACACATAAAAAATATTTTTTTTTACAAAATTCAGTTAGGCATAAACATTCGGGTATCCATTTAGGTACTAGTGGTTTCTTTCAGGTATAGATTTTTTGGGTTTTAAAATTTCTTTTTATGTACTTCCTTTTTGTGTTTCTTTTTATTTATAGATTCTAACAATACATTTAAAATCAATTTAAATTAATTAATTACAATTTCAAAACTTATCTAAACAAATTGATATTCATATATTTATCATTATTAATATTGTAAAAAATTTAGTACATAATAAAATTTACATTTAACTTCATTAAGACAAACACATAAAAATATTTTTTATTTGTTTATGAAATTAGTTAGGAATAGACATCCAGGTATCCATTTAAGTACGAGTCATTTCTTTCGGGGATATATTTTTTGGGTTTTAAAATTTCTTTTTAGGTACTTCCTTTTTGTATTTCTTTTATTTACAGATTCTACCACTGCATTTAAAATCAATTTAAATTCATTAATTACAATTCCATAACGTATCTAAACAAATCGATAGTTATATATTGATCATTATTAATATTTTACCAATATTACTGAATAAAATTTTATATTTCACTTAATTTAGCCAAACACATAATTTTTTTTACGGAATCCGTTAGGAATAAACATTTGGGTACTCATTTACCTACTGGTCATTTCTTTTGGCATAGATTTTTTGGGTTTTGAAATTAGGCCATGTTTGAATATAAATTTATGTGTGAGTCTCAAGCTGGATCCTCCGGATCTGTATGAATTTTGTTCTGATGTGTAGGAAACTAAAAATATTCAAATAACGAAAATATTTGAAAATGATTCATACTTGAACAGAAAATAAAGGCTGCAGATAACAAAAAATCAATATAAAAATACTGTGCATTTCTATTCAGAATCATTTTTTTAACAACAAACTACACAAATATGTTTGATTTGTATAAAAAATTAAATTCAATGTAAATATTTAATTAATATAGAAATATGTCACATTGTTTAAACAAAATATCAATATAAAAGTATTATATATTTGCGTTCTAAAATTATTTATTTTCACGACAATCCAAACAAATATATTGATTAGTGAGGGAATAAAGCAAAACCAAAAAAAACACATAGTCTACCAGAGAAACTCTATATGTCGAACTTATTATGAAGAAGGTTTTATTAAAATAAATACATTCAATTATTACAAACAAATAATATATTTTATAAAACTGAACCATTTTTCCTTAAAAGAGTATCATTCTCACTTTTATTTTTGAGAGTCCGGCATTTAAACAGATCGCCCTTATTTTCTTAAATAACATCTCATATTTGTTAAACTTGTTGTGAACCAACATAGTCATTGCGGCGTTTCATTGTTACATATATGGGTACATAGAAATAGAAATAGAAATGAAAACTAAGCATATATGTTGGTGAGGAACCGGTTGCGTTGCTAGTTTGTCTCTCATCTTGTTTCCATCTCTACTTAAGGCATGATTGTTTAAGAGACGCAGACGCTGCAGCGAGCGCATAAAAATACAAAGGACTTTAAAATGACAGGTCAGCAATAAATTAAAATAAAGAGTCAAAGGGTTACTAAAATTGACGCGAGCCACATATCCCGACATGTACGGGAGAAGCTGTTTTTTACAGCGACGAAGAAAATGCGGAAACGATGGGTAGCGTTGGTCGCCGGCGAGAAGTGAATGACAACGCTGCACTTACAATTTTCTGGTTGTTTGTTAATTTGATAGTTCGCCGCTGCGTCCCCCAAAAAACATAAGTCAAATTGAACTTCTTCAAAGTTGTGTCTTCTACCAAGTTGCTTCTCTTACCCAATTGTATACATCAAAAATGTAGAACACAATTATGATGACTATTGCCTTATTCTTATATCCTCTGCTCCAACGGTGCTGTATTGCCATTATCACGAGGCGAATACTGTTAGGAATAAATATTATTTGTGAGCAATCTTCTGCTAGTTATCATAGCTTTCCGGTGCTGACAAAAAAAAAAATCATGGCTTCCCGGAAACATTTTTTGTTTGGATAAATACGTGTGAGTAGGATATTTCGGTTAAACTACCTATACAGAACATGATATATGACCCTTTAGTTACTCATATAGTGATATAGGTGATACTTTCTCTATATATATATATATTTCTCTTTTTTTGTAGGTTGTACGTTTTATATATTTGGTAGATTATACATATAGGCTGCATATATCCCTCAATGTATTGTCTTTTTTTTTGAACAACTGATGTATTGTAATTTGCTGTTGGCTAGATCAACAAATCTTCTCGTCTGGAGCTTCCGTCATTGTCAACCCATCACTAGCCACCGTCCCAACGAATCTGTTACCTCTGAACAGAACATTTTCCAAAGTATTACATAACTGATCCATGCAGGTTCCAACAAGTACCTATCTCCTCTGCAGACGCTCCTTAGTATCGCTTTAGCGCACCTCTCTGCTGATTCCACTGGCAATACGCTTATTTGCACCTGCTTCATATGATCTAATAATGTTAACGTAATAACGTTTAAACTAAACTCCATCGGTTAATTTTTATTTTCTAGTTATTCGTGCATATATATCTTCTAGACATTATTTGATGTGGTCACTACAACTACAAGGGGTTAACATAATTATGACAAAGATCATTATAAAAAAAATCAAATCTAAACCATTAAATCTATGGTAATTACCATAATTAAAAATTTAAAAACAAAATAATTTAAAGATTAGATAAAAATTATAAACTTCACACTGAAAAAAATCAATAAATAATTAAAATATTCATTTACTTTATTATTATTTATATATTTTCATTGTTTCTAATAAGAAATCATTCATATATGTTAAAACTGTGAAAAGATATTCGTTCTTAGGTGTTCAAAAAATTATTTCATTCTTGTGCTTTATTTTCGTGATTAAATTATTCTATATAATGTTTATGGTTTTGATTGTTCAAAATATAATATATACATGATACTATAATTATGACATAAATAAAAAATTTAAATTATCATGAGTAAATAAAAAGTGATTTATATTAAAGCATTTTTAATATTTTTAACATATGAAAATACTTTGCAAAATAATCCGTATTACATACTTCCAAAAGTTATCTATTTTTAAAATAGATTTAAAAATATAATATTGCTTTTAGAAGTTATATCCTTACCATATTATGGTTTTATGAATAATATAATATGATTTTCAAAATTTATTACATGATATTAAGATTACGGTAAGATGATCAAATTATTATAGCTATTTATTTTTATTTTTGGGATAATTTATTATTTTTAATTGTCGTATCAAAATTAAAAAGTTTTATAAATAAATATACTTTTAATTAGATAGTTAGATAAGTGAGCTATATTAAGTTCATAAGGATAAGTCTAATCAAATTTCTAAATTGAAGGTATTCAAATTTTAGTCGCGGTAAAATAATTTAAATGAATAATTGCCTTTTGATTTATTAGGTTTAATAAACATATTTTATAAGTTTAATCTTTTAACTGAAAGCGACAACTAAAATTTACTAATTTTATTTTAAAAAGAAATAGTATACAAATTATTATTTTTGAAAATTTAAAATAATTTTATTAAACTAGAATATCTTAAATACTATCAGATTAAAAAATTAAACTAAATAAAAAAATACAAATTATTACTAACAAGCTTAAAATTAAATATAATAAAATGTATATTTATATTTGAAAGATTAGATGAACAGAATTCTTGGGTAAATATTTTTCTTAAACAAAAATATAAAATTCCAGGTATACCTCGAATGATAAGTTCTCATACATTTTTTGTTCAAATCCTTGTATCCTACTATACTTAAATGATACTGAGTTAGACTGTATTACAACTATGAAAGTAGATAAATTAAGCCAGAAATGCTTACATCTCTGAGCGCTTTGTTCACTATGAGTTGTCCATTCTTTGTCATGAACTTGCCTTGGGTCATTTCTGAGTCAACTACCCCAGGTGCTACAATGGTAACCCCGACCTTTGATCCAAACTCAGATCTTAGTGTTTCATAAAATGCGATCACGGCAGCTTTACTCGCCTGAATCCATCAAGAGAAAATCAAGGATGTCAGATCAGTGTTTAAGATCAAAAGGTTAACAAGTGCGATCGAAAAGACAAATGGATAGAAACGTGTTACACAATAAAAGCTCAATCGAGGTGAAGCAATGTATCCACATCCAGAAGCAATAACCACAATCTTTCCTCTAGACTTTTTTAAGTACGAAGAAGCAAAGAAGGTGCAATACACAGATCCCCAAAAGTTTATGTCCTGTGGGAAATGAAAAGAAAAAAAAAACATTTACAATGATTAGTAGAAAACATATTTTCTTTACACAGATCTTTGGTCTGAGTAAATTTACCATAGCTGGCGTAGCTTTGGAAACATCGTCCATGTCTTCAAACAAATAGAGTGGAGCAACTCCTGCATTTGTAACTAGATGATCCACTGCCAAAAATAAAACATATATAAAGATATAAAAAATCCACAATTAGTACTATGGATTTTTATATTAGTACATATGAAAAAAAAATAGATTTTAAAATTTCCGAATTACAACTTGTTATATGTTTTTATTAAGAGTTTAAACAAATTCTCAAAAACAAATAGTACATTTATTTTAGCTGGTTTTGGCCATTGTAACTCAAATGATTTATAAAGTACTAGCTCTAGATTATTTATAGTAGCTCTAGATTATTTATTAGTAAAACGCAAACAAACCATCTAGAATATAATTAGGATCATTGACATACATCGGCCAAAATGAAGAACCGTGGCTTGGATAAAACGTTCGCAGTCGGGGAGTTTAGAAACATCGGCGACAATGGGGATGACTTCAGGGGACCCATAGAGCTCAGCGAGAGCCGCAACGTGGAAGAGAGGTTCGTCTCTTATATCAACAAGGGCTAAGTAGGCACCCTTCTTCCCGTATTCACATGCTAAAGCCTATACACACCATCACATCCGAATCTTCTTAACTTTTACTAACCATCAAACCTTAAATATTTGTTCTTAAACATACCTCGCCTATGCCAGATGCTGCTCCGGTGATTAGAACCACTTTTCCGGCGACATTTTCCGAGAAAACATTCCGGCAGATGGAGACGGCAGACTTTAGCCTCTGGTAAATTGGATAGAAGACGAAAAGTCCGTACAAGGCTAAAGGAGGTAACACAAAGTTGATGATATTGTTCACTGAATCCATTATCCATGCATGGAGTGCTCTGCTTCACTATTATTTTTTCGTTGTTCTCTCCGCCTTTTTGTTTTTTTTGTAAGGCAAGCTCTAGTGGCAATGTGGCAAACCTACAAGCTGAGGTGCTAACATGTGTTTCTGCAGTATATTTTGGAATCATAACATTTTATTACAATAAAAAGTTGCAAAACAAAATCCAAAATCATCTTCTTTTGTGCCAACTCTACCTACGGACATGGAATTAAAAGAGGGTATAACTCATTCTAATTAACAGAATGATAAAAGTTCCGGGGAGGATACAAGCATGTAAATAGAAAATATGTGTCTACAATATATACAAATGAAAACATATGTGGGAATCGAAATTCACACCGTCAATATATCGTATAAATAAGAAAAGTAGGAAAACTCTAATTTTTTTGAGGTTCCGAATATCTGAAAAACCACACGCCAAGCAATCAGAACATGGAATATAACGAGAAAAATAAGAAATCGTAAAGAAAAGAGAGCAAAAAAAATCTTATTCCCGAATTCACGTTTGAGCGTAACAACAAAGTAAGGTGTCTGGGCTACGAGAGCTGTTGACAAGATTTTTAATTTTAAAACCCGAAAGCGGCTAAACTTAATTGAGTGGCAACTCGAATAACAAGAACGGAAAAAAATGCCTAAATTGTTCTAAGTGCTAGTTTGCTGTGGAAAAAGTTTTCTCTTTATGTCTCTCGTCTTGAACTCCTTATATACTCCTTTCTAGATTGGTTTACGCCTTCCTCTTTTACCTTTAAACCGTCATAATAAAAAAATGGAGATATTCTATTTTTCCGTTCGTCAGGATTATCTATGGAAACTTTCCATTTATCCGTGAAATTTGATGTTTATCCTCCAAGCATAAACCGTCGTAGGGCTATGGGTTTAAGAAATCGTAAGCGGGTCTCGAATCAAGTTTAGGGCTCTTTGGACCGTCTTTTGATTCGAGACGTTCGTTACGATTTCGTTGACAAAGATAATTTTCCGCGGTTTTATCATAAACCAGACTGATGATCCCATTTGATCGAGAAATCAAAAATAGTTAGCCGTAGTTTGCGAAATATTGTAATGAAGATAGTCGAGACTGCAATTTTATGTTGTATCGTCGTTTCGGAAAACTTCAGATGCTACAGAAGGACCGGGATGCATGCATGTTTGGTCACTATAGCGACCAAACTTTGTCTGAGGCTCAATCGCTATAGCGACCGAGCTTTGTTCGTAGCTCGGTCACGAGCTTTGTCCGTAGCGAAAGTGTTCGGTCCAACGGATGTAACAATTTAATGATGCAGCTGTTGGAACTATTTTTTGAGCATTATGAAAAATGTATTCATATGCTAAAAATAGAGTTAGTGTGAATGAGAAATGGAGGTTTAATGTGTGTGATTTGAGAAACTTGTATGAAGTAGCAAATACACACATTAGATATTTGAATTTGGATTTGGGGTTTTGATTTGTTAGTTGGACTTCATGTTCATTAACTTAATCTTATAAACCAAAATGTATATGTTGATCTTTTATATTGATAAAATATAAAAAAGAAATCCATTTTAATGTATATTATTTTGTTTGATTAGGTCAAACAATAATACTTTTACTCTTTAATTTCTTGGTCAAAATGTGAAATGAATTCACATATTAATTGACAAGAATTAAAGACTCCATTAGTGCACTATGGAAGTTTTATTTTTGTGTTGAAAAATGAATTTTGTGCTTCTCATTATTTTTCTATAAAATGGCTTGTAAGATATAGACTTTCAACAATTATAAAACAAAAAGAAAGACTTTCTCCCATGTTAAATAGTTATGCTAGTATTTTATTATTTTGAGTCTGAGAGTACAATACAAAACTAGGGTCGATAGATTCTGTTTTTTCGGTGATGGTAAAACAGAAACAATGCTGCAGTTGTATCCTGGGAATCTGAGCGTCATGCAACCGTCACACTACGGAGCGTTTAAAGATTTAAGGAAAGAGATTAACCATCTTGACTCTGCAATTCTTCTTTATTTATTTGTTTCGGTATAGTAATTTTAGTTTATGTTCTTATTATCTTTTTATAAATATCAGTTGTCCTATAGTAGTGAAATAATGTTCCTACAGCAGCCAGATTTAAGTGACTTCTACAATAAACTATCATATACAAGTTTTCATGTAAATTTTGGTCCCAAGAAAATAGCTCAAATTTGTTGTTAGAATATGAACTGATCTTCAATGAATGCGATTCTTGCCGCAACAGAAGATGGATTATGTCCTTTTACAAAAACTATTAAAGGAAAAACAGAAGATGGATTCACGTGTGAATTAAATAAATTAGTTGGAAACATTATTTTCTGTAATGACTACTCGTAGAGAAAATATAGTTTTTCTTAAAAGAATTATTTATTGATCATAGCACAATTTCCAGATACCTGGAAATAAACTGATAGCAGCAAAGAGGTAGACGAGTCCTAACAAGAAAAACGTCAACCACAAAATACGAAAAGATACAAAAAGTTTAGCTAGGCGCACAACTCAAACAATACATTATTAATGTCTCTAAATAAGATTCACTAGTTAAACGTTGTTTTGGTTCTCGAAATCCTTGTTGCGCTGATCTTTCGGACCCGTAATGTTCTGGCTCTTGACCTCGGTCACCTGAAGCCAGTTTCGGTAACAGTATGAATAGCAGGCAGTAGATGAACCGCTGAATTCAAAACTGGACCCGGCATAACAGTAGCTAGCTTCGCTATGTCGATGGAATGGTCGGACACCGTTTTGGATTTCTCGGTCTTCTCAGCCACTGGAGTTTTGTAGTACTTGAATAATATGTAGAGAATCATTTGAACAGCTCCTAAGAACGCGCCCAAGACATTTGGAAGCTACAGTGTTCAAAATTAGATGTAGAAAACATTATTTTTCCATTTATTGCCGAAATAAAAGTAAAAAAGACCGACATAGCTATAGAACAAATTACATTTTGTATTTCTAGTATTATTGTACATTTAGTAGGTCCAGTTGTTTATATAGTGCTAATCATAAAGCGAATTATATGCTTACGGTTTAAAATCAATTTCGTCGCCAAGACATTCATATTATACTAAAAGCATTTACATATATAATTTTAATATGTTGAAAAGAGACAAAGGTAAACTACTCTTTTTGCTTTTTCAAAGAATCACCATATACTGTTGAGCTGTCCTTTATTTTATGCTTAGAAATTATCGAATCTGAATAAAATAAATAAACTCACCGCAACGTAGAAGTCTTTAATAGCGAGACCGTAGAAGAGCCACGTGATGGCGCTAAGTGTAAGAAACAAAGATAAAGAGAATGGCATAAACTCCACACTTCTTGTCCGTACTACTAGTCTCTGCATCAATTATTATTAATTTAAGTTATTTAATAGAAATTGTACAACTTATTCCATATAAATAGGAAAGAGGGACAAAGAGACTATCTATTAATATAAATTTTTATTATGTTCTTTTTTTGAAAACTTTTTTTTTAAATTTTTTCGGCACATGTCGGAACACTCCTAACATCCTTACTTCGATTTTGGCCAACCGCATGTGGTAACACACGAGAGACCAGCTTCCGTCCAATATCCTCGATCCTCGAAAGGATGGAGGACGAGGATTTGTGACACCCAGGCAGACTATGTTCTTTGTAAGTAAAATATGTAAAATATGGCTTCGTCGCATAATTAAATCTTACTTTTAGGATGCATGTCTAGAAATATGCATAATACGTACCATGATACTTAGAGGAGCTGCGAAAACAATGACGGAAAATCCAACACATATCCCTCCGAGAACTTTCTCACGTGTTGATCCTTTGGTTAAGAGCTCGCAGATCAGAACAATGGCGGCAAACCCCAAAAAGTTCAGGAGACCAAGGACCTTCAAAGTGGATATCTGCATGGATGATCATTTAAAAGCTCTAGCTATTAGCTAACCAGATATAAAACTATGTATACATGTTTATGTATGCGCATGTATATGATCAACGTGAAATAAAAAAAAATGTTTCAACATACTCTAGTTTTCTTGTTAGCATAGCTAATGAAAAGGATGATGTAAATGCTTTCAATGAAGCACCCAACAGAGTTTATGGTGATGAGAAGGAAGCCTGAGCCATCTTTTTGCATTGCATAGTAAATCCAAAGCAACGCGCTGAATAAAGCCGAAAGATACGGAAGAGACTGAAAGCCTTCGGTAGATCTCTTCTTACATATCCTTACAAAAGTCGGCCTACATAAGATTGAGGAAAAAAAGGTTTAACTAATTAAAATCGACTAATAAAATGGCAGAGGTTGTATTAATAACATGTTGATGCTCTTACACTGGGGCCAGGAACACGACAAATGATATTATGTTGCCTGTAAGTATAAATAAAAATTTAAATAACATTGTTTAGATGTTAAAACTCATTATTTAGATTATTTTTTCTACCCTAAATCACCGGTTAGAAATATCATAAACATTCACAAGACTGCCACATCTACTATATATTGATTTTTTTACTATCGTCAAATGCTATACGTACTATAGATTTGATAAATCTGAGTGAATTATATATACGTACCCATGATCCCGAACACAAATGCCCATACATTGGGAGGTAGAGCCATTTCTTGATGTTTTCCTGATAGAGCTCTTAAAGCTTCCTCTAGCTCTCGAAAGCGAAACTCTAGTTTTGTGAGTTTCAGCTATAATTTTACAATGGCAATGATGGGAGGAATATATAGAGGGTTCACATGTGAAAGGGTGCAATGACAATACGTTTAAGACGACATCGTTCCAGAGTAATGAAAGAAGGACAAGTCACATTATTGGTTCAGATATTTACTATTTTTTTAAATGATTATGTATGATATTTTCATATGGTATACATTCTTGGCGTCTATTAAATTAGTATAAACTTTATACGCCTAACCAATTTTTATATTTTAGTATTATACTCATACAAATGAGTTTTAACACTTTAATTAATTTAAAACGAAAACAAAGAACGGTCCACAGAGGCTCTCATCTTAAAGTCACAAAACGAGTGGTTTAGTTACTAACTTCGGCGTAACCAATAAGCCCCTGATCGGCTGATTGCTCTTTTAGTTAAACCATTAAAGTAATATGATAAGTGGTAAAAAAGTAATATGATCACTACGCCTTTTCATTTAATTTAAATCACCTTCAAAATTTATAATTCCCTGATATATTGCTGGTTCAATAAGTCAAGGTGTTCTTGAGCTTGTTGTCTATTATATTTAAGGCGAGGACGAGATATTCCAGGAATTGATGAGCATAGCATGGAAATCAGTTATGTCAAAGTGAAGTTAGCCAAAAATCAAATTGAATTAGGAGAAGAAACCACCAAGCATGAAGAACGATGGAAAAAACCGAGTTGAGACTTGCATAATTCAACTCCAGTGCACTCTCAGCCATGCAAGCGTGACAACGAAACACTTAGACCTGATTTAAGAGTGCGAGACTGCTAAAAAGCTTAGATATTCCTCATACGCACTTTCACTTTGAGGGAACTCCTAAGGTGAAGAACTCAAGAAAATACTTCATTGCCTTTGAATTCGAAATTATGATGGTGGTGGAACATGAATCAGTGATTTAAGCTCAAAAGCAGTGGATATCAAGAATCAATGATTCTGAGGAAGACATATAAGGATACAAATATTTGGAAGAAGTTATGTGTTTGCCAGCAAAGTACAAAGTAGTTGAGATGCTTAGAACATATGAAATGGAAATGAAAGATGTCAAGAAAGGAAAATGTGTGGCGTTGTATTTAGGCAAGTTCTAGATCTGAAGCCGAAGATGAAGATCCTGTCAGTTTGTTGGTTACAAAGTTTGACAGAGTCCTGAAGAACGTAGCATCGCCAAGGGTAAAAAAGGGGACCACATCAAGACGTCCAATAGAACCGGAGAAAGTTGAAAATAAAACCGAAGTTAGTGTCACGAGCGAAAAAGTTTTGGTCACTACAAATCTAAGTGTCCAACAGTATAAGAAAAGAGGTCGGTGTTTAGGGTGAAAAAAACAAACAAACTCAACTTAAATGCGTTAATGATCAAATTTGTCCAACAGAACTACTAATTTAAAGATGACTTATTAAAAAAAAAGACAATATCTGATTTATGATTTATATTATGAATAAACTTCACTGATTTGAAATTCATATTTTCACTAATTATTTGATATATTTTATGTATCATATCATATAATATAATAATATATGATTAGATGTAATTTAACAGAATAACACCAGAATACTAAAAAGAAGTAGAGATGAATTTCATTTAAAAGGAAAAAAACAAACAATATAGTGTCTTATTATTTATCTTTATGTAAATTTTATATAGTTTTATATAAAATTTTAACTAGACAACATATTTGTATAAGAGTTTTGTTATCTTATCAAATTATGTCATATTTTACACACGTTTAATTAAAAATACTATAAAGTTTATTACTTATTCTATTTTTATTAGTTTGAGTTAACCCTACTCTATAGAAGAACTTAGATTAACCGCCAAAAAGAAGTGCAACCTACATATGGATTCTCTATCCAGATACTCATTTAGGCCTGATATCCGTATTAGAGGTGGGAACTTATCGGTTTGGTTTGGATCCGGTTTAGTTTGATTAGTTCGATTATATAATTTTTTCAACTGACTTAAACCATAATTGTTTTGGATCGGTTACAGTTTGATTTGTATTCGGTTTGGTTTGTGTTTCAGTTCCGTTTAAAGGGTTCCATTAGTTTAGTCATCTGAAGAGAAATAATGTTTTAAAACATAACACATGATCATGAAAATGGAAATCATCATGTTGGTGACTATGAAAAATAAATTATATAAAATAAATCTAATATAAAACTGAAAAAAAATCTTTAAAAAACAAAAAAAAATATATTTATAAGAACACCATGAAATCAATGTTAACTAAGCTAAAAGGAAAATTAAAAAACATTGCTAATAATGTCTTTTATTTTAAACAATGTAAATTAAATCTAATATAAAACTGAAATAAATACCTTCAAAAACCACAAAAATTTATAAGAACACAATTAAATTAAAGTTAACTAAAAGTAAATAAAAAATTGAAAAAACCCAATACCGTTAATAAAGTTAATAGTAGTTTTAATCTTACGATTTTAGTATATTGTATATTGGTACTATGTTTAATATATATAACTAGATCTCTACCCGCACAACCGTGCGGGTGATTATTTTCATTTTATACATATAAATATTTGATTTACATGATTAGTGGTATACAATTTAAATGTTTACAAAAATGCTAATATTTTAATATAATATTTTCAAACAAAACAATTTCATAAAAAATACAATAATTTAATTATTGTTTCAAATTATTAGTGATATGTTTCTTATTAAAACATGAACACTAATGAAAATCTTACACTATGTGGTATTTACGATAAACTTTGTTCAATTTAATATCACTTTAAGCAATCACAAATTAATTAAATATTTAAAAGTTTTTTTAACTGAAAAATGAAATATTCATTTATATTTTAAATAAATTCAAAAGTAGTGATATATTTAAAAATGTTTGTATTTATGAAAATAAAATTAATAAATTTATCAATTTAATATAATTTATCATATTTGGTTCAGTATAATACTTCTTAACATGATTGATTATATTTATAAAATAAATAAAAATATGATAGAATTTTACTTTTTAATTTTATGAAGAATAATTGAATATATATTAATACATAATAATAGTTCATTGTGAATTACGAAATTAGTGAAATTATTTACATAAAATATTTGGAAATGAAAATATTTAGAACAATAATATGAATGATTGTGATATTTGGAAATGAAATTATTTACTTAAAAAATAAGATAGAATATTTATTTTACATATATTTTTTGAAAATTAAGATATTGCTAAGATCTTTCTTAACAGATTTTCGAAATTTGCTGATTATGAATTTAATGAAAATATTTACAGAAACTTTTTAGAAATTAAGATAGTGTTAAAATATTTAGATAAATAATATGATTTGCTCTGATTATATAATAGATAAAAATAAGATAGAATATTTTTTTTTTCATTTTATAAAAACAACTAAATATATTATTTAAAAACTAATTACGAAATTAATGAAGATATTTACATATAATTTTTGAAAATTAAGATCTTGTTAAGATCTTTTTTTAAACAGATTTTTCGATATATATATATAAAGTATCACGACTTCTGTATAATAATATTTTACAACCAATAACAAAATTAGTGAAAATATTTACATATATTTTTTGAAAATTAAGATATTGTTAAGATCTTTCTTAACAGATTTTCGAAATTTGCTAATTATGAATATAGTGAAAATATTTACAGAAACTTTTTAGAAATTAAGATATTGTAAAAATATTTAGATTAATAATATGATTGGTTCTGATTATATAATAGATAAAAATAAGATAGAATATTTTTTTTATAAAAAAACTAAATGTATTATTTAAAAACTAATTACGAAATTAATGAAGATATTTACATATAATTTTTGAAAATTAAGATCTTGTTAAGATCTTTTTAAACAGATTTTTCGAAATATATATATTAAATGAAAATATATCAAAAGTATTATGATTAATATATGAGTGACATATTATTAAGCATTTTTAATAATAAATAAATAAGTTGTTAGTTCTAGTAAGTAGTCCATTTTTTTAAAATTCACACATGAATTAGAAGTCATGACTTCTGTTTTAATATAATATATTACAAAAACACATTAGTTTCTCAGTTTGGTTCGGTTTAACTCGGTTCGAATTGGTTTAGGTTTGATTGGTTCGGGTTGAGATTATATTAAACCAAACGATTTGATAATTGACTTTTGTCCAGTTTGGATCGGTTTCTGTTTGGTTGGTTCGGTTTGACTCGGTTTGGTTCGTTTTTTTGTTCTCATCCCTAATCCATATTACCACTTAGGTTAGTGTCGTGGGATCTTTTCAAGCCAGAGTCTAGTTCCCAAATTATATTTTTTAGCTATGGATATATTACGCTATTACAAACACGGAGAGATGTTATAGACGATTTTACAGCCGACAAATATACATGTCTTATGAAGATTCACGCATGACTGGATCATCTAAACCGCCCTATCGGATCTACTCTTGACGGTAGTCCATTAATTTGCATAATTTTATCTTCGCTGTGAATTGAAACTTAGATCTCTTGAAGTAGAAACATTAAGGAATCTTTAGTCAAACCATTGGACCAAAGGGTTCCACCCCAAATTCTGTTTACTCCTAGTTTATTAAATTTGTCATATAATAATTAAATAGAGCTTATGCGTTGAATATATCGTATATATATTTATAGCATAATTAGTATTTTTGACATATTTATTTTTGGAATAAATCTATGATTTGCTATTTGATTCCATATTTTCAGTCATTTTTACTAATTTTTGCGTATGGACTTCTCTTGTCAATTACCCTAATGGTTGTTGTATCATTTTCTTCTTTTTTTGTCCACTAGTCGTATCCGTTTTCTAGAAGCTTTGAAATCATGTAGAGTGAGTCCTAATCTTAGGGAAAGTAAGAAAAAATTACGATCACTGCATTAGACTAAATAAAATTTACGCCAAAAAAATGACAATCATGTTCCATTAAACTAATCCTATTTCATGACTTATTAGATTGAATATTTTCAAAATAGCAAAATTGCCCTTAATTTCAAAAAGTAGATAATATTTTCTAATATGTAGAATGTCAATTTTATATTTTGTACAAAATATAAAATTATGATTTAAAAGAATTTTGAATTGAAAAAAAAATACTAAGAAGTTGATATATGTATTTCATCACTAGTTACTATTTAATTTTTTTGTAGAACTATTTATTTGATTTATTTTGTGAAATGCTAAAGAGTATTAGAAAAAAAAAATTGTACAAAAGATATTAGTTTAATGGGACATAGTTATCATTTTTTTTGTCTAAAAAAACAATTTTCCCAACAAAATATTGGTTATCACATTAGTTGAGACTTGGGAGATCACAACACGTTTACAAAGTTTTAAACATTCCATCTCGATCATCATCACATATACAGAAAAATAAAATAACCAAAGTCTCTAGTATCCTTTGGAAGTGAACTCGCAAATTCATGACCTTTCAAGTTAGTCCTCTTTCTTTTCATGACCTTTTAATTATAAGAAAAAAGACCTTCTAGTAAAAAAATCCATGGCTGTTATGCGGACGGAAGGCATGGCGTACGGGGGCATGTGCCCCCACTAACTTCTTAATTTTCTTCAACAAATGCTATAAATTGTTATAAGTGACCCCATCTCAAAAATAAAATACAATGAAAAAAATTTTGTGCCCTCTAGCTATTCTATCGGTTTCTGCATCCGCCCCTACTTATCATATGACGGGTGTTTCACATTTTGCATAACTTTCTTAAACGCATTACGCATATAAAGTGTGTGCTTTTGAAATCTTATATTAGAGAATGAATAAACATAATTTATTTCTAAGTTCTCAGGCAATAAATTAAACATTTCAGTTGGAAAATATGAGATTTGCAACATAGTGGGTCTTTACTATCCTTTATCATTAAGATCATTATAACCACCAGTCATTTGCTTAAACAAGAAAAAGATATACTGCACTGATTAGTAGTCTGTCTTCTTCTGATACTCATCACGACACCACCTGAATTAAGAATCGTCAGAAAGTGATATTTAAAATTAGGAATATTATCTTTTTATACTTCTACCATAATTTTTTACAACGAAATTTTATTTTACTATACAAATAAAAAGTGGTATGGGTAACTGGATCAGAATATAACAAAGAACAATTCTCTATGAAAAGCAACTCTTACCATAATTTAAAAGTTTATAGAGACATGTATACATATTATATAATGTAAGTACAATATTAAGATATATCTAATGCTAAAACACGGATTTTGTTTCTTAACAATTTATTTATGTAAAGAAATAAAGGGGTATTGTTTAACAATTTAGTATAATAAAAAGTTAAATAAGTAGGTTTCTATTTTTTTATATATGTATTATTTGAATATGAGAATAGGATAAACTTATCAGGAAATATGATTTGTTTGTTATAGAGATATTAGTATAGTATTTAAATTCAGAAAATATAAGATACTTAAATGAATATCTAAAACAATGGGAGGGATATTTGCTAGAACATTAGTTATTAATGAGACAGTCCTACTAAAACTTCTCTATAATAGATAAAAAATAGTGATTTTATTTTCATAGAATATATGCTTGTATGGTA
This sequence comes from Hirschfeldia incana, assembly GCA_026261945.1. Lineage (NCBI taxonomy): Eukaryota > Viridiplantae > Streptophyta > Magnoliopsida > Brassicales > Brassicaceae > Hirschfeldia > Hirschfeldia incana. The sequence goes on from JABCMI010000032.1 coordinate 2,552,810, forward strand.
TACATAATTTTTTTAGTGGGAACAAGGAAATGAAATCAATCACTGGAATTCTAATGTTCTCGTGATCGCCGATTCACATTTGATTCCAGTACAAAACTTCAATTAATGTCAGAGTATCTTGGGTGCGTGTGAATGTGAAAATAGAACAAGTGTGAAAATTTATGTGCGATGAATCATCTCTTACTGTCGTTTACCACTCGAAGACAATATCTTGATGATAAGTGCAGTTTCAAATGTTACCTAGTTCTATCTACTGTTATAGACACAGGACACCCCAATTTTTTTCGTTTTACCGTGTGTCCCATGCCACTGGTCACCATGTACCGGCTCTGAACTTCAATGAAATTGTGTTTTTCAGTTTCACTCTATGACTGTTTGTATCATTCAAATTTGTGTCTTGATTATCAAAAGTTTATCTCCCATGAACAAAAATTACAAAAAAAGTTTCATTTCCTATTAATAAATTCACATGCGAATTTGTTGGAGCTAATATTTAGTGTTAGGGTGGATTTCATATTTAGCATGCATGATTAACCAAGAATACCGCATATGACAAGACCATACGTCAAGAATCTTACTATTCCCAGTGAATACAGAGAAAATATACAAATTAAACGCCAAAAGGTAGTGACAGAAAACCACTAAAATAAAAATAAAAACTAAAAATCAATTGTTTATTTTTTAAACAAATTGATGTTTTTCGTGAACAAAACAAAACGCTGTTCCTGCATACACTACAAAACAATATAATTTCTGGCGAGAAATTGATGGAATGCAATAACATGGTTGAAATCAAATTAATTTCAAATGCATTTTATTTTGAATCTAACTTTAGTTTTTTGTAACACTATAACTTTAATTATATTCAAGGTTCTAAAATCGGTTTAGGAGGCACCAATTCCTCCGCCTAAACTATTTTAAATTGGTATATCCAAAATGATTTTCTTAAAATCTGATTTATACCGATTCGAATAGGCCTAAACTATTTTAAATTGGTTAAATGCAGTTTAATCAATCTAAATTTGTCTAAATGTATTAAATTAAGCAATAATGTTAGTATAAATCTACAAATTTGCCTAATTTTTTTATGTTTTGTGTATTTAATTTTGACAATTCATCACAACAATTTCGTAATTAAACTTAAAAATTAAAAATATGGTAGATAAATGTATAAAATATATATAGTAAATTAATCATTTGCTCATGCTTATGTCTCGCCTAGACTATGAATAATCCACCTAGTCACTAATCCTCTATAAAGCGTCTAGCTACTGTTTAACGATTTTTAAAATATTGGTTATTTTAAATGCTAACAAAGGTTGTTTGCCTTATACAGCTGGGAATGTGAGAAACAAGGGAATTCATAACCCTTCCACCTAACATGGTGGGAGTAATCCATTGGGGGTCTCCAACTCTAGTTTTTTACCGCCCAAAATTCTCAAGCTTTTGTGTGTTGAGAAGTGCTCAGTCCATCCTGAGATTTTCGGGGTCCTACTCAAAACTAAAAACATTATTTTCATTTTCAGAAATAATTTAAACCTTTTTAAATCATTTCAAAGATTTTTTAAGCCAAATAAAATATTTAAATTTTAATAACATGAAATTATATATTCTTATTTTAATTATACTTTTACATTTAATGAAAATATATTTTCGTATTTAGTTGTTTTTAAAAATTTATATGTTAAATTATAACAACTACAAAAAATATTATGCATTTATTCTTGTATTTAAAAAAAGAGGGTCTCATTCAAATGTTTCTTGGGACTGCCCACAGGTCCGGCTATGGAATTGCTGGTTATCATGAGCGTCAAAGAGTTTAGTTCCCTAACATGGGCGGAAACTTCTAACGAGACTCAATCCTTTTCGAGCCAGAATATTATTTTGTTATTTAAAAAAAAATACCATTTTAACTTCAATTTAAATAAATAATCAGGTTTCTCATTTTGGTAGGTCCAGTATCTAACATATTAACAAAATCATCTTGAAGATGATGTATGAATGCTGAAGGCCCTGATTGGCAAAGCAGATGGGAAAGCAGTAGCAATATGCTATAAAAGCAGTATGCTGCAGAAGCTGTATGCTTTTACTAAACTGCTTAAAAGATTGATTGGTAGAGCAGTATGAACATGCTCTTAAAATTTATTATTAAAACTAATATATAATATATAATATATTTATTTATAATGAATATATTTGTAATATTTATATATATAATTTTATATATTAATATATATAATTAGTTATTTTATTTAATAATTTTAAAATTATGTTTACAATAAAATGTTATTTTAAAAAATTAAATTTTAAACCAAAATTTATATTTTTTAAAAATAATATTTTGCATTTGAAATATAATTTAATTAATATAATTTATTTTAATTATACTATATTTTAAAATTATAATTTTCGAAAAAAATAAAAAAATAAAAAAATAAAAAAATATATAATTTATTTACAATATTATTTATATAAAATATTATTTAGATAATTAATTTATTAAATATATATAATTAAATTACTAAATTTATATAATTAATTTATATAATTTATATAATTAATTTATCTAATTTATCTAATTTATATAATTAATTTATCTAATTTATATAATTAATTTATCTAATATATAATTAATTTAAAATATAATTTATATAATAATTTAATTAAATATAATTAAATTATATTTTAAATGTTAAAAAATTATTTTTTAAAAATATATTTAAATTGTAAATTTATTGTAGGAATCAAAATTTTATTTTTTGGATATAAATATGATTTTATAATATTATTAAATAAAATAAATAAACTAATTATATATATATTTCTGAAATTTATAAATTATAAATGCAAATGCTCTTCCAAAAGCTTCATATGAGAGCATTTGCTAGAGAGCATTTAGAGAGCATTAGCATTTAGTAAATGCTCTTCTAAATACTTTTGTAGCAAATGTTGATTGGATAATATAGAGCATAATGCTAATGATAATGCTCTACCAATCAAGACCTTACATGGACAAGTCTCTCAATTATCACATGATGTAATTTAAATTGTACTACATTTTTTCTTAAATTTTTTTGATATTATTTTTTACTGATATAAATATTTTTTCAGCAAAAATCCACTTGGAATTCTGGATTGGCGGAAAATTGTGTTTTCCGGTTTTGGCGGAAATTGTGTTTTCTTAGTTTTGGTGGGAAATTGCATTTTCTCGATTTTGGCGAAAATTACTTTTTTTCGGTTTTGGCGGAAAATTGTGTTTTTCGGATTTTTGCGAGAAATTATGGTTTTCAATTTTGACGGGAAATTGTGTTTTTTTGACAGAAACTTGTTTTTGACAAAAAAACTTGTTAAATTTTTGGTGAAGACTCATCTTCACTCAGATGCTTCGTGAAAACTCATCTCTATTTGGATGGAAATTTGAGACGAGTTTTCATAAATGCAATTGAGTGTTCCATCTAGATGTAACATTTTAATGTATAAAACGAACATTGATTTGCATCTTCATCCAGATGGATCACCTAGGTGAGCAAACGAACAGCACCTTAACCAATCATTTATTAAACCAAAGAATCAAAACTTGAAAGGTCCCAATCTCAAAAAGGAGTGGGATCTTGGTTGGTTCGAGTATTCCGTTTGTTGATTGGCGCCTCTCTTAACAAGAAAAGGAAAATGAATAATTGTTAGCTTAAACAGGCTAATAATCATTGCCGACTGAAAGCTGGTTATTTTTCTATTGATTAAAATTCGAACTCGAGAGGAATATTTCGCCTCCAACCAAGAAAAATGCCTTATTCGATGGTCAAAATTACTTCCCATATTTCCAACCATGCAAATGCTTTAAAATAATAGAATATATGAGAAAATAAACTTTGAAAGATTTCTTATTAGCCATGACTATGTCAACACTATGTGTAGTGCATGTCTTAAGTCTCTCGCTTAGACATTTAACACAATAACACTAACAGTCACTAACAATAATATTTGATTTAGGAAGCTCGAATTAATTACAAGTCTAATAAAAAGTTATCCCCGACCGGCCGGCCCTATATATCATTTCAATTTTATTGAGTGTCCCAAGCAATGAGATATGTGAATTGATAATCTGATATCATCTTCCGTACCATTACCTGCAAAACTTTACTTCTCACGAGAGACGATTGTTATTTTAAGTTAAATCATTGCTAGAACAAAAAGACAACTTAAAAGGACACAAATGAGCTTAGAAAATAAAGCTGAATAAGAAATTAATGGTGGCATTGTTTAGTACTTTACGCTAAATTAATGGTGGAGTATATCATATCGAATTCCTCTTAATTCATAGTCCGTTGAATGTGCTTTACGCTTCTGGTGAATCTCTAGCTTTACTCAAGTATTTGCCTTTTCAGTTCCGCAGATTTTTTTGATGGTGGAGCTTAAGTTTCTGACTCACCTTCCTTCAGACTTCGAAGGCTCACATGTACTAGGAAAAGAAAAAGTATGACTCAATGCGTTTTATAAATTTTCAACTATCAGAGAGAGCTTTTTGCTCCACTAATATTTCTCTGGTTCACAACATCCTCAAAATATCGTCAAATCAAAATTCATTTAATGTTGGATATCGTTTAAATGCCAAAACTTTTAACATGAAAATTTTGTGATACTTTATCTTCTACTTTATTTAATGCTTTAAGTCTTATAGATATTGTTTAAATGTTTAATAAATTACAAAAGATATAAATTTAAACAACAACTAGATTTTGATCCGCGCCTCGAAAGCGCATATATTATTTTTCATTTTTATGAAATATATTATTTGTTTGTAATTATTGAATGTTTTTATTTTGGTTAATTTTTTTATAATAAATTTATGTCTCTGGTAAACTATGTATTTTTCTAGCTTTATTTTATTATCTCTTCAATCAACATATTTATTTGGCTTGATTATAGACTTTGATCTGCGCACATGCGCGGATGTATATTTTGAAAAATATGATGATATTTGTTTTTCATGTAATTATTAGGGATTGACAAAATGATTCCGAAGAACAGAACCGATCCGAAAATATAGTATCAAACCTGAATATAAATTTATTAAATAGCCGAATTGTTCAAAATTTTATTATTTAGACAACCGAATCTGATCCGAATCAAAATATTCGGGTACCTGAATTTATCTAAAAATAGATTTATATATTTATATATTAATTATTTTTAAATTAAACTTACATAAAACATCAAGAATGATACTTTTAAATTGGTTCAAAATATTTGAAAATATGTATAAATAGTCAAAATAAATACCTGAAATAGTTAAAGTATACTCAAATCACCAAAAATACTTAAAATAATTATTGATTTCGCATCCAAAAATTTAAATCAAGCCAATTGATATGTTAAGTTTAGGTATTCTAACATATATTATTTAAATTTATATGTAATATATTATTTTATTTAAATATTTTGAGAAATTTAAAATATATAGTGAGTTAATACTTTAAAAATAATTTAAATGGGTTATTCAAACCCGAACCAAACCCGCAAAGATCCGAATCAAACTCAAACAAAAATTTAGAAACATCATAATAGGACTGAAATATTTGGCTTCGAAAACCTGAAACGCAAACCGAACAGAGCCGTACCCGTATGGGTACCCGAAAACTCATCCTTGTTCATTAATATATATTGTATATTTTCATCATATAATTACTTGTATTTTATACGTACTATCATATAATTAATAGTATTTTATACGTACCATCATATATATATATTTAATTTACTACATTTTAAAAATTTAATATGAAATATAATAACCATAATTTGAGTTGGTATTTCAAATCGGGCTTTGTATTATATTTTTCTTATATATATTGACAATTTTTTTATAATGGACTTAATAACTTAAGCCTATTACGCTTTTTGCTTAATACTATTATTTTTGTTTCCAAACAAAATTTTCTTTTTTTAAAAGACTACAAGTTTCCAAACACTTTAATTTTTTTTTAATACTTCTATCCAAGTCTCCAAACATCTCCAAACTATACTTGAACTTTAATAATATAGATAGATAATATAAATATAATCACATAGAATGGTCTCTCTATTCGTTTCCTTCCTTTCAAACCACATGGAATCTTGTCCAGCAAACTTTGTCTTCCACTCTTCATGTTTAAGTACAAGTTTACATGGGATGGTTCCTGCATCGAGGTTGATATGAGTAATGAGTATTATTGGGTATTATCATCTTTCAACCCTACAACAGATCAACATTGTTTGATTGAATGGAGTAGAGCCACAACTTCCACTTTTGAAATTGTAGCGGTTTAATAACATAAGCATAACCAAAACCCCGCATTTTTTTCTTTATGTGTCTTTAAGTATCCAGGCAACATAGATGTCTCCTGATTTTGTTTAAAACTTGCATTACTTTTGACTCGTCTAAACTGAAGCAATTTCCAGTATCTCCGTATAATTTCACATTGTTATTTATTTATTTTGAAACAAAATTTCGTTAGTTAACTCTGCGTCTTTAACCTTACTAGGAATCGAGTTCGAGCCCCCGCGCAAGCACGGGGTCGTGGACGTTGTTGTTGCTCTATCTCAATGTGTTGCGGTTTCTGTGAAGTTGTTAGTTTGTGGTGATCATTGGTGAACCGTGCTAATTTCTCTATGAAACTATTAAGGTTTAATCGTAGGATAGAATGACACTGGCTTGATCATCAAAGAAGCATAACTTAGATTGTTCTTGTAGTATTGTTATTAGGTACCAACGTGTTCTTACGTTTGTTTGGCAAAGCATAAGAAGTATGTTCATGGGAAAAGAAAAAACGCAGTTTGGGCTCTCTAGCTTGGGTTTACGATATGGAAAAGTAGCTTTCATAACTGGGGTATAATAAATTTAGATGAAGCTCAATAGAGCTCTATCTCTTAATTTCAAAGCAAAGCAAAGCAAAATGAAAAATTCCTAAAAATATAGAAAAGGGTTTTTAGAGGAATAGAGTTCCTGAACAATTTAAAGAAACTAAGTAAATTGAAAGCAAAAGGAAGAGCAGTAATGACCATTTTGCTTGGACACCCCATGTATGCGAAGCTAACCATTGCAGGATTTCTTGACGGTGCGTACATCCTCACGAAGGTCTGCACTGTCAGCTTGGACTTCAACACTATTAAGCTCAGCAGGGACATCCTTGGTAACATCAATAGAGGGCATAGTTTTAACTGCTCGAACTACAGGCATATCATCTCCAGTGTTATCATCATCTCCCTGCCCATGAACTGTATCAATAGCTGTACTCATAATAAAAAAAAAAGTTTAAAACATGTTTAGCTACTTCTTAAACTTACGCTTCAAGCAAAGCTTGTGAGTGTTGGGTGTTGACTGCGATTAATGATCCTTGATATGGTGAAGGACTGCTGCTTTGAGGAATTTTGAATGGTGATAGCTTTAAATGCAAAGTTATAGTACTGGTGCCAACCAAATCCTTTAAGCATTGTGGCAGGGGTCTTTGGTCTGGGTTCTCCAAACCTGGATCCTTTTAAAAATGCTGGTGAGACATGCCGTAGTGGTGTTTTTGAAAGATATAAACCATTAATTGTATAAGGTTCTCGGTGGTGTTACCATTATTTGAGTAACTTCTGCTGCGCTTGAATTAGTTTCCTTAGATATCTCTCCGTCAAATACCACAACCCCAGCGGAATTTCTCATGAAGCAAAGTGGCAAGCCCATCGAAGACACTGAAATATACAGTTGGTCCCTGAAGTCTGAGTGAAGAGTGTTTCTAAAAACTTGTTCTAATAAGAGCCATTGTCAGTTAGTTAAATTCTCAAATGAGTGAGGCGTAAACATACCGTTCTAGCCGTCCGTAGGTTCGTCATAATACGCTGAATAGTCTGGGTTCATCGTTGTAGGTGGTTTTAAACCCCATAACCTCTCCAAAAAAAATTACTATGAACCTGTTAAGAATAGAGAAATTCAATATTCAGACCAGTGTTATAAACGCAACCGAAATTGAAGTTTAGATCATGAACACACCGGGTAAATTCATGAAGACCTACCTCCCTTGGTATAAGATTAATGGTTTCGAGTATCTCGGCCATGTTTCTTGAGTGAATCTAATAGATCGTGCCATTGTGAACTTGAAAAACTGATTTCTCCTTTTAACATCGATTCCACTAATCTCATAGATTCGAGAGGTGCATGCAAGTACCGCCGTAAATCAGCGTAAACTGCAATTTATAGAACAAAATCAAACCTTAAGAAATCATATCTAAAAATGAAGTCGAGAAACATCAGATTCAGTATAGATATAACCTGCTCATCAACCAAAAAACAGACCGATCTCTAAAAGCTCTCCATAATTCTTCACATTCTTGATTTCCATATAATCACAAAACTGCTCGGCGAGAGATTTTGAGATGAAGGGTTCCTCTATTTAAGATGACTTTGAGAATGATTTACGGAGGTGTTACGAATCAGGACAATTAAGAATGATTTGATTAAAGATGGGGAGATGTAAAGATTGATGAAATCAAATCGGCTAAATCATCAAACCAACTGCAAACCAACACGGAACTTAATTATCAAATCAAACCAAAAAAATGTGGGATCCACATGCATTAAAAAAAATCCAACGTGGCTGCTTTCAGAAGAGAAAAAAGAGCCTCATTGTATATATGATTAGATATCCACTTATATCCATTAATGTCTAAAGAATGCGTGGAATATCTCAATAAAACTGAGAGAAACAGATAATACTTATTAAGTTATATCAAATCTCACAGAGTCATTTGAAGAAAAAAACACAGAGGAGATTCAAATATATTTATGTACATATAAATAGAACCATACACAGTAAAGTATTTCTGTTGGAGGTAGGCTTGACCTCTTCAAACTCCGGTCCATGTTCCGGTCCGGAAAAGCTAACCGAAGGTCCATCATCACCAAAACTCATGAACATCTGATATGACCTTGGATAGGTGTAGTTGTTCGGATCACTGGAAGATGATATGATGGACACGAGACTACTGGAACTCGTGTGGTTGATGGGTGGTATCTTCACACAAGGACGATGGGGAATCCTTGGGTTGTATAGCTCCAGCAACCTACAAGTGTAACCTCGTATAAGATGGTACCTGGTGGTGTTCACGTGCGATATAGAGTTAACTGAAGATGGATTTGCTCGAAGCTGAGCAAAAGGATTTCAAAATCTTCTCTCGAAGCTGAATCAAAGGAGTTCAAAATATTCTCTGAAAAGGTGTACCCCTGAATTGGGTCGATCAGTAGGAACATTTACCGGATTTGGTTTAGACATTGGAGAGATCGTTGGGAGAGTTGTTTCACTGGTCGGAGGATTTTCGAAGCAGATTCTTGAGATCAAAGTTGACGGGAGTGCAGCTTGTCTCGCGAAAGGCCATGGTGCTTTGATGAGTCGGGATGACTTTGTTGGCTTGGCTTGATGCGTTGCTCAGATTGGATTCAGTGGTTCTGGGATCCATTTTGATATGACTGATCTTTTATCGGGCTGTTGAGTAAAGATTTCTTTTTTTCGTCTCCCCCCCCCCTAGGAAACTGGATCAGAAAACTGGTCAGAAATTATCTATGTTAATTAGTAGATCTCTAAGATAGCTTGATGGAATTTTACTAATATTTTTGGCAGTGAATATGATGAATACAAAGAACAAAAAGCACAAAATACAGCTCAAAGAGCGTATTAATGTTGGAACAATGATGGTTTTTGCTTGTCTTTTATACTCAGTTCGCCTCAACTACTACTCAATTATCTAGGGTGTTCGTGCCGCTCCGAAGATCTCGGCATGCTGTATAACTGTTTGACTGCAAATTTACTAGGTTTTAGTTGTTATGTTGGACTCTGTGCTTGCTAACACATAGCCCCTCTTTGCACGTGACACTAGGGTTGGCCGTCACCTTGAAAATTCCACTTTTGGCTCGTCAGTCGGTTTATGCGGGATCGTCATATCTTCACCCTCAGTCTTAGTTCACAGGACACTAGGCTGTAAAGATCGTAATTATCCGGTTCATGGGATTTAGTGGCATCCCTATGTCTTCGACCTTTGTCCAGTATCACACACTAACACATAGCTAACCACTATCCACCATAACTTAACATAACATAATTTATTTTCGAAAAAATGATTGCAAACTAGATGAAGTATTGGTGATCAGATGACCAACCATGCAAACTAATAATGTATACCTAACAACACAAAGTATATGTTGGCAACAGCCTTCAACTTAACGAGGTTATGTAATTAACATCACAAATTTATTTTCATTCATCTAAAAGTGATGTGGATGTCAAAGACTGTTTAAATCTCTCATTCTATCAAATAAAATATGACGTACCTGACGGTAATTCAACTAAAATAATATTTTGATCCACATTTTAAAAGCATAATAATATTTTTAACAAGATCTAATTTACAAATCAATTTGTTTTATAAAATTTTGATAAGTAGTGCTTTAACATTTTTATTTTATGTATTTGAAAACTATACAATTATATTATTTTATTTATATTAAATATGAATGTTATATAATATATTTTTAGTTTTTTAATTATTTTAATTTGTTTTGTTATTAACTTCTAATATAAAATTTGTTATTCGTTTTATTAATTGTGTGATATATACTTAAATCATTTTTATTATATTTTTTATTTCAATTAACCAATTCTAACATTTTATTTTTAATATAAAATTGATTAAGTTAATGAATTATTTTATTTATATTTTCATAAACAAAAATTGTATTCCTTTAAACTTAGTAAAACATTCATATTAGATTCTTATTATTAAATTATTTGTATTCTTAAAAGTATATAATTAATAATTATATATACGACATTATGTTTGGCTTAAGTTGACATTAAAAAATCATAATAAGTATATATCACACAATTAATCAAACAAATTACATAAGTTTTATTAAAATTTCATAAGAAAACATATGAAAATAATTTTTTTTTAAATTACATAAGATCTTATACAACTTTCATATTAAATATAAATGAAATATTTCAGTTGCTTTATTTATATTTAGCGAATTTGAGTTGCTTGCTGGAATCGGAGAGGATCATCGTTGAGGTTTGTATATATATGTCTCTTGAATTGGTCAGTGTTACCTTATCTGGCTATTGAATTCCAGCATTGGTTGCATTTGTCCCTGATGATAATATGGAGGTGAATTTTTGTTTTTTTGGTCTGATTTTGGACCTTTTGTTTTACAGGGTTATGGAGTAATACTTATCAACACCGATGAGGCAGGACCTTGTTGGTGACAAACTTTCGTATTCTGTTTTTGGTATGACCATCGTCTTTCCTCTGTTTCTTACATGTATCAATTCGTATAACATTTAAGCACCAAGTGTCTACTGGTTGTAGGCATTTCTACTTTGTTTAATTAATGTAATAGTTTCACTAGTTCTCACGCACTTGTGATTAACATATTCTTTGGTTTTCTGTTGTGAAGACTGAAGGTACTACGAAGGTCATCCTCTTGGAACAATCCCATTGGCAACTATTGAGAAGTTTAACAAAATGGTCGGTTTATACCCTTGTATGTCTATTTTTAACATGTTTTTATCTCATATTTTTTTTTAAATAAAATTATGAAATCCAATAATTTTTAAGTTTTGTAAAATTTAAATTTAATAATTCAAATTTTTTTTAAGAAAAAAATAGAACTTCAAATGGGTTCTTCCATTGGACCATGACAAATTTAATTACACTAGCAATGGTTCTAAACTTCACAAATTACAAAATTAACAATTAAACTAACCATTGGAACTCATCATGGACTCTAACCATTGGACATGATGCTCTTAGTCATCACAGTTATCTGCAAATTCAGGAGAGGCTGCTAACTGTGAGTCAAAAGTGACAACAAGAATGCATATGCACTTAGATAAGAACCAACTATGCATTTGCCTAAATAAATCACTAATTACCAAATTTAGCAAATAAATTGCAACTGCCGATCAACCCCATCACACAATCTCAACCCTTTATAACCTTGCCTTCTTCTCTAATTCCTAAATATTGTTTGTCTAGATTTTTCTTCTGCCACCAACCCGCCGCCGTATGATCTCTTTGGTGCAGGCGATTACACAATATATTTGTTAGTTTTATTGTTATGGGCTGCGGTGGCTCAAGACTAGGAGGTGCGGCAGCGGCGCGAGAAAATGAGGGCGGCGTTGTACCACTTCCCGCGGGTATACGTCCGCTTCTCCGGCGAAGATTAGAAGAGATGAAGAAACTGAGCCATGCAAGCGTCTTGAAAGGAAACCAGACGATGTCCAAGAAGGAGCTTCTAAGGCACGGCTCCTCTGAGGTCGACGACGGAGAAGAGACGGAGGAGAAACAGGACAGCTTGAAGCTGTCGGCTAAGGTTGCTCCTGCGCCTGATCATCACGTGGAAGAGAAGAAAGAGGTTATTTATGAAAATATTTCGTCCAGAGATGATGTTATAGATGTAAAGAAAGAGGAGGAAGTTGTGAAGAAACAAGATGAAGACAATCATCATGATGGTGTTATTGATGTAGCCATGAATGTTAAGAAAGATGGAGATGATGGTTCTAATCATAATGAGCATGAAAAGGTCATCAATGATAAGGAGGAAGATGATAGTGTTGATCATGATGAGGGGAGAATGAGTAACTTTGATGAGAGGATGATATGTCCTGGATCTCCAAGCTTTAGGGTTTATTGCATGGACGTTACTTCTGATGATGATGAAGAAGGTAAATCTTACGTTCTTAAGTAATGCTATTTCAAGGATTCGTACCATATAAAATTGTAAAGAAGAAATTTTTGCTCTCTATATATGTGGATTAACTATGGATGCACGTTACACGAATGTACATGATTGCTAGGAGTACATTTCTAGGTGGAATGCTATTTTTAGTGACTATATGGATATTACCTAGATTGTCTTATATATGTTTAGTACTTTAGTTTGCTCTACAATGCAAAACTGTATTGATCTTACGTACTTTTTTTTGTCTTATATACGTTTAGTTTGCTCTATGGTTCAAAACTGACTTATTTTTTTGCTAAATCAAAACCGATTTATTGAAACAAATTATCCTTTCTCTTTTACAGAAAAAGATGCTGAAGACACGAGAAAGTCGATGGAAACCGAAAGCGTCATCATAGAACTAAAAGAGGTAAGAATTTCTCTTAACAACAATTTAAGTAACTTAACAATGAACTAAATAATCAAATACATCTATCTACATCATTCTTTTTAACTATGGATGTTTGCACTCGAATGACTACTATACACAATAGGATGAAAGCATCGTTAAAAGGGAGAAAAGTGAAAGAAAAGGAAAGAGATTCGGAATAGCATTGCCAAGGAAGTATTTAGCTAATGTGACTGCAGGATGCATGGGCAACCACACTCATGCTCGTCTGCTGCAAGAGAAATCGAGCCAGTGATCTAACAAAAGAACTATGTTTGCCATATTTGAATTGATCTGTTCAAGGAAGAACGGTGTGTGATGTACCTACGGATGATGAATAATCAAAAGACACCCAGTATGTAATCTGTCAATTAGACCTTTAATTTTTGAGGGACTCTTGTATCAGAATTAGTACAATCTCTTCTTCTATTTTGCTTTCTCTGAGAATTAAGTTAGTAAGGACAGACGAAAGGAACTGAACTTGGCAACAAAAATGTTCTCTATTTGTTAACTGCATTTGTTGTGGGATAACAATGTTGAAAATTATTGTTCAACACCAACTAGTGGAAATATGATTAAAGATGTAGGAAGTTGGAACTACATAAAAGAAAGGAAAATAACAGACAATACGAAAACATTAAAACAACTGGTTGGTTCTCAAAAAAAAAAAGAAGATGTAAACTACTAAGAAAAGAGCAAAAAGAAAATAAATGTGCTAGTAACTGAAAATGGACTTTTGTTTCTCAAAATTTGTGCAATAAAATGTTATCCATATTACCTAGTCTATATTCTTGCTAAAATTAAGTAGTTATATGGTAATTTACCATGTCCTTAATCTTTTTAAAGAGTGAGCAATTAAAGTTTTCTAGACAAAAACATTTTTTCGACAAAGAAACGGCGATATTTTTACTACCATAGAGCCAAACATTATCTTGAAAAGTTGTAAATAAATATTATTAATTGGTTCTCCAGTAAGATCTTAAATAGGTTAAAAATCAAATTTATGAAAAAACAATACACGCAATATACATTATCGGATTAGGAAAAATAGATCATTCTAATTCCTGGATTTAAATTTTTTTAATAGAATCTGTTGTCATTGGTTTAAAATTTTTTAACATCGATTCAAATCCTTCGTTATTCAAAAAGTTTTGTTATTATTGATTCTTTAATTCTAACTAAATCTAGTGTTATAGGGAGATGAATTATATTTATTTTTATTCATAAAATTCAACTTTCAAAATATCATATGTATCCGTGTGATTTTCAAAATTCATCTGATATTCTTACAAAATATCTATTGCACCTTCAAATCCAACTTATATGTCCAAAAGTATATTTGACATTTAATAAACCTTTACATTTTGAATATATAATTATATTGTTTTATCATATTAGAATATATAATTATATTTAAAATATTTAAAAAAATCAAAATAGTTTGAAAAACATTTTCAAATTTCAAAGAAAAATTGAAAAAAAAACTTTAAAGAAAAATCTGAGTTTGTTTTATAAAAAAAATCGAATTTGAAAATTTATAATTTGAAATAAAATTATAAATTTTTTTTTATTTACTCATGTTCCAACTCATGTTTCTATTGTTTTAGCGTCATGAGCTCCTTACCCAAGTAAACTAGTTTCTTATATGTTCTTCTAAATCGTGAAATTAGTTTTACATAAATTTCTAGTTCATAAGAGCATTACTTAAGTTCTATTGAAGTTGTATTTTAAGAAGATAAATATATATATATATATATATATATATATATATATATATATATATATATATATATATATATATATATATATATAAGCTTTTTGTAAATATACCTCAAATTAACTTAAAGTCAAACACAAAACTAATCCATTCTTTTTTAGACAGATATTATATATTTATATATGAATATAATATTTTATGCAATATATAAAAATACTATACTGATTTCTATATAAAAACTGATTCATTATATTATATGGTTTATAAATATAAAAAATAATTGATCAAATATTAGTACTATTTCTATAGTTTCAACAGTTAGTTACCATAAATCATTATTTGTAATATTATAAATTTAAAAACAAAGTCATAACTTATTTAATTTGTGATTTTTTATTTGGATCATTCCTTAGGTAGCACCATAAATTCCTAATACCTAACTTCTCAATATGTTTATATTAATATATTTACAGTTTTAGGTTTTTTTTTGTCAAACAAGGTGGAGTAACATCTATTATAGAGTTAGAGAATAGCACCAAAATATTTACAACATGATAATAACTTTTTAGAATATAAACATCAGTATTTTTATATATGGTGAAAATAACTTGTGTGGATCCATGGGTAAACATCAAGTTAAATTGATAAGTGATATTAATTTATCGTAGATTTACTTTTTTACTTTTTGGATTTAACTAAGAGAAATAAAAACTTAAAAAAAATATTTAACCTGTCAAAATATGAAAAAAAATTATGAGTTCACCTAACACTAGGAAAAAAATCACTTAACACAATTATCATTTAATATATAGAAGGGTTTAGTTTTTTTATAAATTATCTATACGCACTTATAAATAATTTAAATTCTCTTAATTTTGGTAAGCAATGATAATTTTATTTTATTTTTATTAATGATATATAAATCATGTGTTGACATTATATGACTTTAGTAGTTATTATATAATTATATACGACTATAATTCACTATATAAAATATAAAATTATTATATTTATTTTTATATTATATAGCTTATAAAAATTGAAAAGAATTGGTCAGAAATTATTAGTTTTTCTATAATTTCGAATATTAGTTACCATAAATATTTTTTTTTAATATTTCTTAGTTAATTTGGCAAGTGGGTTCTATATTTTGATGGTTTTATTTATTTTTACTTAATATATATACCAAGGATCCCAAGGAAATAAAACCCGTAGAAGGTTTTGCTTCTGGGCACAAGTCCGTCCGTCACATTTGTAAGATTGGGTGGTACTCTCGGTGATTACAATCCAGAGTCAAACGAATGGACTCCAATTTGCTCCCTGAAGTTGATTCCTTACCCGATGGATTCGTCGATGGAGCTGCAGACCCCAAGGAAGCAAACCATCGAACAGGTGGTGATGTCTCGATCAAGAAAACAGAGAAGCGCAGGACTTTTCCCGTTCCTTTGTGTGAAGAAGAAACGGATGGTAATGAAGACGACGTCGTTAATGGCCTCTCGAGCAAGCTCAGCTTAGACTTAGAGCAGAAAGAATCATCACCATCTCAAACATGTGAGTAAAGAGATGTGGAAAAATTAAAAAAAAAATATCTTTACGATTCTTGTTTGTAACCACTTAACGTTTGCATCTTTGCTTTTTGAGTTTAGCATCATCACAAGGGTCCTCTAACAAGGAAACAGAGTCTACTACTCAGAATATCGATTCTTCTTTCAAACCCAGAGAACAAGTTTGTATTTTTTTAAATTAAATTTGTTCATTTTTGTATACTCTTGTGTTTCTGATTATTTGATTAAGCAGGAGGAGGCAGCAGTTGAGACAAAGCGTAAGACTTCAAAGAACATGTTCAAATCCGAACAGGATTTTCTCGAATTCATGCTCAAGTATCAGCAAGTCCTTTCTGAAAGAGATTCTGGTAAATAGGAGGAAATCAGTTTGATTTTGATTTTTCTATGCTTGAGAGAACCAGCAAGTCATATTTTTTCTTGCTACTTTTCTTTGTTGTAGCTGTTACTGTCCGTGACAAGCTTGAGTCACTTTGTAGAGAGTTACAACTTCAAAACAAAATGTTGATGGTTTGTTCTTCTTCTTCTTGCTTTATTCTAGATTCTTGTTTTGAAGGACTAACCTTTTTGGTTTGTACAACAGGAAGAATGCAAGAGGGTGTCCACTGAGGGACAGACTTTAAGATCAGACCTGTCTACAAAGTTCCAGGAAGCAATAAAGGTAATTGAAAAACACTTTTTAATCTGCTTCAAATATAAAGTTTTGCCATTGATTGATATTTGCAGTTCTAAATAGGAAAAAGCATTGTGTAAATTCTCCTTTTTTTTCTTCCAAGCCCTAATGCATATCATTCTTGATCCTTTTTATAGTATCTCCATCAATCTTCTGTGTTATTATATATATACGTGGAGATCTTAGACTGATAGACCTATTTTATCAGTGGAAAATTAATGGAACTTGCATATATATATAAGGTGTAAAAAGGGTCCATGTTAGTTTCACGTAGATGGATATGCCCTGAAACAGACAATTAATCGTTGCTTCTACGGCTTTGCAAACGTCAGAGACTTCGAAGAAATCAGAATCTTTTGTTATACTCTTTACTTTACCTATTCGCTTTGGTTAATAGGATGTGAGCATTAAGTTGGACAAGCAAAAGGATGAAAGCCTCTCACAACTAAAAGAAAATGAAATGTAAGCCGAAAGAAACCCAATCAGCACGTTGTCAATTGTAGAGATGTACTAGCTGTGTAGCCTATTTCTAGAGGCCCTTATCAATTTCAATGGCTTTGTTTGTTAATCTCCAGGTTGAGGACGGAGTTGAAGCACCTGGCTGATCAATATATGCTTTCAGAACAACAACATGAGCAAAGAGTATTATATTTGAAGCATCATCATCTACCCAACATTATTTACTTTAAACTGTTATGTATAATAACAACATCTCTCTGAATGAACAGTTGAAACAGAAAACACTGGAGCTACAGATTTCTGAATTAAAAATCAAACAGCACGAGGAGAATCTCATCCATGAGCAATCACGGATGAAAGTTTACGCAGATCAAGTCTCTCAGCTATTAGCAACTGAGAAGAACTTGCGCCTGCAGCTAACATCTGATGGAGAGAAGTTCCAGCAGTTCCAGGTCGGTCTGCTCTCCCTCCCCCTTTCCACGCTTCCTAAAAACAATTCAATATGATAATAACATGTATGCAATATTCATTTGAAAAATAATGCAGGATGCATTGGCGAAGAGCAACGAGGTGGTTGAAACATTCAAACAAGAATTCAAACAAGAAATTGACAATGTAAGCATGTTTTCAATGTTCTTTGAAAATATGTGCATTGCTGTCTGCTGTGATTTTATCAAACTGATACTATCTCTCTTTTGATGTGTGTTGAGTAGATGTCAAAAGAAATCAAAGAACTGAGGAAAGACAACGCATTCTTGAAGGGCAAAACCGAGAGATCGGATTTTACTCTCATACATCTAGTTGAAGAGGTAAAACAAAATGAAACTGTTCATTTTTGAAGGTTTATCAATCAGTAAACATATAACTCTTTTGGCTCAACATTTGAACAGCGTGAGAAATCGAAGAAGCTTTTGGAGAAGACAAAGAACCAGAAAGATAGGCTTGAATCGCTTTGCAGATCCCTTCAAGCAGAAAGAAAGCAAAAAGAATCTAACGGTAAAGATTCTGCAGCTGCTCAAGCTTGAAGCACAGAGAGATTCTGATTTAAACTAAGATTTTTTTTGTGAGAATGTTGAACTAATTAGCAATTCAGATCAAAAACTACAGTTTCACCGAATGAGATTTTTTTTGAGAACTCTCTCAGGCACATCACCTTATATTCGGCTACCTACCTTAGAGACATTTATTATTAACGATTCATTTTACTGCATACTGTTTCTAGCATTACTTAGACCATCTGCAACACATACCCATTTTCTCTATAATTCACATTAAAATAGAATGACTATTATAGTGTAAATTTTGCTCCATTGATTTACACTAAAATAGAGTTACTCTATTATAGAGTAGAAAGTAGAAGAACCAATGGACAAAACTTACACTATAATAGAGTCACTCTATTTTAGTGTGAATTATAGATGAAAAAATAGGTATGGGTTGGAGATGCCCTAGAATACTGAAGAGCAACAAATATCAAGATGTAATGCAGACTTGGCTTTCATCACGAAGCTAGGAAGGAGATCACATGAAGTTTGTTTGTGTTTGAATTTTGATACATCTAAACAAAGGCACATTTATTGTAAAAACGTTTTCTGACTAAAATGAATTTTACATTCTTTCAGAAAAAATATAGAGATCGCTTACAAGAACAAACAATTCCATATTTTCTTTATATATGAGACGCCTCAGAAGGAAAATATGATAACTTTGTGTCCATGCTGATGATATGTGAGAACATAGAAGATGTGTGTGGATTCTTTTCGGAGATTTCAAAAAGATATCCTTGATCACTTTGAAAAGATGAGAGGTTCACCATGGTTTGAGGAATCTTTCATCTCTTATAAGATTTTGTCTCACAAAATAGGCTGTGGGACGTCAAACATGCTGAAACCCTCTTTCATGGCAAGCCCAACTGATCTCTGGCTAATTGCTTGGTCGGAGATAGTTTTTCAGGCTAATGTAACTACGTTCAGTATGAAGGATGGTATCATTTTCCTTAAATGCCAACGAGGAAGCAAAATATGTTATATAAGAGAGATGACAATATAATGTTTCATAAAAGGTGAAACTAAAGATCCAAAGATGCAGACAAAACCTAAGTACACAAAACCCCTGGGCTAAAAAACTTCCTCTTGGGGGATTTACCCAATTTTTGGAAACTTTTGGGTGAAGATATTTCTTGAGAGATTCAAAACTTCTTTATTACAGACAGAAAATATGTTGAATGAACACATGTATGTCTCATACAGAAAGGTACAAATTCAAAAAAAAATCTTTGGACAATAGATCAATATCTCTCTGCAATATGCGCTACAAGATCTTAGAAAAAATTTTACTCAAAGAGTCCAACGATTTTTGGATGATATCATCACAAAACACCAACTAACTTTTTTTCTTCGGGTAGAGCCATGACATACAATGTGCTTATATAACACAAGAGACACTTCATTACCTCAAACTCTCTGGAGCGACTCATAGATGTTTTATGGATGTCAAAAATGTCATGAGTGAAGTCGCATCCGAATGGGGATTTCTATCGGCTGTAGCACCCCTCATCCGGTTATAAGCCAAAATTAGTTTCCTGTAAAACAATCAAATAAGAACATGCACGACGAACTACAATTTTTAACTAGATCAAAGATGCTTCTACCACGTGCCCAAACGTTCAACCCGAGATTTACATATCAATTTTGAAATCCCAAGGTCAAATGTTCAAGAATAGGTTCCTAGCGGTTCCATGTTAAATCTTTGTAAGCCGAATTTCCATTAGTTGGTTCGTCCTTGACTACAACTAATATCATATAAAACCCAAGCATTTTCACAAATATTTTATTATTCATATAATATTTATTTTCAAACAACACCAAACATATATAAGGTGCACCACTTCAAGAGTATTACATATCATAATATATACTTATTTGCAAAAGGCATAAGCAGTAGAGAAATTGCACCTCCTACACACCTTTTCCCATATTTGCATCCCATATACAAAATCCCCCCAAAATTTTCCCCCCCCCAACTCTACCATTTTCCCCCCAACCAATGGTATCTACATAGTTTTTGTGTTTCTACCCAATTGACTCTAAGCAGTATGCCAGTAGCACCACTTCTACGCAATCTGATACCCCTAGAGTTACCTGCAAAACAGAAGCAATGATATTTTCTTACCGAGTCAGGATTCCCTTCAAAATTAGAAACAAAATTTTACTAATTTTCTAAAACGTCAAAATTTCCAAAAATAGTTACTTCAAAATAATAGAATTCCATAGAGGCTAAAGTAATTTAAAAACTCATTAAAATAATCAACTTAATATATACACGAATCCTGAAATTTAAAATATAAATATTAATATTTTCTTAAAGGAATACAAACTTTGAAAACCAAAGCAATAACATTTAAACACATATATTTTAATATTTGAAGCTACATAATATTAGAAGTTTACACAAAGAAGTTAAAAATATCAAGATTCCAAAATAACATTTTGAAAAGAAAAAGAAAATCAATATTAGGTGTTGTACAAAACATAGGAAAAATTATTTTACAAGATCTTTGTAAATATCAAGGTCATTAAAATAAAAAAAAAACAAATGACAACTTCTTATAAATATATAACCAGATTCACCGATAAAAACTATGAACTTCATATAATACATACAACTAAAATGATTTCATACGAGTTTTCTTGAATAAATTGATTTAGAGAACAATGTTTATAATAAATAGTTTAAAAAATAAAATTTATAAAGATGCACGTTAATAAGATAGATCAATTTGAGAAAAAAAGTTAGGGAAAATCACACGAAAAACCTTCAAAGTGGTAAATACTTCCACTTTAAACCTCCAAATTTTATGTTTCCATAATAAACCTTGAAATTAAAGATATTATTAACAAAACTTTCAAAGTGACTAACTTGTTTTATGTAATGTTAAAAATAAACAGAATAATAATCTTTGTAAACGTCGTTATTAACTCTATCTTTTTTTGGTGAAACATGTGACTTATTATAATTACTTATATTTTTAACAAATCATATTTAATTTTATTCATAACTATCATTTAAGATCCTTATATTGATTTCTAAAGTTGAGCCATTTTAAGTGTTGGTGAAAAAATAATAGAAAACCTAAGAGAAAACAAAAAAAATGAGGAAGAGATTGTCCATCATGTGTGGTGTTTTCTTCAAATCGTTTTTTTTTTAATTATTTGCTGAGATTCCCAAAAGCTTTATGTTCACAATTTCAATTATATTTCTGTAAATAAAAGTTTCAGTTATGTTTGATTTGTAACGTTTATAATAACTCTGGTTTTGATATGTTCTTTTGAATAATTATGTATACTGAAATAGAGTTAATGACAACGTTAACACAATTTATTATTCTGTTTATCTTAAAATCACATAAAAGCACATTAACGTTTGTGCTAAGAATATCTTTAAGTTCAAGGTTTATTATGAAAACATAAAATTTGAAGATTTAAAGTGGAAATACTTGTCACTTTAAATGCTTTTTTATGGGATTTTTCCAAAAAAGTTATATAGAATACCAACAAGAGATTAGAGTATGAACGACAATTTAAAAACAATAGCAAAAATGGTCAATATGTATTTATTAGTATGATAATATAATATATAGATGCTAATCAGTTTATCAAATAACAAGATACGTAAACTGTATAAAATATGAAACTTTCACATACATATTATCATACACAATATGAATTCAACAATGTATCGACAATTTTCAATCATACATTTTATCTAGATTAATCAAGCATCATGATATGTTATATCAAGCGAGCAACATAATAGGTAAAATGTATGACAAAAATAAACATGATAGTGTATTACCAGTTTCGATGTATCAATAAATTTACATAATATTAAAAAGATAAAAATTATAAAATTATAAATACATTTATAAATCTAATTTATATATTTATCAATTCAAACAATTTATAACTAAGAATAAAATATTCTAAAAGGTATAATTTGATGAACAGACATAAATTTAAAAAAAAAAACAGAAAACCTCATTTTGAATAAATTTTCACATAGAAATATTTATATAATTTTTATTTAAAAATAATAATAGTTTTATAAAACATAGACTAAACTATTAATATCGGCTAGTGCGTAGGGTGAATATACATATTAATGATTTCGTCCATTCCAGGCTAAAACATTTTTAGTTTGAATATGATAGGAAACTAAAAATAATTAATTAATATATAAAAATGAATTATTTAAGGATGTGTATATGTTCATATTCGGATGCTCCAAAATTTAAATAACGTTTGGGTCGTCATCGCAATTATAAAACATCAACCATGGAATAATATAGTTGAGAAAGAAAGAGGAAAAAGTAAAATCCGAGAATGTCAGCCATCTGATATATAAATGATTGTAAACTAATCGTACGGTTCCAGTGATATGGTGAGAAGAGACCTACTAATCGTACGGCTCCTGTGATTTGATGAAGAAGAGACAGACCTACTCAAATTGAAATCCATCTTGTGCTGCTCTGTTGTTACAAAACAAAAACAAAACAAGCTTTGAGTCGTCTTCTCTTCTTCTTCTTCTTCTTCTCTTCCGAATCCGCCGTCTCCGATCGTTTTAAAGCTAAGGTAATCAACTCTGTCTCCTTGGATCGATTTCTCTATCCCGGAATATCGGTTAGATCTACGGGTGGGGGTTTATGATCTGAGAAGAGTGCTAATTGTTTTGCCAGAATGTGGGGAATCTTGGGGCGAAGAGGCGTTGTGGATGGAGGCTTCTCTGCTTCGGTAAGAGCTTTTACTCATCTGTTCATTACCGATACGATTTTGAGGGTTTATTATTCTGAAAAATGGGGCGGTTTTGGAACAGTTTCTCAGAAGTCGGATGCGATCCGGTCTGGTTTCAGCAAGGAGCTACGCTGCTGGTTCCAAAGAGGTATTGTCTGATTTGTCTTTATCGATTTTAGCTGCCTTTGGTTGTTAAAGTCGCTCTCTTTTTGAGGTTAGGGAACACACAATTCTAGTCAATTTAGGATTATCAGAGCAACTGATTTCTCTACTAAACTACTTGATTGATGATCAACCTCTATACTTTTCCATTTGGATGATGGCTGAATGTTGTCGAGTGAGAAATTAGTCATTGAATAGACTGAAATGCTAAAGATAGATCAATCATGGAACAACTGTTAATGTCTCTTTGCTTTTATTTAAAATGGTGTTTTTCATTTAAAAGAGGGGATTTTAGAGGACTCACAGTCACAGTAACATATGTTGTGAGAGTCCACAGTTTTAGTTATGATAGGATCTGTGTGACAATATAAAACGAAGATATTTATTTTTTGTATTGGAGTTTTCCAAAATGCGGTAAGATCACTTACATTTTCCTTGTGCAAATCCTTGTTTAGATGACAGTCAGAGATGCCCTGAATTCTGCAATCGATGAGGAAATGTCTGCTGATCCTAAAGTATTTGTTATGGGTGAAGAGGTTAGTTGCACCTGACTTTATTAGTATTACAATATGGTCAGATTATATTGATGTTTCATGTTGTATCTTCTTCTTTTTGTAGGTTGGACAATATCAAGGTGCCTACAAGGTTAGAGTTACAAGATAAAACATTACAGAAATTTCTTGTTTGCCCATTATCTTTATACTGGAGGTTTATATCACAGATCACTAAAGGCCTTTTGGAGAAATATGGTCCTGAGAGAGTTTATGATACCCCTATTACCGAGGTTTTGATTTCTTTTATTATTTTCTTGTACAAATCCTTATCTACCAAGTTACTAGACTCGGAAGGTTTCTGACATTCATCTTTTTTTACCATGTTTTTTTAGGCTGGATTTACTGGAATTGGAGTTGGTGCCGCCTATGCTGGCTTAAAGCCTGTTGTAGAGTTTATGACGTTTAACTTTTCTATGCAGGTTAGCGTTTGTTTTTCTTACATCTTACCTCTTTCATTGACTTGATTAGGCATCATTGTTACGTTATAGGATGATGCACTGTGGTGCAAATATGTTTCCAGGCATCATTGACGCTTAATTGCACTTATCTCTATATATGTATCCAAACATCTGTATTGCAATTTTTTCAGGCAATTGATCATATCATAAATTCTGCTGCAAAGTCAAATTACATGTCTGCTGGACAGATAAATGTACCCATCGTCTTTAGAGGACCCAATGGTGCTGCTGCTGGTGTTGGTGCTCAGCATTCTCAGGTAAAATGCTTACAGATATTCTGTACAACTGACCTTTTCCTTCACAAATTAAAAATTGTTGCTTTTTATTCTTTCAAACATTACTTTTAGCTTCTGTTAAAATGATAATCAAATAGGATCAAGGAACTGGCGTGGGCTTTAACTTTGATCAACTTTTCCCTAAATGAATTAATGATTGATAGGATGTGCAACTGTTTGCATAAGTCTGGTAATGATCACATGGAACTATGGTCACATGGTGTGTCTCAGAGATATGTACTGTGTGGCAATCATGATCGATATATGCATTTAGGGTTTATCACTGTCGTCGAAGTTGTACTAAGGGTCTGTACAAGGATCCAGGAATAATATTTGCTTACGACTGCTTTTGACATTGTATCTGTTGTATTTATGGATGATAAATGGAGGTGTTGTATTCTGCATTTTGTAGTGCTATGCAGCATGGTACGCCTCAGTTCCTGGTTTGAAAGTTCTCGCTCCATATTCAGCTGAAGATGCTCGTGGTCTTCTTAAAGCTGCCATTAGAGACCCTGACCCTGTTGTCTTCCTTGAAAACGAGTTACTGTAAGTAGTATACCTACTTTGAGATTTGGTCATGTAGCTCACTTAGGTAAAGCCTTCTTCAGTCACATATCTATCATTCACCCTTATGCTATGCAGATATGGTGAATCATTTCCAATTTCAGAAGAAGCACTTGATTCAAGTTTCTGTCTTCCCATAGGAAAAGCCAAGGTACTTCCGGTCTACATTACCGCCTTCTTTTTTCTTGTCTTTATATCTAGTATGTTAGATGCTTTAACGTTGTATTGGGGATATAACAGATTGAACGAGAAGGAAAGGATGTAACAATAACAACTTTCTCCAAGATGGTCGGTTTTGCCCTTAAGGTTTGTCATTTTCCGCATTTCGTATCCAAAACTGAGAAAAGTAATTGCTAGTTTCCTGTTTTTGATGCTTCCTTTAAGGAAAAAAAAAACTTAATTGGTGGCTTATCATTGTTCTGTCTCTGAATTAATTTAATGTACATGGTTCCAGGCAGCTGAGAAGCTAGCAGAAGAGGGAATAAGCGCTGAGGTATGAAGAGTCTTTATGTCTTGTGGTTCTGCCTTAAACTTGATACTACGTAAGCTCTTAAAACCTTTTTCTGTTGTATAAAATGGTTAGGTAATAAATCTGCGGTCAATCCGTCCGCTAGACAGAGCAACGATCAACGCGTCAGTGAGAAAAACAAGTAGATTGGTAACAGTTGAAGAAGGTTTCCCACAGCACGGAGTCTGTGCAGAAATCTGGTAAGAAACGAATCTGTTTTTGGATTACTATATCGCTATTGTTAGGATCATTGATTAATGTTTATGGAACAGTGCGTCGGTAGTGGAGGAGAGCTTTTCATACTTGGATGCACCGGTGGAGAGGATAGCAGGAGCTGATGTTCCAATGCCTTACGCAGCTAACCTAGAGAGATTGGCTCTTCCTCAGGTAGAGGATATCGTTCGAGCAGCCAAGAGAGCTTGTTTCAGATCCAAATAAACACAGTGTTCTTCGTTCCTCACAAACCAACCATCCAACACATTACTTCTTTGAGAAAAGGAAAATAAGAAAGAGGAAAAAATGATGTCTCTTTTGCCAGAAAACTACCATTCGTGATTTTTATTTGATCTTTTGCTACGGTTATCTTTTTGTCCTTCACAGATTGAAAATTATTGAATATTTTGAGTTAATTGATAAATTGATCGAGAAAGCTAGTAAAGGAGCTCACAGCACCTGTCTTTTCTCTGTGGAATGATGTGCACACATTAGAAGCCCCCACCAAGTAATTAAGAAGGATATTCTCATGTTACATTAGAGGAATCTAACAAATAAATATAGAGAAACTGTTGTTTTTGTACCTTTCTTAAGTATATTGATTGGTAATGGGAAGCTTTAAGTTACATTATTCACTTATCCAAAAGGACCAAAACCAAGCTAAACTATATATATCAATATATGTAGACTGCAGAAAATCTTAAGGTTGGTTCAGCCAATCAAGCCCTGATAGCACTCTCAATTCTTCATTCACGTTCCTCTTAAGAGTCCCACTGATTCTCCACAACACCATCTTACTTTCCATTTTAATGCCCTTGATTTCGTAGAGCCTCCTAAGCAAACCCTTAACGAGCCTCTACTCGGGAGCCTCGTACCAGTCCCATTGTTCCTCCACAATGCGTTCAAGAACTCTGAAAGCTCTCCTTACAAGCCCAACTTCCATTCTTCTCTCCACAAGCACTTTCACCGAATCTACCATCTTATGAGGTCTCTTCTCACGGATTCATGTTGTAATGAACGGTATTCATATTGTTGTTTGTAAGCAAAATGTATTTAGAAACTTGTATAAATGAAAAATTTTAATTTCAATTAAAAATGTTTAAAAATTTTAAGCACCTTAATATAAGAGACTTGCAATGGAGGAGCAAATGTATCAAGTTGCTTAGCTAAATTTCTTATCAGAATTAACTTCTTAAATATAATATAATTAAGCAGCCCACAATGGATTGTTAGGATAATGATGTTCTAAGAGCAAGAGAGAAGAGACATCAACAAAGATAAGCATAAGACAGAAAAAGGAACAGTAAATGCATGTGAAAAATTACGTAAAAATAACATCAAATAAAAAGAAGTTAAAACATATAATAAATGGAAATGCAAAAAGAAAGGAGAGACAAGGATTGATGATAAATAAAAGGTACATGGCATGACGAGTTTTCTTAATTGCTAGCTTGAGAAAAATTCTATGGCTATCTTCATTCAAGACTATCATAAAAAATCAGATAACTAATTATTAAAACTGGAGTATATTTTAATACTGTTTAGAAAAATAGATAACAAGATAAACAAAAATTGTTTGGAAACATATATACCAGATTAAGTATTCTTCTTATTTACACATTTAATTATTGTATTTACAATCAATTAAATGCTTTCTTTTTGTATTTTTTTATTTACAGATTATGCCACTACATTTAAATAAATTTAAATTACTTAATTAATTAATTACAATGATTGTTGTTTCTTTACAATGAAAATAAAAACACAAATTGAAATATATAGTATATATATATATATATATATATTATATAAAATAGTTTTGAATATAGTGTTATCTTATTCAATTTAGTCAAATATAAAACATTTGAGAATTCAATTTTCAAAAAGACAAAATATCAGAAAATTAATAATAACGCATAAAAACTAATGCAAAAATTAAATTTTTAGTATGTTCTTTCATAATAATTATTAAACTACATACCAACATATTTAAATCTGAATTACAGTGAAAATCAATGTATTATCTATATTATTAAAACTGAATTACATTTTGGTACTGTTTGGAAACATAGATAACAAGATAAATTAAAATTGTTTGGAAACATGTATACCAGATTAAGTATTCCTCTTATTTACACATGTAATTATTGCATTTACAATCAATTAAATGATTTTTTTTTGTATTTTTTTATTTACAGATTACACCACTACATTTAAATACATTTAAATTAATTAATTAATTACAATGGTTGTTTTTTCTTTACAATGAAAATAAAAACACAAACTGAAATATATATATATATATATATATAGTATATATATTATATAAAACAACTTTAAATATAGTGTTATTAGTTTAGTCAAATATAAAAATTTCGAGAGTTTAATTTTCGAGAAGAAAAAAATATCAGAAATTTAATAATAACTCATAAAAAACTAATGCAAAAAAAAAAATAGCAACATATTTAAATCTGAATTATAGTGAAATCTAATGT
This sequence comes from Hirschfeldia incana, assembly GCA_026261945.1. Classification (NCBI taxonomy): domain Eukaryota; kingdom Viridiplantae; phylum Streptophyta; class Magnoliopsida; order Brassicales; family Brassicaceae; genus Hirschfeldia; species Hirschfeldia incana. The sequence goes on from JABCMI010000032.1 coordinate 2,581,420, forward strand.
ATTAACGATATTGCTCCTTTTGCTTTTAGCTTTCTTCAAAAGCTAAGGCTAATCACCCTCTTAATACAAGACCATAATAATCAAAACAACAACGGAAAAAAAAAAAAACAACAACAATAATAAATAAAAAAGTTCAACCTCACTCAAAAGAACCACGACACTTCTCCGAACCACAGAAGCAAACCTTTTTACCTCTGAAAATACTGTTTCCATCTTCATCAACCTCTCCAGTATCCAAAGACATTCCATAATCATACCTCAGCTCCGTCAATGGAGGTATATGCTTCTTCGCAAAAAACGCGATACGAACCGAAGGTCGACCATGTTTTTCAAACTCAACAGGCTGCCACATAACATTACCCGAGCAGCTATGGTTCATGAACCGACTAACATTACCAGTCCATCTCGCGCTGACCAAGATCTCAGACGGAACTTCATAAGCTTCACAGACTTGGTCCCAGCAGTCTTCACCCACAAGCTCAGGTTCGTAGTTCCACGTAAAGTTTTTGCAAACCCGAGAAGTATCGAACACATACTCATCGTTTTCATCTATCTCGTGTCTTCTCCTAGGAGTGCCAACCAACTCGCAGATAAAAGTCCCGGCTCGTATCGGCTCCCACGAACGTAACCCCCAACCGCACCTCTCCGTCTTGAACAACTCCAACCGGATCTTCAAACCGCCTTGAGTTAGCCTGTTCTTGCAGTCCGGAGGGCAAGAACACAATTCGCCGCATTCGTAAATCATCGGTTTACGATAGATTAAAATCCGGTTATCATACGGTAAAACGCCGTCATTTCTTTGAATACATAGACACGTTGGATCTCCATCCGACTGACATTGACAGCTGTCGCATGCATTACGTTGATGGTCCATAACAACGTCGTCCAGAAAACTCAAACTTATCGGAGAGGCAACATAGTTGAAGTCGTAAGGCCATTCCTTGTCGTTCTCATCGATCTCGTTCATGACCGGAACTGGTAACTTCTCCTTTCCATAAGAAAGATCTTCGAATACAAAACCCTTTCTCGGATCACCATGAGCCGAACCACGCTTAATCAATTCTTCAGCTAGCTTCCAAGTCGCATAACCAGAAGGCTGGTCTTGTTTTCTCACGAGATTAAACTTGTATTCGTCAAAGCCAGTGGTCCCTTTCTCTTTCCAATAATCGGATACCACATAGAGACCATCGTAGATATAAATTTTCTTCTTGATATTGTCCGGATCTTCTACCCCTCTGATCACTCTAATATCGTTTCCTTTCTCTTTGCTCATTTTCAACGCGAGGTTTCCTCTTTTAAGCTTTTGATGTCTAGGTTTACCATCCTTATATGTTCCTCCTTGCCCAGTGTAGATTAAACTTTGAAGCTCGTCGGTTGTATTTTTGTAGTGCCCCGATGTAACGACGCTTGTTGCTAAGCCTACTGTTGTACCGTCTTTTGCTAGTAGATAGTCAATACCTCCAGGCATCTGAGTGTGAAGTCCAACTAAACACATCTCTCCCCAGTAATAGAATATAGCTCCAACTTCTACTCCTGGAACCGGACCGACTCTCTTATTCTTATTAGTCCTGACACCCAGATTGTTAAAGCTTCTAAAGGCGGTTGTGAGCACAGCTTTCGCGCAGTTTACTTGGCTTAAGTGACGTCTGACGGCCTCGAAGCGCATCAGAACAGAATCCACCAGCTCTTGATTCCCATTTTCTTTCTCCTCTTCGGTTATCATCACCTCAAAAATCGGACAGGATATTACAGTTTTGTCCTCGGGATCCTTTGGTCGACCTCGTCCTATTTTGCTAGGACCTATGCTGGGATCAACACCAACAGTGTTGGATTCGTCAGATGGTACAAGGAAACGAAGCGGTGTGGGCATTAAGATAGGTTCAGAGGGTGCTGGTGTATTATAGGTTGCCTCATTAGCAGGTTGAAGCGGCGAGGCAATAGGAATAGGAAGTGTTGCTGTGTAATGGGTCTCATTGTCATCAACGGGTTGAAGTGGTGTAACTCCTTGAGAAGTTGATGATGGGATGTTCTCCATCTGATTGCTGTCATCGTCAGCAAAGCTCAGACGTAAATATCTGAGCGGTGTAGCTTCGATTGGAAATGGAGTAGACTCATCCATTGCAAAAATAACTCCTGCATTAAGAAAAAAAATAACTGATCAAAAGTTCATCATCATTAAACAAGCATAAGATAGAATCAGTACCAGTAATTGCATATGAGAAATATACGAGAAACATACAAAAATCAACTAATTAATATTCCATATATCTATCTGTTAATATTTTAATTCAAGTCAATTGTTAATCATATCCAAGACTAAAACCACCACTAAAATCTCATTTTATTCTAATCTTAGTGATAGATGCTAAGAGAAAAGATTATCAAAACAAATACCATCACATATATATAATCACAACCAAAAAAATCGAATTTACTTTTTGATAAAAATTACAATCTCAATAAACTTCCTTTTTAAATTTTATATATTTTTTTAGAAATCTTATTTTTGTAAGAAAAAATCTTATTTTTGCAAGAAAAAAAATCTTACTTCTATAAGAAAAAAAATCTTATTTTTCTTATTTTTTCTTATTCTTTTTCAATCTCAAAACATCAAGAATAAAAGACTAGAAATGATAATTAGGGTCTACCTGAAATAAACAGAAAAAAAAATCAATGTTTGATATCTTATCTTCACAATATTTAAACCGCATAATAACTATTAAACTACATACCAAGATATTTAGTTCTGAAAATTACAGTGAAAACCAATGTATTAACGATACTACTTTCATTTCGCTTTTAGATTTCTCAAAAATAAAGGATAATCAACTATTGGTAGGATGATTATTAAAAACAAAATTAATACAAAGATAAGAAAAAAATAAATAGGAAATTTTTATTTAAATCACATTTTACAGAATATAGTCTCAATGATACCATCAACAAAAATAAATACACTTATAATAAAAAAAGACAATTAAGTTATATAACAAGTTCAACATGAACTATATATTAAAAATAAAAGTAACAAATCAGCACGTACCTTTGAAAGACAAAGATTGGGAAGTAGCTCAGCTTTCAAAATAACAGAAGAAAAACAGAGATCGGTGAAAATAAGAAAATTTATGGATAGAATATGTTGAGATAACAAATGTAATGATTATTGATAGTTGGTAGTGATGAACATCATAAGAGAGCGTCTCTATTTAAAAGAATTTCAGCACGATAGGGTGTCATCTACAAGAAGAATAAGAGCCTTTAGATCTAGCTTAATTCATCTTAACCGTCTATAATTTGAGTCATAAACAGCACTAGATTTTCATTTGTATTATTCAATGAATCTAATAATAGCCATTTATGTTATTACCGGTTTTGTCTTAAAACTTTTACTTAAACATAAAAAAATCTTTTTCTTCCATTTTAAAAAATAATAATATATATATATACATATATGTATATATAACTTTCAAAATTTGAATGGTTTGTGATAAACATACCAAACAATACCAAACTTCTGACTGTTCTTTTGTTATGAGTCATTGAATTAAAAATTATGCTTTATATACATGTATGAGAAATTGATTATTATTACTAGTAAAGTGTCATATCTAGCAAATTCATTTTTTTTTTCTTTTTTTTGGTAAAATGGTGAAGGTTTGGGTTTGAGCATTACTTGGATTGGGCCAGCAGCATCAAGCGTCATTGGCCGACTCCTCTAGCCACTGATACCTGATCACATACAAAGCATATATAATATGTGAATATGCTGATTAGGTTAAACACGACGAGCACAAGCAAACATATCTGATTACGGCAACAGAGTTCAATCAACAAGTCATAAGAGCAAGAGAGAAGAGACATCAACAAAGATAAATAGTTTAGGCTTAAGTCTATTTGATCTAAGAAGGTTGATTGTATATTCTCTAGTTGAACTATCTAGCACACTGATTTAGTGTTTCTAGAGTCTCTTTGATCTAGTGAATTTTGAGAGACGAAGTTCTCCCGCAAAATGTATCGTGCTAGAGGCCGGGAACTCGTTAAATTGATTGTGTTTTTACTTTCAGTTCTAGAACTTGGTCAAAGCTATCTTCAAACCTAAGTAAACTTAAGAATTAATCTGTACAAAAATACCTAGCAAAATATTCATTATACGTAGAAAACAAAATTAGACAGAAACGTTAACATGAATAACGGAAAAAGTCAATATCCCAAGAGTAGTCAAGTAGAAAAATAAAGTTATTATATATATATATATATATATATATATATATATATATATATATAATATTAAAAGAAAATGAGTTTTGGAAAATCTACCTATATGTTAGTTGTTTTGGACCATTTCCTTTTTCTTATCTTTGGTTTAACCTTATACTAGATTTGATCCGCGTTTTTGGTTTTGAGAAAAAATATTAGTTTTGATTTTGAGAAAAAAATATTAGTTGATATTTAGCAATATTTTAAAATTTTGTTTTACAGATTTATGTTAAAAATAGATATTCAGTATTTTCATATCCGATACAGACTGACGGTTGAATTGGTAAACAGTATATAATCCGATTTATATTTAATGAAAATTTATTAATAAAAAAATCTGATAAAATCTAAAATATTACAATTAACCTATGGTTTAACCATGATTGACCCGTTAAAAATCCATAGAAAACTGATAATCTTTTTTAAATTAAGTTTTATATACATTTGAATTATACCTAAAATTAAAAAAAAAAACTATAAGATTCGTAAATTTTTTAATTTGAAGTTGTTTGTACTATTCGAAAAATGATATTAGAAAAACTAAAATTTATTTATATGACAACATTAGTTTATTTTTTTATTTATATATTTTGAGGAATAAGTTTAAATCTGCTGGAAATATTTGCAAATATAATTTATTAGAAACTTCTTTAAATGGAATCATATATGGAAGCTCTTAATTAATACATAATTTACCGAGATATTTATCTAGATTTACTTATTTAAATCTTACATTATTTTAGCTATATTTAAAGATATATAGTTAGTAATATTAGATGTTTGACAAAATTATATAAGGTATAGTTTAAAAAATATTCTACCTAGAATTAAGTTAGGTCTATAGATTTTTCTTCAGTTATAAGGTCAATATTAAAAACCATGGGCCAAAATAAATTATGATTTTTTATTTATTATGTTTTAAATTTATTATTCGAAAAAACTAAAAAAAATAGGGATGAGTTGTAGAATATTCTTGGAACAAATTTGGTTTATATTTTATATTTAAATATTACTGGCTGTTAAGTCAATAACTAAGTAAGACATAAGCACTACAATGAACTATAATATATATGGTAGAGTTTTTTTGGGATAATAGGTTTTTGACGCTGTTAGTAGGGTTTGAATAGAGTTAGAGTTTGAATCAAGTTTTAGGTATAGAGTTAGAACACAAACAAATTTTGATGAGTTAGTAAACATTCATGAAATGAATTTAAAAATTCGATGGATAAATTGTTAGGGGTTAGAAATATACTACTTTCCATTTTTTGGGCTTTATATTACCCAAAACCATTTAAAATTTTTGAAAATGGATTGGTAAGTTTTTTAAATAATTAGAAAAGTCAGGGCATAATCTCAAAGAAGATCCTGCTTTAAAAGTATAGATTTATTCCCTTATATTTAACTAACGGGGAAATCGTCGACAAAAAAAAAAAAAAAACTAACGGGGAAATCACATTTTAAATCCTGAGAGTGTCATTTTCTATCACTTTAAACATTGAAGTTTTTTTACTAGCACTTTAAACCTTCAAAGTGATATTTTTAGCATAACCAACCTCTAACGATGTTTTCCTGTTCATATGTGACCGGTATTGTTCATATGTTACCGGTACTATTCATTTTACAGGTAAAAAATTAATAAAAATAATACAAAATTAATAAAAACACATCAAAATCAAATAAAAATGCAAAAAATCAAAAAAAATACAAAAAAAAATCTAAAAGTTCAAAAATATAAAAAATTAAAATTTTAAATTTGAAAACAAAATAAAATATTAAAAAAAATCTAAAGATTCAAAAATAAGATCTAAAATTAAAATATCAAATTTCAAAAATATTTTTTTTAATTTTGAAAATTCTAAAAATTCATATATAAGAGTTAAATTTAAAAATTAAAACTTAAAAACTAAATATTTAACCAAAAAATTTAATAAAAAATAATAAAAAAACATAAAAATCTAAAATTTAAGTTTCATATTTGAAGCAATGGAGCTTCATAGGAATAAGCTGGAAGCAAAAAGGTTTCAATGCTGAGAATAATTGGTTAAATATTTAGTTTTTAAGTTTGAATTTTTAATTTTAGCTCTTATATATGAATTTTTAGAATTTTAAAGTTTTTTTTAAAAAATATTTTTAAAATTTCATATTTTAATTTTAGATCTTATTTTTGAATTTTTAAAATTTTTAAAATTTGAAATTTTCGAATTTGAAATTTTTATTTTTTATATTTTTGAAATTTTAGATTTTTTGGATTTTGTTTTGAAATTTTTACAATTATATTTGTTTTTTATGTATTTTTATTAATTATTATTATTTTTATTGATTTTTTGCTTGTAAAATGAACAGTACCGGTCACATATGAACATGAAAACATTGTTGGAGATTTGTTATGCTAAAAATATCACTTTGATGGTTTAAAGTGCTAGTTTAAAAACTTCAGTGTTTAAAATGTTAGAAAAATTTAGTGTTTAAAGTGTTAAAAAATGACACTTTGAGAGTTTAAAATGCGATTTTCTCTTTAACTAACTATACTGCATTATATTTAGCTAACATACGACATTCAATGTTTCTCTTTATTAATAGTACTTTAGTGGGCCAAATTTTATACATAAATCCATTATACTAGAATATGTATAAATACAGTATACAAAAATATCATCTTCTCTAAACAGTGTCTCATGAATTAATATACTATAGATATGCTATTTAAATCCACTAAGTTTATTAAAATTAATATATATTCGAAACTTATTTAAAATTTAGAATCTATCATACATTACATTATACTATATCATCTTACATTTCAAATTTCCAAATATTTACATAATCACATTTAATAGAAACACTTTAGCAAATCATAATCATCTGTTAAAAAAATAATAAATTTTACAATAAATTATTTTTTATAATGATAGTTTATAATACAAAAAAATTTATAAAAAAATTAGTCTGAAAACTATTAAAATTTACAACTCTATACTATTAAATTAGTCCAAATCTGCAAGGTAAATCTTAAGTCACCAGTTCAATAAATTAATTATTTCTAAATGCACACAAACAATAAAATGAGAGAATTGGATATTCAGGTCTTCAGATATATTTTTGTGATTTTGGACTTTGAGATCTAGATTTGGAAAAAAAGTTGATATATAACGTTATTTTTCTGCTTTAAAAAGGTTAGATAGTTTATTTGAATTATAATCGAGTTGAGATTGTATTTAAATTTTATCACTTTTCAGATTGTACATGGTACAAATAAAATTGTTAGGGCTTAAATAGATACTAAAAAGTGAAATCTATCACAAGACACATAATAAGCGCTTGCATTCTGGCTTCCACTCTCCACGGTGGACTAAGTTTATCGTTCCACCTGCTCTCTACCCCTCTAAGGAAAGACCTTCCAAGAGAAGACGTCAAGGGTTTAAAAGGTATTTACTGTAAAAGTCGACAACAAAAACAAGATGACCGTTTGATAGATTCGCAAATCTCAGGCGTTTCAAAATCATTAATTAAAGTTTTTCTTTCTAATTAATTCACAAATCTAAAAAGGTTGCAACTTTATCTTCTTAGTTCTTACGAAGCTTGAAGAATAATTCAATTCGAATCCGATCCCCCCCCCCCCCCTCATACCATCGATCTCCGAATTTGCCAACTTTATTGATTTCCAAAGTTAGATTCCCACTGAGAAGAGAGTTGTGATCTGATGCTCTCTCTCTAGTCGCGTTAAAAGAAACAGAGAGGGAAAGAATGTTGATGACGAATTGTGGAGCTGTTGAAGAAGACATGTCGGAAACTGAATCCGACGTGGTGTTAATGTCGGCTATTACCACCCCGACGACTCCGAAGACGAAGAAGGTGGTGGTGAAGGAAGATGATGCTCATCACCCTGACGCGTTTCATGTCTCGGGACCCAGAAACGTAGCTTCTCCTAACTGGAGAGATCTCATCAGTTCCAGTTGGTATGATTTTCTCTCTCTCCAGTAGTCCTATTCCATCTGAAAATATTTATGTTTCTTACATTGTTGTTGTTAAGACAGTTTTATTTAGATTAGGTTTGAATCTCAAGACATTGCAGCAGTACCCTGTTTCTATTATTCCGATCAGAAGGGATTGAGTTGGTTGAATTTGTTTTTCTTCAGCTTAGTTTGTTGCTTTAGTAGACAAAACATTTGAAACTTGGAACATGCTACACTAAGATGGTGTCTGAAGTTATTAACTTCCTTTAGAGAATTGAGAAGTTTCTAAAAATAACTACTTTCTTTTTGTTCTGCAATTATTTTAATTTTGATGACTAAAAATGTTTTAACCTTTTTTTTGGGGTTGATTTTCTTGTGGTATTGTAGGAAGGATCCGAACTACAAGAGAACAGTAATGGCATGCTTTATTCAAGCAGCTTACTTACTTGAACTCGACCGACAAGAGAACCGAAATGCTCAAAACGCTCTCGCACCCAAATGGTGGATTCCTTTCAAGTACAAGATATCTCAAACGCTGATTGATGAACGAGACGGATCCATATTCGGAGCGGTTCTCGAATGGGACAGAGCAGCCGCCATGTCTGATTTAGTCGTCATCAGACCAAGCGGTGCACCGAAAGCAGTACTCGCTCTCCGAGGAACCATCCTAAAGAGCTTTACAATGAGACGCGACATCGAAGATGATCTCCGGTTTCTAGCTTGGGAGAGCCTTAAAGGCTCGGTGAGGTTCAGCGTCGCTCTCGAGGCGCTGAGGTCGGTAGCTAAGAGGTATGGGAGCAGTAACGTCTGTATTGTTGGTCATTCTTTAGGAGCTGGTTTTGCTTTGCAGGTTGGTAAAGCCTTGGCTAAAGAAGGGCTGTTTGTGGATGCTCATCTGTTCAACCCACCTTCTGTGTCTCTCGCTATGAGCTTGAGAAACGTTGGTGAAAAAGCTGGGTTTGCTTGGAAAAGGCTCATGTCAATGCTTCCTCAGAGAAACGAGCCTTTGATTGTAAATGGTAATGAAGCAGAGATGGCTCCTCCTAGTAGTCCTGGCAGTGGTTCAAGTTTTAGGAACTGGGTACCGAGTTTCTACGGGCAGAATCAGAAATCTTCAGTGGATTTGAGAAAGTGGGTGCCTCATTTATATGTGAACGACAGCGACTACATCTGCTGCCACTACACTGAACATGATGGAGAAGTGAACAACAAGGAGAACAGTAGTCCTGGCGTGAACACTATTCCTCAAGCAGCAGCAAAGCTTTTCGTGATGTCGAAAGGGAAACAGAAGTTTCTCGAGGCGCACGGGTTAGAACAGTGGTGGTCAGACAATCTAGAGCTTCAATCAGCTATTCACAGCAGCAGGTTGATCAGTCAGCAGCTCAAATCATTATACAGCATCAAGTAAAACATGGCTATCGTTTTCATTCAGTATGATGATAACACCGCATCGTTCAATAACGCATGTGCACTTTTATTGTTTCATCTAAGAACACTGTGTAGCAAAAAGTAATAACGTAAATGTAAGAAAAAAATTGAAGATACATTCTGAAATTCCCTAACCATTTGGGTATGCGGAATTTTAATTACGGTAACACATTTAAACATGTTAGAGAATGGGTCGAGACTATAATTGGGGATACGTTAACTATCCATTTGATAGTTAAAATTTTAAAAATTTAAAGGTGCTCATATTCTCCGTAAAAAGAGCAAATACATAAAGTGGTTCAGTTGTCTGCATGGAACAACGATGCCAAGATTATTTGGCAAGGGAAAAAACGACGCCAAGATTATGATTGTGGTAGGATACCTGCATTGCTTTACTATCATTAGCCTCCTTTACTTTGGTCTCTTTATTTACGTAGCAACATGCAAGCCTTAAATTCAACTTGGTGGTCAAGGAACCTTCAGCAGTATATAATACATAGGTACTTATCCACCCGGTAAGACAGCAACTCCACGAGCTGATGTCTTGGTGATGAGATCTCTCGCTTCAAGATTTAGTTTGAAGCACTTAACAAAGTTGATATGAATGTCTGGATTGTGGAATGAGCAATCTAGTCTTTTTAGAGACTCACAATTTTCAGCATTTAAGTATGCTAAGGAATACGGAAGCTGTGGGAGTGATACCAACTTTCCGCAGTGGCTAATGTCCAATTTCTTGAGATTAATGACATTGCCAATAGAAGAGGGAAGTTCCACTAGATTTGAGCAGCAGCTGAGATTTAGTTTCTGGAGATTGATTGCATTCCCAATACAGGAAGGGAGCTGCGCCAACCTCAAGCAAATACTAAGATCTAATTTCTCGAGGCTAGTTGCATTACCAATGGAGGAGGGTAGTTCCACTAGTCTTGTGCACCAACTAAGATTTAGTTTCTTGAGACTAGTTGCATTTCCAACAGAATAAGGGAGTTTAGCCAAACTTGAGCATTCAGAAAGATCCAGTTTCTGGAGATTAGTGGCATTCCCAATGGAGGAAGGTAGATTCACCAGACTTGAACAATTATGGAGATTTAATTTTTCAAGATTAATGGCATTTCCAATAGAAGAAGGGAGTTCCTTCAGGCTTTGACAATGACTAAGATTCAAGTCCTTGAGATTAGTTGCAGAAGAGAGATCAGGAAGCTCCTTCAGGTTTTCAGAATAACTCATATCCATCCACTTGAGATTTCTAAGCGGCTGCACAAAGAGAAAAATACGATTTTAAATAAGTACGCACTGATATTCATACTACACATATAAACGGAAGTACGTGGTTATCACATTTGCATTTATAGATTCGAAATGGAACTTATAGTTTTTCTTTTTACAAAAGAAAAATCTGGGAAATACATAAATGTACTTACTTGAATTCCCTCCCAAAGCTTCTCAAGCTTGCTCCAACTCATTTCTATTTCGACAAGGAACTCCCAATTTATAAAAGAAGGCAAAATTGGCATATGACAATATTTCCAACTGAGTGTTCTAAGATTTCGAAATTGATAGTTCAGACCACGTAGTAATTTCAACCTATTGGGATGGTCAAGATCACCATGAAATCTTACAAATTGGAGGTTGGACATTCCTTCGAAAGCTCTCTCACTTACGTTGAATATGCCTTCAACCTCAGACAAGACGAAATCTATCCCAATAACACTTCTACTATCCTGAGACGGAAACAAGGAAATATAAGCAGTGATGATGGAAAAAGTATATAAAAAATATAAGTACTAGAGATGGTTAGTTATCGAACAAAGTCAAATTGTAAAGAGAATGTCATGAAATACTTATGTCAAAACTTACTTTTGTATTAACACTAAGCACTTGACAAATATCTCTTGAATGAAGCAGAAACTGGCGGTGCGCAGGCTCATGAAGAGATTGTCTACGAACAATTTCTCTACCCAATTGTTCTAACAAATTATCCATCTCTATGTATCCATAGTTTATAGATATGAGAGATTTCTCGGTTAAGACACGTAATCCTTGGGCCACGTCCAAGAAACTTTTTGCAAGATGTTCTTCCACCCTCTCAATACTTCCAAAATTAAAAAAGCAAGCAATATGAAGGAATAAACCTTTATCTTCATCACATAAGGCATCGTAGCTAAATTTTAAAGTACTCTCAATTTGTCCATCGAGACGAGTCCTTAACCTTGGTAGCGCCTTTGTCCACTCTTGCTCCGACATTCTTCTAAAGTGTGAGCCCATCACCTTAAGTCCTAGAGGAAGTTCACCGACAAGATGTGTAACTTCTCGCGCAAGGTTTTCAAACCCTTGTTTTGGGGACTTTTGACCAAAAGCATACATACAAAACATTTGTAAAGCTTCATAAGATGATGGAAACTCAACCTTGTAAATATGGTTGATCCCATGGGCGTATAAAACTCTTAGGTCTTCTGTTGTGATGATAATTCTGCTTCCAGGACCAAACCACCGAGTTTCATATGCCATGGCATCCAGTTGTACTGACTGATCAACGTCATCAAGAACAACAAGCACCTTCATGTTGTTTAACCTTTCTCTAACAATTCCTAAATGAGGAATATCAATATCTTTCTGGTTGAATAATTGGGACAACAATTGTTTCTGTAAGTGCACACTCGCGCTGTACTCATCGTGACAAGGCCTCGGATAGCTTACTTTGATATTCAGCACGATTGTGCTCAGTTGGAATTGATGAGAAATTTGGTTAACTAGAACTCTAGCTATGGTGGTCTTACCAATCCCATGAGGACCCCAAATCCCTATCATCCTAACTTCTTCCAAATCTAGGCGTAGTAATGGTTCCATATTTCCCATATGAGCTCCCATCCCAATAAGGCCCTCGAAATCACGTGATGGCGTCAAATGATTCAACATTTTCGAAATATCGCTGGTGATTTTTTCGATCATGGCCGCTTCATTGTCCCTAAAATCATAGAGATCAACATTGGATAAAATCATCAAGTATACTCACATACACGTTATGAACATTAAGTGCTATATAATTTGATGTGTTAGGAGTCCTAATTTAGCACTTACCAGTTGCTTGAATCATAACCAGCGATAGTTGCCACATTGGCTAGAGCTTGTCTCCATTTCCTAACTACATCATTTGTTTTGTTTGCGCAAGTTTTTCTGAAGACCTTTCCAAAATCTCCGGTCTGCTTCTTTACGTCACTTGGATCTACTTCATAGAAAATAGTTATGACCATTTGACCCAACGTTTCTCTGCAGTTCATGATCTCCACCATCTCGTCCAGACACCACGACGAAGAAGCGTAGTTCCTAGAGAGCAAGACGATCGCAATCTTAGATCCTTTGATCGCTTGGTTGAGTTCAGAACCGATGGATGCTCCTCTCTTGATCTCATTGTCAATGAATGGGTCGATTCCTTTTCTCCGAAACTCCTTGAGAATGTGACTTAGAAAGGCTTTGCGTACATCAACCCCATGGAAGCTGAGAAAGACATGGTGAGATGAAGGAGACAATGAAGACATATTACGATTGAGAACTGATTTGAGATCACAGATCCAATAAGATCACAGCTGACAAAGAAACAAGAGGACTCTAATCTATAAAGCCCCACCAGGTCTTTGAAAAATTCAAATATATTCTCTTTATAAAAACCAGTGTTTTTAAAACCGGATCGACTAGCAAACCGGAAATATTTTAGGTCATGGTTCATTGTGGTTCGATAGGGTTCGATTGGATTCGAACCGGGATTGATTAGATTAAAATCAATTTAATACTATTTTGAATTTGCATATTTTTATAAAGATAGATCATATCAAATAAAATATGGGGAAATTTCATAACTACACTTTGTGTAGTACCACAATTCAACAATACCACTAATAGATAGACATTTTCACAAATACACTTTTCATTAATGTGTAAAAGACAAAACTAACCCTTTTTATTCTTCTCAACCATCGTCTTCTTCTCCATTCTGTAAAAATTCTCCGACGAGAACAAAGCGTCTTCTTTTTCACGGCAACGAGCAACGGCGACGAGGTCTGCGATGGCGACGAGATCGAGCGTTGGGGATGAATGAGACGAGATCAAGAGATTGCGGCGAGATCAAGCTACTGTGACGAGATCGAGCGACGACGACGAGAAACGATGAGATCGTGTGAAGGCGACGAAATCGAGTGTATTCTCTCTCACAAAGCAGATGTGATCGAGACTCGAAATCTCAAAGTGTCGAATCCTCATCAAAAATCACAAGTTGTAAGAGAAAGAGTTTTATAACCTCTTTGTAAATCAAGTAATTCTTCTGATGAGCAAAAATGGCAGGAGAGAAGAAGGGGATAGTGGTGCTTCTGATTGGTCCGCCTGGAAGCGGCAAGTCGACCTTCTGTGACTCCGTTATGAAATCACCCCACCGCCCTTGGTCTCGCATCTGTCAGGTCCTCCTCTCTCTCTACTCAATTGATTCATATTGCGCACAACCTTACTGACGAAATTCCTCTACGAGACTAATAAGTGCCTCTGTCTTTACTAAACTGAACTAGGGCTATGATGTAAATGTGTGGAGCAAATCTTTATCATTAGAGCTTTGGTGATTGAGAATTTCGTAAATATATATGAGACTATTTTTTTTCTTGGTTTAGATTTCATTTCTGCTTAATCTCTCATTTCAGAACATTATTAGCAATGGCAAAGCCGGAAGCAAAGCTCAGTGCCTAAAGATGGCTTTAGAATCCCTCAAGGAAGGGAAGAGCGTCTTTATCGACAGATGCAATCTTGACAGAGAACAACGCTCATAGTTTATTAAGCTCGGTGGTGGTCCCCATGTTGATGAAGTCCACGCAGTGGTTCTGGAACTTCCTGCCCAGGTTTGTATATCTAGATCAGTCAAAAGAAATGGTCATGAGGGTAATCTACAAGGCGGAAGAGCTGCTGCTGTTGTGAATAAGATGCTTCGGAGTAAGTAATTTTCGAGACTAATAAGTAATTTTCGAATTTTATAAATCCTTATAAATAACTTTAAATATGTTATAAAAAAAACAAAGAAAGTTGGTTTACACTTGTATTTGAACAGATCGATCTAAGAGAAAGAGTTTCTATAATGAATATTTTTTTTTGAAAAATTATAACCCCTTATAAATCTGGGTTTCTAGTAATTTTTGGATTTTATTCTTTTTGTTCTCCAAAATCAAAGAAGGTTGATATAGGCTTGTCATTTGAATAGTTCTGGTTAAAAGAAAGTTTTTTTCCAATGGTGAACACTGCATTTTCAGAAATTATAACCCCTTATAAATCAAGGTCATGTATTGGTATGTATATGTTTGTGTATACTCTTCTTTGTATAAAGCTTTGTAAATTTGAAGTGCTTATGGATATGTCGCTTTACTTGAATGTTTCGGCAGGTGCTGTGTGAGAATACTATTGTAAAGTGATGTCTTAAATTACTAATAGATAAAAGAATCTTTGGTTGTAAGCTTTTCACACTTGTACTTCTTTTTTGTTAATGGTTTCTTTGCTACAGGTTCTTTGTGCTTCAAATGACGACCACTCAGTGGTGGAACCATTGCCACCACCTGCTGGAGCTAAACCAGGAGAGTGTGTTTCATTTTCAGGGTATATAATATAATGTAAATTGGCTTAACACCAAACCTGTTTTGATTGCTTTGGATACATGCTTTGTAATATCACTTACTTAAGAACCCTTGTCTTAATAGTTATATAGAGTCAAAGGAAAGCCAGAAGAACTCTTACTTTCTAAATATTTATAACTAATTTATAAACCTTTATAAAATGATTTATAAATGATTATAACTGAAATCTAAACTCTAATAAATGACTTATAAATGTTTATGAACTCTTATACATGATTTAGAAGTCTTTAAAAATATTAATATAACCTTATAAAAATAACTTATAAACTTATAAAATATTAATATAACAAAAATGTGAACTCTCAATTATGTACTCTCTAATGTCAGAAAGTCAAATACTACAAATCTAACCTCTGATCTCACAACAAGAATATCTTGAAACTGCTTTGTAGCTTCCATAAGTTTTGTTTTCAAGTCATCACAAAATGTTTAAAATGTTTATAATGGTTTATAAGAATATATAAAGGGTTTAAAAAATCACTTACAGGTGTTATTAAATATTTTTTTACAGAATTTATAAGGGTTTATAAATGGTTTATATAAGATTTGTAAGGGTTTATAAAAGGTTTTAATGGGCTTTGAAGAGTTTAAATAGGGTTTATAAAAAAAACTATAAAGGTTTCTAAAATCGTATAAATATTTATATAACTATTTATAAAGGTTTATAAAACCATTTATGAACCATTTATAATTTTATAAAAACTTATAAAACCTTGTATCTACCATCTATAAAGTTTATAAAACACATATTAATATTTATATAACTATTTATAAAGGTTTATAAAATTATTTAAAAGGGTTTATAAAACTATTTACAAGAACTTATAAGCTATTTATAAGAGTTTATATATTTATTTATAAGTATTTATAAACTAATTTACAAGGTCTATAAATATATTTATAAGCTTCTCCTGTAGCTTCAGTGTTCTGCTCCTACTAGATCTTTTGATTTGTCTTTACCATCATCTCCCTCTCCTCATTCCGCAGCTTCTCCGTTAAAGGGTTTTGGTTCTGCTCCTTGCTTGAAAGCTCTGGTTTGTGACACGTGGACTATGGCTTTGAGACAGCAGAAAACAGTTTCCCCTGTTTCTTCTTCATCATCATGTGATTCTTCTGATGGTGTAGATGTGATTGCTGGAGGGAAGAAAACAGAGGACAGGTTGCCTAATAATGTATCCTAATACTGTAACGGAGTTAGATTTGAGACATCTTGTGCAGTTGGTTGAGAGGAAAGATGGGTGGTCATGCTTGGATTCAGATGATGGACCAGTTTACTCCGGGTATGAGATACCAAGCTTGGTTAAGAGAACCTAAGAATGGTCCCACTGAGTACAGAAGCAGGACTGTGTTTGAAGATGCAACTCCTGAGATTGTAAGAGATTTTTTCTGGGATGATGAACTAGAATAGAACTCGACAACGTCGTCAAATCTCACTGAAGAACTCACCAGCGTTGTTGAATCTCACCAGAGTCTATAACCATTTAGAAAGCCTTATAAAATAATTTATAATGGTTTATAAAGGTTTATAAGGGTATGTAAATAATTTATAAGGGTATATAAAAATAATTTATAAAATTTATAAACCATTACAAAGGATTATAAAATAATTTATAAGGGTATGTAAAATTGCTGAAGCAGTGGAGCCTTGCTTGTTGTCTGCATGTGCCTCAGAATCTGCCACGTATCATCATCTCTTTATAAAATTTATAAACCATTATAAAAGATTATAAAATAATTTATAAAAATATGTAAAATTTCCGAAGCGGTGGAGCCTTGCTTGCTGTCCGCATGTGCCATGAAATTTATGTATAATTCATTTATAAGAGTTTATAAAATCAGTCTATGAGGATATGTATAGCAAACTTGAACTTAGTTTTCTTTAAGGATTATAAATAATTTATAAATTTTTATAAAATCATTTATAAGGGGTACTATAAGAGTTGTATAGGTTTATAAATCAACTAAAAGAATCTGTAACCATTTAGAAAGCCTTATAAAACAATTTATAATGGTTTGTATAATAATTTATAAGAGTTTATAAGGGTATGCAAATAATTTATAAAGGTTTATAAAAACAATATATAAAGTTAATACACCATTATAAATGATTATAAAACAATTTATAAGGGTATGTAAAATCATTTGTAAGAGTATACAAACTATTTATAAATGCATATAAAACATTAATAAAGAGAAGGGTTTGTAAGTGTTTATAAATGCATATAAAACATTAATAAGGAGAATATATTATATAACTTATAACACCTTATAAACTTATAACCCTTTATAAACCTTTATAAAACTCAGAAAATACTAGCTTCATGAATATATTATATAATTTATAATCTCTTATAAACCTTTATAAAACTCAAAAAATAATAGTTTCAAGAAGAGATTATCTAATTTATAACCCCTTATAAACCTTTTTAAAACTCAGTAAATACTAGTTTGAAGAAGAGATTATATAATTTATAACCCCTTATAAATTTACAACCCCTTATAAAGTATTACAAAACTTAGAAAATACTAGTTTCATGAAGAGATTATATAACTTATAACCCCTTATAAAGTATTATAAAACTTAGAAAATACTAGTTTCAAGAATATATTATATAACTTATAACCCCTTATAAACTTATAACCCCTTATAAATCTTTTTAAAACTCAGAAAATACTAGTTTCATGAATATATTATATAATTTATAACTCCTTATAAACCTTTTTAAAACTCAGAAAACACTAGTTTCATGAAAAGATTATATAACTTATAACCCCTTATAAACTTATAACCCCTTATAAAGTATTACAAAACTTAAAAAATACTAGTTTGAGAAATATATTATATAACTTATAACAACTGATAAATTTATAACCCCTTATAAACCTTTTTAAAACTCAGAAAATACTAGTTTCATGAAGAGATTATATAACTTATAACCCCTTATAAAGTAAGAGATTATATAACTTATAATCCCTTATAAAGTATTACAAAACTTAGAAAATACTAGTTTCATGAAGATATTATATAATTTATAACCTCTTATAAACTTAGAACCCCTTATAAACCTTTTTAAAACTTAGAAAATACTAGTTTCAAGAAGAGATTATCTAATTTATAACCCATTATAAATTTATAACCCATTATAAAGTATTTTAAAACTTAAAAAAATACTAGTTTCAAGAAGTGATTATCTAATTTATAACCTCTTATAAACTTATAACCCCTTATAAAGTATTTTAAAACTTAGAAAATACTAGTTTCATGAATAGATTATATAGTTTATAACCCTTTATAAACCTTTTTAAAACTCAGAAAATACTAGTTTCATGAAGAGAATACTAGTTTCATGAAGATATTATATAATTTATAATCCCTTATAAACCTTTATAAAACTCAGAAAATAATAGTTTCAAGAAGAGATTATCTAATTTGTAACCCCTTATAAACCTTTTTAAAACTCAGTAAATACTAGTTTCAGGAAGAGATTATATAATTTATAACCCCTTATAAATTTACAACCCCTTATAAAGTATTACAAAACTTAGAAAATACTAGTTTCATGAAGAGATTATATAACTTATAACCCCTTATAAAGTATTACAAAACTTAGAAAATACTAGTTTCAGGAATATATTATATAACTTATAACCCCTTATAAACTTATAACCCCTTATAAATCTTTTTAAAACTCAGAAAATACTAGTTTCAGGAATATATTATATAATTTATAACCCCTTACAAACCTTTTTAAAACTCAGAAAATACTAGTTTCATGAAAAGATTATATAACTTATAACCCCTTATAAATTTATAACCCCTTATAAAGTATTACAAAACTTAAAAAATACTAATTTGAGAAATATATTATATAACTTATAACACCTTATAAATTTATAACCCCTTATAAACCTTTATAAAACTCATAAAATACTAGTTTCATGAAGAGATTATATAACTTATAACCCCTTATAAAGTAAGAGATTATATAACTTATAATCCCTTATAAAGTATTACAAAAGTTAGAAAATACTAGTTTCATGAAGATATTATATAATTTATAACCTCTTATAAACTTAGAACCCCTTATAAACCTTTTTAAAAACTTAGAAAATACTAGTTTCAAGAAAAGATTATCTAATTTATAACCCCTTATAAAGTTATAATCCCTTATAAAGTATTACAAAACTTAGAAAATACTAGTCTCAAGAAGAGATTATCTAATTTATAACCCTTTATAAACTTATAACCCCTTATAAACCTACTAGTTTCAAGAAGAAATTATCTAATTTATAACCCATTATAAATTTATAACCCCTTATAAAGTATTTTAAAACTTAAAAAATACTAGTTTCAAGAAGTGATTATCTAATTTATAACCCCTTATAAACTTATAACCCCTTATAAAGTATTTTAAAACTTAGAAAATACTAGTTTCATGAATAGATTATATAATTTATAACCCTTTATAAACATTTTTAAAACTCAGAAAATACTAGTTTCATGAAGAGAATACTAGTTTCATGAAGATATTATATAATTTATAATCCCTTATAAACCATTATAAAACTCAGAAAATAATAGTTTCAAGAAGAGATTATCTAATTTGTAACCCCTTATAAACCTTTTTAAAACTCAGTAAATACTAGTTTCAGGAAGAGATTATATAATTTATAACCCCTTATAAATTTACAACCCCTTATAAAGTATTACAAAACTTAGAAAATACTAGTTTCATGAAGAGATTACATAACTTATAACCCCTTATAAAGTATTACAAAACTTAGAAAATACTAGTTTCAGGAATATATTATATAACTTATAACCCCTTATAAACTTATAACCCCTTATAAATCTTTTTAAAACTCAGAAAATACAGGTTTCAGGAATATATTATATAATTTATAACCTCTTACAAACCTTTTTAAAACTCAGAAAATACTAGTTTCATGAAAAGATTATATAACTTATAACCCCTTATAAATTTATAACCCCTTATAAAGTATTACAAAACTTAAAAAATACTAGTTTGAGAAATATATTATATAACTTATAACACCTTATAAATTTATAACCCCTTATAAACCTTTATAAAACTCATAAAATACTAGTTTCATGAAGAGATTATATAATTTATAACCCCTTATAAAGTAAGAGATTATATAACTTATAATCCCTTATAAAGTATTACAAAAGTTAGAAAATACTAGTTTCATGAAGATATTATATAATTTATAACCTCTTATAAACTTAGAACCCCTTATAAACCTTTTTAAAAACTTAGAAAATACTAGTTTCAAGAAAAGATTATCTAATTTATAACCCCTTATAAAGTTATAATCCCTTATAAAGTATTACAAAACTTAGAAAATACTAGTCTCAAGAAGAGATTATCTAATTTATAACCCTTTATAAACTTATAACCCCTTATAAACCTACTAGTTTCAAGAAGAAATTATCTAATTTATAACCCATTATAAATTTATAACCCCTTATAAAGTATTTTAAAACTTAAAAAATACTAGTTTCAAGAAGTGATTATCTAATTTATAACCCCTTATAAACTTATAACCCCTTATAAAGTATTTTAAAACTTAGAAAATACTAGTTTCATGAATAGATTATATAATTTATAACCCTTTATAAACCTTTTTAAAACTCAGAAAATACTAGTTTCATGAAGAGAATACTAGTTTCATGAAGATATTATATAATTTATAATCCCTTATAAACCTTTATAAAACTCAGAAAATAATAGTTTCAAGAAGAGATTATCTAATTTATAACCCCTTATAAACCTTTTTAAAACTCAGTAAATACTAGTTTTAAGAAGAGATTATATAATTTATAACCCCTTATAAATTTACAACCCCTTATAAAGTATTACAAAACTTAGAAAATACTAGTTTCATGAAGAGATTACATAACTTATAACCCCTTATAAAGTATTACAAAACTTAGAAAATACTAGTTTCAGGAATATATTACATAACTTATAACCCCTTATAAACTTATAACTCCTTATAAATCTTTTTAAAACTCAGAAAATACTAGTTTCAGGAATATATTATATAATTTATAACCCCTTATAAACCTTTTTAAAACTCAGCAAATACTAGTTTCATGAAAAGATTATATAACTTATAACCCCTTATAAATTTATAACCCTTTATAAAGTATTACAAAACTTAAAAAATACTAGTTTGAGAAATATATTATATAACTTATAACACCTTATAAATTTATAACTCCTTATAAACCTTTATAAAACTCAGAAATTACTAGTTTCATGAAGAGATTATATAACTTATAACCCCTTATAAACTTATAACCCCTTATAAAGTAAGAGATTATATAACTTATAATCTCTTATAAAGTATTACAAAACTTAGAAAATACTAGTTTCATGAAGATATTATATAATTTATAACCTCTTATAAACTTAGAACCCCTTATAAACCTTTTTAAAACTTAGAAAATACTAGTTTCAAGAAGAGATTATCTAATTTATAACCCCTTATAAAGTTATAATCCCTTATAAAGTATTACAAAACTTAGAAAATACTAGTCTCAAGAAGAGATTATCTAATTTATAACCCTTTATAAACTTATAACCCCTTATAAACCTACTAGTTTCAAGAAGAGATTCTCTAATTTATAACCCCTTATAAAGTATTTTAAAACTTAGAAAATACTAGTTTCAAGAAGTGATTATCTAATTTATAACCCCTTATAAACTTATAACCCCTTATAAAGTATTTTAAAACTTAGAAAATACTAGTTTCATGAATAGATTATATAATTTATAACCCTTTATAAACATTTTTAAAACTCGGAAATTACTAGTTTCATGAAGAGAATACTAGTTTCATGAAGATATTATATAATTTATAACCCCTTATAAACCTTTATAAAACTTAGAAAATACTAGTTTCAAGAAGAGATTATACAATTTATAATCCCCTATAAACTTATAACCAATTATAAATATTTTAAAACCCAGTAAATACTAGTTCCAAGAAGAGATTATATAATCTATAACTCCTTATAATTTTGTTATTTGCGATATTGATTTGGTTCATTTATGATTTAGAAGTACTTATAAAATTTACTTTATAATCCATTATAAAACATTACAAAATACACTTTATTTTTGAATATCTCATCCCGTAACGCAAACATAAAGTTGTATCAAGTTTATTATAACATTCCACTTGATATAAAGATTATTAATGTTTATATGCAAGTATACAAAATAAATTTATAAGTTCTTAGAAGGATTTGTAAGTGTTTTTTTTTTTTTTTTCTCGATGGGTTTATGACAAGTTTATAGGACTTGATAAATCATATTTATATATAATAAACTTGTAGCTGCTATTGTTGTTGTCAAGGGACAGCACGGAACGAACATGTGTCTTTGAGGGACTCACCCTGTGAATCAAACCATCAAAAACACGTCAATATTTGGACTCATAACCAAGTAACACAAAATGTTTGAGAAAAAAATGGTTGGGACCTTATGGGTAAAGAACCAAGAAGCACGCCACTGCAATTGAGAGCAGCTATTGCATTTTCAGCCTGACAAAGAGAAAAGAAGGATACTTTGAAACTTAATCTACGGATACAATCCTTAAAAACAAACAAGTTTGGATAAAGAGCAAGACTGGTTTACCATGACAAACTCAATGAAACCGATTCTAGTTGGATGATGATGATCTCCCAGAAGCCTCAGACGTAAAACCTCTCCACACAGCCTCAAAGAAGAGTTTTATGTCCGTTTGAGTGACACCACTAGACTTGCTTCTGCCACTGTTTGCAGATTGATCCTTGGATTGCTTTGCTTTGCCGGTTACAACCTCGTAAATGGTTGGAAGATCATTTATCATCTGGAACAGCATCATCCTGAAACAAATTCATTCAACTCAGAGGCAAGACAACTACAAGTTACCACCAAACAATGTGTACAAGAACATAGAACAGTGGGAAGAGAAGGAAAAGTTATACCTCTCATTTTTATCATAAGAGAAACATGCACCAATGTAAAAGGCAGCAGAGATGAGCCAAGAGTTAGAGTGAACTGCAATCGA
Organism: Hirschfeldia incana; assembly: GCA_026261945.1. NCBI lineage: Eukaryota > Viridiplantae > Streptophyta > Magnoliopsida > Brassicales > Brassicaceae > Hirschfeldia > Hirschfeldia incana. Next base: position 2,604,800 of record JABCMI010000032.1, read on the forward strand.
GAAACCCAGTTTTCCTCTGCCATACCATCCCTTGCGAAGTTGATGCCAAGAGCTGGTTCAGGAAGCTCAGGAGGGACCTCGTCGACAGGGAGATCAACCTCCCATGACCCGTTTGGAAATCCGTAAAGACACAACTTTTCATCGGCTGCACATGTCAAACAGAAACAGAATTAGACTACGAAAAAAAAAACACAGAAAAACCTGTAGAAACTCACAAACTACTGGAGTGCAGAGCACATCCCAAACATCATGGTCATTGGAAAAGCATCCACCTTTTAGCATTATAAACAGAATATCCAAGTCATGGTAATACATCTTTGTGATTGCATCCAAATAAATAATTCATAAAAAAATGCACGTTGTTTTTAACAGCAAAATACATAAGCTTCTAAAGGTCAGACACAGATTCAACAGATGCTATTTCACCTAAAAGAGATCTCAATGGATCACATAACAAACTGATGTTCTATCAAAATCAACAAAGCCAATGAATATGTAAATAAGTAAATAATCAATAAGGGTTAATAAGAGTTTATAAATCTTTTGTAAAGTTTATAAACAAACAGATTAAAGTTTATAAGTCATTTATAAAGTTTGTAAATCATTTATAAATGTATTAATTATTTGTAAGATTATGTAAACCATTTATAATGGCTTATAAAGAAGTTTATAAAATCTATAAACCCTTTATAAATGTTTATAAAATAAATCAGTTAGAATGTCTTTCAATCATAATCAACAGAGCTTGTGAGAGGGAGAAGGGAGATGTGAACTGACCAGAATGGCATTGGGCTTACCAATAGCCCATAGATTGACGTTGTGATCTTCCCCAACTATTACAAGACTCCTAAGGACTTCCTCCCAATCTTAAGACAGTTCACACCACCAGAGTGTGCCACAAACTCCTCTTTTTTAAATGTACCACACAAGTCAAGGCTAAGAAATACTCTTACATGATGACACACTTAGTCAAAAGAAGGAACTTTAACAGTCTTTAAGATTAGAGCCATGAAAAATCATAATTTACATCACATATAAAAGCTAAGAGTGCATACAGATCTTGTGAACCATAGCTAAAAAGGGCATATCAAGCATGGAACTTTAATTAATCAATGATTCACACACAAAGAAATTTCTAAAATTGAGTAATTAAGAAACATAAAGAAGGATACGGAGCTTGTAAGTGCGTTTGGTGGTCATGATGGAAACAAAACCCTTACAACGGCGAACATTCACAATGCATGAATTTCTGTTTGCAACAGGTCTGTACCACCTGGGATTTGGAGTCGTCACCAGCCCCTTGTTGTGCTTCCAAATCAAGGAGGATCTGATCAAAATCATGCAGTATAAACGCAGAGAAATACTTAAATTCAACTGGAGACAGGTTCACCCAATTGCGTGTTGTTCTGTAGACAGATTGAGGAATATGCGACAAGGGAACCTGCAAGAAGAGATGAGATGATCGGAGAGAATCAAATCAAAGACTAGGACCATTTTTTAATTCGAAAATCAAAGCAAATTTGGGGCTCACATCGATGAGAGTGGACAAATCAGGAGACTCGTTGAACATCTTCACCCATGGGAACGATACTCCGGAAAGTGCTTTTTAAAGTAATTGGTATACCTCGATAACAACTCATCCTCACGCTAACACTCTCTATTGACAAAAATAACAACAAACAAACTTGAAGATAGCTGAATTCGCCGGAGATTGTCGAGTTTGCCGGAGATCGTCGAGTTCGCCAGAGATCGTCAAGTGCGCCGGAGATCGCCGAGTTCGTCGGAGATTGTCGAGTCAGCCGTCGTTGGAGCTTGTCTCAGTTTGATTTGTGACAGAGATTTGGAGAAGAAAACAAACTACGTTAATTTAATAAAGTGAAGGGTACAATGGTATTTTGTCAATTAAAATTTTGATGGTAAAGTTGGTTAGTGTATTTTTGAAAAGTGGTATCCTAAAAGTGGTATTAGTGAGAAATCCCCTATAAAATATTTCAATAATCATAATGATTAGAAAAAATTAAAAAAATAACAAACTGAACATATAATAAAATTAATAAAACAATTTAATAATTCAAATCCAAAATCAAAAGGAAAAAAAGAAACACATTTAAACTTTATTCACCAGATCTTTATCACTATAAATCTTCATCACTTAAAAAAATTATAGACACAATAGTTTAAACTTTAAAAATTATATTTTGAAATAAAATTAAAAATTATACCATGATCGAGTTCTTCGCTATTTTATAATATTCTTCATGATATTTATCTTGTAATTCAAAAAAAATCAAGTTCTTATTTTTCTTCTTTAATCTGAAGCCTATTTAATTTTTAAAAGAAAATTTTAATTGTTTTATTAATGAAGTTTTGATTTATTTAAGAACCAGAGTTTGATTGGTTCATTTGGTCATCAGTTCTCAAATTTTTAACGGTTCAATATGAGTTTTTAACCGGTTTTATTTTAGTTGGATTTAATACTAATCCAACCCGTATTTGTGTTCGGTTCAAGGTTGAATCTGGTCCGACTGCCAGTTCGAGTTTAAAAACACTGATAAAAACTAATTTAATTTTCTTTTAACAGGAGGCTTTGTATAGATAGGTGGAGGAACCTGGAAGGATCCCTCTACTATCAATTTATAACGAATAATACATCTAGCTTTTCTTATATCATCAGCTCAAGATTGATCTTTTCATCGTACTATACAACCGTAATTAATAATATGATTACGATAGACAGCCGACACAAACTGAACTCGGACTTATATGGAGTACTTATTTCAATCAAAGTGCCCAATAATATTAATTGATGTAGAAGGTGGGGTTAGTGATAATGTAAAGATGCTACGAGATTATGTTAGTTTCTTACAATTTGGGGTTTTAAAGAAAACTTTGAAGATGAAGCGCCAGCGGCAATGAATGTTTGCATAAAGTCGAACCAAAATAAATAAAGAAAAACACTTAAAATTACAGTGTTCAAAAAAGGAGTGCGGAAGAAAATGAACGCGTCTCATTAGAATTAGAAGGGTAAATTTTAATATAGACAATATTTAAATCAGCGATTGCTTTTTTACTTTTACCCTTATAAACACTAGGAATGGAACTCCTGCGATGTCGCAGGAGAAATCTATATTAATAAGGATTAAATTTCTTAAAATCAATCAAAACTTGTGGATCATTGATCATTTCAATTTTTGATTGATAATTAATTCGTAATTCACATCTTTTCATAAGTACCAACAATTGTATCATTCTGCAACAAAAAACATATAATTGTACAAAAATCTACTTCTCAAAATATATAAAAAAAAACATAAAATCAAGCATTTTCATCTAGTAGAAAAAAATTAAGACTAATAATTTCATTGTTCCGTTTAGGATTTTTGGTCATCCAAACACGTAAAACTCTTTCGAATATTTTTTGTTGACAACGTTTCATTTGAACATCTTCAAAAAATTTGTAACCAAGTAACTTCGTAGAACTATTTTTTTTCACCATTTTACTAACAATTAGATTAGCGAAAATTTTAGTGTCAGAAGTGTATAAACATAGACTATTTATAGATTTTGAAAAGCTCTCTTTGAAAAGTCACATATTTTCAATTTAAGTAGTTCCATCTTTTCATAAAGAAGAGACACAACTTTTTAACGAACAGTCGCAATTTTTCACAACATTTAAGCTAGTCGCATCTTTTCATAAAGAAGAGACGCAACTTTTTAACGAACAATCGTAATTTTTCACAACATTTAAGCTACATAAAAAACAAACACACCCTTTCAATTTAAACAGTTGCAACTTTTAACGAAGAAGAGATACAACCAGTTAAGCAGTCGCATCTTTTCGTAAAGAAGAGACACAACTTTTTAACGAACAATCGCAACTTTTCACAAGATCCGAGAGACCTATAAAAACACAAACCCTTTCGAATTAATTGGGATTCCTATTATTAATAGATAAATCTACATTAAAATGTGTAATGTTTTGTTATGTGGTTGCGTGGGAAAACGAAAATTTCATACCTAACATATCGCAATATGTCAATTTATACTATATTTATACGATCGTATATCATCTGTTTGTCTTAAATCTCTGTGCATCAGTAAAATTTTATCATTCATGTATTCCTAAAAGGAAAAAGAAATCTGGTTTTGAGGCTTATATAAATATGAGTCTAAAAATTTGTAAGATATTATTCACACAATAATAAGAAATCCTAAACGAGTATTTATCTCAATACGTTTTGTTCTCTACTTTTTTTTGCTTAATTCACGGTCATTCACAGCATATGTATTTTCAAAAACTGTAAATAATGTGCCTCATATTTATTTTTTTTGGCAAAATCATACATCAGTCGACTCAACAACTGCCACATTATCTAATTTTTATGATAAATATGTTATGTCACCTAATTTTACTGACGAGGATACTATGCGTACAACTCTTTTTGAAAAAAACAGTCATTTATAAAAGTATCTTTTTAAAAAGAAAAAAAATCCAAAATTTTATTTAATAAAATTAAAAAATATATATATTAAATAATTAAAATTTAATCTTACATAAGAGATATATTCGTAAGTGGTTCGATCATATCACAATATCATCCTATAAAAATTATATAAGTGTTGTAACAACTAAAATTCAATGATAGTATTGTAGTCATCTTACTTTCAATTAAACATTGATGTGTCTACAATTAAAGAATTTATGATATATTAATCTAAATTCTTTAAATTTAAATAATCTACCCATGATTAATCAAGAGTAACACAACTACAAAACTAGCATTGAAGGACATTATTTTGATATGATTCAAAACATTTACTAATAAATCTCTTATATAAAAAATAAAATTTAATTATTTAATCAACTTTTCTTACTACTACGTAATATAATTTATAATTTTTATACTTTCCAAAAAAAAATTATAAAACAACAATATATTTAATTTTTTGTACACATAGCATTTTTCGTCAGAAATATTAGCTGACGTAGAATCTACATCAGCAAAATTAGATGACATGACAGCTGATGTGACGAATGGTGAATGATTTCACCAAAAAAATAAACATCAGATATGTTATTTGAAGTTTTTGAAAGTATAAATATGTTTTTGCAAGGTCATATAAGTCGTGTACGTCATATAAGTCGTTCATGAACTGGTCATATTGCGGTATGTTGGATATGAAATGTCTTTTTTTTCTAGGTTGTGTAGATAAGATAACAATAGTTTAAGTTTGCTTTGTGCTCATCTATCTAAAATAGACTTGTTGTTTTAGTGTATCTTGGTAATTTACGAATTATATATTTTTAATCTCATTTAAATATAAATATTAAAATTTATTGGTAATAATTCATTATGTATTTTTTACTGGTAATAAATTTTGGCGATTTTTCAAAAAATGTACTAAAATTTAATTTTAAATGAAAAAAATGTATTCCAGATTCAGTCAGCTATTTACAGCAGCAGGTTAATCAGTCAGCAACTCAAGTCGTTATACAGTATCAAGTAAACATCAGCATGATGGTAACGCTCCATCGTTCACAATCGACATATTTGCTCTTTATTGTTTGGTCTATGAACATTTCTTCCAGGAAATGTAAACGATATAAATGTAAGAAAGATCAGTCGTAACTAATCTGCCCCATTTGGTAGAGAAATAAACTGAAGATAACTTCCATCTTTTACATCACTATTCACTAGTGAACAAAAACAATGTGAAGTGTTTACCCAGATTTTTCAGATTTGTAATTAAACAGCTGTAAAACAATCATACGGGGTCATGTGCTTTCCGACCAACATTATTTGAGATATGTTCAGACAAGACCTACCACCAGATTCCAACTCAAATATGCAAAAAAACAGTCTGAGATTGCAGACATTGAAGAAGCATTACCCTGTTCCCAGATTCAGTTAAATCAATCAAACACTTGACCAATTGCTTGACGTTTTAGAGGACATGATCAAAATTTGTGACGGTATCAAACTCTGATATGATTAGGCCACTAAGGAAAATAGAAAACAGAGGATTACAAACTCTACAAAGATAATATTATTTGTCTACAGAACTAATCAACAATTAAACTCTCCCCACCCCCTACTTCAATCAACCAAACCTAATGAACAATCAATCATCAAACAACATATAGAGAAAAGTGACACAACAAGATTCATCAGTGTTCCTTAAATACAAGTTAATAAACGTATCCACAGCCTTTTATGGCCTTGCAAAGACGCCCCAAATCTTACTCCGAGCAAGACTCTCCGCCAATTTCTTAGCTCCTTCAACATCAGTCTCCACAAGCTTTTGCAAATGCAAGCAAGCACCAGCAGCAACCACTTGTTTCCTACACTTCTTAGAAGTCACAAGCAGTTCCAACGCAGAGACCGTGTATCTCTTATCCAATCTCGTAACCTTCGGGTCCAAGAGCTGAACAAGACTGACTACACCCTTGTCACTCTTCTTGAAAACCTTTTTGTTGCTTGCGCACACCAACAACGTCGACAGAGCTTTCGAAGCTGCTTCTCTCTCTTCCACAGCTTTACCATCTAACATATCAATCAATGCACCGACGCATCCGCTTTCACCAATCTCCTTCCTGCTCTTCGAGCTGAACCCTAGCGCAGAAACAGCTTCAGCAGCTGCGATTCTCACACCGAGAACCCCACAACTCAACACAGGAACCAAACGTGGGATAAACCCCTCCGAGACAACAACTTCTCTAACAACAGAACACAAAGCTAGACTCTTTAAAAGCACAACTCCTACCTCAATCCTCTTCGCATCATCCGAAACAGAATCCCAGAAGCTCTTTAAACACTTAACCCCTCCTTCTCTAACAACCAACATCACCATATCCTCATCTCCAGAAGCTAAATTACACAAACACCCAACAGCATTCTCTCTAGCAACCACCGTTCCCGAACAACCGAGAGAGACCAAAACAAAAACAGCCTTCTCCTCAACGAAACTATCTTTAATCTCACCAAACAAAGCCAAGTTCCTCAACACACCCGCCGCGAAGGATTGAGAGGCGGGAGTCCCTGATTGACAAATCTCAAGAAGAGAAGAGATCCCTCCTCTACAACCAATCGCTCTAGCGTTCTCCTTAAACGACGAAGAACTCAGAGCTTGCAAAGCGACGCAAGCCTTCTCTTTAGCGTAACCGCTTCCCGATTCCAGCACGCGGAGGAGGTGGTTAAGTAGAGATAATCCTTCAGCTATCAACACGTGTCTACTACTCTCCAACATCGAGATTCTTGAAATTACCGTTATAACCTTCTCCTTCACGCTCTGACTAGTGCACGAATCGAGGAGGCGGACGAGAACGGGGACGAGTCCTTGAGATACGGAGATCATCAGGCTCTTGTCGTCTTCCTTAAGCAACGAATCGATCGCGGAGAGCTTCGATTCGGCTCCTCCGATCTGTAATCGGATAACTAGATTCTTCTCCGACGATGGAATCGAGACGGTTCCGCTTCTGATGAGAACCTCGGCGTCTTTGACGTGGCGATCGAGTCTGGCCGTGATTGAGTCGACGTCGCTCTGCGTCTTGAGCTTTCCCTCCGATAAATCCGGTCCCTCGCACTTACCCGCAACGGAGACGGCGTCGTGTAGCGTCTCTCGAACGGAGGCGAGGAGGTCTAGAGATAGCTGATTGGAAGAAGAGGCGGGGAGATCGGAGAGGTGAGTGTTGAGATGGGAGAGTTTGAGGTGAATCGAAGACCATTTGGATTTGAAGCTGAGGAGGTTGGGGATACGGTCGAGGAGAGAGGAGATGAGCTCCGTTAAACTCCCGTCAGCGTCGTTATCCACCGGCATCGGAGAAGCGGTGGTGTGGAGAGAGAGAGAGAGAGAGAGAGGTGTGAATTTAATTGGGAAGTGAAGCTGCTTGCTTGCTAGCTTTAGCTTTGTGCCAGTTGGGAAAGAGCGAAATACGGGAGGGGTAAGTAAGTGAGTTCCCATGCACTTTGCCAAAGCGCGTGAGTTTCTTTTGCACTTTCTTCGTCAACCCCCAATAGAATATCATGCATGTTACGTGGAAACACACAATATCAGTACCTTTTTTTTTGACAATCAGTACTTTTTTTCTAATTAACAAGTTTATTAGTACTACTATTAGTTGGGCTTTTGGGGTCTTTTGGACATTTTCTATAAGGATTAAATGAATCATACAGATTGTAAATGTTTACAATACTAAAATAGTAATCATGGTTGTATTTGGAAATGACAAAATTAATATTTGTACAAATTTGTTAGGACGACACGTAAGCAGGCAAAAACAATTTGTTGGTTTTCCAAAATTTACCAAAAAAAAAAAACAATTTGTTGGTTTTTTAAATAGCACTGTATATAACTAAGGAATACTGATTTGGTTTGAGCAAAGAAACAAAAAAAAACAAAAAAGAAGCAAAGATGGCGTGAAAACGACTTTGTAATAAATGTTATTAACCATTTGGTCAAAAGAAATGTTATTAAACAAATCTGTCTTGTAGAAAAAGGTACCGTTGGTCTTACTAACTTGACTAAAGGCTTGTTAATATTTCGAACCGGATTTGATTAGATTAAAATTAATTTAATACTATTTTGAATTTGCATATTCTTATAAAAATATGATCATATCAAATAAAATATTTCAATAACCATAATGATTAGATTTTTTTTAAAAAAAACTAACAAACTAAAAATATAATAAAATTAATTAAACAATTTAATAGTTCAAATCCAAAATCAAAAGAAAGAAAAACACATTTAAACTTTATTCACCAGATCTTTATCTTTTTTTTTTACTCTAAATTTTCATTTTATTTATAAACAATCCCAAAAAATTACAAAGGCAAAAGAACAAATGAAACGAACAGAAACCAGCAACAAAAAAACTCTAATAAAAAAAAGCAAGCCAAACCGCAAGAACAGAGTTTTGGCTAGGAGTGAGGACTTGTCTTCTAGCTAGAGGATCCAACCTGAGTCTCAATAACTGGAAGACCTCTGCAATAAGAGACCCTGAGGGCTTCTCGACAGCTGAGTGGATTCTCTTGTTTCTTTCTTTCCAAAGCAGATACAATACTGCTTGATGAACAAGTCTCACAATCAGAGTTATATTACTATCTCTTGAGGGGGAATTCAACCATCTAAGCACTGCATCAAAGTCTGTTGGAGGATTTAACTGCTGGCGCGATAAGAAGAAAGACCAAACCTGGTTACTATAAGTACAATCGAAGAAAAGGTGTTGACGACTTTCTGCATTTCCTGCGCAAAGAACACAGGTTGTAGGTACCGACAAGCCCCAACTCAGCAGTTTGTCTCTAGTGACCATGCGATCTCTAGCAGCAATCCATGCAATAAATGCATGTTTGGGAATTCTACCCTCAAACCACACTGCTTTATGCCAGGGAACTTGCGGCGGAGAAGGATATAAGGCTCTCCATGTTGCTCTCGTCGAAAAGGTACCGTTCCCACGCCCCACTTCTGGATACCAAACATACATGTCATCTACTTCAGAGTTCAGAATCTCTTGAGCATTAGGTAACACATCCCTCACCATCAACAGCAGAGGGCTCCTACTTCGACTACGGTCTAGCCTCCAACCTTCATCTGTTAACGCATCCGCTACCACCGCATTAACATTTAGCCCCGTCACCAGATCTTTATCAATATAAATCTTCACCACTTAAAAAAATTACAGACACATTAGTTTAAACTTTAAAAATTATATTTTGAAATAAAATTAAAAATTATATCATGATCGAGTTTTTCGCCATTTTATGATATTCTTCATGATATTTATCTTCTAATTCAAAAAAATAAAGTTATTATTTTCTTCTTTAATCTGAAGTCTATTTAATTTTAAAAAGAAAATTTTAATTGTTTTATTAATAAAATTTTGATGTATTTAAGAACCAGGGTTTGATTGGTTCGTTGGGTCACCGATTTTTGAGTTTTTAACGGTTCAATATGAGTTTTTAACCGGTTTCATTTTAGTTAGATTTAGCACTAACTCAACCCGCATTTGTGTCCGGTTCACGGTTGAACCTGGTCCGACCGCCAGTTCAGTTCGGGTTTAAAAACACTGGTTTAGGTGATTTGTACTAAATTACAAACTCATTATTATTCAAACATTATTTTGAAAAAAAATACTTAAAATTTATTATTATTGAATTCGTCATTCATAAAGTAATCTAAAACTCACTATTATCGAAAAAAAATTAAACTGAAAATTTTAGAGTAATTTAAATGTTTTGTGGAATGTTTCAGATGAGTTTTTTAAAAATAAAAATAAAAATTCAAATCTCATCTGAGATTTAGAATTGTTTGAAGAAATCACTCCAAATTCTTTGTTTCACCTATAATTATGTGATATTCACTAAAATTAAACCACTTCAAATTTCAAATTCAATATGATCCTTACTGTTTTTTTTCGTCTCGCAAAGAGATAACATTCTACAAAAAAAGATATGTGTGAAATAACCAAATAAAATATCAAAAGAGCAACTTTCTCAAATGACGCTAAAACAATCTTTCTACCAAAAAAAGATCAAAATAAGTTTTATTAAATGCATACAGAACATTTCAACTCTTATTTTATAAATATTTAAATACATCTAATTATTTAAATAAATAAAAATAAAACAGTGATAAAAATAATTTTATTTAATTTTTGAATAGTAATTTTTTAATTCAATCTTTTTTATTTTTATTCTTTTCTTGTTGAAACTATTTTTCAGATTTTATTTTAAGCTTTAGTATTTAGCTATTTACTTTTCAACATCCAAAATCCCAACTCCCAAGACTTCATCCTTCAGAAAAATTAAATTTAGAGTCAGAATTTTTTTTTAACACCAACAAAAAAAAGTCTCACCCAAACTCCGCAAACAAAAAAAAAAACCTAGACTAAATTCCTGATGTCAAAAAAAAAAAAGAAAAAAAAATCCTAGACTAGTCTCCAAAATTGAAAATTGCTTCAATTCGATCGAGCGAAAGGGTCTAAGAGAGATGCAGAGAATCTCCATTCCCATCTCCGGAATCAGAAGACTCTCCGTCACCTCTCTATCGACATCTTCTTCCGCTTCAAACCGCGTTACACTCGCCGGTAAGAAAAACGTTCTTCCTTTTCAAATTCAGACCAAACATTTCCGAGTAACTACCACCACCAATCTCTCCAGTTCTTGGATAATTCGATTTGGTGATTCTCGATTTTGATGTTGTTGTTGTTGTTTTAGATCAGCATCGGTTGTTGAAACAAGTTGTCGAATCATGCAAATCTCCAACAAACTCCAAATGCGTTCTTCAAGCACATGCTCACATCTTCAAACTCGGTTACGGAACACACCCAACTCTCCTCGCCTCAATCGTTACATCTTACAGACGCTGCAACCTCTCGCACATCGCTCGCCGCCTCCTCACCTGGTTCCTCTCCTCCTCTCCTAACGTCTCCAACACAAACTTAATCATCGAGAGTCTTATGATAAACGGTGAGTCCGGTTTAGCCAACAAGGTTCTCCGTAAAGCGAGTGATCGTAATGTCATCACTTGGAACTTAATGATTGGTGGTTATGTAAGGAACGCACAGTACGAAGAAGCTTTGAGAACTCTCAAGGATATGATTTCCTTTTCCGATATTAAACCGAATAAGTTTACCTTCGCTTCCGGTTTAGCTGCTTGTGCTCGTCTTGGAGACTTGCATCATGCCAAGTGGGTGCATTCTTTGATGAGTGGGGTTGAGTTTAATAATAATCCGATACTTTGTACTGCTCTTGTCGACGTGTACGCAAAGTGCGGAGATATTGAGACTTCAAAAGAGGTTTTCTATGGAGTTCAGAGGGACGATGTGTCTGTCTGGAACGCGATGATCACAGGCTTCGCAACGCATGGACTCGCCAAAGAAGCGATCAGAGTGTTCTCGGAGATGAAACATGTTTCACCGGATTCGATAACGTTTCTTGGGATGTTGACAGCGTGTAGCCACTGCGGTTTGCTTGAAGAAGGGAAAAGGTACTTTGACATGATGAGTGAGAGGTACTCCATAGAGCCGAAGCTGGAGCACTACGGAGCCATGGTTGACCTGCTGGGACGAGCAGGGAAGGTGAAAGAGGCGTATGAGTTGATAGAATCGATGCCAGTGGAGCCAGATTTGGTGATTTGGAGGTCTCTTCTCAGCTCCTCTAGAACCTACAAGAACCCCGAGGTTGCAGAAACCGCGATACGGAATCTCTCAAAGGCGAGGAGCGGAGACTATGTGTTGCTTTCCAACATATACAGCTCCACGAAGAAGTGGGAGAGCGCACAGAAGGTGAGAGAGCTGATGAAGCAAAAAGGAATCCGGAAAGCGAAAGGGAAGAGTTGGGTGGAGTTGGGAGGAGTGATACATCGGTTTAAGGCGGGAGATACATCTCATAGAGAGACAAAGGATATATACAAACTGTTGGAAGAGCTGATGCAGAGAACAAAGTCTCGAGGGTTTGTGCCTGACACTGGTTTGGTGTTGATGGATGTCTCTGAAGAGGAGAAAGAGGAGAACTTGAACTACCATAGCGAGAAGCTTGCGTTGGCTTATGGGATCTTGAAGAGTAGTCCAGGATCTGAAGTTAGGATTCAGAAGAATATTAGGATGTGTAGTGATTGCCACAACTGGGTGAAATCAGTGGCCAAGTTATTGAATAGAGTGATTATAATCAGGGACAGGATACGGTTTCATAGGTTTGAAGATGGGTTGTGTTCTTGCAAAGATTATTGGTAAGAGAGGAGAAACCACCCCTGAAACCAGATGTTAAACTTCTGGTCCAGTGAAGTTTTGAGTGTTCTAAGAATGAGGCTGAGCTTTCCATAGATCTGTTTCTACAATCTGCTACATTTACTTTGAAGCTTCGTTATGGTTTTACTGTTATTGAAAGGTTAGAAGGTTGAGGTTTCCGAGGTTTTGGTTTTGTGGGGTTTATACGGGTATCTAAAAGTTGTAGATAATTTATGATGGTTAATTTACCAATTTTCCCAAACAATTCAAATATGTTAAAATCGGCGAAAAAAAAATCCGACCTGCCGGAATCGAACCAGCGACCTAAAGATCATCTGTTGTAAACAACTACAGTCTTCCGCTCTACCAACTGAGCTAAGGTCGGCTTGTTGTTTCTTTAGATAGAATATTATTTATACTCATAACTTCATTAAGGTAATTATGGAAACAACATGGATCTCAAGTCTCAACCAAAAAGGAAGAAAGCGGAAAACGTTAAGTTGTTGTAAGGAGAAATTGTTTATTCATATCAACTATGGTTTTCCTCAACGATCAAACTATATACTAACTAATTTGAATAATGTCTCTCTTTTTTTTTAAGAAAAATTAAGTAAGAAAAAGAAGAAGCAAGTCCCATCCATTTTTCTCATTATAAATTGATATCATGTCTCTTTGCGAAGAACTTTCCTGTGATAGCTTGATCAGGAAGCAATACAAGTCAGACTCCAGTATCAGCTCCATCTTCTGCTGAGATGTTCCCCACATAACCCGTCACTGCTGTTTTCACCCAACCGGGACAAAAGCAGTTTGCATATATCTTCTCTCCTTCTGGTCTCTCAAAAGCACGTTGCTGTTCCACTTCTCCATTCTGAGTGCTAAGCCTATTATGCATTGCTAACCAAGTTATAAATGAGTACTTAGGTGTTGCTTGGTGGAACCAAACAGCCTTTACACAGTCACACTTATGATGTGCTAGCCGAGAGAATGCCACGTCTCGTGAGTAGAGAAAACCGAACTATAACCCGAACTTCTCCTCCATAGATTGACGTTTGCATCTTCCACCATTGACCCTTTGATTGAGTCGATTAGATCCTCAACCTCATTGTACCTCAGAACTCTATGCCTCCTTCTCCGGTGATGAAATATTACATCACTCACAGCCAGTCATATAGTATTAAATAATTATTAAAAAATTTAAATTTATCGAAAAAATAAAATTATAGTTTTCTTCTGAAAATTTTAAGAGAAAAATTGCTCAATTTTTTTTACTAAAAACAGATGTCAGGTTCAAAATTTCAAGATCTTTGTAGGTTTTATATGAGTTTGAATAACTCGTTTAAATTATTTTCTAAATTTTAAATTTATATATACTTTAATTTTCTTCAAAATCTAGAGGCAAAAATAGCATATAACATTTCACTGTGGTGAATAATGTCTATCAAAATACATAATTAACATAGAATTACTTTAGTTTGAATAATTGGATGAAGAATCAATAGATATGTCAAATATTTTTGGTGGTTGAATATTGTTTAGCTATTTAATTTTGACTATTTTTATATTTTTTAAGTATTTTGAACAATTTCTAAATATCTTATATTTTTGGATTTTAAGTCTATAAAACTAACTAATATATTTAATAAGTATAGATATCTGATTCGGATCTGTTCAGATATCTGAAATATTTTGATTTGGATTAGGTTTGGTTCATGTTTTTCCTAGATATCAAAATTTTAAACCCATTCTAATCGTAACTCAGTTTCATTTCGGATTTAGTGCTAATTTTTAGGATCGGTTCAGTTCGGTTCGAAGATCGGACTCTGGTTCTTGTCCAGCCTTATATATTCCTATGTGGCTAGGAGAGGGACACGGCACACATACCAGTTTTGTTGTTCGCCTTCATCACAAAATATAAAACTTTGCCGTCTTTCCCACATTCACAGCGACCCGAAAGAACAAAAAAAATGGCCAGCCGAAAAAGTCTGATTAACGTCCACCGGATCATCCGCTCCACGTTAATTAGCCGGAGATCCGTCACTCCTGCCGCCGCAACACGAGCCCATCCCATTTTCCGGTAATCAAATTTTAACATACCCGTATAAGGAAGATGATTTTGTTTCCTTAATTTTTTTTTCCGTTGATTTGCTTTTTTTAGAAATCGAGTTGATTTGAGGGCGAGGTTCTTCTGCGGGAACACGTCGAGTCCACAAAACCTTGATATTGATCTCTCTAACGAAGAGAAGAAGAGGATAACGATCAACAGGTATGGTCCATTTTTGAACAAGAAAATATAATGTTTGATTTTGGTGATTTGAGTTCTTTTTTTTTTGTGAAAATAAAGATTGTTGTATAGGAGCAAGCAGCGAGGTTTTCTGGAACTTGATCTGGTTTTGGGTAACTGGGTTGAGGAGAATGTTAGTTCCATGGACGAAACCACTGTCAAATCCCTAATTCATGTCCTCGATTTGGTAATGTTTCTTTTGTCTCTATTTCACATCTCATAGGTTTTTTTAAATTCCATATAGTTTTCTTCATATATATATACATCTTCTCACAAGATCGTTGGGTTAGTTATTTTTGTATAATACTGGTTAATTGTTTAGTTATTTTAATGTGTTGTGGTAATTATGAGACTGTTTGAGTGATTATAATCTTGAAATGATGTTGTTATGTGGGTGTCCCAATTGTTAGATGATTTTGCTCAATGAATAGTGGTGAATCTGTATGATTAAGGAAGTTAATACAAAATTTATTGGCTCCCTGCAGGAGAATCCTGATCTGTGGAAATGGCTAACTGCTCAGGAACAGCCTCCGGAGATAGTGAGCTCAAACCCGGTAAGACATAATTAACCTCTTTGATTAATATCATATTTATTTAAAAATCAGAAATATTCAGTGACTTGATAAATCCTTTCTGGTTGTAATGAATGATTAAAAGGTATTCTTGGCGTTGCACAAGAAAGTCATGACGAATCTGAACAAGCATGCAGCACCAGAGACGCGTGCAGCAGCTGGACAGCCCTGGGTCAAAGGTTGGGATGATTTCAAGAGAGGCCGTGACGCTCCCATCTCAGGGAACCAGTAAAAGAAAAAACTCGCTCTCTTCCTTACAAAAGCAGTAAACTGCAAAAACACGTTTATATAAAAGTATCTTATAAATATAATAATGTGGCTGGCCGTGAAGAAGGCCGTAGCTATAAATGTGTCTCGGTAGTGACACGATGAGATAGATAAAAATACAGTCTGGTTTGTGGAAGTTCTTGATATGTTAGTACTTATGTGTTTGTTGAAATTGATGTGTTTTTTCTTGCCTTTTCAATGAGCATTTTTTCCTCTAGCTCAACTTTCTCGACATATGCAGAACTGATAATTTCATTAAGAATCAATGTGTCCTTGCCATTATTGTATTTAAGTGTGTGAACAAGTGAATTGAACTTTATTAGAAGACTAGATAGGACCTGAATAGCTTGATCCTCATCACTCACATTAATGTTCAAGTAGTAGCATGAGCATATAGAGCTTCTACTTGCCCTGTACAGGCTAAGTATTGTTGTATATTTATTTAAAGCACATTTTTTTTTTCTTTTCCAAGTATATTCTTGGTCCAACGATCAACAATTACATCATCTTTATTATTCACATTTTAGTCACTCATCTTCCTCATGATTCTTATTAAACTAGTTCTTTTAGCTGATGTTTCTTCCAAAATACTCTCAATATCATATGTATACAAAAAAAAAAAAAAAAATCAAATACAGTTATACATACTGATACTTAATAACACAGAAAGGATATATTACCTTAGTTGTGCCAAGTTTCTCATTTATTTTTGATAGTGAAAGACTTGGTTTCACCTATGTTTTTGTACTTCATTTTGCTTACTCTCGGACAATCAGCCTCTGTATCATCCACCTTCTTGTGATAATAGTTTCTCAGCACTGGAATTGCTTCAAATGCCAGAAGTAGAAAAGCAACATCATAATGAACAAAGTTTATCTAAATTGTACAAAGTTATAAATATATAAATTGGACACTCCGAGAATATTTTTTGGAAATAAAGGAATACTGAAGGTTGAAATAACTGATTTGTTGCTGCAACCACTGGGACTTCTCCAATAACCAAGACACATCATCCAAGTTCTTCTGGAAAGCAAAACATCCTCAAATGTTGTGCATATATATAGATCACTGAGAACTTTGAGAAAGAAACCTTCCACAGACGGTGTCTTTTCCAGTTTTTTTTGTTCTAGGATAACGATGGATAAGAAGTACAAAACTACTATCTTCAAACGGTCCCCAGAACCAGGCCTTTTAATTGCAACGGCTTTTCTCTGCATAATCAAATGTTATCTTCTTCCATGTTTCAAAATGCTTCTTAATGAAGGATATTATTACCCATCCTTTTATAGTTGTTGGGATAAGCATGGCAGTATAGTCCCATAATAAGACTCAATTTATCTGAGGGTTTGTTGGAACGTTATTGACAATGAACCATAACTCCATTTCCTTTGGTACTTTAGCTGTTCGAAAATAAGCATACATATTCCCATCCACTTGTGTTGTGTGTTTTTAAAATAAAACAAATGTTTGAACTGTGTGCTCTTGTAGAATCAGTCCATTTCCGTCTGCTTTAACTTGTTCGTTAGAAGACTTATCATTTTGCCGACGTAACACAAAAATGAAATGTTAGTTACTTTCTCACACTCGTTTGGAGGAAAGTACATCTGCAACTCTTGAATTGCTTCAGTTTCCTCCTCTGCATTCAACATTCAAAGCTTTTAAGTTTTAATGAGTTATTCATAGTTATACACTCAAAGAATCGAAGATTTACTAAGGTGAACACAACTTATACTATCCAAACTCTACATTTTAGTAAACAAAAGATTTGAGCCATGTTATTTTTATGCTGGATACCGTATATGAATTCCAATATTCAGATATTGTTCGTTTGGACACAATTGCACTAGCATCTAGTATCACCTGGATGTAAAATGCACAACATCTAGAAAACTTAGATGTTTGAGATGCAAAAATGTAAAGTTTGGATTCAGCATTTGCCTCTCAATATTCAAAAGACTTAAGTACTCATCAATATAAATATAAAAGATAACTAGTTTATCCTAATTATTATTAGAGGTCATTGTATTTTTTTTTTATAAATGTAAGATTATGTTTTCCATAAAACCATAAATCATTTTTGCAAAAAAAAAGAAATCACTTTTTACACTAAAGCCGTAAAATCATATTTCCACTATAACCGTAAAATCATGTTTTCTCTCCAAAATTACAAAATTATGTTTCCCATAAATAATAAAAAATCATGTTTTCTTTCAAAACCCGTAAAATTGGATTTTAGTGCCAAAACGCAGAATCAAATTGCCCCGTACACTACAAGAAAACATGGCACATTCTGACGAAAATTCCGACGGACAATAATGTAGTCGGAAAATTCTGAGAAAATTCTGAGGAAATTCTGAGGAACCCAAATATTTAAGAGTCGTCGGAATTTCGTCTGAATATTCCGACGAAATACCGAAGAAATATGATTTATCAAAAATTTCTGATACTGACCAAAACACATTTGTATTGAGGTTTCGGTTTGGGGTTTTGGGTCCTCAGATTTTTGTCGGAATATTTTAACAAAATTCCGATGAAATTCCGACGAAATTGCTTTGATACTAGAGTTTCAGTTTGGGGTTTTAATTCCTCTGAATTTTGTCGGACCGCTGTTCTTCATCTTCAACAAATTCACCAACTCTCGCATCAAATCTGGAGTCGGTGTTATCCCATATCCTTTCAGCTTATCTTCCAACTCTTCGCTAGATATCTCTCCCTTTAGGTTCTTGTTGTGTAAAGTTTGTGCATAAGCTTTGAGTCTCGCCTCGTGCCTCTTGCTTTTTGTCGAACACTTCACCACCCTCATCACTGGTTTCTTGAGAGGAGGGGTTAGGAAAGAAGCTGGTTTCTTCCATGATGTGAGAGGACGGGGTGGGAAAGAAGCTGTGAACAGAGGAAAAGCCATGAGGATGAAAACCATTTTTTTTCTCTGTAAATTTGGAACTGTTTTGGAGAAGAAGAAGATCAAACCGGGGTTATAAAGAAACAATGGACGAAATGTTTTGTCGTGTATCAACTGGTTAATCGCAAGAGATTTGTGGTACATACCATTCGCGTGATATATCACAATTTCAAAACCATTAATACTATTTCTTTTTTATTTGAGATAAAAAAATAATGATAATAATAACGATTAAAACATACTTAAATTTATAATTCTATATCTTTTGAAATTAGAGTAAAATTGGCTAATTAGGTCGGAAATTTTTGAGAAAATTCTGAAGAAATACCGAGGAACCCAAATATTTAAGAGTCGTCAGAATTTCGTCAGAAATTTCGACGAAATACCAACGAAATATGATTTATCAAAAATTTCTGATGAAATACTGACCAAAACACCTTTGTATTGAGGTTTCGGTTTGGGATTTTGGGTCCTCAGATTTTTGTCAGAATATTTTAACAAAATTTCGATAAAATTCCGACGAAATTGCTTTGATACTAGAGTTTCAGATTGGGGTTTTAATTCCCCAGAATTTTGTCGGAAAATTCTGACGGAATTCCGACGAAATTGGTTTCTTCGTCAGAATTGCGTCGGAATTTTCAGACAAAATTCTGACGGATATTTGAATTCCATAAGAAATATTTAATATAAATGTAAAATTGGATACCGGCATGGTTGCACAAACATAGATTAAGTTTCTAATAGGATGTGAGTTAACAATTTTCAATTTTTTCAACTTATAAAATATGTTTCGAATATATCAACGAAACATAATATCTCGCATAAATAACTATGTGTTTTAACAACCTAATATCAGAAATCTAACTTGCAATGTCAATTATGTGTAATATCATCTCATATAAACACTTATAAACTAACAGATGTACATAACTCTGTCTAAATTATCAAAATATGTTAAATATTATTATATGTCAATTTTTTCATGTTTTGCAGCCCTAAATCTAATTTCGTCGGAATTTCGCCAGATGTTTCTGACGAATTTCTGACAAATATGAAACAAAGAATATGCTATATTTGTAGGAAATATTCCGACGGAATTCTTGTGGGACGCCAAAACCTAAAATTTTCCGACGGAATTCTGATGAAATATTCCATCATAATTTTTTATTTAAGAACATCAATCTCTTCTCCTTCCTCATTTCTCCTATCTCTCTCTCTCTCTCTAAAATCTCAAAAGTTATCTTCAATCCGCTTTTTCTAATCTGAGTACCCAACACACAAAACCCCTCAAATTCACCCACAAATCATGTAAGTCATCTCTTTTCTTTCTTAATTAAGTTATATTAGCTTTATGATATTAGATTTTTTGGGTTTTAGGTTTTGAATGTTAGATTTTTGTTAGGATGAAGAGTTTTATGAATTAGATCTACTGTTTTGTTGTTAGGTTGTGGTTTAGATAGGTTTTGATTGTGATTTTGTAGGTTGTTTGTTTAATTTATTGTTTTGTGGAATTTATAAAGTCTTTATTATTTTATAAAACAATTCAGTTTTTAAAACGTTTTAAGAGTATTTATAATTTTTAAAAATTATAATAACTATATAATATATATATATATATTTGTTTAAAAGAAAAAAAAATCAGGTTTTTCTGTTATTTGTTTTTGTTTTAAAACGTTTTTATGGTTTATAAAATATTTTAAAGCTTTTGTAAACATATTTTAGGTTCAATAAAAATTTTTAAGTTTTTTATTATTCTATAACATTTTACTGTTTTAAAAAAATTATCAAGACCTTTTTAAAATAATTATACTATATAAACCTTTTAAAAAAAACTTTCAGATTTTTCTTTGCTTTTTCAGTTTAAAATGTTTTTATGATTTTGTAAAATGTTTCAAAGCTTTTACAAAAAAAAAAAATAGGTTTTATAATTTTTTTAAAGTTTGTAATGATTCATATATTTTCATATGTTTTTTTAAATTTATCAATACGTTTTTAAAATAATTATATTATAAATTGTTTTTTAAATTTTAGTTTTTATTGTATTTATATATGAATAATATTTTTTATTATAAAAACATTGTGAAAAATTATTTTACAAAAATAGAAATTAAGTAAATAAATTATTATATTTTAAATGATTTTTTATTATTATTTTGCAAAATTTTCCGACGATAATTATCCGTCATAATATTCCAACAAAAATTTTCGCCAAAAATTTCCGACGAACATGATCGTCAGAAATTTGTGACGGATAATTTTCGTCGGAATTGCGGCATTCATTCCGATAAAATTTTGACATTTTTTTCCGACCAAATGAAACCGACAACGTTTGTTGTCGGAATTTCGTCGAAAACGGTTTATTTCGACGAAGTACCGACGAAATCTTCCGTCAGAATTTGAATGTTTTTTTGTAGTGGTAAAAACTGCATAATCAAATTTTCCTCCAAAACCACAAAGTTATGTTTTTCCGTCAAAACTAAAAAAAAATGTATTTTCCGCCAAAATCCAAAAATTGATTTTCCGCAAAAATCAGAAATCAGGTTTTCCTGTCATTTTCCTGTCATTTTCCTGTCAACACAGGAAAAACGCAAAATCATTTTTTATTGTCAAAATCGCAAAATTGAATATTTCCGCCAACACCGTAAAGTTAAGGTTCACCGCTAAAACCAAAGAATCATGTTTTCCATTAAAACCGCAAAATTGTAGTTTCTACCAAACCATAAAATAGTTTTTTCTCGCCAAAATTATATAATTGTTTTTCAACCAAAACCGTAAAATAGTATATCCCTGCAAACTGTTGAATTGCGTTTTTCTGCCCATAAAATTGCATTTTCCCAAAACTATAACGTCGTATTTTTCCGAGAAGTAAGAAATTGTGTTTTTCCGCTAAATCGCAAAACCAAGGTTTTTCACCATAATGTCAAATTATTTTTTTCTGCCAAAACCACAAAATCAAGTTGACTACCTAAACCGAAAACATGATTTTTCCCAAACCGAAAACATATTTTTTTGCAAATCTGCAATTGTGTTTTCTGTTAAATCCGCAAAATTAAAATTTCGGTGAAAAGTGCTACTGCCAAGAATGCAAATTTAGTCTTAGATGTATTTGTGTTACAAGAAAAAAGTCTTAGATATATTTATTCGAATATTTTAACTGATTTTTTTAGTATGAACAAATATCATCTATTTTAATTTTTTTATAAGTACTAATAGTAATCAATTGCTATAATAAAATAAAAAACAAACAACTTAGCATATAGATGATACATCGGGAGGTTAATCCTACTATATAAAAGGAACATTTATTTAGATTAGTATCTGAATATTTGATTGAGATGATACAAAAACGAGCATGGCTTTTGTATTCATGACCAGTTGAGATTTAGAATTATAAAAGCAATAAGGGAAATGGATCGTCCAGTACTTACTTTACGTTTTTAGCGATTAATAATGCATTAGATAGATACACTATAAGGAACACCCATTCCGGTAACACCGGGTTTAGAGAGGGGCTTCAAAAGCTCGTACTTAACAACGCCTGCTCCAGCTCTGTTCTTTAGAGAAACGTTCACGTTCCTCTCATCTATCACTTCTTCTAGATGTTGGAGCCTGCCTTTGAACCGTTTGTAGGCTGCAAAGATGGCAGGATCGTCGGCCCAAGATGATTCTGGCTCTTCTCCCAGATACTCTTCGTCTGGTGAATGTGTCGAAAGAAGATCCAGAGTCACCATCACTTGCGTCGCCTGCTTCTGCGACGGGAATGTCTTAAGCAATACCTTCTCTGGCTCCTCGTAGAACTCTTTTAGCTCTTCCTCTGTTGGCTCTTCCACTGGCATTCTTATCCTTGTTGTGGTTGGTCGGTTGGGAAAGTACCCTCCATACCCGTACTGTCCAAAGTTTACAGCTGCATGGTGACCTGAAGCCACCCACGCAATCGTAGTAACCACGCCAATCAAGTCATCTTGTGTTTTGAGGACAGGCCACCATGGCTCGTCTTTCTTGTCTCCATGCCCTATGTTCCTCACTTCACTCCACCATCCTTGGAGCTCCTCATCCAACATGATCAGTGCCTCATCTGGATAATAGTGTTTCACATATTCTGTTATCCATTCCTTAAGTGCATCCCACAACATTAAACCGTCATTCGCAAATGGGTAGTCTGGTATCGTAAGCCGCAGTCCATGTTCTGCTGTCTCATCTTCCACAGCCAGCCCCCTGTCAATGAACAATTTTTTTAATGTTTGCTTAGTTAGTAATTTAATTATGGTGTGAAAATATATACAAAATATTATACAAGAGAGACAGAACCCTAACGATTACCTGCTGATGAGGTCTGCAGGTAAACCTTCCCTGTCGAACCTCCATAGTTTAGCATAGACGTCTGAACTTAGCTCTAATGAATATTTGCCTGGCCAGAAACAAGTCTCAATGATTCCACCTGCGTTGACGAGACTTTGGCGTGCACGAGCATTGATCTCCATGGTGTAACGGAAGTGAGGATGCAAAAGCCTATAGATAGGATGCATGGTACTTAGTTGTCTGTTTGCAGCTATTATGTATGGTTCCATACAACAATGAGTCCTCAGCCTGTAAAATTTTCCATCTCATTATTAGTTAGCTATAGAGTAACATATTTGTAATGAAATTAATATATATGCAGTTAAATTCAAAAACTTCTTTGTCTAGCAAAAAAAAAAACTTATGTATGAGCCATGAGATTTTAGGGGCTTTGGACGACTTAGTAAAGATTTCAATAATTTGGGGATCTCATTTAATTACAAATTTGGAAGCTTATGCATATATATATTTTCAAAAAAAAAAATTTGGGGCTCGAGGCAAAATGTTAATTTCATCAGGATTGGCCCATGATCTATTCTATAATGTTTATACCAGTGAGAAATAAGCTGATGATAACCGGCATCATGAGCAACAACGTGAGTCTTAGCAAGCTTCCATAGCCAGCAGGAGGTAGCATCATAGCCTGGTTTGAAGACCTGTCTCCATTGGGGCCTGTTGACATCTGGGGGACGAGTTAACTCAATGGCAACAGGCCTCAATGTGCTATCATCGCTGAGGAAGAATAGTGTTCGAGAAGCATATAAGGTGGTATCATCCAACTCTCTCACTTTGTTCACATAAGGTAGAAGCAAATCGTGATAATCCAACATGAATAATCTCTTAGTCTTTAGGGCCTGCGTACATACATTATTCATTACGGAAATCCTCTATATGCAATTATTCATATATGCTTTTTGTTAAACATGTAGATACCAAAATATTACCTCATCAACTGACATGACTCCTCTGATTTCTTTTTCCACAATGTCCCAAGTAATGAGTGACTTGGGATCACCATAAACCGCGGGGTCTAGTTTACTTTTCAACGGCCACTCCTAGAATAACAATTACGGTGTGATTGTATGAAATGATTTGAGTAAAATAAAGTAAAGTGGAAAAAAATTTCAGCCTATTTGCTCTGATTTTATCCAATCAAGTGGAAAATGATTTCATCTTATTTATTATGTGAAAAATGTGCTTAAATTAGAGTAGATATTCCTTTAACGGAAAGATTAGCAACTTTGTTACTTTTCATTTTTCCCATTTCCACTTTATATTTTTCACTCTTTTACTCCACTACTTAACCAATCACACTCGACATCTTAGAGCCCGACATGTTCAAACGCAGTGGTTACGGTTGCAGATATGAAAGTTTGTAGATGCAGGTGGTTGCAATTTCAAGTGTTATTAAGCTTTTTTTATGACTGGTATAGAGATTTAAGCCCAGTTGTGATTCCGCTTTCATGTACAACGTTTGGAAATTGTTGCGTTTGCGGAATATTTGTGACTGGTTAATTATAAGATATTACATTAATTTAATGATACAAAACTAATATTAACGTATTATAACAATAAAAAAATATAAAAAATTTATTATTGTAATAAAATATAATAATTATCAATATAATATGATTAATAAAATATTATGTTTATTTATTTTAGTTTTTAAATTAGTTGAAAGTTATAATCTTAATAAAATTTATTTTGAAAAGTTATATTAAAATATTTTAAAGAATATTTTATTTTGTTTAATATATGTGTATATCTTTATATATGTATGTATTAATTTTTAAAAATTCTACAGAATAGTTAGTTTAATTTTTTTAATAAAAATATTATGACACTGTTTGTGAATTTAAATTAATATATAAATTTTGCATATATGTATTTATAATATTTCCATTTTAAATTTTTTCTGAAAATATTTTTATATTTATTTATCATTGAGCAACTGCAAACACTAGCTGGAACTAACTTGGTTATAAGAGGTTTGGAACGGTTTGAAGTGATTTGTAGCGGATTGTATGATTGTTTCAAAAAGCTGTCAACTTCTATCAACCGCAAAAACTGTGTTTGCGAGGAAACCAATCAGATCCTTAATCTAATTAAAACCAGAAAAATGTTTTTTTCCTTATCGACCATTACACATGCATGGATCTTGCTTTATTTTTTTTTTTAACATTATGGATCTTGTTGCTTTATCGGAACAAGCATAACACTTAAAATATGAGCTAAAGAGGTATATAGCTCACTGTAACTAGCTGAATGGAATATGGATTCAGGCCTGCAAGTGTCTGGCGAGCAAACTCGTTGTCTCGGATCCACGAAAACCTATCCTCTGAATCAAAAGTCAGAATGAAAGGAAAGTCAGATAAATTGTAGTAGATAGACAGTATACAACTGGATTGATGTAACGGAGGACTAAAGAAGAGACAGGGAAGTTGGTACTGTTAAGAAGAATTGGGGGATCAAACTGGAGAAGATTATCTTGAGCTTCAGCAACAACTTTGATTAGTTTGGGGATCATAGGTAAAAGGCCAGCTTCCTTGGGAATGTCGATGCCAACATCAAAGAGATCTTCTATGGACTTGAAGTGTGGGAAAGGCAAATTGGGATCAAGCAGAGCAGCCTCGATCTGTGGGAACACGGAGGGAAGCGCTGCTAAGATGGCCTTGCCCGTGAATGCAGTGCCCTTTGTTGTAGAGAACTCCTCGTCTCTGGGGACGTAGAAGTTCCCTTTGCGTTTCTCTGAGGAGGGATCTTTGTCGCTGGGTTTGCGACCAGTCTTGCACCGTCTTGGGTATGGATGAGAGAGGCCTCCCATAACCGGACGGGCAAGTTTTTCATCTTTTTCAGGGTCACCCACATCGTTGTACACATCATAGTCATAAACGCGTTCATACTTGGCGAATTCACCAAGTCGCTCGCGGTTGTTGCCTTGCAAGCTCTCCAGCTCCTCCCTCCGCAGCCTTTTAAGAGGCTCTGGAGTTGCGGAAGGCAAGTAGGACTTGTTGGAGAAAAATATCCGCTTGGTTGGGTCAATGGACTTGGGGGTTACCCATGAGTTACATGTAAACGTAACGGAGCCGCTAGGTAACTCAAGCTCCATCTCCTTGATGAACATTTCTCTGTGGTGCTGGTTTTGTATCCTGATGGCCCCCACGGTTCCAAAGTCTTCTGGCATGTCGAACACGCACTCGTACTTCTCATTACGGGATTCGAACCAGACACGTTGTGCATAGTCTTCTACTGGATCTTTCTCCATAAGTGTCCCTGACAAGTGTGTACGTGGGGTTATAATTAATTATTGTTACTATGAATTAAGACATGGTTGCATTAACCTACTCTTTACTCCAATTATGATATATTTCCGTCTGTTTTTTCTTATAAAGCAAATGTTTATTTGATATATTTTCTACTCACCGGTGTCAGTCTCGGCGCTAATAAGCTCGACGAGCAGTGATCTGCCGCGGATATCTGTAACGACATCGAGAGGTCTCGACCAACTTAGGCTCTCCAGCAGCGTCCCTTCTTCGGCAGTTATGAATCCCTTAACTTTGATTTTCTTAACTTTCTCTTTCAGTAATTTACCTTTCTGTGCAATATTGGACTGTGAGGCTGTGATCTTACATCGTCCACGGAAGTTTTGACGACGACACGGGTTGTCTCGGCGTCCTGTCAAAATGGGGTTGATGAGTGCTGATGGTTTGGGGAACAGAGAGCTGAGGCTCTGTGCTGTGCTCAAGGTCTGGAGACTCGGCGACTTTTTACTAAACATATTTTATCTAATTGCTTCTGTTCCGCATACCATCCTCTCCATCCCCGCTTCATCTCTTTATACAAGTCTAAATATTACCCTAGCTTTGTCTTTTATAAAAATAAAAAAATATATATAAAACCATCCAACTTGTCTAATTAAAAAAAAAAACATGTCCACCTATTTTGTTTATTTGTCCCTTCTATTGTTCTTTTATAAATTATTTCATTAATTTAGATTCTAAATTTTTAGTAATGTAAGTTATGCAATTAAAATTTACTACCAACATTCACTACTCTTACCAAACCATATTGCAAATAATAATAATCTAAAGCTGGGTTCGATTGGGTAGACGTCAATGTATATGATTTGCATAGAGGATGCATCTTCGGTTGACTTATTGTATACTAATTTCCTAATTAGTGCGGTGCTTCAGACACATGCTGAACCAGATCAAAAGAAACTCAGTTTTCTTCGCAGGAGTTTGCTTGTGGAAGACACGGTTACACTCCTTCCAGATCTGATAAGAGTGAGATGCTTCATAAAGAAGAAGAAGATTTATACAATCCCCTTCAGATTTCTCTCCACTTTTGTTTGGCCCTTTTTAGTGTAATCTCTGAAATTTCTTACATATTATTCTTTTTTTTTATTCTCTTTACATTCTTCTATTTTCCTTTGACGTATTTTCCTTTAATTTCTTGCACCCACTTGCATTTTTCGGTTTATGCTGTCCTTCTCCTCTACATAATTGTTTCCACATTTTTGTTCTTCTTAAATATCACAAATCAATATAAACACAACAATGGATCAAGATAGATTTTTTTTCAATAAATATCAAAACAATATCAATATAGATACATTTTTTTTGTTGACTAAATGTGTATTTACTGATTCTTGATCCATTGTTGTGTTTATATTTTTTGTCAAAAATGACGTGGGTCTCGTTAAAATATTAAAAGGTCGTCTATAGAATTTGATCCCAGGTTCTGTGGGTTCAATGACAGCCTTTTAAACAATACGTCATTTTCATGTATTCTGTGGTGTCAAACACCTATAGTTCTAGACAAGTTGAGAGTCCAAGATATATGAATGTTAGGGTGCGGAGTCTGAAGTTGGTTACACGTACGCTAATACCACGAATTTGGTTTTCATGTAATAGTGATCATTTCTCAAAAAACTAATCAGCAAAACGAATTCAAAATTCACTTTCTTGCTAAATAATGAGCGTGTAATAAGACATAAAGGTTGTTAAGTTACTTTTGTTGTTTTGAAGATAAGTGAAAAGGAGAAAGCGCACGTTTTTGTTGTTGTTGCCCAATTTCAACTATAATATTACCCCCACACCATCCCTTTCATACATTGACGAATGAGCACCTCTTCTTCTTGTCTCATGCGAACCTCTTCTTCTTGTCTCATGCGAACGCAAACCAGTATATTCTGTCACATTGAAAGAAGACATAAATCACTTATACGGGGCCAGATGCAATTCTAGTACACTCACTTATTGAGTTTGGAGCATTGCGAATATGGGAAGATGATCGCTTGTTATGATTGTCCAACTAACATCTACTGCACTCATTCATTTTTCAGAACAATCACTGTGTAATTATTTTCCGAGGTATTGCATTCTGTTGATGTCTATAATCTAATCTATTAATTTAGAGATCTATTTGAATTTTACCATGGCATATAATTTGGACTTATTGAATATATTATGACCAAATATGAAAATACACTGTCTATATGTATATATAATATTACAACAGAATCTTGCTTAAGATTTGTCGTTGATTTATTTTGATAATTACAAGCAATATCACTCCTATATTTATGCTTAAAATAACTGATTAATATCAACAACGGCACCAACTCTTGCATCAAATCTGTAGTCGGTGTTATCCCATATCCTTTCAGCTTATCTTCCAACTCTTCGCTAGATATCTCTCCTTTTAGGTTCTTGTTGTGTAAAATTTGTGCCTCAGCTTTGAGTCTCGCCTGGTGTCTCTTGCTTTTTGTCGAACACTTCACCACCCTCATCACTGGTTTCTTGAGAGGAGGGGTTAGGAAAGAAGCTGGTTTCTTCCATGATGTGAGAGGACGGGGTAGGAAAGAAGCTGTAAACAGACGAAAAGCCTCAAAGCCATTTTTTTCTCTGTAAATTTGGAACTGTTTTGGAGAAGAAGAAGATCAAACCAGGGTTATAAAGAAACAGTGGACGAAATGTTTTGTCGTGTATCAACTGGCCAATCGCAAGAAATTTGTGGTATGTACCATTCGCATGATATATCACAATTTCAAAACCATTAACATTATTTCTTTTTTATTTGAGATAAAAAATAATGATAATAATAACGATTAAAACATACTTAAATTTATAATTCTGCATCTTTTGAAATTAGAGTAAATTTGGCTAATTAGGTCGGAAAATTTTGAGAAAATTCTGAGGAAATACCGAGGAACCCAAATATTTAAGAGTCGTCGGAATTTCGTCAGAAATTTCCGACAAAATACCAACGAAATATGATTTATCGAAAATTTCTGATGAAATACTGACCAAAACACCTTTGTGTTGAGGTTTCGGTTTGGGATTTTGGGTCCTCAGATTTTTGTCGGAATATTTTAACAAAATTCCGATAAAATTCCGACGAAATTGCTTTGATACTAGAGTTTCAGTTTGGGGTTTTAATTCCTCAGAATTTCGTCGGAAAATTCTGACGGAATTCTGATGAAATTGGTTTCTTCGTCAGAATTCCGTCGGAATTTTCAGACAAAATTCTGACGGATATTTGAATTCCATAAGAAATAATTAATATAAATGTAAAATTGGATACCGACGTGGTTGCACAAACATATATTAAGTTTCTAATAGGATGTGAGTTAACAATTTTTCAATTTTTTCAACTTATAAAATCTGCTTCGAATATATCAACGAAACATAATATCTCGCATAAAGAACTATGTGTTTAAACAACCTAATATCAGAAATCTAACTTGCAATATCAATTATGTGTAAGATCATCTCATATAAATACTTATAAACTGACAGATGTACATAACTCTGTCTAAATTATCAAAATATGTTAAATATTATTATATGTCAATTTTTTCATGTTTTGCAGCCCTAAATCTAATTTCGTCGAAATTCGTCAGAATTTTCTGACAAATATGAAACAAAGAATATGCTATTTTTGTAGGAAATATTCCGACGGAATTCTTGCGGGGCGCCAAAACCTAAAATTTTCCGACGGAATTCTGATGAAATATTCCATCATAATTTTTTATTTAAAAACATCAGTCTCTTCTTCTTCCTCATTTCTCCTATCTCTCTCTCTAAAATCTCAAAAATTATCTTCGATCCTCTTTTTCTAATCTGAGTACCCAACACACAAAACCCCTCAAATTCACCCACAAATCATGTAAGTCATCTCTTTTCTTTCTTAATTAAGTTATATTAGCTTTATGATATTAGATTTTTTGGGTTTTAGGTTTTGAATGTTAGATTTTTGTTAGGATGAAGAGTTTTATGAATTAGATCTACTGTTTTGTTGTTAGGTTGTGGTTTAGATAGGTTTTGACTGTGATTTTGTAGGTTGTTTGTTTAATTTATTGTTTTGTGGAATTTATAAAGTCTTTATTATTTTATAAAAAAAATCAATTTTTAAAACGTTTTAAGAGTATTTATAATTTTTAAAAATTATAATAACTATAATATATATATATATATATATATATATTTGTTTAAAAGAAAAAAATCAGGTTTTTCTGTTATTTGTTTTTGTTTTAAAACGTTTTTATGGTTTATAAAATATTTTAAAGCTTTCATAAACATATTTTAGGTTCAATAAAAAGTTTTTAAGTTTGTTATTATTCTATAACATTTTACTGTTTTAAAAAAATTATCAAGACCTTTTTAAAATAATTATACTATATAAACGTTTTAAAAAAACTTTCAGATTTTTCCTTGCTTTTTCAGTTTTAAAATGTTATTATGATTTTATAAAATGTTTCAAAGCTTTTACAAAAAAAAATTAGTTTTAATAATTTTTTTTAAAGTTTGTAATTTCATATGTTTTTTTAAATTTATCAATACGTTTTTAAAATAATTTTATTATAAAGTGTTTTTTAAATTTTAGTTTTTATTGTATTTTATATGAATAATATTTTTATTATAAAATATTGTGAAACTTTATTTTACAAAAAGATAAATTAAGTAAATAAATTGTTATATTTTAAATATTTTTTTATTATTTTGCAAAATTTCTGACGAAAATTATCCGTCATAATATTCCAACGAAAATTTCCGTCAGAAATTTCCGACGAACATTATCATCAGAAATTTGTGACGAATAATTTTCGTCGAAATTGCGGCAGTCATTCCGATAAAATTTCGACAATTTTTTTTATCGACCGAATGAAACCGACTACGTTTGTTGTCGGAATTTCGTCGAAAACGGTTTATTCCGACGAAGTACCGACAAAATCTCCCGTCAGAATTTGAATGTTTTCTTGTAGTGGTAAAAAGTGCATGATCAAATTTTCCTCCAAAACCACAAAATTATGTTTTTCTGTCAAAACTAAAAAAAAAAATTGTATTTTCCGCCAAAATCAGAAATCAGGTTTTCCTGTCATTTTCCTGTCAACACAGGAAAATCGCAAAATCATTTTTTATTGTCAAAATCGCAAAATTGAATATTTCCGCCAACACCGCAAAGTTAAGGTTTACCGCTAAAACCAAAGAATCATGTTTTCCATTAAAACCGCAAAATTGTAGATTAGTATCTAGATATTTGCTAAGTATCTGAATACAACTTAGCATATAGATGATACAACTTAACGTTTATTTAGATTAGTATCTGAATATTTGATTGAGATGATACAAAAACGAGCATGGCTTTTGTATTCATGACCAGTTGAGATTTAGAATAATAAAAGCAATAAGGGAAATGGATCGTCCAGTACTTACTTTACCTTTTTAGCGATTAATAATGCATTAGATAGATACACTATAAGGAACACCCATTCCGGTAACACCGGGTTTAGAGAGGGGCTTCAAAAGCTCGTACTTAACAACACCTGCTCCAGCTCTGTTCTTTAGAGAAACGTTCACGTTCCTCTCATCTATCACTTCTTCTAGATGTTGGAGCCTGGCTTTGAACCGTTTGTAGGCAGCAAAGATGACAGGATCGTTGGCCCAAGATGATTCTGGCTCTTCTCCCAGATACTCTTCGTCTGGTGAATGGGTCGAAAGAAGATCCAGAGTCACCATCACTTGCGTCGCCTGCTTCTGCGACGGGAATGTCTTAAGCAACACCTTCTCTGGCTCCTCATAGAACTCTTTTAGCTCTTCGTCTGTTGGCTCTTCCACAGGCATCCTTATCCTTGTTGTGGTTGGTCGGTTGGGAAAGTACCCTCCATACCCGTACTGTCCAAAGTTTACAGCTGCATGGTGACCTGAAGCCACCCACGCAATCGTAGTCACCACGCCAATCAAGTCATCTTGTGTTCTGAGGACAGGCCACCATGGTTCGTCTTTCTTGTCTCCATGCCCTATGTTCCTCACTTCACTCCACCATCCTTGGAGCTCCTCATCCAACATGATCAGTACCTCATCTGGATAATAGTGCTTCACATATTCTGTTATCCATTCCTTAAGTGCATCCCACAACATTAAACCGTCATTCGCAAATGGGTAGTCTGGTATCGTAAGCCGCAGTCCATGTTCTGCGGTCTCATCTTCCACAGCTAGCCCCCTGTCAATGGACAATTTTTTAATGTTCGCTTAATTAGTAATTTAATTGTGGTGTGAAAATGTTTACAAAATATTATACAAGAGAGACAGAACCCTATCGATTACCTGCTGATGAGGTCTGCAGGTAAACCCTCCCTGTCGAACCTCCACAGTTTAGCATAGACGTCTGAACTTAGCTGTAATGAATATTTGCCTGGCCAGAAACAAGTCTCAATGATTCCACCTGCGTTGACGAGACTTTGGCGTGCACGCGCGTTGATTTCCATGGTGTAGCGGAAGTGAGGATGCAAAAGCCTATAGATAGGATGCATGGCACATAGTTGTCTGTTTGCAGCTATGATGTATGGTTCCATACAACAATGAGTCCTCAGCCTGTAAAATTTTCCATCTCATTATTAGTTAGCGATAGATTAACATATTTGTAATGGAATTAATATATACTAGGACTTGATCCGCGTCCGGTGTTTAATTTAATTTATGTTCAACGTAAATTCTTAAACTGTTGATTTTATTAAACAAATTCTTTATATTTTGTAATTTAACGATTTAGCTAATCCTATTAAAAGGTTATTTCCTTTTAATACATGCGATTTAGTTAATATTCATATAATATTAATAATGACCAATATATGAATATCAATTTGTTCAGATAAACTTTAGAAATGTAATTAATTAATTTAAAATAATTATAAATGTAGTGGCAGAATTTGTAAATAAAAAAAAAATATAAAAGAGAAGTATCAAAAATATTACTATCTAAGTTACCAAGCAATTCTCATTTAAATTGTTATCCATATTTTTAAACAGTATCAAAAAGAATTTTGGTTTTAGTAATATAGATGTAGTTAAATTCAAAAACTTCTTTGTCTAGCAAAAATACCTTGTGTATGAGCCAGTCTTAAGATTTTAAGGGATTTAGACGATTTAGTAAAAATTTCAATAATCTAGGAATCTCAGTATTTAAATTACAAATTTGGGGGTTTATGCATATATAGTTTTTTCAAAACATTTGGGGAAAAAAATTGGGGCTTGAGGCGAATGTTAATTTCATCAGGATTGGCCCAGGATCTATTCTACAATGTTTATACCAGTGAGAAATAAGCTGATGATAACCGGCATCATGAGCAACAGCGTGAGTCTTAGCAAGCTTCCATAGCCAGCAGGAGGTAGCATCATAGCCTGGTGTGAAGACCTGTCTCCATTGGGGCCTGTTGACATCTGGGGGACGAGTCAACTCAATGGCAACAGGCCTCAATGTGCTATCATCGCTGAGGAAGAATAGTGTTCGAGAAGCATATAAGGTGGTATCAGCCAACTCTCTCACTTTGTTCACATACGGTAGAAGCAAATCGTGATAATCCAACATGAATAATCTCTTATTCTTTAGGGCCTGCGTACATACATTATTCATTACGGAAATCCTCTAAATGCAATTATTCATATATGCTTTTTTTTGTTAAACATGTAGATATTAAATCTTACCTCATCAACTGACATGACTCCTCTGATTTCTCTTTCCACAATGTCCCAAGTAATGAGCGACTCAGGATCACCATAAACCGCGGGGTCTAGGTTGCTTTTCAACGGCCACTCCTAGAATAAAAATGACATCTTAATCTCACTAAAACTAGAAAGTTTTTTTTTCCCACCGGCCATTACACATGCATGGATCTTGCTTTATTGGAACAAGAATACACTTCAAATATTAGTTAAGGACGTATATAGAGCTCACTGTAACTAGCTGAATGGAATATGGATTAAGGCCTGCAAGTGTCTGGCGAGCAAACTCGTCGTCTCGGATCCACGAAAATCTATCCTCTGAATCAAAAGTCAGAATGAAAAAGGAAAGTCAGATAAATTGTAGAAGCTGGAGTTAGATTAATATAACGGAGGACTAAAGAAGAGGCAGGGAAGTTGGTACTGTTAAGAAGAATAGGGGGGTCAAACTGGAGAAGATTATTTGGAGCTTCAGCAACAACTTTGATTAGTTTGGGGATCATAGGTAAAAGGCCAGCTTTCTTGGGAATGTCGATGCCAACTTCAAAGAGATCTTCTATGGACTTGAAGTGTGGGAAAGGCAAGTTGGGATCAAGCAGAGCAGCCTCGATCTGCGGGAACACGGAGGGAAGAGCTGCTAATACGGCCTTGCCGGTGAATGCAGTGTCCTTTGTTGTAGAGAACTCCTCGTCTCTGGGGACATAGAACTCCCCTTTGCGTTTCTCTGAGGAGGGATCTTTGTCGCAGGGTTTGCGACCAGTCTTGCACCGTCTTGGGTATGGATGAGAGAGGCCTCCCATAACAGGACGGGCAAGTTTCTCATCTTTTTCAGGGTCACCCACATCATTGTACACATCATAGTCATAAACTCGTTCGTACTTGGCGAATTCACCGACTCGCTCGCGGTTGTTGCCTTGCAAGGTCTCTAGCTCCTCCTTCCGCAGGTTCTTAAGAGGCTCCGGAGTCGTGGAAGGCAAGTAGGACTTGTTGGAGAAAAATATCCGCTTCTTTGGGTCAACGGACTTAGGGGCCACCCATGAGTTGCATGTAAAAGTAACGGAGCCGCTGGGTAACTCAAGCTCCATCTCCTTGATGAAAATTTCTCTACGGTGCTGGTTTTGTACCCTGATGGCCCCCACGGTTCCAAAGTCTTCGGGCATGTCGAACACGCACTTGTACTTCTCATCACGGAATTCAAACCAGACACGTTGTGCATAGTCTTCTACTGGACCCTTCTCCATAAGCGTCCCTGACAAGTGTGTACATGGGGTTATAACTATAAATTATTGTTACTATGAATCGAGACATGGTTGCTGTAACTAGGTGTTTTATAAAAGAATAGTGAATTGGCGGATTATCCGGGACTTAATGAGGTTTATGAAATTAGGCTTTGACGAATTATTGATTATTTAGAAATATATTTTACATTTATATGAGATATTTTAGTTTTTGAGCTTAGTTGTAAAATTAGTATGATAAATGATCAAAATTAGACATACAAAATAAAATAAATTAAACAAATTTGTAAATTTATATTAATATTATTGCTTAATTTACCATATTTAGACTAATTTAGATCGATTTATATAATGATTTTAATCGATTTAAAATAACTTAAATAAACTAATTTGAATCGTGTAAACCGGTATAACTCAATTTTTAAAGAAATAGTTTCAGATACCACCAAGTTGCCGCATACGCGGGCCCTTAAACCGGTATTTAGAACATTGTATAAAACAAATATGTTTATTTGATGTATTTTTTACTCACTGGTGTCAGTCTCGGCGCTAATAAGCTCTACGAGCAGTGATCCGCCGTGGATATCAGTAATGACATCGAGAGGTCTCGACCAACTTAGGCTTTCCAGCAGCGTCCCTTCTTCGGCAGTTATAAATCCCTTAACTTGGATTTTCTTAACTTTCCCTTTCAGTAATTTACCTTTCTGTGCAATATTGGACTGTGAGACTGTGCTATGTGCTGTCCTCAACGTCTGGAGACTCGGCGAGGCTTTACAAAACATATTTTATATCTTTCCTTCTGTTCTGCATACCATCCTCTCCATCCCTGCTTCATCTCTTTATACACGTAACCCTAGCATTGTCTTTTCTAAAAGTAAAAAAAAAATATATAAAACCATAAAACTGGTTGTGATTTTTTTTGTACTTTATCCACCGATTTTTTTTGTCTCTTTTATTGTTTTTTCATTTGATTTTTTTAATTTAATAACAACCTAAAATTATAAATCATTTTATTATAGTTTCATGATTTTTATTTTGCATATGCTGTAAATTTATATAATAAGATTTCAGTAATTTAGATTCTAAATCGTAATAATTGGTAAGTTATGCTACTAATATCTAGGGAAATTTTCACTTTACCACACTATTGACACTGTTATTCATGTTTATCTTCATTAAATGAACATTTTCAAAAGTACATTTTTCTTTAAAGAGGTAAAAAACTTTTATAGAATTTCTTTATATAGATATAAAAATATAAATAATTATTTAAATAAATAAATAATGAAATTTTAAATAGAATTTTTATAGTTTGTGAATTATAAATTTTCAAACTCGAACTTTTTATAACAACAAATTTGAATTTTTGTTTTTTTTTTAATTTTGTTTTTGTGGTTTATTATTAAAATAGTTATAACAAATATCATAAAAATAATTAAAAAATATAATATATAATATATAAATTGATGATTTATTATTGGAATATTTCCAGTAAAATAATTTTTAGGTTCATTGGTGGTGTGGGTATATTACTGATATACATCGTATATTGCTGCAGCCAGATATTATTACTCCAAGAATGAAAATCATAAGTATACATATCACCACTTCACTTTGACCTCGAGGCTCTTTCATGGTCAATGAAGTGCATGCTACAATTATTGACGTGTCAGACACTGATTGTAAAGACCTAATCTTGATTATTCAAGATTTTGGAGTATGGTCTAACTTTTCTACTGAACTAAACGAGGTGAAGAATAGATTCACAGAGTTTTTAATTGCTTTTATTCTTCCAACTGAAAATATATCATTTGATTCATTAATTAAGATAACAAAATCTTTTAATAGGGATTTATACTACTTTAGTTGTTTTCTTTTCTTTTTTTGGTTCCCCAAATTACCTCACGATCTGTTTGTCGAAAAAATATGATACAATAGTTAAAATGATATTATATATGAAAGAGAGTGAATATATAGTTTTTTAGTGTTTATAGAGAATAATAACTGCTGTATTCATCAAAACTAGTAAGAATTTGATCTGGGTTTAAAAGACCTCTTCATTAATGAGAAACTCGACAATTATGAAGATGTTGGTCAAAATAAAGCTATGTCACCACAAAGATCGTATAAGATCTAGCTCGAGGAGATAACCTAAAACTTGTTAAACAAAGTACTGTGCCGCTAATACCACGAATTTGGTTGATATGTAATAGTTGATCATTTCTCAGATAACCAATCAGCAAAACGAATTCAAAATTCACTTTTAATGAGCGTGTATAATAAGACACAAATGTTGTTTTTGTTGTTTTCAAGATACGTGAAAAGGAGAAAGCGCACGTTTTTGTTGTTTTTGCCCAATTTCAACTAAAATATTACCCCCACACCATCCTTGGTACATTCAACAAATGAGCACCTCTTCTTCTTGTCTCATCTCACGTGAACCCTAACAGTACCTTTTTTGTCACATCGAACGAAGACATAAATCACTTATACGGGACCAGCTGCAATTCTAGTATAGTACTCATGTTGAAACCTCAATCAACTTGAACAAAGAAACTTATTTTGTAAAACTGTTTTGTCTTGTTTTACAAAAGTTTTTCACAATATCCGAAAATAGTTTTACAGAAGTTTGTTTCGCATAACTATTAAGAAATTGTCAAAAATACCACAAGTAAATTACCACTTTTCAAAAATACATCCAATCATAAATTTACTAACATTTGGATTCATACTTTAGTGATTAGTGTTTAAGATTTAGTTTTAAGGGGTTGGGGTTATGTTTATAATTATGAATATTTTTAAAACTATTTTAGAGTAATCCCCTATACATTATTTGCAAAGTGATTTTGCCACATGTCGTTGTTACATTTACTCTCGGCAAAAAATGATGACATGACTACTAAAAAAGATCATGTCTTCCGAAAATATGACATGGACAATTACATTTAATGTTAATTTAACTTTTTGGTAAACTTTTCAAAATATGACAATAACTCATATATTGCATTTAGTGTCGATATATATTTTTGGATTTTTTTTAGAATATGATAATAAATCATACATCATCTATAAAATAAATATATTCATATATAACATTTTAAATTTTGAAATATTGTTTTATTTTTTTTCTTTTTTAATAATACAATTTGTATTACTAAACCTTCCAAAAATTACTACTATTTAAAAATAATTTATAATCGTCAGATCATTAGTTTGTGATATATATATATATATATAAATTTAATAAGTATTGTTTAGTTTAAATTTTTGATAATTATATAATTTTATATCATTTTTATTAGTTTTATATAAATTATTTTAATATATTTAAATAATAAAATAAATTAAAATACATTATTTACAAAGTGATTTTGTCACATGTCGTCGTTACAATTACTCTCGCCAAAAAAATGATGACATGACTAATAAAAAAGATGACATGTCTTCTGAAAAATATGACATGAACAGTTACATTTAATGTTAATTTATTTTTTTTGGTAAACTTTTCAAAATATGGCAATAACTCATATATTACATTTAGTGTCGATTTATATTTTTGGAATTTTTTTAGAATATGGTAATAATTCATACATCATATATCAAATAAATTTATTCATATATAACATTTTAAATTTCGAAATATCGTTTTCTTTTTTTTCTTTTTATAATTATATAATTTCCAAAAAGTGCTACTATTTAAAAAAAAAATTAATCGTAAGATCATTAGTTTTATATATATATATATATATTTATATCAATTTAATAAGTATTGTTTAGTTTAAATTATTGATAATTATATAATTTTATATCATTTTATTATTATTATACAAATTAATTTAATATATTTAAATAATAAAAATAAATTTAAAATCTATCTAAAATTATAATTTAAATATACACCTATATAATTTTAAATTTAATTTTAAATAAACAAAATTATTTTATCTTAATTTAGTATTTAACTAAATCAGATCTATATTAAATATTGGTAAAAATAATAAAATCTATAATATTTAATAAAAATATATATTTTTAAGTATAAATTAAATTTAAAAATTTCTTTCTGCACATGATGCAGAAAACACCTAGTTTTATCACAAATCTAAAGTATTTATGAAAATATTCATTTATTAATGGTAAATTTGAAAAGTGGTATTAAACATGTGGTAGAAATAAAATTTTCCCCTGCTGTTTTGTTTGTAAAAACCTTTCCATAGAATGTTTCCTACTAGTTCTTGTTTAGACATAAATTACTTTATTTCTTTTGGGGAAGAAAAAACAATATTTGTTGCATGTATCTTTGTTTAAGTTGACACAACGATCAATGCATACTTGTTCTCTCCAACGTTTCTGGCTCATTCTTGTTGAGCTCGAGCTTATTTTTAGGCTGTTTATTGGACCTTTCAGGCTTTACTAAAATCACCCGGCCCGTACATTCATGGTTAACTCATAGTGCAGCTACACGTTGAGAGAAAGAGTGTGAGTTTTCATCTCATTGTAGTCGATCAACGGATCACAGTACTTAGCTAACACTGCATAATAAGATGAGAGTGTACTAGGGTTTTATGTGCACATAGCCTCATAAACGTGCAAGTACAAAAGAACATGCATATTTTGAAATCTTGTATCAGTATATTGATACCATGCCTGGAGATGTTCGATACCAGTGTTCTAGGTTTAGGTTCGTTTTAAGGCTTGCGATGACCAGGGGCGAACCTAGTAAGGCCACCTATGGTGGCACATGCACCCATAATATTATTAAAAAAAATTATTTAGTATCAACATAGTCACAGTAATCTGTTAATTGTGTTGGTTTAATACATAAGTGCACCCCCTTGGTATCTCAGGTTTAATACATACAATATTTTTGTAGCTTGTGCACCCACTTTAAAAATGATCCTGTCTTCGCCCCTGGCAATGACTATTCGGCTTTACTTGTTGTGATTTTGATCTGAATATGTCCTCTATTTTGAAGCATGCAATAAGTTCTTATAGCTTAAATGACTTGCTTTGATTGTAGAATCAAACAATTCATAAACCTGAAAGATACTGACAAAAAAAAATCGAATATTCATGTTTCACTAAAACCATGAGACATAAGAAATTTAAGAGGCTTGTAGGAGATTGCTCCTTGAAAGATATAGGGAGCAAAGAAGGTGATGTCTCAGCCTAACTTCACATATCATGGATAGTTAGCTACATGGTCTGACCTTAAAGTGATTCGGTCTTGGTCGTCCTCTATACATCGAGATTGAAGTTATATATTTGGTGGACAAAATAAAAGCTGGGTTATGTTAAAAGAAAAAAGAAACTGGAATCACAACGTTGGTGTGGAATCACCTGACTAAATGGGTTTTCAAATACTCTAAGGACGACGGCGCCTAAAAAAACAACCGACATTCCAGGCAATAGAAGAGCACTCCACAAAAGCCCAGCTTAGAGGAAAATATAAAAAGGTTATACACAATTGAAGCCCTCTGAACTTCCTTTCAAAGACCTAGCGGCTGCTCTCTCAGTTTTCTTATCAACTTCTCATGGACAAAGAGGGCACCGATGTAAATTTCATATTCTCGTTTCTTCTGATTCAATAAAAATGATTTTTTTGAATGGTTTCTTTTGGCTATTTTTTTCTTATAGGTTGAACACACACATGACCTCAGTAATTCCAGGAAAGGTAGTAAACTGGATTTCTTCTCTGCGATCAGTGTAAGTTCTCTTCTCAACTGTCTGTTTTTGATATATTTCTCTATAGGAGAAAAGAAGCGCAAGAAATCCACCGCTCATGAGGCCACCACCAATCATTCGCGGAAAGGTAAGCAATTTACTTCTTCTTTCTTTGTCTTGGCTTTTAAACTCATCTCCTGTTTGGAAAAATCATTGACTAATCAGTTTCGTGAGCTTGTTGCAAACTATAATATCTTAGTTTTGGTCGGACTGAATTTTTTAAATAAATTATATGCATAAAAGTTGATTGAAATATATTGTAGATTCTACTGATTAATATTCTCATTATACAATTCATTTTTGTGTGTATTCTAGTAAAGACCGTTGAGTCAATGTACGAAAACCTTCTCTTATCTTTGTTTTTCTATATACTTGTGACATTTTTTTGTTAGATCGTTTACTTTTTGTTGTACTGCTCTCATATCTCTCTTTTCTATGTCAGTGAAAAAAGTTCGAGCGTCCAAGAAAACGACTGCTCATGATGCCACTATTGGTAGACTGGCCGCAACCATTGAAGAAGCCCATGATGTGAATAAAGAATCTCTAACCTCTCCTTTACAGCTCGTCTAGCTTCTAATTCGTAACACTTGTTTTTGCTGCTTTCTTTATTCATTTTTTCTTCTCTTGGCAGGAAATTATAGAGTTGACAGAAGCTATCGAAGAGATGACTGAAACTATGAAAAAACAACAGGTGATATTGGATATGGCAATAACAGACGTCGGTATGTGCTCAAACGCATTAACAAGAACTTTATTGGATATGGGAATAACAGACGTCGGTATCTCCCGCTTAGGAGAGCCGCTTAGGAAAGACGGCTTGTAATAAATCAGCCTTTCGGTAATGCGTTGAACGGTTGAAATCTTAATCTATTATAAATAAGAACTTTATTGGAAATCTTAATTTATATAAATAAGAAGTTAAGTTTTTTATTTTTTTATTTTTTTTTTGTTTTATCGTGAAATTATTGTTTTATTTGCTGCTACAGTACCCTAGTGAACCAGAAAGTTAAGATGATCGATACCAGTGCTTTGAGTTTAGAATAAAATTTTAGGTATAGTTTCGATTTAGGGTCTGGGATGACTATTCGGCTCAAATCACTTGCTGTTTCGATCTTAATATATACTCTATTTTGAAGTTTACAATAAATTCCCAGCTTAAATGACTTGCTTGATTGTAATTTCTCAAAGATAAACCTAGATGATAGATACTAACAGAAAAATCAGATATTCATGTTTGATAAAAATCATAGGACAGATTTAAGAGGCTGATATGAAATTGTACTCCTCGAAAAATAGTTAGTTAGCTACATTACCTGACCTTAAAATTGATTCGGTCTTGGTCGTTCGCAAGTTAGATCTGGCCGATGGCTGCTGTAAATATATTGTCGAATCAGACTGTACTGAAGTAGTAGGCCCACGTAACGTATTTAATTTCCTTTTCTCTAATAAAAAAAGCCCATTGTAAAGGACCAACCGACGCAAACTGAATTTGCTTAAGAAACTTTTATCCCCTTTCTTTCCCAAATTCCAAGCCCTAAAAAAATATCGAATCTTTTTCTGTTTTCTCGCTCTACGACAGTCGCCGAGTGAGAGAGAGAGATGACGACGCTGCAAGATGAGCAAGAGCACGAGGTGTACGGCGGAGACATCCCAGAGGAGGACGAAGGCGAGATGGAGACTGACGAGTATCAAGAACACGTCGGAGAAGAAGAAGAAGGCGCCGCCGCTGCGGAAGACGAGGAGATTGAGCCAGGCTCTGCCGCTAGGGTATTCTTTCGATCCAGCTTTTTTTTACTTTTAATCATCTAATTGTGTCCCTTGAGTATTTGATTTTAGTTCGGTTGTTATGGTTTGGATAGGATTTGGAGGACATGAAGAAACGAATCAAGGAGATCGAGGAAGAGGCTAGCGCTTTGCGTGAGATGCAAGCTAAAGCTGAGAAAGATATGGCTGCTGCTCAAGGTTTCTGCTCTATGGACTCTTTGAATCTTGTCAGATTAGGTTTTAGAGCATGTCTTCTTGGTTAGGGCTCTTGTTAAAGATTTGCACATATGTACTTAAAGAGTCTTTGACATATATTAGTTTGTGAGAATGTATTGTTGATCATGATACCTTTTTAGTAAATCAACGAATCTCTCAAAGATATTTTCTTTGATTTTTTTGAGTATGAAAAGGAAAATTAGTTAGTAATAGGATTTTCTCTTGTTTTAAAACCTTTGCTAATCGGGTTTAATTCCCCTTTGTTT
Source organism: Hirschfeldia incana (assembly GCA_026261945.1). Taxonomy (NCBI): domain Eukaryota; kingdom Viridiplantae; phylum Streptophyta; class Magnoliopsida; order Brassicales; family Brassicaceae; genus Hirschfeldia; species Hirschfeldia incana. The sequence goes on from JABCMI010000032.1 coordinate 2,648,095, forward strand.
GGTTGCATATGAATGATGAAGATCCATCAAGTGCTATTAGTGCGGCTGAGAAGGAGGAAGTGGATTTGCGTTCTATCTATGTTGGCAATGTGAGGCTTCAACTTTTTTTTATGTCTTACATGTTTCTCGTTTATGTTTTTTTAGAGTTGCTAAACTAAAAGAATGTTTGTTTATATTGTTTTTGGCATCACTGGAACCTTGCTTGTATTGTAGCAGCTAAACTACTTATCTTGTATATACGGAGAACATTGCCTCCAATCTTTTTTTGTGATCAGTATCTGCAAAAGCTTGTCAAAGCGTTAGTCCTCAATTAGTCTATTTGGTTTTGTGTATGTTAGGTGGACTACGCATGTACACCAGAGGAAGTCCAGCAGCATTTTCAATCCTGTGGGACAGTCAACAGGGTTACGATCCTGACAGATAAGTTTGGCCAACCCAAAGGTTTTGCCTACGTTGAATTCGTGGAAGAAGAAGCAGTTCAGAACTCTCTTGTTTTGAACGAGTCAGAACTGCATGGTCGTCAGATAAAGGTGCAAAAACTCGTTCAAAAAAATTGTGTATATAGCTAAAGATTTGTCATCATCCTCATACTTTTGTTTCATGCATCTTTTCAGGTATCTGCAAAGAGGACTAACGTCCCAGGAATGAGGCAATTCCGAGGAAGGCGCCCCAGAGCCATGAGGGGTTTCATGCCCGGACCTCCATTTTATCCTCCATATGCTTATGGGTACGTTTAAAGAAACTTCAGTAGCAACGGTTCGTCCGTTTGTGTGATTCAGTGTCTATACATATTCATCAATGGTTGGTGAATGGGGTTTATGGTATGTGCAGGAGAGTTCCCAGGTTCAGACGGCCAATGCGTTACAGACCATACTGATTGAAGCAAATTTGGGGTTGAAAAAAGTAGCAGCTGCCTTTTGTTTTGAGGAAGGCTATTATCATCAACCTGGTTTCATCAGGGCGCAAAGTTGCTTCTTCGCTTAAACAGAGATGGGTTGAAGAATTTTATGGAAGGGAGTGAGGCAAATGAGGGAACTATGTTTAGATTTTCTGTAACAATATTTGATGAGAGAAGAGCAATATTTGATTTTCTTTTTTATTTTTCAATTGTCATAAAACTCAAGCTCAAAACTCAAAGCTTTCTATTGAGAATGACCTTCACATAACAAGTTGCGATTTTTATTAGTTACAAAAGGTAATTTACATAGTTAAATCCGGATAGCACATAGTCGCTAAATACATTTCCAAATGACAAAATACATGACTGGTCGACAACATAATGTAATACTGATAAGTAATTATTCCAGACAAGATGTTAATATTGATAGAAATGGGTTTTATAAAAATATATTTACCCTCTAAAAGGAGACGTTACTTACTTAAGAGACTCGTTAAACCTCTTGGACGACGCTTTTTCTTCTGACCTCGCTCTGGCGCCGCTTACTCAACCTCTCGGTGTATAAAACCTCTCTCTCTCTCTCTGGCAAGCTTCTTCGTCTTATTACTCGTGTTGTTTAGTTTCCAATCGCCAAGCTCATCTCGTTAACAACAAAGGAAAACCCTAATCTCGTGGGCTTTTTCTAAGTCGCACAATGGGTCAGGACAAGGACCTCAAGAAGAAGAAGAAGAGAAGTAGAAGCAACGAGAAGAATGTTGAGCTAGTAGTACCAAATGAAGCGAAGCAGATTCAACAACAACAAGAAGAGAAAGTGATTGCTAAGGAAGAGAATCAGAAGCTGAAGCAGCAAGTACAACAAGGGAACCCAAACAAGAAGAAGAAGAAAAGCCAAGAGTCCTTTCCCTTCGGAAACTACAAAAACTACTATGGCTATCGAGTGAGTCAGCATTCCTTTCTTTCTTTGATTTTGTAAGTGTTTTTTTTTTGTCTTGTCTGCTGATTTTGCATTCTCTTTAACCTTGTAATGGTGTGAAAGATAAGCAATGATATGGATGAGGATCCTCGTCTTAAAGTGTTGAAGAAAGAATGGTTTCAAGGAAAAGACTGTCTTGACATCGGCTGCAATAGCGGCATCATGACTATCCATATTGGTATTATGCTTTTCTGCTTTTTCATTAGAATAATAATCACAATTCCTTCTGATACTAGAAACATCTATTACGCTTATTTCTACTAAACATGTAAGCTTCACTTGTTAATCGTAAAATGCGCCCCCGTTTAGTAAATTATGTTATAAAGTCTGAAACTTTTGTCTGTTGTTCTGTTCCTTTTGGCATTACTTTGAAGCTGTTACTTAAGCATCTACTGTCTTTGTATAATCATCTTCTCTGATCATTTGTTTTTCTTTTTCAGCTAATAAGTTTGGTTGCCGGAGTATTCTTGGAGTTGATATTGATTCAAGTAAGCACTTTTTGTTTCCCACTTGAGTTTTATCAGTCAACTCTGCAGAAAAAATGTTTTGTTCGATTTAATTTAAGTAGCCCATATCAAGTGAAACACACAGAACAGTATGTGCTTTATTTATCCTGTTTTTTTTTTCTTTTGAAGCTTCCATAATGTGTATCCTTGCTTAAGCGATCATTAGTTCCTCTGCGTTGAACTAGATTTTTTTTTATTTATTGATTGAAGGTCGCGTTGGGGATGCTCAATGGCATCTTAAGAATTTTGTTAGGAAGCAGAATCACGCCAAGCTAGCTGAAAAGAAATCTAGTTCAGATGGAGTTGTACATGGTTCGAAGGAGGTATCTATTTCCCTTTCTAATGGTGAGGCAAACACAGGCAGCGCAGAAGCTAAAGACCTGTTTCAGATTGTGTCGTTTCAGAAAGAGAACTTTGTTCACACTCGAAACCTTGACGAGAATCGTTTTGATACAATTCTATGGTAAATCCCTTTTTGCCCTTTCTTTTTTACTTGTACACGTTTGGCCTCTCAACCTTTTGGGAGAATGGAAAACAAAACAACAGAGTCACCTTGTATGAAATTTCTACGGTAGAACCCAAAGCTTCTTATGTCTTAAGCTGATATTGAAAGTAAGTTTCCTTTTCTTTTTGGGTGCAGTTTGAGTGTGACAAAGTGGATTCATTTGAACTGGGGTGACGATGGTTTGATCACCTTATTTTCGAAAATCTGGCGCCTTCTTAATCCGGTAACCACTACTTTACTATACTTGAGTGTGCCCATTTTCGTTTTATGCGCATTTTAACAGCTGTTGGCTTTGCTTTTCAAAGGGTGGTATTTTTGTAATGGAGCCTCAGCCTTGGAAATCTTATGAAAAGAACCGTCGTGTCTCAGAGGTGTGTATTTAATACACAAAAAGTTTATTTCTGATGTTTCAGAGTGCACAAGCTTAGCTATGTATTATATAGTTTTGAATATGTGTTTGCCTGCTGTGGTTGCAGACAACTGCAATGCATCACCGAACCATTGTTTTACGTCCAGAGCATTTCCAAGAAATACTTCTTGATAAGGTATTGTCGAGAATCCTATTTTGATCTTATAAAATCTGTCAAAACTATGTGCAATCCAATTTCTGTAATTGAGGTAGTATTGGCTTCTTATATATATTTGTTAAGGTAGGTGGGATCCTCATGTTCTGGTACTTGTGTTTTTGGTATTTGGCACAGATTGGGTTTAGAGCAGTGGAAGATCTTACGTCAAGCTTGTCTGGCGTAAGCAAAGGATTTGATAGACAGATCCTTGCATTCAAGAAATGAACATAACAAATAGAGGCCACACTGGAGGAGAAGACCAAGTTGATCCTTTTTTTTCTTGATGTGAAGAACAACCACGAGTTACTCCATATTGATATCTAATTGTTTTTTTTTGGTACTGCTTAGGTTCTCTAATCCAGTTAAAAAATGGTCCTCTTTTTCTTGCACACGGTTTTAGCTGATAATGTGCACAAAGTTCATTTCATAATGTTTGAGAGTGAGAGGAGAACAAATCACAGATTCCAATGAATCAACTGTGATATCATAGTAATAGTCTATGTTGCAGGGAAACTTTAAGTGAACAAACATGAAATTAAAACATCATAGTCAATTAGCAGAAAACATTGAGAGTTTTGAGTTTCGAATTATTAGAACAAACAAAAATAAAAGAGTTTGGACTCCAGAAACAGAATACTGATCTAAGTATCTAGGATCATTTTAGTCCTAAGTACAATAAGCTTCATACAGGCAGTCTAACCACAAGTTGATAACCATCTTTCAAAAGACTTATCTTTTTCCACAATATCCTTTTCAGCATCTTCCTCCACGAGAATGTAACAAAACCTTGATGGAAAAGAGAAAATATGCTCTAGTTCAAGCTAGCTATTAGTTTAACATGAACACAAAAACAAAACAAAAATGAAAAATAAATCATACCCAAAATTATTTTCAGTTTTGGTTTGTTTGAGAAAATAAAACTTTAAATTTTTTCCACTCCGTTAGAAATGAGCAATACATTGTTCCTTGATGATATCTAAATCCAACTCTTTGTTGTATCCACCAATAAAGAAGGTGCTACAACTACTACGAACAACACAACATTAGTATTAATTGAATTTTAAAACTAAATATTAAAATTAAAAAAAAAAACTGACTGGATGTTCAACCTACGCATCACCACTTGCTTCCCCACTTGCACAAACACTGACCAAAAAGTTTTTCACCATCCAATTGCATTACCTTAAATACGGCAATTTATTGTTAGAGAATACCTTAAATACAATGAAATTGTAAGAAAACGGGAACACTCACATCTTTGACATCAATATCAATAGAAGAAGCATACTTAAACTAGCTATTCTCCATTTCACCACCATGTGAGTGAAGTAAGACTTCTTGTTCTATAACCACATTCTTAACTTTGCCAACTCATCCAAAGAAAGTCTTACTGGTAAATAAAGAGTAAGAGTTAAATTGAATCCAACATATAATTTAAGAAAATAAATAAAGATAAAGCTTATACATGATGTGGTTTGATATCAACATGCAAATTTTACAGACAAACTTCCCGTGGAATACAACCCCAACCCTTCAAAATTGAAATTAGAGCTTGTTGTAGATTCTTGATCGATGTGTAGGTGACAAGACAAATCACAAGGTGAAGAAATATTACAAAACATAAAAATTTCTATTGTTTAAAATATGAGAATGCCTTTATGCATTACGTAGGACGCCAATTCAAACGATTGTGATAATAAGGTGAAGGCAAAGCATGTGTGTTCAATAGAATTGATACGAATGGGATTCATATCCTCGTATTGTGTGAACCAGTGACATGGCAAACTCATCAAGTAAGTAAGTGATTATACTATACAACGGATATTACTAGCAATTATGCTTAAAAGAGTGGTCATAAAGCTTCACCCTTTAGATCATTTTAGTCAAGGGGAGTAGATAGAGAGATAGACTTTTCCCTTTCCTTCGTAGTTTCTCATTTTGTCTTTTGACTATTGTAGATTTGAGTGCATCTACTATATGCAGGGTATCCGATAGCTAATGATCCACTTTATCTCGCTTAAGACATGGATAGTCTTGAGACAAAGTTTGCCTAAATAATTGACGCGTGTGAGGGAGATGGACACTCCAAATGACTGTATATATTAGAGTAGAAATTTCAGCATTGATCTAATGACAACTAACTCCCAAAGCTGATCCCACAAATCTATTAAAAGAAACGCTAGAAACCACTATAGTGTTCTTTATTGTAGTGAGCTGAATGGTGTCTCTCATGTTTCTAAACGTATGCAGGTACGAGGAGCATAATGATACTCTTTGGTTGCATTGTGTTAGTTACTCTAGAACCAGATAGGAATATGAACGTCCTTATCCATCTTTTTTATGTCATTAATGTCTTTATCCATCTTTGAAATCCTTTAACCACTTTTACTTGCCATTTCTTAGACAAGAAATTGTAGTTCTTATTACCAACATTTGTGGCAAATCAACTGTATACGGGTTCTACTATTACCATGATCTGATCAAGTTGATACAATGGATTTGGCCAAAAAAAATCTCATTTCATTTTGAAACTTTACGAAATATACTTTGTTCCATTCATTGTAAAATAGTAGTACCCCATAGTAAAATACAAAAGATGTTTGATTTGTTGGCCAAAATTAGATATTGTCAAGCCAAAGCTCATACGCAAAAAGAACATTGTACACATACATGATTCAAAAAGCTAGATATTGTTAAGCCAAAGCCCCTACACAAATAAGACCTACGAGGCACTATGAGAATTCTTTTTCAAAACCATTATGTGTAACTTAAATGACAAAAGTTTGCTTCATGTTTTTGTTGACCAAGATTCAAACCTATACAAACAAACAAAATAACAATCTAAATTCAATTCAACAAAAATAAATCATAAGTTTAGTATTTAATTTGACAAGTTTAGTACTTCAAAGAAAGAAGTTTTCCTAGAACTCAATTACTTGTTTTATGAAACCATAGAGATTAGCTAATTTAAGGAAGTTATTTTCTCCCTAATCTTTTCCATGTGAGTCTTGAACTTCAAGAAATTTGACAAACTTCACCCCATCATAGATGACTAAACCATGACCAGTAAGGAGCAAACAATGTAGTGGAAATAACTCAAATCTACTGGCTTCAATCTCAATTTCCAGTGGAGAGTAAATTCCCTTATAGAAAAATAAAATTTACCTTATTTCTACGGAATAATGAAAAACTTGGTGGACACTCAATGGTAATGAGGATCAACTCCCTCCTTCCTTGTGTGGATGATCATGTCTTCCACATAATCTTGTTTTAGAGTTGTCAGAAAACTAATGAATGATTAGATTTAGTTCATGAATTCACTTAACAAAATGCACAGAATTAGCTCAATACAGTATAACATCTATAAATTAATAATCTATAAATTAATATCTCCATAAATTAATACAATTTCATAGTCCTAAATTAAGTTTTTGGTGCAATTAGTATCTCGATAAATTAATAATCTCTATAAATTAATAAAAAATTACAGTCCCAACATTATTAATTTATAGAGGTTTCACTGTAGTTTTTAAGAACGACGCCATGGAGGTGAAATCTATTTCCTCATGAAGAAAAAACCATAAAAAAAAGAGAAGAATCATCTAGAAGCGAAAGTCATGCTTTACGAACTCTAGTAAAAGGAAACCATAAAAATGCATTGGTATGGAAGTTTATTGTGGAAACAACTGTCAGTTAGATTAGTTGTGATGAACTAATGAGAAATTAATTTCCTATTTGGCAGCAAATGAGTCATTCATATGATAATATATATATATATATATATATATATATATAATCTATTAAATTTGAATCCTTCCTCTTTCCAAGCTATTTCAACTCGTATGGATGATCTTATCTCACTGGATGCAAGTTTTGTGTTTGTATTTATGCAAATCGTAGATTGTGTTAATATATCTCATTCATAATATGTGTATTTTGTTTCGTCAGGCCACAACTTATACTCTTAAGTTATTTTATAGCTGGAACAAATATCAACCAAGAATCATTGACAAACCACATTGATTATTTTGTTGTTTTTATATAGCTAGTATCCACGTTATCAACACTTGAATTTAACATATATTTATCCTATATGCAGGTGATTGCTGGACATATGCTCTTTCTAGAGGGAATTTCTCTTTGGTTTTAAATGTTATATCAACCAGGAATATCCTTACTCAAAAATTACTTTTCTGGGAATCGAAGAAAACCAAGTTGAAGAAAGTGGTGGATTAATAAAATTTGAAACCGTGGTGAGTTTTCTGAAGAATGAAGGTTATGTGGAAGATATGATCATTCATTGAAAGAAGAAGGGGATTGACCAACATCACTATTGTGGAACCTCATCAAGAAACTTTTAGTTATATTGCCAGTTGTCATTACGATCGAGTGTTTGCCAAGCTTCAAATCATTTGGTGGAAGTAAGGTAAGTTATTTATGTATCCACTAATTCTATTTAAAATTAGTATACTGAATTAAATAAACATTCAATTTACTTTTTTCTCTAAGGAAACACTTCTTTAGACATAGAACTTGTAGCTAGTATGTTTGAGAAGTTTAAGATGGTGTTAGATCCGTCAAATTTGTGAAGGCTCTAGCTTAATTTGCTCCAATGTGATAATCTCTTTATCATACAATTTTTCTGCAAATTGACTTTCGAAGTTGACTAATAGAGAATATGTGGCTTCTGCCTTTTGGTGTTGTTGAAATTCGTCACATTTCAGCAGAGTTACAACTTGCAAACATATTTACAAGATCTCTTTCTCGAGTAAATTGTACTCAATTTTGTCCCAAACTCGGTGTTGATGTTCTACTAATCACAAGTTTGTGGGAGGGAGGGGGAAGTGTAAAAGTATCTCTTCAATCAGAAACATGGACAATACAAAGAGAAAGAGTTGGCTTATGTGGAGATCAAGAGTCCGGACAGAATGATGCCAAAAGCAGCAGTGTTCTTATATAAGATGTATGAGACCACTCGTTGTTTCGAGTGTTTTGATAATCTCATATATATTAATTAAGAAGTGATTTGTACATGTATCATCAAAACATTCATTCATAACAAAAAATAATGACATGACTAAAAAATATATGACATGACATCAACTTAATTGTGACATGTAAATTTTTCTATATTATGATTTATGTGTTTGGTAAATTTTTTAAATATTGTAATGACTATTTTTTATAAACAAATTTATATTTTTGGTAAAGTTTCATAAAATAGTAATAAATCATAAATTTTTATCTCAAAAATATTTTTTCTCTATAAATATTAATTTTAGTAAGATTTTAGAAATATGACACTACCTAATAACTGTTCCATATCTATTAAAATAGTATATATATATATATATATATATATATAAATAATTAAGAAATATAGCAATTTTAAATTAATTTATAAATCTCATTTTATTATTAAAAATGTAGTTATAATTATATATTTTATCAACTTATATATGTTATTTATATTTAATGTATATATTTATTAGAATTAAATTATATATTTACAAATACACATATTCAAAATAAAAGTAACTAAATATTATATATTTACAAATACACATATTTAAAATAAAAGTAAATAAATAAAGTTGAATATGAAAAAAGTAACTTTATAAAATTTAATTATTAAAAAAATAAAATTAAATAAAATTAAAAAAAATTAAAGTAAATTTGAATAAATTAAACTAAAAACAATCATATTATGGTTTTATATTTTAACTAATAAATTAAAATATAAAAAATTGAAAATTTTATTCTATGAAATTTTTTTTTAAAATAATTATATCTGCGCATACAGTGTATATTTTCAGTATTCTCTTGTTTCTACGTCCATCGCCGGTTAAATAATAAAAAGAAAACAAAAACAAAACTAAACCAAATACCATTACCAATCTAAGAAAACCAAACTAAATTGAACCGAAAGTAAACCAAATCTTCTGCAAGGAGGAACGGATTAACGGGCAGGTTGATTGATAATGGGCCTCTAACGAAGATCTAAGAAAACGTTTTTTTTTTTCTGTGATGTGAGGAAACCCTAACTACCATTCAATATATAACTAGACAGCAATCGCCGCAAGTCTCATCATCATCACCTGCATCTCAACTTGTTTTGTCGTAGCTCTCTTGAAGAGCTTTTCTATCTATTTTTTTTGGGTTAAATTGTGTCGTTTTTGTTTGTTAGATGATCTCTCGATTGAAAATAGAGAAAGGCAGTGACGACTCGGAAAATATCAAGCTCAACAGACCGGAATGAGGCGTTTCTTTCTTTACAGGGGATTCGTTTCTGTGTCGATAATCCCGCTGAACTGAGCCTTCTCTCTTTGTTTTCTTTTAATGTTTGATCCGTTTATTTTTTGAATTTTAGTTTTGTTTTACCAATTACTTTGTTTTCCTTTGAAAATTCGATTGGATTTTGAAATTGTTTTGGGGGTGTGGAGATGACGATGAGGATATAACGCTCCCTCTTCTGAGTTCAGCTGAAGTAACTTGCTGGCAGAATCGAACCTAATATCACTAGCCACCACTGAGTCATCTTCTTGCCCCACCCATAAATGATTTTGCGAAGTTTTGTTTTATTTCTTTAGTTTTAAATAAGAACAATCACAAATTGATATAGATGGTGGTGATAATGATGAAGCAATAAATCTAATCCAACACTTGATCTGATTAATGCTATGTGCATTTGATGTTAAACATGTTTAGCTTCTGAATCAATCCTGATAGACCCGATTTTATGCACTTACTGTATCGATGTGATCATTGCTTTAGTAGTTAATTCGTAGTTCTTGATTGAATTTGCGAATAGTGTAGATATCTTTATGTTTCGTAATAATAACCAATATTTTGTTTTGATTGTAATTATTTTATTACTAAAACCTAATCTATTTCAGTTTTATAAATATCTAGTTTTGGAACTTACTGTAGCATTCGGAATTGGCCAAAATGTATAACACAAGACAGCACATCGGGCTTCATAAGTTTAAATCAGTTTAAGACCAGCTCTACCCTACTCAAATCAAAAGCAATCCATGAACAAAGTGTTTATAAGATTTGGCTGTATCAAAAAATGGAGTAGCTCATTTTTATTTATGTAATGTAAAATTAAGAAAAGTTGCTACATGAAGCATCGTTCCTTGGAACATGAATCTTCGTACCTTGGAACATGTCAACAGAGATAAATCAAGCTGCATATATGATCAACCTTCCTTGTTCTATCTATTTGAGATACTGCTTAAATGTTGTTTATGTTCCAAAAACATTATTAAATATCAGAGCTATGTCAAGGACAGCAGAGTTAATAGTGTGGCAATAGAAACGATATAACATCTCGTATGCTCTAACCTGAGAGATCACTGTGAGAATCAAAACATATTGACATGTTTGTTAGATTGATGTCCGTCTTCTTTAGCGTACATCCTCCTGGTTCTCAATCTCCATAACCTATTTTTGTTACTTTAAATACACGTACCTTACATCTATTTGGCCTTCATTGTGCTAGCATGTAACATTAAGATCAAATATGTTGAACTGCTCAGAAGTAATAAAGTCATAACTTTTTTACTGTGTCACATCTATGAAACTCTCCTATGATACACAAGCTCTGTGTGCAGTGGGTTTTCTTGGTTATTTTGGCTCGCCTAAGAATACTTGTTTTCTAAAAGCTCTTTGTTCATTCTAAAAAGTGGGACGGCAACCAACTCAGGTTTTGAAGATAGTGAGCTGTTTGCTTCAAGTTCTTCAGCTGTTTTTTTTCTAAAGCTCATCAAGTTGTTCAGCTGTTTTTGCAGAGATCATTGCTTCAATCCGAAGATGCTTAAGAAAAGAAAGAAAAGGTTACTTCACCAGAGTGCCCTAACAAACACTGCCGGTTTGGATTTTGATCAACTCTAGCTAGTCCAGTTCGCCGAGACATCATTTCAGATAGATAGAGATGGAAGATAGAGACACCGAGATGGTGGAGTTCGGTCATCGATGTTAAGCAGTCATTATTAATATTTATAGTTGTTTAATAATTTCACTGAAGTTGAAAAAAAATATCTATAATTATTTTAAAATAACATCCGCACCAATGTATATGTCAGAGTCTAGTAAAATAATTAAAAAGTAATGAAATACTTTGTTTTTGTAACTGAAGTAATAAAATAGTTTGTCTCTAATCGTTTAAAGAAATTAAGCCATGCTTATAACCATTTCACAATTGAAAAATAGTTGAGCCACTATTGTTAAATAGTGAGACAATCAAATTACAACGATTTTACTTAATCATGTTCTCAGTTAACAGTATGATATAAAAAATTAGAAACATATACAAATAATTAAAAATTATAAACAACTAGAAATATTTTTCATTGCAAATTAAAAAAAATATCTATAATTATTTTAAAATAACATCGGCACAAATGTATATGTCAGAGTCTAGTAAAATAATTAAAAAAGTAATGAAATACTTTGTTTTTGTAACCGAAGTAGTAATAAAATAGTTTGTCTCTATATCGTTTAAAGAAATCAAAAGTTATTGGTAACGAATCATTCAGGAGTTAAGTTGGTAAGAATCAGACAAGAATGGTTACTGGCTCCAAAGCACTCATCTGTGTTGGCTTCCAAGATAATTCTCAAAATTAGGGTTTTCTTCCATTTCCCTAATCTTCACCCTCTCTTTCAATCGGGTCTTTCTGCTAATCGCTTGGAACTGATTCTCTACTTGTGGATTGAAGGAGGAAAAGGCAATAGTAGTCTGTGATGATCTCGTAGCGAGTATGCCAGGCATCCCTCTCGTCACTCGTCAAACCTCTTCGTATGTTCTCTCTCTCTCTTTCACTACTTAAAAAAAGCTTAAGCCTTTTCAAGAAATGGGTCTGAGTCTTATTATGTAGGTGTTCAAGAAGCAGCACAGATCAGATGTGCCATGAAGACCACCCCCGTGTGCATTTGTCTGAAGAGGAGATGATTGCTGCTGAAGAGAGCTTGGAAGCGTATTGCAAGCCTGTTGAATTCTACAACATTATTCAGCGTCGTGCTATTAAGAAAGTATGTTTTTTTTTTTCATTTACTTTTCTTGTGAGGAATGTGTATGATTTAATTATACTATGTGTCACCTTTGCTATCAGTGCTATGTAGTCAAATACTAACTAACCATTTCTCTCCTCTATCTCTCTCCCCTGTATGTAGCCTCTGTTTCTTCAGAGATGTTTGAATTATAAGATTGAAGCAAAACATAAAAGCAGGTTCAGACTCTTCATTAGTTAGTTTTTTTGTCTAGTTATTATCAGACTATATCAAGATCATTCATTCGAATGAGCTTTCCCCTTTTGGTGCAGAATACAAATGAGTGTGTTCCTTTCGGGGACTACAGATACTGGCTTACAAACTCAGAAGCTGTTCCCTCTCTACATTTTGCTGGCAAGACTCGTTTCTCCTAAGCCTGCTGCAGAGGTAACGACCTCAGAGACTGAATTTGATTGATCATCATTATCTACCCTATCTTTTAATTGCTAACATTCTTTTTTTTTGTTACAAAAAATTGTAGTATTCTGCAGTATATAGGTTCAATCGAGCATGCATCCTTACTAGTTTCCTGGGGGTTGATGGAGTTAGTCAAGCTCAAGCCAACTTTCTTCTCCCTGATTTGAGCAGGCTTGCCTTGGACGCAAAATCAGGATCTCTTGCTATCTTATTTATCAGCTTTGGTTAGTCAAATTGAGTGATTGACTGAAGACAATTCATATATGTCCTGTATTCAGATAAACTGACGTTCTTTCTTGTAGCTGGTGCGCGAAACTCTCAATTTGGCATTGATTCAAGCACTATACACTCAGGTACTACTGTTGTTTTAATTATATAAAGTTATGTATTTATTTGGAATTGCTATGTTTTTCCTTGTGAAAAAACATAGAAACTAAAATGAGTGTTGAGTTCTTGAAAGTCTCTTTCTTCTAAAGATCTATGATAATGAGAGTTTGCTTTTTTTTGGTTCTTGCAGGAAATATAGGAGGACATTGCCTGTGGAGCAAAATACCTTTGCAATCTCTCTATGCGTCGTGGCAAAATTCTGCAAACTTGGAACTGGGACAGAAAGTAGAGTCAGTCTCTCTTGTTGAAATGCAGCCTTGCTTCATTAAGGTAATAACATTTCCTTAATCTTTTTATTTAAGTTTACAATCTTCACCATTTATATGAAACCATTACTGGTTATAACTTGTTCATATCTGCAGCTAAAGTCTATGACTGAGGAAAAGTGTGTCTCGATTCAAGTTCCCAGCAATCCCCTCACCTCGGTAACTTTGCTATACTTCCCGTCCGTTATTCTAAAATGTTATGCTATCTTATAGTTCTTGTACTTCTTGTTTGAAGAGCTCACCGCAACAAGTGCAAGTCACCATATCTGCAGAATTGGTTGGGGCAATAGAAAAATCTCCCTATAGTTCATTTTCATATAGTGGCATCCCTGCCTCTTCACTGGTACATATTATCAGGTAACTTTACTTTAGTCTACAATCTTTCTTTCTTTCCTCTTCTCATTGTGTTTTATTGCAATTGTATAAACTTATAATGTCTATCTCTTCATGTCGACTCTAAGTCACTATGCTACATTCATTGCATAGGTTGAGAAAAGGGAATGTAGTTTTCAATTACAAATACTATAACAATAAACTGCAGAAGACTGAAGGTAATTTTTGTATAATCACTAACCTATGTAGGTAGAGAACATTTACTATCGTCTGTCGTGTTGTAAGTAACATCTTGGATTCTGTTTTGCTTTGTGTCTTGCAGTGACTGAAGACTTTTGTTGTTCAATCTGCTTAGTAAAATGTGGCAGTTTCAAGGTGGACTTTCATTTCCGTTCTCAGTCATACCCCTCAGACAGAGATACAGCTATAGTGACTAGTACTTGTAGTAATGCAATCCTTTATTTTTTGTTCACAATCATGTTGTAGGGCCTGAAATGTCATTTGCCAGCAACCCATGATCTCTTCAATTTCGAGTTTTGGGTTCGTAACTTCAAAATTCAGTTAGATCTTGCTCAGTATTGTTTTTTCTTTTGTCACTAATCTGCTCCACTTGGGTTGTTTTAGGTTAGTGAAGAATATCAGGCTGTAAATGTGTCTCTTAAGAGTGAGACAATGATCGCTGAGGTTAAAGCATCTTCTTTGTTTAATTTATATCCATTAATTTTTCAGATGTAGATCTCTTAGGCTTTTCAGTTTCCAACCTAACATTCTCAATGAGTTACTGGAGTGATTAAACTGGAATACTTCTTTGTTATTTGCCACATTATGTTCTCTGATATTGTCTTCAATGACAAGGAGAGATTTAAAATCACAATGGCATCGCTGTGGCCCTTACAGTTGTTGGGCCATCACTGCTTGACTGTTGAATAGAGTTCTGAATTATATAGGAATGTCGAACTTTCTTGTAGCAGTTGGGACTATAATATATTCCAATTTGATGATCAGTCTTAGTAAACTTTTCTAAATTTAAATATTCATAAAAAAAACTTCTCAGATGAATGAGGGAGGCGTTGATCCAAAGCAGGAAACATTGTATTTCTCGTAAGTATTATTGTTTCCTTTACTTATCTCACTATCAGTCTTACAGACCATATGAATTCTATATTTATTATTATTATTATTGTTATACGCCAGTTCAAAGAAATGCAGACGAAGAAAGCAAAAGAGTCAAGTACGGAGCTCAAGGCAGGGGCGTCAACTTGGACTAGGCTGCGAGGTGCTAGATAAGACTGATGGTTAGTGGTTTGATTGTATTGTATTGGTTGATTCAACATCGTTAGATCATCATTGGGTACATCTTTTTTATAAAAAATATATTTTCAGATGTTCATCCTGTTGGAAATGAGAAGAGTCGAATACCACTTGGAAATGGGGTTGGTGAGTCGTCTGGTCAAAGAGTTCCTCATGCAGATGTGCAGTCAGGTGGTGGTGATCCTGATAATGTGCAGTCAGTAGCTGGAAGTACGATGCTGCAGTTTGCAAAAACGAGGAAGCTATCTATAGAACGGTCGGAGTTGAGGAAGTATGTTTTTACTTTCTGTTCTAGTTTTATTACTAGTAAGTTAGCTTGCTCATCCCAAATCAGGTGACTGATGTTTTCAATGTTTTTTTTTTGTCTCCTCTTCAGCCGTAGCCTCCTTCAGAAGAGACAGTTCTTTCACTCCCACCGATCTCAGGTTACCTATTTCGTCTTTATCTCTCTTTATTACGAAGATTTCAACTAATTGTGATGTGTACTATCGCAGCCCATGGCTCTAGAACAAGTACTTTCTGACCGAGATAGTGAAGATGAGGTTGATGATGATGTGGCAGATTTTGAAGATAGAAGGGTATGATGATTGCCAATGCAGCCAGTTTTCCCTTTTTTTTTTCCTTTTCACATGAAGCGTATATATCTAAGTCTACTTAACTTTATAGAAGCTAAAATTGTTATTAAATAGTGTATGGTAGAGATCTCAATAAGAAATATGTGGGCAAGCCCCATGGTTTGATATGGAACAATAGAACCATATTAATGTGATTACATAGATATTATAAAACGGAACCGTCTCTGTTTTGTTCTCGGTTGTTACATAGTTTGTCTGATTCCTCGTTAATTTACAGTGAATGATATATTTTCTCTATTTTACTATCTGAAACTCTCACTTTCTCGCAGATGCTGGATGATTTCGTTGATGTGACCAAGGATGAGAAGGAGATGATGCACATGTGGAACTCGTTCGTCAGGAAGCAACAGTATGTGTCTTATCTCTTTTAATACGAATTATGTCTATTCTTGCTGCAAACAATTTTAGAGGCATATGTTTAGTTTGTGGATTAGTAAAAAAGTGAACACTAAAGGATAATCTCAGGATAAGCATTCTACCTTGACACTGGATTTTGACCCTTTGCAGAGTACTAGCAGATGGTCACATTCCATGGGCATGTGAGGCGTTCTCAAGATTACATGGACCAATCATGGTTCAAAGACCCGAGTTGATCTGGTAATTTTAACTCTCATTTCCTCCACAAGTGTTTTCATAGAAAAGAGTGGTTTTGTTGATAAAGGTGAGTGAGTACTTGTGTAGGGACTGGAGAATGTTTATGGTAAAACTATGGAACCACGGCCTTCTTGACGCCCGAACCATGGACAAGTGTAATGTCATTCTTGGAGAGCTTCAAACTGAAGATCCAGAAACAACTATTTAAATAGAAGAGAGAAATGCCACGAGAGAAAGAAGAATTTTAGGTTTAACATAAAAAAAATCACATTTCTTTATTCAGGAGTTATTACTTTTTGCTTTACATAAAATAATTGGTTAGTAATATTACATTTGTCGGAAAGATATAATAACTATTCAGTAAGTTATTTATAAAAAGGGACTAAAGAATTGTCCATCATTAATGAAAAAGCAAATCTTCAAAGGTTTTTCAAAGGCATAAGTGTTGTTGAACGATAGCAACTTCTCTCTAGATATGATCGAGTCTTCGGTTGAACTCTTAACGAATGAGGAGAATATTCTTTCATCTTATGATCGTATTCCAATTCTTTGTGACCACAACAAAGTTTGTGTCATTCACTTATAGGAAACCTGTTCGAGATTTGACAATTTTATGAATTCTTCTCTTTTCGTTTTACTTCTGTGGCACATTAGTAAGAAAAATAAAAGTGACTCATGCCTTGTTGTGTTTAGGTTCCTGACCGTTGACAAAAAAAAAAGGTTCCTGACCAAACGTGGCTTTGCCATCGTCTCTAATGTGATTTTATTGAAGAACAAGAAAATAAAAGTGGCTTTGCCATCGTGGTCTGATGTGATGTGCTCCGATGTGATCATACATATTTGGTTGTGACTAAAAAAGATTTTACATTTAGACCTTAATAAGAAAAATATATTTTCAGATGTCCAAGCACAGAGAAAAATATTTTTGCTTTTGTGAGAAGTAAACAAAACTTTGTATCGAAAAGATTTGTGTTTTACTCATCCTTATTTTTTACAACAGACACACATGTTTCCCTTAGAATAATAACGTGCAAGTAAGTCTATACAATTTAGAAAATAATGAATAAAGCCTTCACTCTTCAGGGGATATAATACATTGGATTTGCAAGTTTGAAAGATCGTTGAGACATGGAGGAACCCAACAGATCACTCCATTGGTCACCTATATTGCCTCTAATCCTATATCCCTCTTTCACCATCTCATCCCTTTTCTCAGATTTGTATAGGGTAGCCATCTTGTGCTGTTCATCTGGAGATCTGCAAGGCCAAAGAAAGAAAGCTCAACGATCAAAACTCTGTATGATTGGTTCACCAGCATCAAACATGTGTTTCTATGAGTAAGAATGATACCTGAGAATGAGCTTGTCCCAGTTCTGGAAACCGGCATTGATGAGGTTCTCAACAGTGACAAGCCTGTGGCTCTCTTTCCTCCCGGTAAGCAAGAAAACTCTGTAACCCAAATCAATAACTCTTTGGTAAAGCTTCAAGCTTGGTGGTATGGCTGGTGCCACTCCTCTCTCAACCCACTTATCGAACTCTGAGTGATCAAACAGCTCAAGCCTGCCACATTGTAATGTTCGGTAGTTAGTAACTAAACCGAACCAAGTTCTAAAATTAAGAAACTAAACCAAGGTTTCAGATTGAGAAGCTAAACCAATTTCTGAGATTGATAAGATTGAGAAACTAAACCAAGGTTCGAGATTGAGAAACTAAACCAATTTTTGAGATTGAGAAACTAAACCAAGTTTTGAGATTGAGAAACTAAACCAGGTTTTTGAAATTGAGAAACTAAACCAAGTTTTTGAAATCGAGAAACTAAACCAAGTTTTTGAGATAAGAAACTGAACCAAGTTTTGAGATTGGGAAACCAAACCAAGTTTTGAAACTGAGAAACTAAACCAAACCAAGTTTTGAGAAACTAAACCAAATCAAGTTTAGAGAAACTAAACCAAACCAAGTAGTGAGATTGAGGAAACGTGTGCGTACCCAAAGCCATGGTCGATGTAATAGGGAAGATTGGACAAGAGCGTCTCGTCGATGTCGAAAACCCAAGCGTCTTTGCCGTCGCCGGCGGAGAAATCGACGGCGGTGCTCGCGAAGATGGAAGCCTCTTCAGAGACTCTCTCGAGATCGGTCGCGTAACCTTTACCCAACACGTAGTCCTTGACGTAGTCGGCGCACTCCGCCGGAATTGTACTCCAAGGGGCGAGGTTGTTGGCCTCCGCCGCGAGTCTCCAGCTCGTGCAATGCAAATTGACATCGTCTCCTCCTCCGTCGACGACTCTCTTGGGCTCCGATGGGTACTGGAGAATCAACGACGGGTCGGAGAGTTCATCGGAGAACGCGGAGGAGAACAAGGAAACAACAAGGAACATGACGTAAATCTTCATCGGGGAAATTAAAAAAAAACAAGAACTTTAGGGTTTTTTCTCGAAAGTTGAATTGGGTCTTTAGCAATCAAATTGAGAAAAAAATCTGAATCGAATGAGGGTTTATCGAACAAGGGATATAAATATGATGGTTTTCAAATTGGGATTAATGGATATCGTAAGGAAAAAGAAAGCTTCCATTTTTTTTTAGTCGGAATGGTAAAGACAGGACTGGTCGGTGACGTGTGTGATGAGAATAAGTCATTTTTTAAAGTGTCTGTTCGTTTCGAAGGTTCGGATCTAAAGATCAGATCCAATTGGGCTGATCCGATTATCCGAATATTCGTACATGTTCTGTGGGGTCCACCCTGGTCATTTGGTTAAAGTCTTAATGCCCAATCACAAAAGTCGGTCTAGGGATTAATGTACCCAATCACAAAAGTCGGTCTACTGATCAATGTATGAGTGTATATCTTCTTCCAAGCTTGGGTGTAGAATTACAGTTATTTCTTAAATTCTATGTATCTGAATCGTATTTTGTGATATGTGATGAATTGTATAAAAAGAAAATAATTTCTCATCTGAAATTTGTTAGAGTTATTCATAATTATATTTTATTCGGTGATATCTATGTTTTGACAGATTCTTACACTTATAAAATTTGGGTAGGTGCCTGCCTAATCAGAACTCTTTAAAAAAAAAATAGAGCACTGAGAACCGATACTTGCATGCACGGATACCCACGCGTGAATACCGTGTTAATGTGTATTGATTGTTAATTAACTAGTTTGAATATTAATTATTATCTAATCTATTAATTATTTGTAAATCCTAGTTTTGAAAAATAGTTGTTTACACTATTGGCCAAAACTAAATATAAATATGTATTTGAATCGCACTTTGTGCCATGTGATGAATTTGTATAAAGAGAGAATTGGTAATCTGAAATTTCTTAGAGTTATTCATAATTACTCCCTCCGTTCCTTAAAGATGATTGTTCTAAGAAAAAATTTTGTTTCAAAAAGATAGTAGTTTTACTTTTTCAATGTATGCTTTTATGAAAAATTGTAAGTTTCAAAAATATTAATGGTGTTTATTGAATTTTTATTGGCTAAAAGTTATTGAAAATTGTCATTTGCAAAAAACAATGCATTTACAATCAAAATTAATGAATTTTCTTAATATATGTGAAAATTTTAGAACTAATATCTTTTTAAAACAGAGGGAGTATATTTTATTCAGCCATATCATTCTAATATGTTTTGACACATTTTTACATTCTAATAGCATCTCCAAAAGACATTCTATAACTTCAAATATAAAGTTTTTGTTCTAAGAAAAATAACTTCAATTTAAATATAAAATTTTGAGTAGTGAAACTTCAAATATAGAAAGTCATTACCTAAAACTAAAATTTATAGAGTTAAGACTACAATTTTAATTTTTAAACGTAAAATAAAAAAAAAACTTCAAAATAAGAGTTAAAACCTTTTTAAATTAGATTTAGCTAGAAAACAACAATATTACAAAAGAAACTTAACAAGTACATTAATTAATTATATATGGGAGTACTACGAAAATAGTTTTATAGAATAATTTGGTATTTTACTTGTAATATAACGCATTTCTATGTAAAATTTTATATTTAGTGTAACATTTTATTAAGTAACAATGCCATGTGTTATTTATGTATAAAATTGCATGAATTTAAATTTATTATGATAAATATAAAAACCACAATATAAAATAAAAATAATTTTGCTATTAGAAAAATCTATCTTTAAACTTCAAGTATAAACTTTTTGCAAACTTCAGAATAGAATGTGTTTTTTGGAGATGCTCTTATAAAACTTGGGTAGGATTTTAATCAGAACTCTTTAAAACAAAAACAATGCAGAACTGAGAACAGAAACTTGCATGCACGAATAGCTACGCGTGAATACCGTGTTAATTAATGTGTATTACTGTTAATTAAATAGTTTAAAAATTAATTATTGTACAGCTTCTGCTAAAACTAAATATAAATATACATGCTTTAATTTGTTTAACTTTTGTTGTTATGATATGATTACTTCTCTGACTAGATAGCAGATTGGCGACTCACTCAATCATTTTATGTTGATACAAAAAATGAAGGGTGTAATGTAATGGGAGAATGGTCAAATGATCAAAACATTTAAGAGAACATTTAACATACATAGACTGCCACCCAGTTATAATGAAATACTAGGAAATCTTCAATGAAATATTAGGAACCTTCAATGAAATACTAGGAACCTTCTTCAAAAAGCAAGAATAATAGATCTGACATCAGTCTTCATATATAAATATTTTGAATGGTGGTACATAATTATTTTAATTTTACGATTCCATTTATATCTACTAAGTAAAAAATTTGACCAAGAAAAAATCTACTAAGTAAAAAATAAAATGTCACTAATCTACTAAAGTTTTCGAAATAATTAATTTACGGAAATTATACTCAGCTCAATTATTTATGTTAATTACATACTAGACTATTCTGTAATTTCTTTCTTGTGCTTGCAAATGAAATCCAATAGAAAATAGAATCACATGTTTAAAGTGTGACCAAAAAACAGCATATCAATTGAGAAATATATGATTAATAAAATTTAAGTCATGGTCAATCTCATGTGTTATAGTAACAATACATATCATAAAATTAAGGAGATATAATCAGAACAATTTCATAACTGCTTATCATTCTCCATAATAATATCATAATCTCCAATGTAACATTATTCACCACGGGGCGCTCGCTTTTGTCTGCCTTACTGATTTCTACGCTTCCACTCGACAATGGCTGCATGAAGAGTGTGATTGGGCAAAAGGGTCATGTTTTCTAAGGGCGAATCAGTCACCGGCGAGCTACGGTGGTCCTCCATCCACTTCTCTATGGCTTTCCGGTCATAAGTGTATCCGTCAGCCGCAATACATGGATCCTTCATCACATCCTGAAAATAAACATCATAACAACATTCTTCTCTAAACCAACCTGAGACTTCTTTAGCAAGCAAAACATATGACGTGATGAACAAGTTATATATCACCTTAAGTAATGGGCAGATGAAGTGGCTTGGAGGTTGCCTCGGCGCAGAGGCAATCATTATTCTTGCTTTTTCAGCAACCTTCTTCAAGCTCTCCAGTACTGGAAGAATCTGCTTCTCCAGGTCTGGCCTCTCTTTAGCTCGGATCTCTGTACAATGTAAGGCTAATGCAGCTAGTTTCCGGGTCTCTTCCATCGGCCAGTCACCTGCCTTTTTATCAAGAATCTGTATCAACTCCTCGTCGTCATTATTCTCCATGGCTATTTCTACTGTATAGGTCAGTGCTATAGCCGGCTGAGCAGTAAGAAGCTGGAGAATAATCATTCCCAAGGCATAGACGTCTGACTTTGGAGATAACATCCCAGTTCGTTGATATTCAGGATCGATGTAACATAACGTTCCCACGGGACTTGTCTGTTTGTACATTGTGAACTTGGTAGATAATAAGTCGGTTTGGATCATTGTGGAGAGACCAACATCGCCCACTTTGCTGACGAAGTTGCGGTTAAGAAGGATGTTGGCTGGTTTAAGATCACGGTGGATGATTGGTGTCGGTTTTGATTTGTGGAGGAAAACTAGCGCTGATGCGACTTCCCAAGCGATTCTGAAACGTACGTACCACGGGAGCGGTTGGCTGTTGTTCACTTGGAACAGACTATCATCCAAGCTACCGTTCTCCATGTACTCGTAGACTAGAGCTCCACGCTCACGGCATGCTCCTAATAGGAGAACCAAGTGGGGATGCCTGATCTTGCTCAGGATTTCAAGCTAAGATAAAATGAAAACGTCAGTTTTTTTTTTTGGAATTAACCACAGTGTCTGGCGACCGAGTGATGATGAATATATACGCACCTCTTGATCGAATTGCTTGGATAGATTACTTTCAGGGGAATGCAAAACTTTGACAGCAGCGACTGTATGATGAAGACTGCATTTGTAAACAGCACCGTAAGCTCCTTCGCCGATCTTAAGATCCTCAGAGAATGACGAAGTTGCGGTAGTGATTTCTTCCCAAGTGAACTCTTGGTATTGCACGTTAGGAGGTGGAGCCACAAGGGATCTTTCTACAAGCTTCTCCTTCTCTTTGGCTTCACGGGCTACTTGCATCTCTGCTTCTCTTATCTGTGCGGTCTCTTTCTCTTGCATTCTCTTCTGCTGTGTTTCCTTTTCTGCCAACCCCTTTGTTCCTTGCTCTTTTAGTGTTAGCTCTTCCAACTTTAGCTCATCTAGCTGAAACCATAAGAAGAAAGATTTTATCAAACACAAAAACCCCATATCTTCTTTGGAGCTTCAGGATATAATACACTATAGGTGGACCTTGCGAGAAGCATCCAAGGTCTCTACTTGAGCCATTGCATACATTTCCTGCGCTTGTCTAAGTTCATCTCTCAACTTTGTAATCTCTTCGAGTGTGTCCTGAAATCAAATGGAAATTAAAATATGGAAATTTAAACCTACCTGGTCGTCTGTGAAATATGGGAATTTAAACCTACCTGGTCGTCTGTGAAATAATCGTCACCTTGATCAGTAATATTTTCATATTCAGGGTTGCTGCTAGAGATATGACTAATACCGTCTGTTGTTTCTGTCTTGCCTACTTCCTCTGCAGCATCCGAACACACACTTCCTGTTTCATCTGAGTCAGTTTCCACACGACCAGAAACCCCTCTTACTATTGTCGGCAGATGTTGCAATCTCTTATTGGACAGAGTTAGAGACTTGGATTTGAGTGCTGCATTTGTTGACGACATTGCATCTACAAGAAAATAAAATAAAAATGAAAATCGAATACAATATTTACAATCATGGATACATACATGAGTTTCTCTGCTTAAAAAATCTCCCAACCTGAGATAGTCCCCGAACCAGAAGAACAGCTAGAGCTTCTGTCACTACCAGTATCTCTTACAGTTTCATTTCTCTCTGTGTCTGAAGCAGCTGAAGCTAATTTCTCTTTCGAAAGAATATACACTCCTTTTGAGACAACATACACTGTGCAAAGGTTTGACACATAGTGTGCTATTTTCGCGGTAATATCATTATTCCTGTGAATTTGTCTCAACACATATATATCATGGAGAAAAAGCTAAGGAATAATCATAACATTAAACCAGAAAATATAAGCCTTACCCGTACAAGCCAACATTAGACGAGCGTCCAATAACAAGCCTGCTGATCGAATGCTGATTAACCTCTCTGGTTATTGCCACTGCAACACTATTTGATTCTAGCACTAGAAGTTCCACTACAACCTTTTTTGTTAACAAGATTCAAAACGTGTGAGTTTCTTTCATACAAATTTAGTTATAAGATATCTGATAAAGCCAAGACAAATAATAAAAAGGAAAACCTTTTTACGCTGGCACATCTTCTTGTACGGTTTCAGAAGAGTTTCTTTAGTCTCCTCCATCACTTGTCGTCTATAAGTAACCGCCACATCCTCTGGTGCCTCAGAGATAGAGACTATGTTTCCGGCTTAGTAAGGGAAAACAGAAACCATTTTCAGGATTTTTAATTTGTCACATTGAGTGATCTCTGGTTGAGAAGAAAATCTGTATAAAAACTTACAAGGTGTAGGTATGGAAGTGAGCTTTGGATGGATGTGAATCAGCTTGAAAACAATATTTTTCTCGGAAGCAAACTTCTTGAGCGCCCACTTGAGTACATTCTTGCTTTTGGTGCTACCACTAATAGCTACCGCAACGGTCAAGGATTGAGAAGGAGACGCATGATTAGAGCCGGTACTCCCAGGAAGCACCGGTTTGGGTTCGAGAAACGAATTTTTGAAAAAGAAGTCCATTTACTTCTGAATTAAAAAAAAGCCTTTTCAAAAGCTGCTTGGAGCCTCTAAAAACGTCCGGGTCGGGTCTGTGCAAGATATTCTGCAACTGTTCTAGTCGACGCTTATCTGTGTCTCAAAGCCATTTGGGAGATAAGTTAGGACAACATCAAAATTAATCAAATCAAAATACTTTTTGGTTTGTGGAGCAACTAAGGATAATTAGGGAAATTGTTATCATATTGGTGAATAAAGAATGCAAAACTTTTGACAAGATCTTGATTTTCCAACAGAGAGTGCATAGATCAAGAAGATGACTTGATATTACTCATAATTAAACCACTGAAAACTCGAATCTGGACATGTTATTAAGAGTACTGATCAAACATTCCAAAGTCAAATTAGATGGACAGATAGACAATGCAAATGGTGGGGAGATACTTGCAAAACTATGAAACGTGAATCATTTTTCAGAACACAAAATGTATGATCTGAGCAGAGAACATAAGTTTTGAACTTTACCAGAAACCCATCAAGTCAAGCATGATCATATAATCTCTAATAAACCTGAAAAAAAAGAAAAATCAAAACTTTGACCAACCTGATCAATAAAAGATGTCATGAAACTCAAACCTAAAGGGAAGAAGTTGGGGCAGATTCTTTCAATTTGACATCTTGAAGGTGAATGAGGGATGGAATCTTGTATTCTAACAGAGACAACGCAAAGAGCAGCCATGCACGTTGGTGCTCCTAATTTCATACACAGTCGTCCTTTGAATAAACCACATCATCTTATAAAGCTTCTTAAATTATTATTTTAATTACTGTTGATTGAGAATTAATTAAACAAGGGGATATTCTAATGGTTAAAGAGAAATTTGATCAATTTAGGCTTTCCAGCTTTCAAAATTTCATACATACCGCGAATGCAAAACAAAATTTCTGATTTTCTAGCTAGGACATCAAAACCTTTTCATAGAGATCTATGTTTTATTGATTATTCTATTTCAGTTTGATTATTTGGACGTACTAAAATTTGAGTAATAGAAATAGATTTTCGTTGTTTAAAGATAAATAGAAGAGAAATCTGATCACATAACAAATCGTTACGAAGCGGGAACAGATTTTCCTAACGCACTATAAGCATAACCGTTTATAATGCCGTTATAAACAACCGCACAACTGAAAACTTATAAACCCGATCTATAATAAAAAACAAATAATCTCACATGAAAAAAATGAGGAAGAATAAGAGCATGTTGGTGAGTCTTTTTTCAGTGATGGTGAGAAACACACCACACCAAAATGGTAAACGAAATACATAGATTGTGCCCGTTCAATGTCAACAAATTTATTGAAATTCAATATGCTTTACATTAGAGACTTCGATATGCTTTACATCATAGGTTTACTTTACTACTATACACTCAACAACACATTATTGAAAAGTCAAACACATAATATATTAACAGATTACATATTTTTTTTGGTAGGCTATTAACAGATTACATATTACTGCATAGCACAAAATTTAAAGCACCAAATCATGCACTTAATTAATAAAGAAAATCACATAATTACATCATCCAAAAAATCATAATTAACAACACTAGAACAATATTCCGCGCGAAGCGCGGACATGCCCCTAGTTACTCATAAAAACATAGTTTTTATGTTTATGATATGTTTTGGATATTTTAAAATACATATCTATATGAAATTTTTATATCATGTTTGACTAAGAAAATCAAGTTTTTAAATATGCAACATATTATAAATTCATGTAGTATGGTTTAATTTTTCTTCAAAAGAAACTTTATTTTTCAATATATTAAATAACCGAAATAATATCGCTAGAGTTCTGTTTGAACCGAGTTCCGTTGGGATTCGTAGGGAAAAGACCTAACTTGATGGTGAGTTAGTTCAAAGGCATTTTATTAGATCAGGAAATAGTTTGGTTACAAATGAGAAAATAATAGTCGAGAGAATAGTCAATAGTTAAGCCGGTTCTAGAAGAGCTAGCCCAAAAAGTACAAGTCGGCGAAAATACAATCAGTAAAACTAGGGCTGTTCAATATGGAAAAACCGAACCGTAACGAACCGAACTGAACCGAACCAAAATAGACAATATGGTTTGGATTATACACCATATAAACCGAACGGATGTGATTTTATAAAAACTGTAAGATTTGGATATGGTTCGGTATATAACCGATAAAACCGAATAAACCGAATAAAACCGATCAAAAAATAGAAACATGTAAATATGTATATATTTTGATGTGTGAAAATCATAAGTTAATTTTTTTGCTAATAACTATTACCATATTTTATACAGTATAAAGAAGTCATGATTTGTAAAATACTTGAACTATAATTAAATAACAGTTCGCAATCGATGCTTCTTATTTTCTTAGTTTTTTTTGATCTTTTTGCTTTACTTTAACATTGACAAAATTGAAATAAAGATTATAATTTTGATAGAAAACAATTAGTGGAAATTCTTCACAACCTTTTTTTATCTATAAATAAACAAAGTTTCACGTTCAATCGAAGAAACATGACTTTGATGACGCTAAATTTGGAAGAATAGAAAAACTTTTATTCGTGCTTCATGCTTCTGTTTATTTTTCTTTTCTGTTTTGTTTTTCAAAATTTGAGCTTTGATTTTAATTATAGATTTGATTATTTTATCAGATGGTAGAAGCATTTTTTTTATTGTTTTTTTATTTAAAAATAAAATAAATTTTTTAATAAATGATTGTGTTGACAACATGACTCTAAAAATCATATAATATGACCCTAAACTAAAGAATTGTGTTTTTGGTATAAAACTGAATAAACCGAAAACCGTTGGTATATAAACCAAACCGAACCGAAGTAAATATGGATTTAGAATGGTAGTTGTATTTTACTAACCGAAATACCGAAAAACCGAAAAAACCAAGCCGAAACCAAACCGATATCCAGATTGAACACCCCTAAGTAAAATCCTAATTTCTAGCCGACATGTGTGTGTCTGAATGTTCTGATCCCCTCTCTCATTCCTCCTCCTCTTTATGTAGTTAAGACTCATTTATCCTTGTTCGCCTTAGATCGTCTTATCCTGGTGGGATTGATCCATCTCGACTATTCTCTCGACTATGGATCAATCCTGCCAGGATACAATGTAACAAAAATTAAACGATTATATTATGTTACATAAATAAATATACAATGAAAGATAAATAAATATAAAATTTAAGATAAATTGAACAATAAATAAATATATAATATAGGAAATAGAAATATCAAATTAAACATTTACATAATATTATCATTTGATATAAAAGAAAAAAATAGAATAAGTAAATATACAATGTAAGAAAAATAAACAAAAAGTAAATATACAACATCAGAAATGGAAAAAATAAATTAAACATCTATCTGAAAAATATAGTAAAATAAATAATAAGTAAATTTAAAGAACAAGAAATAAAAAATATTACATAAAACATCTATCATAATATTAAAATAAAATAATAAATAACCAATAAATATACAATATAAGAAATAGAAAAATATAATAAACATATATTTCAAAAATGTATAAAAATAAATAATAAGTAAATATAAAATATAACAAATAGAAATATTACATTAAAAATCTATTGTAATATTATCATTTGATATAAAAGAAAATAATTGAATAAGTTAAAATGCAATACAAGATAAAATAAATTATAAGTAAATATACAGTATAAAAAATAGAAAAACACATCAAACATCTATCTGAAAATGTAGTCTTAGATTTTTATTATTTTCAAATACTTTTATAAGTAAATATAAAAAAATAATAATAATAAGTAAATATACAATATAATAAATAGAAATATTACATTAAACATCTACTGTAAAATTAGAATAAGTAAATGTATAATATAAAAACCAATAAAAATGAGAAAAATGCTATTTGAAAAATAAATATATTACGTTAAACATAGATTATAATATTATCATTTGATATAAAAGAAAAAAATGAAAATAAGTAAATATACAAAATATGAAAAACAAACAATAAGTAAATATACAATACAAAAATAGAAAAACTAAACTAAACATCTATCTGAAAAATGAATAGTAAAATAAAAATAAATAAGTATATAATATAAGAAATAGAAATATTACATTAAACATCTATCGTAATATTAGATAACTAAATATACAATATACAAAAAATAAGTAATAAGTATATATACAATATAATGAATAGAAAACTATATTAAACATTTATCTGAAAAATTATAGTAGTATATAATAAATATACAATATAAGAAATATAAATATTATATTTAACATCTATCGAAATATTATTAATTGATATAAAAGCAAGAAACTAGAATAAATAAATATACATTGACGTCAGAAAAAATAAAAAATAAATATACAATATAGAAAACTAAAATAATAAGTAAATATACAATATAAGAAATGAAAAACTACATTAAACATCTTTTTTTTTGCAAACCACATTAAACATCTTTTTGAATTGAAAAATGTATAGTTTCCTGTTTTTTCTAAGGAATTATGTGTAATATACAATATGTGTAATTAAAGACGTTTTGATATATGTTACTACTTGTGACATTATTTTTTATGTCTAGAAAAATAAATGGTTAAGAACCAATATCACTTAGGTTAAGCACAGGAACAACAAAAAAAATTCAAACATTGCAAAAATACCCACATCAACATTACAATACCATAACTTTAACCTAAAAATATGAAAATTTTATATTACTCAAACCATAAATATAAAAAACTCATGTATTCACATAAATATACAACTCATAATACAACGTCCAAAAGAATAGTTATATAGTTAAAATTTGAAAATAAAAATAGCTCCGCACGAAGCATGGATTAACTCTTAGGGTCTAACTGGTAACCACATCGGGAACAATAGGAATAGATAAGAAATGAATGAATAGGAATAAATCAAACTAATACTAAAAGGAAAATATAATCAAATGAGAGCTATGCCATGTAGGCAAATTAAATCAGCCAATAGGAGTTGAGTTTTTGTCCACATAGGATACGTTGGGCTTCAACCACATTTTGTGTTTGGGCTTCGTCACACATACCCAATTTTCAGCTCAGTTTGCTGTAAGCCTAATCTAACATCACACAACGATGAAGTCATCGTCATCTCCGCTACCACTTCATCTTCTTCCCTTCGATCCCGTACAAACTCCCACTCTACACAATCAATCTCATACTTTACTTCGATCAATCAATGACGTCTTTATGATTTCGTTTCAACTTCCTCTGTTCCTCCTTCTTTATATACTCATCTTATTTTATTTGTAAAAACCCAAACCCTAGAATCTTCTTTATACTAATCTCAATCTGTGGCCATGGAACCAAATCGGAAGTCCTCTCTCTCCTCTGCCTCCGACAGACCAGGTCTGAACTCTCTTACTCCCTTTTCTCTCTTTCACGGTTTTGATTCTTGAAGCTATAGCATATTCATTACTGGAAGGGAAGCTGTGTGTTCTTCCAATGGTTTAGGGTTTCTAAAATCTTTCAAAGGAACACTTTTGAATAAAGCCTTAACCTTTGATTGTATTGTAAAATTTTTGTTTTTGTTGTTATCGTTGTTGTTATTGCAGTTACGTCGAAGAAGACAGGAAGGGAGAACAAGCAGAGTATTACTAATGGAATCAAAGAGGATGTCGATAAATATAATGCCTTCCATGTTTTCTTTTTATATACAACAGTTTAGACATAATGAAGGTCAGTTTCTTATTTATTTTCCTGACTATGGAGTTGGTTGTTACTTGAATGCAATTGAGATTATATATGTTACATTTAGTCTTTGATCGTTTGGTTCTTATTGGTTCAGGTTCTTCCTAGGCTCGAACAAAGTGATGCAGTTGCTCTTGGCGTTCTGCTTCTGATCCTGCCATCTTTAATGCTTCCAAGGTTGGTGCTATGCTTCTTAATAGTTGTTTTATATTATTTGGTATTTTTTTGCCAGTTGTGTTTTTACATATGTTTAATAATGTTTTTTTCAGCTGTTTCATGGTGATGTTAGACTTCTTATTACGGATATGCCAAAAGAGATTGAAAAGGTATCATCTCTCTCCTGAAGCCTTCTTTTGTTTTCCTATCTTGCTTTGGTCAAAACAACAGTGAAGGGCCTAAACTATATCCATCTCTATCATGACGTTCCCTTATCTCTGTTGTAACTGAATGCTTCTTTTGGTTATCATTGCAGCTTATCTAACGCTTATGAAGATTCAGAATTTTTAAGTACTGGAAGCGCTGCAGTGATTATTTTCATAACTGGTTATCTCTGTTTTGGTACAACTGATTGATTAGGTTAAAATGAAGAATGGTCGCTATAACAGTTTACACATGAGATGAAACCATTTTTAAAGAAGCAGGGTATACATGTTCGACTCAACAGAAGTTCTATCTTGAAACTTTTTAGTTGTCTCTTTCTCATTCACAGAGTTAAATCTCTTTTGTTGATTCATTATGTAGTTACGGCAAAGTTGTTCTCCGACTTTGTAAATTGTGTGAACAATGAAAACTTCTTTTTGATATATAAGAATAATCTTTATTTTATTTTTTGTGTGTTTTCTAAACAGTGAGTTTTCAGTGATGTGATTATATTTAGAAAAACATTCGGTGAACAAATGTGATTTGATAGGAAGTTATAACATACAATATAATTTTAAACATGATATATATATTTTAACTTATATATGTTTAAAAATAAAAAAAAATCTTATATACTTAAAAAAGGTAAAACAACCTTGCTAAATTTGTTAAATGAAGAAATAGTTTTTTTGTATACAAATAAACCAATATAAAATCGTGTACAGAAAGTAATAGAATGAAACAAAACATGCAGCAATTAATTGCAATCTGAAATATTAAAAAAAAAAAGATATTTTAGAAAAGGGATCAAATGATTTCTTTTGGAATATACCATATTTTAATACTACTTTCAAGAAAAAATATTATAGAATTTGAATTTAGAATTTAGTTATTATTGTTCGTAACTTAAATTTAGTATTTATAGGACGGGGTTCGATTTATAAACTTCTATAAATGTTTTATATATGATTCTTAAACATTTATAAACCATTTAGGAGAATTAGTTTAGTTTTATTTTCATCACATATTTAAGGTATTTCTGAAAAAAAATATTATTTTTAAAAATAAATATAGAAAATGCATCAAATATATGGTAAAATTAGAATTCATCTAATTTAATAACATTTAGACATGTAATATGCACACGAGTCTTATTTTGATCGTTTTAAATATCTTACAAGCATTTGTATTATTTTAATACAAAAAATTAATAAAAAACTACCTGGATGCAAAATCACAACCCAAATCATAATTATTATTTTTTAACAAATCTCTATTTCATTTATATTTAATAATATATTTCGATTGTCCATACGAGATGCCCATTGACATGTGTTTTTTTTCTTACCGGTCAATTGGAAAATTCATGTATCAGGATACACAAATATACAATCGGCGCTTAAGGATTTAATATCTATACTGTCTTTTAACTTCATTCCTGGAAATCGATGATGAAAAATAGAAACATCATGAAACTAATTAAAATTTAAGAAGATATTTAGCAGAGATTGTCATGTAAAATATAATATTTTGTAGAGATATTTAGTTTTCATAACATAAGAACCTCATGAAGTGTTTGATTGGTAGAAGCTGTGGATTTAATTACTTTTCTTTATAATATAAACTCTAAGTTTTTCTATTGTAGCTATAAAATCTATTGATGTAGATTAATATCGATAGCTTTCAAAGAAATACATATAAAATTTTGGAAAATTTGATTTTCAAAAACTATAATTTTAAATTTTACTATTAATCTGTATCTTTTTTGAAACTTAAGCATTGAAATTGAGCTTTCGAGCTGTATATTTTTTTTGAAACTTAAGCATTAAAATTAAGCTTTTTTGGACTGTATCGTTAAACTTTTTTCTTAGAGCACGATTGGTAAACTAAAGTTGTTGTGAAAAAATTGTGGAAAGCATTCAGAGTACTTACCAGTCACCTTCGGAAACTATTGTATTTTTCTTAGTATTTCTGAAATTTCAAAAAAAAATATTCAATAAGCAATTAACTGTTTACCTTTAATCAAGGTATTTACAAAAAAAAATATTTGTTATATCCAACATTTTTGAAATTGGAAGAAATTTCAACAACCCCTGTTATTTTTCATTTATACTTCTTAAAAGATTAGTTTTCTTGGTAAGAGCTTAAACTCTTAGCCAATAATTATATAATGTGAATAAGAAAGATAATGAATAAAAGAGTTATAAAATCTAATAAATTATTGAATGTTTAACCTATTTTTTCTGACCATTATTTATGTTTTGCATTCTAATAAAGTATAGTTTATTTTAGAATTAATATTTATCATAATTTCCAAAATACGATAAATTTAAATATAGTAACATAATATTTTAAAATAAATAATTTTTTTTATTGAAAATAAACCCGGACGTAGCCTAGGAAAAGCTCTAGTTTATGGGAATAATGAAGAATAGTCATTCCATATCAAATTTAGTGAGGAACAAATTTGTTCTTTAATTCTCTACAATAAAAAGAATGAAAATGAATAAGAAGGAATGACTATTCATTATAAATGGTAAAATTTATTAGGAATGTTAAGAAATGCATTATTCCCTTTCATTCCTTGGTCACCGGTTGGACCCTTAGTATCTTTTAGAAATAGATGAAACTGTATTTATAACTTTGTTAAAATTCATTAATTAGGAAAAGCAAAACAGTAAAGTAGAAGGGAAGTTTCCCCAACTATCATTTATAAGAAAAAAAACGCTAACTAGAGCGTTATTCTTTTGCAACATAAAAATATATATATAAATATTGCAGAAGTACAAAACGATTGAAAACATTGTTTTTTCTTCTAATAATATACTAAATAAAAATGAAAACAACTGTTCTGTTTCTTATTTTTGTTATTCATGTATTCTCGTCATGTAAGTTTAGTTATGATAATGTGAACTAAATATTTATATCATATACTTATAATAGTTCACTGATTTCATTTATCATGACTATCATGATAACATTTTTTTCTTCTTTCTATAGATGCAGCGGATATTATGGAAACCCCTAATTTAATAAGTGGATCTCCATCTTCTAATCAAGCAGAGAATCTTCAACTATCACCATATACATATGTTTCGATAGGTTCTCCAGGTGATTTACAAGTAGTTCATGAATAATAAGTTAAGTTTGTTATATTTATAAATCGGATGTTTTAGTAACATAATAATTAACATTGTTTTAAATCTCTTATAGGTACATTAAATATGGAAAATCATAATTTTAAAAAAGAATCTCCTTCTCCTAAATCTGCAAAGAACGCTCAGATTCCGAAACGCGTTTGTTATTCACACTACGGTTATCCAACCGATCCTGAAGCTGCTTATTCATGTAATTTTGAATGTAATAGACATTTTAATCGTCTGGGTTTCATGAATAGACATGGTGCTTGTTGTTGCACTCGACCTCTATCATATTTTCATCCTAAGGCCTTGTAAAATATGAAATAGCAATTATACTATATATATCGACTTTTCTTATTTGAGATTTTTTTAATTGCAGCTACTTCTCTATTACTTTTTTCTGATTACATACTTCTCGATTACTTATGAATACTTCGGCAAATTTATAAAATAAAATCAACACAGGTTAATAAAGTATCGATTATGAATTCAAATACATCTTAATAAAAATAACTCTCTTAAGAAGTAAATGATAATTTGCACACATGCATGGAGTAAAAATTTAATACGAATTTGATTGACTAAAGTAGAACCAATGTATAAAATATTTACACATAACCTGTCCACTTTCTATATCGTACTGGACTTTTATAAGATTGCTGATTTAAGGGTAGTCATTTAGATATGAATTACGAATTCCTACCATATTGCCAAACACGATATATTATTGATCGAGCTAAATTACTATGATTTTTTTTGGCGGCAAAATTACTATGATATTAAATATCTTCTAACAATATTTATATATATTTTGCATTCCATATATATATACATATGTGTGTGTAATTTCGTGTTAAATCTTAGAAACCATATTCAGATCTACCGACTTCTTTGTAAACTAAAGTAATATTTGTTATTTTAGAAAATTCTACACATTTATTATAGGGAGAAATACTATGTGATTAATATATGAAATCGGTTTCACCTAGGAATAATCCCCTATATATTAATCCTATATATATATATATATATATATATTAAAAGATATGTATTTTGAAAATAGTTACTTCAGTTTTATAGTATTTAAAAAAAGTATCATCGTCTACATGTCATTCAATTATGATGCTAATTTATCATATGTGTCATACCTAGATTGGAATTGAAAAATTGAATGGTCAAATTTAATTTATTTATTTTCTTTCCTTAAATAAAACCTACGAAATTACCATATATGACTAATATATATATGCCAAATAATGATTCTAATAATAAATATTTGATATAAATTTATACCTTCTCCATCATTTTTTGTTTAATTTTATATTATTAAATATAAACAAAACCTTCAAATGAAACTAACCGACAACCTGATTTTTTCCTCAAAATAACCCCATACCTAACTATTACAGTGAACAAATTTCCTCAAAACTAATTTCAAAAAATTTAAAATTTTATATAATTTCGTTATATAAAACTGATATTAAATATATAGTTTATTAATTATATTATATTATAAATATTATTTTAAAATAAATATACGAACGCACGGATTGGGATTGTTAGATGTTAAAAACATGCCTAATTAGAAAGTTGTCCTTTACAATTATGCAAAATTTGTTTTTATCCTAAAACAACTATGGAACCTTTACATGCATGGTTATAGTATTAGGTGATTCTTCCGTGGTCATGCATGGATACAAATATTAACGTAATAATAAAATTAAAATAACTGATAATTTTTTTATGACTTTAAGTTATATTGTAATTTATATGTATATCAAAAATATTTTATGTATTATTATGTTCCCATATTAATTGGATATGTGATTTGACATGTATTATTTTTTATTTTTTCATATTTTTATTTTTGATATGCTAAATTGCATTTCTTATTTAAAATTATACATTTTTTATTTATTTATAGTTTGAAATTGAAGTATTATTTAGTTCAGTTCATCCTATTTTATTTGTAAATACATTTTTTAAATTTCTGTATAAATGGGTATAGTATATTGTTTTAGAAAAAATAGGGAATTAAATATTAAATCCGAGTTGCAGTAACAAAAAATAATTTATAATGTTTTGAAAATTCATACACACTGTTTTTAACACTACTATACACTAAATCATAATAATTGTTTGATTTTATTTTTCATATTTAGAATGGTTGGTTATTCATATTTTAGTATAATGGATTGTATCAATTGTTATCATAATTTTTATTACAGTCAAACTAAAATAAGAACCTCTTGTTAAGTTATACTTTTATCTTAGGATGAAAAATATATATTTTAATATTATGTGTAATTTGATAAGTTGTTTTTGATAAAATTGAAAATTTGAAGTGTTAATAAATTTTCTTATAAAAATTCTAACTATTCAATCAAAAATATATTGATACATAAGAAATATTATTTGCTTATTTTGCAGACTGGACTTTTAAAATTATTTAGCTTAAAAATAATCATAAAATATAATCATTTTAATTAAAATATTAAATAATAATTTACGTTTCTTAAAATTATTTGCTTATTAATTATTAGATCAAAAGATATTTATAATAAAAATATTATTTTCTTTTGGAAAAATATCTAAATTGTTCTGTTCTAATTTTAATTTTTTTTGTGAAGATATATATTTTTGTGAAGATTTATATATATATATATATATATATATATATATATTTAGAAGTAGATATTTTAAAAATTTATAGATATTTTTGGTTGTATGAAACATAAAGAGTAATAAAAATAAAATCGTTTTTTATATAATAATCTGTATTTATAGTTTTTATTATACAATTTATGTGCTTAAGTAAAAGGAAAATTACATAAAATTGAATAATAATTTTATTTTTAAAAAGGAAACATAACATTATTATTAGTGGCAGTTAATAATAGTATTTTTAGTTTATTAAATGTATCATCGTAATTAACCACCATCAAATTTAACATGATACACGTAAGAAATTGGTTTTTCAAATGATATTAAAGAGATAGAGAACTTTGTGGCGGTTATTAAAAAGAAAAAGAGGAACTTTGTGGTCTGACTCAATTTTGATAAGCTTGCATTCAATTTCTCAGTAAAAAAATTTTATTTATATTCACAAGGAGCAGTAATATAAAAAAAAATTGTTTTTGAAATTAATATAAAAAAATTTAAATTACAAGTTTTCGTATGGAGTTTTTTTTATTGGAGACAAGTGATACATACATAAAAGAAAATGCTCATGCTCATATGTCAAAACTCAGAATTCGTTTGAATAAAAATTAAAGGTTTGAAGAAGATTTTTCAAAAAAAAAACTTAAATTGACTAAATAATTAAATATGTTCATTATAATCATGAAGAGAAACCATATTATATATAATAAAGAATTCATAATACATTTTAAAAGTTTTGGATACGTTATAATGCATCGAAATGAAGATATAATAATGAATGCATGTTAAGCTGAATTGGATTCAGACTCAGGTAAATTAACCGATTCCATCTTTTTGACACAATTTTTTTTTTGTGAGTTGATTTGATTTTTGAATTTTTATAACTAAATAGAGTAGAAAGCGATAAAAAATGCTAGTAGCTGTGTGTGTGTGTTTTGTATATTTTAGACAATAAATTATTAATTTTCAAAAATATAAAACAAAACAAAAACAATTAATTGCGATCCTCAGTTCGTGCAAAGTCTTCGACCGTGTGCCCAACCTTCTCGAACTTCCCTTTCTCATTGCTCTCCCTGAACCTCAAATAATCCCCACATTTAAAGGACCGAAATACCCTCCTATATTCACCACCTCCAACAACTTCGTCAGGGGCAAACACGACTTTCTGATCATCAAAGCACCAGAAGAAAGCAATGGAGAATCTGTTACCGACGAAACTATGCCGTTTCAACACAACCCTGTGTTGGGACGATCTCAGCTGTCCGTTGGTCCATGCGTGTAACAAATCTCCGACGTTGACGACTAAAGCCTCATCTTTAGGGTTAATATCCATGAGACCAGTCCCGTCTCTGGTTCTGACTTGAAGACCTCCAATGTCGTCTTGATCAACGATAGTGATGCAGCTCATGTCAGTGTGCATTCCCAGCCCTTCTAACAAATCAACCTCGTTTTCTTGCTTATCTTGTTCCAAAGGGATTGTGTAGTTGTTAATCCTGAAGTAACCATGGCAGTTTCCAAACTCAGAATTGTAATATTTGTGATGAACATCGTCTCCGAAGCTAGAGAGTATGGCTTTCATTATTTTCTCGCATAGTTCCGTCATCTTTTCTCCATATTCTTTCATCAACTCGCTTTAAAAATAATAATAATAACAAAAACGATTAGGAAATACAAATCATA
The DNA here is from genome assembly GCA_026261945.1 of Hirschfeldia incana. NCBI lineage: Eukaryota > Viridiplantae > Streptophyta > Magnoliopsida > Brassicales > Brassicaceae > Hirschfeldia > Hirschfeldia incana. Next base: position 2,686,381 of record JABCMI010000032.1, read on the forward strand.
TTAATCACAAAGTTGGTTTTGTTGTCAAAATCTAATAATCTTTTAACTTTGTGAAAGATCAAAGCATCACAACATCCAACTTTCACCTCCTTTTGTATTTTATGTATATACAAAGACAAAAAGAATATGTTAGTGCTTGCATTAAATGCTTAAAGATAATTCATATATGCAATAATGCAATGCGCACTTGTCAAATAGTAAAAGCCTTAATAGAGTAACCAATACATTTGGAATCAGATTTGTCTTTTGTTTGACAATCTTATTATCACGAAATCGTTCTATTATTTATTAATCGATGCAATTCAGCATCAACAACGAATTGATTAGCCTAAACGGATGTATACAACCTACTAAATCATAATTTCCTAGTCATTGAAAAACAAATACTGTGGTGCTTCGTTCTTATGGTACGCGTGAGTTGATTTTTTTCTTTTTTTAAAGTCTGCATGAACATCTCTAGTATACTTTTTTTAAAAAAAAAAACATCTCTAGTATGCACTCGGCTACATAAATATAAACACTTTAATACAAACGCTAGAATTACAATCTGCTCCTTGGCCAGTTCTTAAAAATGGTACTCCCTCTGTTTTTAAAAGATAGTAGTTCTAGAATTTTCACATATATTAAGAAAATTCATTAATTTTGATTGTAAATGCATTGTTTTTTGCAAATGACAATTTTCAATAACTTTTAGCCAATAAAAATTCAATAAACACCATTAATATTTTTGAAACTTACAATTTTTCATAAAAGCATACATTGAAAAAGTAAAACTACTATCTTTTTGAAACAAAATTTTTTCCTAGAACAATCATCTTTAAGGAACGGAGAGGGTACTAAAATATGAACAATATTAAACAAAATTGGGTGGATTGCATGTAAATTGGTTGAGAAGGCAACATAATCATGGTTTCTACAATTTTCAAAATATTGAAAGACTTTTAATTCAACTCATTAAATGACATCGTTTTAAGGGTTGTCAAAGAAAATGTCAACAAGCATCTGCAGGTTTTATATATACACATGTAATATATGTAATGTATATATATAATACTATATATATATATATACACACATACCTGAACTCCTCATCGGCAGCTTGGTCGGAAAAAGCATCAATGGAAGACTTGGCCGAAGCGTAGAAATCGGGACCGGAGACACGGAGGCTCTCGAAGAAAGGAGATGCAATGAAACGAGGAGTGTAATTAGACGCTCCCATCTTCATCTTCTCCTCCTCTCCGAGCCCAAAAATTCCACCGGAGAATCGCCGGAGTTTCTGGTACATATCGCCGGAGATGCCATGGTTTGTCACGTAGAAGAAACCCCACTCCTTACAAGCATCTTGTAGTGACGTCAGCGATGACTCGTTTAGAGGCTTTGAGATGTCAAACACCGGAAGTTCCACAGACATCAGTTACCTGAAATAATGGTTATGATTGATGTATGGTATAATGGTAATGAATGTGTTTATGTTTGTTGCATCCTTATGTAGTGATACAACTTAGTTTCGTTTCAAATAGGTTTTATTTGCGTGTATATATAGATGTGTGTTTAGAGGTAGCTGGTTGATTGTAAGATATATTTCTCTGTATAAGTTTCTTTCTTTTTGTACCTAAAACAATTTTTTTTCTGAATAAGTTTATAATATTTTTTCCACTATACAATTCTTATATATTTTGGTTGAACTTACAAATAAATCTAGTATTTATTTCGTGTAATAGTCAAAAACACTAGATGCTATTTAATCTTTGTCGTTGTCGCAAAAACTAATAAACATCTTTTTGTTCTAACTATTTCTACATTATAAGATGGTTTGTCCTACAAAGGGTTAAGAATGGTGAGATTCTTATTCGACCATTTGAGTGGGTTATATATTTACTTCTAAATTTAGAGGATTGAGGCTTACAGTTTTGAAAATGGTTAGACCACTGCTTGCGTGAGAAAATGAAAATCCTTCACCACCGTAGAACATGTGGGTGTTAAGTTAGATTTCCAACCATAATTAAAACGATCACATTACGAAAGGGTTAGAGGAAAACTAAAACTGTAGATGTCTTGGGAGTTATTATTATCATAAAACATAAGTAACGAATGCTCTTTTACTGCGTATGAATTTTGTAATCAAATTGATTTAATGATGAATAATTTTATACTCCCTCTATTTTATTAATAAATTATTATGTCATTCTAACTATTTCTTATTGTTACATCAAATGTGTCACTATACTAATCAATGCAAATTTTATTTATTTTCAACTGAAATTTAACTGCAAACTGCATTGATTTTTTAAATATTTTTATTTATTTGAAATATTATTAGTCAAATATATGTAATTAATAACAATTTACATATATTTTAGTCACTTTCTTAATCTGTGTAAAAAATGTCAAATTGACACTTATTCAGAAACGAAGAAAGTAATAGCATAGATTTACATTTCGACAATGGAGTATTTATGCACATAAAGTCTAGACCTAGATTAATATCTGTCTTTTAATTCATAAATTGAACAACAAAAATAAATATATGTGTTCATTCGTTACAAAAAAAAGAATAAGAAGAAGAGTGGTGGCCTAGCACCTAAATGACATATAATGTTAGTTTTCAGAACACTAACAATATTTTTCACATAACACAAATATTTAATCATACTTTATTGCGTATATCATCATTGTTAAGTAAGATGTAGTTATTATAGTATATGATACAAAGTCTTGAAGCAATGAAAACTTTGTTTATTTGTCCCCTTGACACACAACGCATTTTTAAATTGTCACAAATTCAGCCGAAATAAAATGGTTAAGGCAAAGACTACAGTTGTCTTCCCGTTGAAAACTGGATTTAATGAGAACATGAACATAATAAAAATTGTAAAAAATGAGTTTTAATATAGTTCCAACATTTATTAAATAAGAAGGTCAAACACTTACAGCTAGCTGGTCTGCTACGTTCCGGCTCTACGGAAGTTTGGAACTCTTCATCCTCGAGAATCTTAAACAAATTGTTTTCTCTAGTTTCTTATGTGGTTGCCAACTTAATTTTTGTTCTTTTATATTGTAAACTATTCCTCTTGTGTATTTTTAATCACAACGGAAGATTATATATGGGTTAATACAGGAGATACTAGATTATGTAAATAATTTATTTGCAGTGACATGTATCAAAACTAATTCCATGGACTGGCTCAACTTAGCTCATTTTCATGAGTTTAAACTGCGGGCGCAAATGAGTACGACTACAGAAACCAATATAATATACTGTATATAAATGATGTGTTAAAAAAAAAAACTGTATATAAATGATAAGTAGTTGAATGAAAGAATAAAATTGAGGAATATAACAAATTTCTTCTCCATCTCCAGCAAAAATTAGAATAACACTTTTATTTACTTATTTTAAGTGGAGCTAATTTCCTTGCTTTCCATCACAAATGGTGAAAAGCTACAGAGTAGAGTAATACATTGTTCCATCCATTTTTATTTCTCTAATTGTAATTATAAAAATAATATTATTTGAGAAGTCAGTTTCTTATGTGTCGCGCTCACGTTAACTCTCACGATGGTTGATTACATTGATACCTTTAATGAATTAAAAATATTTTATTTAAATATTATTAATGATCTTTAATTTAGTTTCCTTTTAAAAAATTTCCAAATAACATATATAATAATAAGGAAATTTTTATAAAGTTTAAAAAGCGAATTTAAGAACAAAAATATATGTGTAAATGATATGATTTCATTAAAAAGGAAAGTTTACAAAACAGTAATATTCCATTTAAAATATTTTTAAATAACATAAGATATACTAATATAATACTTTATTTATATTTATATTTATAGCTGACAAAAAATATTTATATGTGTAGATATTATTTATCTATTATGAATTGATTAACACTTAAATTTATTTTTCTATTTGATTTTCAAAACAATATAATATAATATTATTACTAAAATACATTTACATATCTAAATGAAAATCACAAATTATTAAAATTTTAATCTATTTAGAACCAAAAAAATTATGGTTGAATTCAAAGAAGTTGATGCTATCTAATATAGTCAAGTGATAATCAAACCAATCAATATATTACATATCTAAAATCACATGTCTAACTAAAACAATAAAATATTTTTATATAAATATAAAATAATTGAAATTAAAATTAAAATATTAATAAATTATCACAAAATATTTATTTTATAAGTATCTAAATCCGTGCATGAGCACGGAAGAATCACCTAGTTGTAATTATATTCCAATCTACAGTATTATATTCATCTCGAATTTTATTGGGTTGATGAGTAAAGGAATAGTTCTAATAAAATATAAGTAAAGTCGTGTATTTAAAGTATTGTTAGAGTTAAGTACCATAATTATATGTTTCCATTATATAGACTCAAATATACGTACACACTATTATAAGTTCAGCTAAATTTATCTTGATTATTTTTACTTTACAACTTTTAATATTGAACCTATGATAAATATATAAATGATTTAACCAAAAAAAAGTTTGAATTTTTCATACTGATTGTAAAAACGTATGAACTTTAAATCCTAGTTTTTCCAGTATTGGATGAATTTAACAGTTGAAAATAATTCTATTGAACTTCCGAATTAAGTTTTAGATATTGTAAAAATAAACTTTTTGATTTTATAAATTTATTTAGTTGTTTCCTTAAGATTGGCTAGCAAAGTTACTTATCTGGCTTACGATTTAAGTGAGTAGAATTTACAATACTAAATATAAGTCTTTTATTGTGGTTAATCAACAAGCGTAAAATATATTGTAAAGCGTAAGTTTATTCATAGATCAATGTAGGTATTTATAATTTTATGTAAAGAGAAGTAGCAAGCTATTAAACATTCTCCTAAATGGCTAAATCCTCTATATATAGGAATATATCCATATCTATCATTATCCCTATAAAGCGACATGTAATGTAGGAGTATGGTCGACCAGGCCCTATTAAACATGGATATTTGAGTGGTGTAGCGAACAGGAGATCCCCTAACTCGACTGCAGATCAATGGAGATCTATTGGCTAGGTGTTTTTATTTGAGACGATATAAAGTGACATCAAAAAGATGCGAAAGTAAATCTGACGGAAAAAAAAACAAAATCTGTGCGGAGTACATAATCTCTTTTAATAAATTAGAAAATCGAAAAAGGAATCAAATCCAGAGGAAAGTAAGAAAATAGTTAAACAAAAAAAAAGGAACTTGACGTTTGTAAATGTACCTGAAGATTTTAAATACAGTTCTACAAAAAAAAAAATCTACATACAAAGCTCCTAACTAAATCATCACATATTCTTAAACCGCCACTTCGTTTTAATCCTCTACTATTTCTGTTCTCTATTTCAGTATATACAAAAGTGTGATGTTTTAGAAACCTTTGTAACATTTGTTTAGAAAATATGATCACTATATAATATCAAATGTGACTAATGCAATTCAGGCTAAACAAATGTGGATGCAACCCAAAAATAATGTGTGAACATAAGGTCAGGGGGGGTGATGCTGCCGTGCTGACCAACTTTTGTAACTCTCTTCGTCAAATTTCTTTGAGTACAAGTGATTGACTATCAGGCTGAAATTATTCTACATAACTATGAGCTATATATACATTTTTTTTCTTTTTCTATCAAATTAATTTTGGTACATATGACATGTTTTAAAATTTACAAGTTGAAAGAGAAAATTAAAAGTGGCTGATAAATTAAAATACACCACAAAATTAAGGAGTGACAGTTAGGCAAACAGCATATACAAATCTTTCGTATGTTTGTTTTTTTTTTTTTTTTTTTTTTACTAAAAAATCTTTCGTTTGTTGACAAAACATTGCTTTGTTTTATGGAAATTTTCATTTTATGTATATTGAATTAATCAGCCCTTGTTTTATTTATTTTCCCTGGTTTTAATACTTACTATTTTAAATCTTACATATAGAAACGAAAATCAAACAAAAATAACTATATATTTATTGTGATTTATTTATTTTGGTTAATTACATAGCTATGTGATATCACAGTATCACACACAAGACCATGTATAGAATTGTGGAAGTAAAAAAAATCCCAACTACTGCTTTACCGTAATGCATGAGCATAATCATACTCAGTTTTAGGTTCAAGTATGTGTTTCATTGATATATTTATGATCCATGCATGGGACAAAATCGGTGTTTTTTTTTTGAACTTTAAAAGTTAAATCCGGGTCACTATTGGAACCAGACCTAACTTTCGAGAGAGTCGCAAGTCCGCTGATGGACTCTTTCTTCATGGCATTCAAATGAATCCTAAAACATAGACCCATATCCGCGTTAGGTGAACAGAACAACGTGACTTAGTTTCGGTGTTGCTATGAACCGGTGTTGCTATGAACCTTAGAAGGAACAGAACAAATGCTGATTAGATGTATAAAAGTAATGAAGAAAACGATACAATGGTGTAATGTGGTTCATCGATTTGGCTATGTCCACAGAAAAAAATAAATCTTATTATATTGTAGATTTTTTTTTATATATATAGAATGCAAAATTAGGGTTACTTTGAATACAATATATATATATATATATATATATATATATATATATATATATATTGTATCCTACATCCTAAAACTCTAGTCCATAAGATTCATGGTCCTAAGCCATGTAACATCTATATCAATTTGATGCAACCCAATTAGTATCATGTATTTGATACATTATCCATCGCATAGATGGAATATTCAAATTCAAGATATCTTCACAAATCCTATATTGACTTGAAGTCTCCAAAATAGATATAACAGATGCATCTTCTAGTGCCAGATGTACTAGATGCGTTCTTCAGTGTCATATCTACTAGATGCGCTCATTAGCACCATATGTACTAGATGGATTCTTCAACGCTAAATATACTATATTTTATCTTTGTCTCAGATGCCCAAATGTCCTTTCGGACCATATGCTCCTTCGGTCCAGACTAACACGTCAAGATGTTTAACAAGTACAATCAATGCTTAAATTTGCTACGATGAACCAGCTTAGTAAATATGTTCGCATGATTATCTGCAATTCGCTTTTCATTTCGTAAAAAGTGATACCTAACATCAATATTTCATTATGAAACTTAAACATTTAACACTCAAATGGTTGCAATACACAGTAGCCTGATCATGATGTAACCGAGATCATTAACCAATCCACATAGTCATATTCTTTCCTTTGCAGCTTATGTCAACGCCATATATTTCACCTCTGTTGTCGTCAAAGTAATTGTCAACTACCTTCCATCTAACCAACTAATCATCCAAGGTGATCACATAACTCGTCACAGATTTTCTATTGTGCACATCCTTAATATAATCATAATAGGTTACAACCAATCGCATATTTATGCCCGCATAAACGAGATCAACATCAGATGTACCCTTCAGGTACCAAAAAGTTGCTTCACAACTACCCAATGTTCTTTCCAAGGTTGTCCCATAAACTTTCTAACCACACTGACTGCATGTTACGGATCTGGAATTGTGCAAACCATTTCATACATCAAGCTAATTCCTATAGCTCTAGCATAAGAAACTCGAGATATATACTCTATTTCCTCTTTAGACTGAACCGCATACATATTGCTATGAAGATTCGTAGTACATAAAGCATTGATAGATTTATCTGAAGACATCTCAGACTTTGTCATTACCTTGTTGATATAAGACTTGTGTGACAAGAACTTCTTCTCCTCCCTATATATGAAGATCTCCATTTGTAGAATCTTCTTTGTTGCGCCCAAATTTGTCATTTCAATTCAGAATTCTCAAAAGTTCATTCAGCTTCTAGATTTCACAAACCTTCTTTGCAGCTATCAATATATCATCCACATAGAACACCAAATAGATATACATCGATCCTATAACTTGGTAGAAAACAAGAATTCAAATCTTGCAAATAAGGCAATATTCATCTTGCACCACTAGTAATTAATTTGGTCTTAGAAACAGAAGTGGAGGGCATTAAGAAAGGTTTAAGAATTTTGGCCTAGAAAGTCGTTTTCATGTCAGATATTTAGAATGTGATAAAAAACTTATCTGAACATGAAGTTTGGTATATGCACGCTCTAATCCTTGCTCAAAATATTGTCATACTAACTATACCGTGATTTTGACAATTTAGAATTGTCTTTTCAATCCAAAGATTGAATCAGACTAATCAATACTTTATGATTTCTTATACAAGTAAACTACTAGCAAATTTCATGTATACGATAACAAGAACGACTAGAATGATTTTAGAACTTAAGCAGAGCTGTGCACAGGGGTGGACACTTATGGGGGCAAGTACCCCTGACTGATTTTCTTTTTCAGAATTACTACCCCGATTGATTTTCAATTTTTCTTATTGTAAAGTCTATGAAATGTCTTCAACTCTAAAATTAACTAGATTTTGACCCACACGCCCGTGCGGGTATTTGTTTTAAAAGTTCAATCTAATCAATACTTTATGATTTCTTATACAAGTAAACTACTAGCAAATTTCATGTATACGATAACAAGAACGACTAGAATGATTTTAGAACTTAAGCAGAGCTGTGCACAGGGGTGGACACTTATGGGGGCAAGTACCCCTGACTGATTTTCTTTTTCAGAATTACTACCCCGATTGATTTTCAATTTTTCTTATTGTAAAGTCTATGAAATGTCTTCAACTCTAAAATTAACTAGATTTTGACCTACACGCCCGTGCGGGTATTTGTTTTAACTTTTAAAAACATAGATATTGTTATATTAGTATTGGATTATCTTTTATATTGAAAGTTGTTTTTTTTCTTATTATATAATATTTTATCAATACTGAATGTTGTTTTGTACTAAATATATTTTTAGCGAATAAAAAGTTATCAGTAATTTAATAAATAATTAATAATTTGAAGTTTTATTTATTTGATGTCAATTTTTATTTTATACATGTATAGGGCTGGGTAAAAAAATCTGAATCCGAATAACCGAACCGAATCCAAACCAAAAAAGGTACCAAAACCGATCCAAAATTGATTAGATATTCAAACATGTTTAAAATTTTGGTATTTAGAAAACAAAAACCGATCCAAATCGAAATATTTCAGATACCCCAAATATACAAAATGGATTTATATACTTATATTTTATAATTATTTTTAGATTTAATGTATACTAAATACATCCAAAATGTATATGATACTTTTAAGTTATCTAAAATACTTGAATATATATACACATAGTAAACAACAAATATCTAAAATAGTTAAAATATATTCAAAACACCAAATATACTTAAATTGTTTATTGGTTCTATATCCAAATAGTCAAACTAAACCAACTTATATGTTAAGATTATGTATTTCGACATATTTTATTCAAATTTATGTAATATATTATTTTGTTTACAGATTTTGAGAAATTTAAAGTATATAATGAATTTTAAAATTTTAAAAATAATTTAAATAAGTTATCCGAATCTGAACCGAACCCGTAAAGATATGAAGCAAACCAAAATTTAGAAATACCCGAATAGACCCCGAATAGTCTTGAACCAAACCCGAATAAATACTCGAGCACCCATCCTATTCATGTACACTAGGGGCCGAGCCCCGCGCAAGCGCGGGGATGTTGGATATATATATGTTGTAGTTTAAAATGTTAAAGGAGATGTGGTCAATTGTGTTGGTTCGTAGAGATGTGATGATCATCAGAAGATGAATAAGAAGAAGGTACGTCATGTCTAAATTCATACATAATGTTTGGAATTCTACTTAAATGGAAATGCAAGTGAAGAGAGCTAATGTGAAGAGGCCATATATCTTATATAATGCATGTTGACATGCACTTTGGTGTATGATGTACATGTACATAACACTTTCCTTTTGAACTATTAATAATTAGAAAATGTTTACCTCTTAAATGGTTTTGGAATAAAACATGAAAATAAGAAAAATATTGCAAAGTCTGAAATAAGAAATTTATAATAATGTACGAAATTGTAAAGACACAGAAACAGAGTTAGGTTGAGTTTTATTGCATAGAAACTCTCATTCACCGGGGTGTATGCGTCCACCTGCTTTCACATCATCTGTAAACGTATTTCTTGCACCGGAGGAGGTGGATGAAAACTAATCTGTCGGGATGAAAACTTTATATTTATAACTCTATGAATTGCATGATTGAAGTATATCTTAATATACTTGCCTGTTTTTCATTTTTTCTTATGAAACTTAGATCAATAGTAAGAGCTAATTTTCTTTTGTTTTTCGTGAGTTTCGTTAAGGTTTGTAGACATCGTAAATTTAATTTAGGGTTTCTGTTGTTGGGGCTCTGTTGCTTAAAGTGTTGTTAGTCAGATCATTTTAATTCCCAGCTAACTGTTTTTCCTAAGAGTTCCCAGACTCCTCGTTTGTCTAACTAACTCATGATTGTCTGAAACATGTACGTTCATATCTCCTTTGAAACATATATGATTATGTTAATTGCACCAGCTTTAAATTTTTTTGCCAACCCTTTTTAAACTATTAAAATCAGAAGTGGTTTAAAGAACAAAAACGTGAAAATAGAAAAATTCTTGAAGGTGGAAATAAGAACTGCAAAATACTAAAGGAAAAATACAAAAACTATCTTGAATTCAGTTACAAAAAAAATACTATAGGAAAATGTATAGAAACAAAAGCAGAGGTGGGTTGAGCCAAAGAAAGAAAAGAAACAAAAACAGAGGTGGGTTGACAGTGTCACAGCTTGCTAACTTTACTCACAGGGACATTTGCGGCTACTCTCTTAGCCATCAATACATGATTGATTAGGTCCGAGCTCTCATTTGGTCCATCCCCTTCATCCACCTTCCACTTGAACAAATTGATCTTCATTGGTATCGAGAATCTGCCAAACAGTTCACTTATGTTATTATAATATGAGTTAGATGATAACGTTTTGTAAAACTGTATCTTTTAATACCTCGGGATTGGTGCGGTCAAAGATTGCAGAAACTGTGAAAGTACAGTGACTTGGGGTGAAATTGAATGGTGTCACACGAATGTGGAAAACAAAATCTTTTCCAGCAAGTTCTTGAAGGCATTGTGGTAGTTCATTACCGTGACCACCATTCATCTGCATTTAAGTACGTCTGTGATAAGTGGATGCGAGCATCAGATGTTGTGAGAAGAAAATTACAAACTTCATCTAGAGTTAGACCAGCTGCATCTTTCTTAATTCTGTGCTAAATCATAAAGAAAATTTACGACTTTCTTGATTAGAGGAATATTACCTGCTCGTCAGAATTGGAAATGAACTTGTTTTAGCTCTCCCATTGAAACAACTTCCTTCTTTCTTTAACCCTTATTTGGTATCAGATACAGGGTAAAGCTTCACATATTGGGCCTTCTAAGCTGGAACCAGATGGTGTAATACGATCAACTACCACAACATTAAAATTTCAGTTCAACATAAATACCTAAGGAGTTCATACCTCTCTATAACTCTGAGATGGCTTGAAGGCTGGGGTCGTAATAGAACTTCGCTGCTGGCGTGGAGTTGAGGTACTGGTTACCTACGGTATGATGAGTGTTTTGTAGATTATATGTTGGGCGAAGGTGTTATTTTGGATAAATATATAAACGAACAAACCTGAAACCTCCAAATATTTTGGGATGAGCAAATGAACTGGGCAGATCAACAGAGGCAGAAAGCGTTGAAGGCTGATTGCGCAAAGACAGCTCTGGAGGAAGACCTATTCGAAAATCTTTCTACGATCAATAAAATAATAAATTCACAGTGCTTCCGAACACAAACCTACTTTCAACCCCATTATATATAAGATTTTGAGATGTAGGAAGCGGAAACGTCGACATACATACCCTAATTATTGGGAATAACAATTATGGCCGAACGGAAAAGAATACATTGAACCACATGAGAGTGGAAGAGGTAATGACTGGGGGAGGTGAAGAGATGAGAGGAGAAACAGAGAGATCATGTTCTGAAAGAAAGATAACAATGAAACCCTAGGACAAAACGCAAAGTTTTGTTGATTTATCAAATCTGACGCTAAAACACAAATCAGAACAAACACATAAGCAGATCGAAGTTAATTGAACATTTAGTGGACCCACATATTACCTGATTCATGACAAAAACAGAACACATAACCCAAACCAAGATGATGTTATTTTAATCAGACCAAACATTCTTCAATCAGACCAAATAACAAATAACCCTTCCAAATAAACCGGGAAAATATGCGGGACCCATAGACAATAAAAAAAATCTGACGTGTACCATCTAAGAAGAGAAAAAAGAGTGCCATTATATATATGATTAATATTTACAGTAAATTAGTAATTATATATACAACAAATGGACTACTTATTTTCGGACATGGAAATTGATATGTTTTAATATTTATGAAATGTTAAAAATAATTTACATCGACTTCATAAAATCTTATTTGTATTAATTTTTATATGTATAATTAACTACAGATAAAATTATTTAGTTTTTTTACTTCAAAACTATTTTGTTAAGATATATGGTCATTTGAAAAAAAAATAATGTTAACCACATATATAATTATTTGATTGTATATTTTTTTAAAAAAATTACAGAAAAGACATTATCCTTATTTTTTATACTGCTATTCATATATCCAAACAATTCTTATTTATACTGATATAAATGTTTCAAACAAACCTAATTTGTACTCCAGCTTTAATAATATAGATTATAATGGAAAAAATCATGTGCCCCCTACTATTTATGTTCCTTCACCTGCTACTGGTTAGGCATGGGACGGATCCGGATATCCGGGATATTCGAGGTTTCCAAATCCGGATCTGTATCTTTCAGATCCGTGATTTTAGTATCTGGATCCGGATTCGTGTCTTCCGGATAGATGGGATCCGGATCCGTTAAAATAAATAACAAAAAATTAATATATTTTTCAAAATACAAATTAAATAAAAAATATTTACAAATATTACATAAATTAAATAATTTTACAAAATTTATGAATGTATTTATGCATATAATATTATAAAAATTAAATGTAATATTATAAGACTATTTTTTTATAAGACTAAATTTATGTTTAAATATTAACAAAAGTAACGATAATTATTAATAAAATGAAAGCTTTAATATATTTGAAAAAATCGGATCCGGATATCCACACATAAAATTTGGATCCGGATTCAGTGGATCCGATATTTTACTATCTGAATCCGGATCCGAACACTCCAGATATCCTATTTTCGAAGAGTATCCATATCAGATCTTGGAATGAATTCGAATCTCGGATAATAATTCCCATCCTTACTACTGGCTGTCCGTGCCAATTCAATTTTTTTTTAAAACAATGGCTTTGGGCATCAATGATCAGAAACACAAACTCAAGGGCATGTACAAATACTTTCACATACGTTCTATAATTCGTTTCCTTACAATTATCCACCCAAAAGTCAAAATTAACCTAGCTCTTCTGATAAAATTATATTCTATTACTCTGTCTTTACTTACACACTTATCTTTTTTTTCATCAATTTATATTTAACTTTTATTGCATTGAAATTTAATTTGGTAAACATTTATTAGCTAGTTAGTTTTTATTTAATTTTACGTACTTAAACATTTTAAGTGTACGTAATAAAGTACCAACATTTTGTATGAAGTTTATTTATTTTTTCTCAATTGTACTTATGTAAGCAGTTTACTTTTTGTCAACAAAATAATAATTTATTACTTTCTTTATAATTTTATTTATATATTGTAAATTATTGAAACAATTAACTATTAACTATTTTTATTGTGCTTATGCAAGTAAGAACTCTAAGCAGGGGTCTCGGCTTAAGAATCCTTTTAAGATTTATCTATATTCTCCTACGATTTTCTTCCAACTTCTGTTATTGTAACTTTTTTTAAAAAGAATTTGTGACCGAAAATTATAACCGGAGAGTCCATCCGAAAAACCAAAATTTTACCGAAAGTTAAACAGCTACCACGGCTGAGCTTAGGAGGTCACCAGACCGGATCAGTTAACTACCACACCAATTCTCAAACTTTTATATTTCTACAAATCAATGGGGACATAATTAATCTGCGTGATAGATTATCAAAATCAATGTTGAATGAAATGGATCTTAAAATAAAAAGCCTTGCGAATTGAATAAGAATACAAATAATAGAAATTGTTCAGTAAGACCGAATCATCTGATCTCAGTGTTTCAATCTTCTAAATATTTTCCTATGGTATATAAGCCGATCGAAGACATCCCTCTATAATATACTTAACGAGAAACATAAATTAAAAAAATTCAAAATTCCCAATTATTGCTCCCAAAAAGAAGAATAACGGTCCATTCTCTTATCTCCCGTACCTTTAATTCTATAATAAGTGATAGTTGTAGAAACCTTCTCGCTTGTGGTTTACCATTGAGAGATTACTTGTACGGCAAGTAAGATCTTAAGTCTGATGACAGCTTTAAAGGTCGAAGAGATTTGTTGGTGCTTCTGTGAAACCGAAGGTGAACGGAAAAGGCAAGACGGGATGACGCTTAGATGCAAGTGCCTTGACTGGACAATGAGGCAAAGAAGGAGATGGTCTGTAACTAGGCGAAGAAGCAAACTCATCGGTATCAGTTGCAGCAACAAGGGCGGGTAGTTTAGGCCAGGAGAAACTCGCCACAGGCCTGCAGACTCTGAAACCAGTGTTGTGTATAAGTGAAAGTAGTGACCGTTGGTCTTGTCGATTATCTTTCCTAGCTTTTTGGAGTGACTCCGTGAATTGATTTTCCTTTACTTCTCCTTCTTGTGTCTTCATCATCATTGGTGAATCCTCTAGTAGAAAAGACATCTCCGTTGAGTCTGGCATTCTAGGACAGTTCTCGTCCACTGTTTTGTTAAGCCATCCCATGTCTTCCTGCAATATTTGCATCCCATCAAACACACAAATATTTCGTCAGCAAAGTGGCATCTTTCTACAGACAGTGGGAATCTTTCATCACATACACCAACTGGACCCTTTTTAAATTAGGTTTATTGCTACAAATGAGGAGTATGTTTTTTTATGGCAACTACACCATAGCAAATATAGAAGGTTTCACTTTTCAGCAAGTTCAGCTACAACTCAATTTGGCGATATATTTACCTCCATTTTGCAATCATCACTAGCTGGTCCTCAATTCTGCATTTCTTCTTCAGCAGATCAACGTAGATCTCCTGAGACGAAGCAAGCAGAAATGTTCAAAAGGTGGCTTAAAACAGGATCACAAAGTAGAAATGTTCCGAGTTCTTTACATTCGCTGGAGTCATCATATCGTCCTGACTAGTAACACAAGATTTAGGTGTAGTCATGATAGCAAGCTCCCCCTCCTCCTCTTCTTTCTGTGACCTGAGTTTCTCCATCTCTCCGCTCATGACCAAGACAGACATAAAGCGACAATTGCTACAAGACAACACTTCTGAGTCATATAACCAAGCCAATATACCTTTTCAGGCAAGATAGTCTTTCTCTGATGTCACGGATCTCTCCAGCGCAGACAGGATCTTGAGTAGGACTGTCACCAAGCATCCAACCAAGTGGAGGCGTCCAGTAAGGATCTTCAACTCCTGCTTCCTTCCTTAGCCTTCTTAGCGAAGAGAGTCTCAGTTCTGGATTCAGTTAGCTTCCTCTTAAGCGTGGCATAATCTTCCTTCTTGTTATGGCGGCTCTGGTAGCGAACACGAAACCTCTTCCCCCACTTGATCATCCCTCTCGACCTCAGCTCCGACCAGCACTTTCCCTCAGGCGAAATCGGGCGATAGAGTCTCGCATCGGTAGAAACCCAAAAGCTCCACGAGTTTCGATTCAGAGAAGCTTGGTGATGAGGGATTCTTCTGTAAAGCAGCTCTCCGGCTAACTCCGCCGTCGTCACATAGCCCTCGTCCAGAACCGGAAGAAGATTCTTCTTCTTATTTGAATCCGGTTTAGTCCGGTTTAAATCGAAATATGATCTGAGTGAGCACGTGCTCGGGTACCGAGTGCTGCAAAAAAAAGGAAATTGGAATTATATCCGTTAGAGAAAAAAGGAAATTGGGATTATATCCGTTAGAGAAAAAAGGGAATTGAAATCTCTATATATATTGGTTATATATCCAACAACAATAACGACAGCGAGAGAAAACTAAAAAGACTACTTGTCGCGTAATCTCTCCGGTGTGATTGAGAGATGGGTCTAGTACGGTGCTTTCATTCTTCTTCTTCTTGGGTTTGTCGTTTGCCTATCGATAGGAGTTTCAGATCTTGTTTTCGGTGGTGGATGATGTTTCACTGCTTGTTTCCGGCGTCATCCGAGTTCGATTTGCTGATCTTTGCTGTTGATTAAGGTGGTCTGGTCTCCCGTTTGAGATCCCGGTTCCGGTCTTGTTGTCTGAGGCGGTGGTGGAATGATTCAGTCTCGATTTCCGTAGCGACAGGTACTCACCAAGTCTTTGACGTCGTCGTCATCACCGTCAGTTTTTCTCCATCCGACACTGGTTTGCAAGGTATGATTCTTCTCTCTTTACTAACCACAACCTGATTTTTTTTTGTCAAAACATTTTTTTTTTTAAGTTCAAAACTTTTGGGAGGAAAATTCTATATTACTTGACTGATAGTGAAAACTTAATGTATAATTTGTGAAAAACAAATTAAACGTTACATCCTGTTATTAATTTGATTATTGGTGATCGTTAGCGATTGTATACGTTTCTTTAAACGTTGCATCCTATCATTTATTGATTATTGATGATGGTTAGCGATTGTATATGTTTCTTTTGTCTTTACATTTTTTATCATTAAGTTCTCCTAATCAATCTCGTAACAGAGTAATTTTCCTCCCATTCGTATTTTCAAGTTTTCTTTTTGAGGGTATAATCTAATTTTACTTCATTGGTAATGGAAATTTATGTGTAATTTGTGAAAGAAAATAGAACGTAACATCCTGTCGATTATTGATTTAGTTGTCCGTTAGAGATTGTAACTTTTATTTGGTTGACACTTATGATCACTTAGTTTTTCATTACCAATCTCGTTTTTGCGGTTTCCCCTCTCGTTTTTCTCCCCTGAAAAACAATGTTTTTCCTTTCTTGTTTTGTGCCTAGATTCTTTCCTACTTGCTTTTTTTTTTTCAAATTGTTTCCTTTGATTCCCTTGCTTGTTTTTAACTGTCTTCTTATGTTCGCTAATCGCTGCTTTGATATGTATCGGTTGAGGGGATGGGAGGTCTGATTTTTAAAATCGTTTTTTTTGACTAAATTCAACCTCATTAATTGGTTTTCTATTTGAACAACAACCTCGTGATTGTTATTAATGTATAGATAGAAATTGGGTTGCTCTTATTTCAGCCTTATAAGAAAACGAAAAAAAATACTGAAAGTGAATTAGAAAATATCTCACTTTTCAGAAGAAGCAGGCAACTTTAGATTAGTTTTTACTTTTTAGTATGATACAATTATTTGGAATGGATAATTCCGTAAAACCTTATAAAATATTCACTAGTTGTGTAACTAACTTTAAACATATATTTCAAAGTTATACAGTAAAGAAGATAAACCGAGAACTGGAATAAAAGATGCACCTAATGCTTGCAAACATCATCATCAACTTGTATTGCTAACTTAATTGCCAAAGAACCAAAGCCCTCGAAAACAAAAGACAACATGAGATTGCATCTTTCGCATTTGAAACCAAACAAAAAAAAATTAGTTTTATCATGTTTTACACATCTCCTATACATTATTTACGAAATGATTTGTACACATGTCGTTACTACAATCATTCTCGTTAAAAAATGATGACATGAAACTAAAAAAAGATGACATGTATCTAAAAAATAATGATATGATATCATATAAATTGTGATATGTAAAATTTCCATATAAAAATGTATATTTTTCTGCAGAAAATTTTAATTATGGTAATGATATGTAAAATTAATATTTAAATATCATTAATGTTAATTTTACATATAAATATTTATTTTTTGTAAACTATTATAATGTATTAACAACTCATATATCACTAATTAAATAATATATTTAATTAAATAATATATATATCTCACATTAATAAAAATAATCTAAATACAATTACAAATATAAAATTTTACGTCAATTTATATATCATATTTGTATAAATATAAATGTAAATATGCATAAAAAATACAAAACTAAAGTAACTCTAATCCAAAAAAAAATTTAATAATTAAATGTTTAAAATTTATTTAAATTTATCTGTTTATCTTCGTCATATTAATTAACCAATTGATTTTTCAGTTTGACATATTTCAACCTAAACAGACAAAATAACTAATTTATTAGCATTTATATTTATTAAAAAAGTTATAGCAAATCAAAAGAAATAAGATTACAAAAATACATTTATGTTTTCTTTTTAAATGTTTAAATTAAAATATAAAATAATACTATTGAAAGATAATCATAATTTTATTTTAAAATAAAAAATATTATATTTAAAATTATTATTTCTGTGCATAGCGTAGAAAAACATCTTGTTATTATTATTATTGTGTAACTAGTGGTGTTCCGGCGTTTTGCAATATTTTTTTAATTTAATAGTTTAACTATATAATTTGAATGGTATGTGACAAATATGTGACAAAAGGTCTCTAGTGGTTTGTCTGTGCTTCGGGCTGGATATTAGTTTTCTAGTTATGCAATATTTATTTGTGAAGTATCACTGTATAATTATGTTGTCCTGTAATTTGGAGAGTAGTATCAAGAACACTTATCCAAACCTAACAATTGGTTATTCAGAGTGTTTACTAATTTCACATATGACCTAAATGATGAAACTTGAAGGTGTTGATAAGACATTCTTGTTTTAGACTTAGAATGTGATCTAAATGATTGTTAAGACATTCTTTTTTTAGAGCTAGAATCTGATCTAAATGATTGTCAAGACATTTTTGTTTTAGAGTTAGAATATGATCTAAATGGTTGTTGAAACATTCTTGTGTTTCTTTTGAACTTTTGTATTTAGGCGATCTTTTTTTTTCATTTTTTCACGTGTTTATTTTTAATTGGTAATTTGATATTTATTCCATATATACTCTTTTATTTAAAAATATTTCTCTATATATTACACAGTTTTTCGAAGACAGATCCAGTCAGCTTTTCTAATAGGATCTGAATCGTATCATAAACCGGATTCAGATAAACTGGTAAAACTGATTAAATTTTCTAAATCTGATAATCATGGTTATCTCAAATTTAAAATAATTTCATTAAAATTTATATTAATTTTAATATTTATCTAAAATAATTATTTCATTATACTTATTATTTTTATACATTTATTGTTTTATATTAAAATTGTATTAAACATAATATATATTTTTCATAATTATATAGTTATTCATATAGTATTTATTTTTTATTTACAATTAAAAATGAGTGTAGGTTGCGGTTGTTTGTTTTGTTATGGTCACGTTAAATAACATGAAGGTGGTGTTATAAGCTGACTTGAATTTAAATCATTAGAATCATAAGTTACATTGAGAGGCAGCCAAATGAAAGGAGAAAATGTTATTACAGAACCAAAAGTCACTATCTCAGATTGCAGAAGAGATCAATGACTAATACTTCTAAAGAAAATCAAGACCACCATAGATCTGCTATTCTAAACCCAGAAACTCCACCAGGCCTTCCCTTTGCTGCATGTTAAAGTATGAAAACGAAAAATACATAAGGAAATATGTTTTGAGTATGACTTGGAGAATATATATACCTTAGAGACTTATTAGACAATGATTTTCCAACATAATAAAACAGCTTTTGACAACCATCACTTTGAGACAGTGCTCGGCCCTGACTTCATGCCGAAAACTTCCTGACCCTTTCTGTAACATCCTCGGCCCTGACTTCATGCCGAAAACTTCCTGACCCTTTCTGTAACATCCCGGATTTGTGGTACATGAAAAGGCTTAAGATAATTGATTTGGCTACCTATATCACCAAAGTTGACTTACCTTTTCCGGAGCACATCCTGAAAGAACTCCAGAGTTAAGCGTGTTTGAGCTGGAGTAGTGGAAGGATGGGTGACCTATCGGGAAGTGATTTGCGATAGCGTGCGAGTGAGGCCAAAGTACGGGAAAAGGTCGGGTGGTGATTGCAAGGTAAGTAAACAATGATTTAGAGCCTTGAAAAATTAACGGACCGACCGTCGGACAGGGGTGGGGCCCATGAGCCCGATAGAGGGATTGGTGACTCACCGGTACGGGCGGTCGGGGCGTTATAAGTGGTATCAGAGCTGGTTAGCCACCTCAGTTCTGACCTGAGGGGCGTCTTGAGACCTGTTGTGGAGCGCAACGAGGACGTTGCGTTCTTTGAGAAGGGGTGAACTGTAACATCCCGGATTTGTGGTACATGAAAAGGCTTAAGATAATTGATTTGGCTATATATATCACCAAAGTTGACTTACCTTTTCTGGAGCACATCCTGAAAGAACTCCAGAGTTAAGCGTGCTTGAGCTGAAGTAGTGGAATGATGGGTGACCTATCGGGAAGTGATTTGCGATAGCGTGCGAGTGAGGCCAAAGTACGGGAAAATGTCGGGTGGTGATTGCAGGGTCAGTAAACAATGATTTAGAGCCTTGGAAAATTAACGGACCGACCGTCGGACAGGGGTGGGGCCCACGAGCTCGATAGAGAGATGGGTGACTCACTGGTAGGGGCGGTCGGGGCGTTATACTTTCTCCACGTGTTTTTAGTGATGCACTCCAGCGATCTAAGCGTAATAACTTATTTCAGATGAAATCTGTTTTTTTCAGTAAATTTTGAGATAAGAAAACATCAAAGTTTCTTGCCTTGTCATAAACACCATCAGATTTGACGTGCCAAGCTCTGTAAAATTTACACATATCCCTTAACTATCTCATATGTTTCCCTTGGAGTCTCGCAGCGCTATGAGGTCATCATCTGAAACAGTAGAAGAGACATGGTTTCAACAGACTATTATGCTATCAGGAATGTTTGAAGTAGATAGAGTAGGACAAAGTTTTTCCTCACCTGTTAGTTTAAGTTGGCTAGTGATATTTATTCCAACAACAGTGACATCAGCTCCAGACATGAATCCAACATCAGCTGCTTCCGGGTCTCCACATATCTGCATCGAAAGGAGAAAACCCACAAAACACGAAGCCTGAACTTTTCATTGATAGAAGATTAAATAAGAGGTTCAGAGGGTGTGTGCATTCGCGTCAGCTGAGGATTGATATTCCCTAAGGCAAAGAAAGTTCCACCAATTATAATCATCTTCGTCTTACTCGGCAATGAAACTATCACGTTTAATGGGCTAAGATGTAAAGAAACCATCATGGTGACGAACTCAGATTAAAGATTATGATTCTTACTATTGCAATATTGATCAGAGGTCCGAGGGCGAGAATGGTGACTTCACCCGGATAGTCAGAGTCCCTCTCAACAGAAACCCAGCTAGACTTTCTCACATTTATTTCTACTCATAAGAGGAAGTTAGACATCTCCTAAGCCATCTTGAAACACCGTCATCACATAGCCCTCGTCCAGAACCGGAAGAAGATTCTTCTTCTTATTTGAATCCGGTTTAGTCCGGTTCAAATCGAAATATGATCTGAGTGAGCACGTGCCCGGGTACCAGAGAGTCACGTGACTTCCCGTGATATTTTTCAGGACTTTAACTCCATATACCCCATACCCTCCTAAACTAAACCTTAGTATCCCGACCCTATTCATCCTACCCTTTTATCCTTGCACTCCCTAAATTAGCCTTCATTTATCTATTTATTCCCCAATTAAATAATCCAACCAGATCCCAACTACCTATATGGCCCACAGGGACAACCTTAACCAATCAAGATTTTTCTACCCCACATGTCTTCATCTTCCTCGTCCTCTCTCCTCTCCCTCAAGTTTCCATTGGCGAAAATTGAAGCTTCAAAAACAGGTAAATCTTGCTCGTTTTTGTTGATTTTTTTAGCAAAATAACCTGTAAATATCATATATATCTCGGCTATGGCGAAAAGAAGAAGATCTCTTGAAAATATGAGAGTTTTAAAAAACTTTTAAAAACTGTAAATAGAGATTTATATGCGATTTTATGTTCGTTTTGATGATTATACGGGTGTAATTTTGTTTACGGTGAATCATACTTCATGTAGAATGTATAATCGAAACAATGTCGTCCTAAAAAGCGGATTTGTAAGTGGAAGGATAATTTCTGGGTATTACTAAGATATGTGGTTTTACTAGGGAAAATAAAATACTGGGATTACTAGTATTACTTGCGGTATTACTATGTATTCTTCTACTGAAAGAAAAAAGTATTAGTTACGGTGTGAATAATTTATAAGCGTCTTAATAAATATAATACTAATGGTATTCTATTTTATCTCAGGAAAATGGAAAATCCGCAGTGCACATTCATTTGTTTTGATTATGGGGGATATTATATGAAAGAGGGGGCTGAAATAAAATGGATCTCGGGAGATGGTGAAGGAGAAGATGAAATTCACACGATTTTGTTTAGGAAGTCAATGGAGGAGATCACTTACTCTGGTTTAGTTGAGCGTATTTGCAGAAAGATAAAGGTAGATGAATCTAAGGTGAAAGTGAAGATTAGTTACTTTCCAATGGTATTGTATTCATACAAGCCATCATACATCCGGAATGATGACGAAATCTTTGGTTATCTACTGCAAGTAAACCATGAGAAATGTAGAAGTGTTCTACATGTGGAGGTCACCAATGAAGAAGTGCAGTTTTCAGAAGAGGATGATGAAACTGAGGGCTATGTCGGTCTATCTGATAGAGAGGCTACAGAGGCTGGTGATGAGGATGCTACTGAGAATGATGAAACTGATGTTTATGTTGGTATATCTGATAGAGAGACTATAGAGGCTGGCGATGAAGATGGTAATGGAGGTGTGCTCACTTTTGACGAAGACATTGAGATGCATGATGGTGTCAATCATACAAGGGATGATGGTATGGATTTGGTTATAGGTAAAGAATTTTTAACCAAGGAGGCAGCAAAAGTTCTTATTCAAACCGCGTCATATCAAAATGGTTTTGAGTTTGATATAATTAAGTCGGATACTAAGAGATTTGTGGTTAAATGCCGAGGAGCCAAAGATGGGTGCAAGTGGTTTGTGCGAGTTGCAATGGTGAAGAATTCAGATATTTGGTCGGTTAGAAGTTACTTCAAGCAGCATACTTGTTCTGTCGTTATAAGAGAGGCGGGTGATGAAGATGGTACTGAGAATGGTGCAAATGATAATGACATTTTTGGTACTTATGACCAAGACATTGAGATGCATGAGAATGTCAACGAAAGAGATGGCAATGAGTTCGAAGATACAGAAGTAAGACCAGCAGCTAACTATGAGCCATGGGACGATGGTGTGGATATGGTTTTAGGTCAAGAATTTACCACCAAGGAGGCAGCAAAAGTTCATATTCAGATAGCTTCACATCAGAAGTGTTTTGAGTTTGATATAATCAAGTCTGATACTGAGAGATTTGTGATTAAATGTCGAGGAGCCAAAGAAGGTTGCAAGTGGTTTGTGCGAGTTGCAAAGTTAAAAAATTCAGATCTCTGGACGGTTAGAAGTTATATCAAGCAACATACATGTTCTGTTGTTACTACTAGAACACTGCGTGATAGAAGGAACGGCACAAAACAAATCGTTGCATCTGTTTTGGCTGAAGATTATCCTGGTACATTTGACACACCAGTTCCCAAAGTTCTGATCAATTTGGTTCAACGCAAAGTTGGTGTGAAGGTATCATACACCTCGGCATGGAGAGGAAAAAGAGAAGCTGCTAATGAAGTGCGGGGTAGTCCAGAAGAGAGTTTTAGTTTACTACACTGTTATATGCACATGCTGAAACAAACCAATATTGGCACAAGAACACTTGTAGAAGTGGATGAGGACCAAAATTTTAAGTATCTGTTTTTTGCACTCGGAGCTAGCATAGAAGGGTTCCGTGCAATGAGGAAAGTCCTCATTGTGGATGCAACACACCTCAAGAATGTTTATGGTGGAGTCCTCCTTGTTGCGACAGCTCAAGATCCCGATCATCATGTCTACCCAATTGCGTTTGGTGTAGCAGATGGTGAGAATGATGCGAGCTGGATATGGTTTATGGAACAGTTGAAAATAGTGATATCAGATGTCCCGGGATTGGTGTTTCTTTCAGATAGAAACAAAAGCTTGATCAAGTCAGTACGTCTAGTGTTCCCTGAGGCCGAACATGGGTATTGTATTTGGCATTTGTCTCAGAATGTTAAAGGCTACGTCCATAACAACAAAGATACTTGTGCATTCAAATTTAGAGAATGTGCATACGCTTATACAGAGGCGGAGTTCAAGTACCTTTATCATGCTTTTCGCAGGAAGTATCCTAGTGCAGCAGTGTATCTTGACAAAAGCGTTGAAGAGAAGAAATGGGCTAGATGTTACTTTCAAGGAGTTAGGTACAACGTTGACACCACCAATTCAGTCGAATCTTTTAATGGTGTGATTAAGGAGGCGAGAAAGTATACCTTGCTACCGATGTTCGATGTTATCATTGCAAAAATGGCTGAATGGTTTAACAAGTATAGGAAGAAGGCAGCTGAGATACCATACACAGTGAAGCTTGTGCCTATTGTGGAAGCTGAAATGTCTAAAAGATGTGTTGATGCAGGGTTTCTCACGGTTGACGAGTTAAATAGCTTCTATCAAGAGTACAGTGTGCATAGTTCCGACGGGAAGGTTTATACTGTTGATTTGGCTATGAAAAGGTGCAGCTGTGAGCAATTCGATAAAGACAAATATCCTTGTGTGCATGGAGTAGCTGCTGCCACATTTGTAACAAAGGCAGCGGGAAGGGAACTCCATCTATCTGAGTATTGTTCAAAATACTATTTAGTAGAACAATGGGCTTTGGCTTATCACAGGACAATATATCCTGTTCCTCATATGTCTGATTGGGTTATACCAGAAGATGTTAGAGCAAAGAAAATAATTCCCCCGGATTATGAAAAGAAGAAAGGAAAACCACAACAAACAAGATACCCATCAGTAGGAGAATCCCGTGGAAGAGGAAAAAGGGGCAGAGGGGGAGCTAGAGGAGACAGAGGAAGAGGCAGAGCCAGAGGAGCAGGTCTTGCATCTTATTTTGAATGTGGAAGTGCTTCATGTACTACCTAGGATTTACTGGTTTTATTATGTGTAATATGGACTACTGCGGATTACTTGTTTTACTATGTGTAATCTGGACTACTTGAGATTACTAGTTTTACTACGTGTAATCTGGACTACTGGGAATTTCTGGTTTTATTATGTACTATTCGTAACCAAAATATATCACTAGGTAAATTGTTTATGATGTACGTTTAAACTATTTTTTGATGATTGTTTTCACTTCCTAAGCTATGTCTATGATAAATATATGCATCTAAACTATTTTTGATAAATATTTTCAATTATTAAAGAAAACCTTATCAGTTTCCTAAAAAAACATCCTTAACTTTCTATATTAGTTTACTAAGTGTTCTAGTATAGTGAAGAGAAATTTTCAAAACATGTATTCTTTGAAATTTTTTTATGCAAATGTCTTCCTTAACAAGATTGACTGGGTAAAATCATTGGTTTTACTACAAAACCTTCAATTTTGTGATGGTTTAACTAGAAAAACGTAAATATTGCCAAAGTATTACTATGTCTATAGTAGTATTACTACAACCTTGGAGATTATTAGACGTATTACTAAGTGTTACGTATACTACTAAATTTATATATGACGGCTGCACGTTTTACATGAGAAATTTGACATATGCACGTTTTTCATGTGAAATTCATTTAAAAAAAAATATAAATTGATTTCATCTATTTTTATTGTGTTACAACAAACCCAGTAATTCCAGTTATCACAGTTATTCATTTTTGGGCAGAGTAACACCTGTAATTCAAGTTATCCCAGCTATCTTAAACATCCAAAACAACATTTCAACACAGTTTTAACATCCAACAACAAAAAAACAAGCATTCTCCTACAAGTTTCAAACATCCAAAATACTTAAAAAAACAAGCCTTTAAGCCTTTGTTCTAGTCTTCTTCCTCCCCTTTTTCCCCGCCGTGAAAGGAGTCTGCACCCACTGTGATGGTTCAGACTTCCTCTTCCCCGTTATCGGAGGTGCAGCATCAACAGCTCTCGTCCTTGTTCTGCCCCTCTTCTTAGGTCCAGCAGTCGGTGTGGCCTTTTTACCTGAACTCTTCGGCCTGGGTTTTCCATACGTTTCTGTCTTCTCCTTGCATCTAAGCAAGATCTCAGGCCGCGTCACTGCTTCTCTGACCTCATCTGCCCAACCCTCCCTATCCTCAACCACCACCATGACCCAACTTTGTTTTTCTTCCTCAGTATATTCTTTAACTACTGGCACTTCCTCCAGTTTCTCAGACTCAACCGGAGCCTCATTGACCACAGCCTCTTCTTGTACTTCTTCCCCTCCAAATTCTTCTTCCTCCACGGGGTTTTTGTTCAGATCAACTGGTGGCAATTTAAGCTTCTTTGGTGTTGTTGGAATCTCACGTGCTGGTGGTGGCGGTATTGGAGTCGCATACTCAACCGGAGCCTCATTGATCTCAGATAGAACACTTGCCATAATGATATCTGCCTCATCTCCACTCATTTCCTTCTCCTTTTCCTTCTCTTCTTCCTCAGCCAAATCCCTTCCAACAATTTCTTCTTCCTCAACTTTCTCATCTTCTTCAGCCTCAGATTCTTCCACCCTTTCTTCATCTCCACTCTTCTCCTCCTCTTTCTCACTACTCTCAGATTCCTCGTTCTCTTCTTCAGCGCACTTCTTCTCCTTCTCCCTCGCTTCTTCCTCAGCAATCTTCTTCCAAAATGCATCAGCTTGTACTCTACTTCTCTCTTGCAGTTGCTCCAACATTTCGTCTGTCTCAGTACCGCTTTCCTCATCACGGTTTTCTTTTTCTTTCTCACCATCTTCATCATGATTCCTAGCCTCTTGCTCAACATCTTCTTTTTCTTTCTCACCTTCTTCATCACGTTTCCCAGCCTCTTGCTCAGCATCAACTCTTTCCTTCCCACCTTCATCACGTTTCCCAGCCTCTTGCTCAGCATCAACTCTTTCTTTCCCATTCCACTGTCCAAAATCTGTACGATCCCACTGCTCAAAATCCATGTCTTCACCAAGATTCGGTTTCTCACTCAACTTACTCTCGATAGATGTGAGCCTTTTGTCTATTTCACCCAGCCTCAAATCAACAGCCTCCAGCTTTGTCTCCACCATTAGGTTAAGTCCAACAAATGCTTCTCCCATGAAATCCAAAAGCCGCTGTTCCAGACCTTGCAAGCTAGAATCAGAGGATGATGCTTTTGCAGACGTCAACTTTTCTTTGTCCTTCTTCTTCGTAAACACTCGTGCAGCTTGATCTAAATTATACAGCTCTTCCCACCAAATACTCTTCCCCTTCACAGTTAACCAGTGGTTCCAAGTCTCGCTTGGGCTCCCCTGACGGTCATACTCTCGTTCCAAATCAACGATACGAGCCAACAACATTTCCTCACCAATAGTTGGTTCCAACACACTGTGAATAGTCTGAAAAAAAACAATTAACACTAATTAAATTTTAGGCTGAAAATAAACAATCTACTATAACTCTAAACATGTACCTTTGTGTCTCCAAGCACTCGGTATATGTCTTGCAAGGGATAACCCCTCAGACTGGTCTTCGTAAACCTGCTCTTGCACATCCTTGGACAGTCCGCACAAGGATTTTTTTGATAGATTCTAAACTCTTTCCCCAGAGCAGGAATACACTCAAAAGCCAGAACCTATAGAACAAAAACATGTCAAAAATTCATTTAAAATAAAAAAAAACTTTTGTCACTTATTTAAAAAAAATAAAAATTATATTCTTACCTCTAAAGGGACTATGAAACCAGGAAAGGCGACTGCATCTTTATTCACTTCTCCCTTTAAATGGTTCATCACCCGCTTAATCTCTTTTATCGAATCCTCAAATGTGAGACGACCCCAGGGAAATGTTCTGCAAGCATCCAAATCATCCACCATCCTCAAGATGAAAGCGTCTAAATGTCCCTCGTACTTTGACTTTCCTCTGATAACAGTACCAAGGAAAAACAAGACCGCCATTTTCAATTTATCTGGACAATCCGGCATAGACAACAGCTTCTGCTTCACATCAGTGATGGTGATCTTCTCTATGTCATGGAAGTAGTAATTCACAAACTCAGTTCCCCCGATCTTCTTATATCTGCTCGGGTACTCAGTGCAGTCTAAGCCAGAGATGAGGGCATGCTCCCTCATAGAATAGCGGATGGGTACTCCATTAACCGCAAACCATGCAACATCATCTTCTGGAGTACAAATGGCGTGCAGGAGTAACATCCACATCCCCTGGAGCTTCAGGTTTTGTTCGTCTGGCATGTGAAAGAAGTGTCGAAACTGAGAATGGCTTGTGAACCATTCGGCCTGATCCTCCTTAAGCGTCCCTTTGATGACTTTGACTGTCGCGCTCACGTAACACTTTGTTTGTATCTTGCACATCTTCGTGAACTCACTGCTTTTGAAGTATAACTCAAGGGGCTGCGGTGGTTGCATTTCCTCCTGCAATGAAAATACACACAAAAAGTCTTAGTAATCCTAGTAATTCTAGTAAAACAAGAAGTCTAGTAATCCTAGTAATTCTAGTAAAACAAGAAGTCTAGTAATACAAGAAGTCTATTAGTATGCGCAAGTATTAGGAGCTCCCAATTATTAGTACTATTAGTTACACGACGACATTTCTCACTAACAGAAACAATGATACAAAATATATACCTCACTATGGGACCCCTCCCTTTCGGATTCATCTGACATTGAGCGCGGTTGGTGACTCGGTTCTCTCACTGGCGTACTCTTCTTACTCCTCTGTAAATACATATATACATGTTAGTAATCCTAGTAATGCTAGTAATACAAATAGCCTAGCAGTACTACTAATTACAAATCACCATTTTTTCACTAACAGTAACAAGGATGCTACAAAATATATACCTCACTTTCGGACCCATCCCTTTCGGACTCATCTGTCACTGAGAGCGATACGTAACTCGGTTCTCTCTCTTGCGTACTCTTCTTACTCTTCTTAGTCTTCTTACTCTTCTTACTCTTCTTACTCCCTTCAGCAACTACTTGTGTTTTTGCAATAGGGGATGGTCTCGCCCTAAGGGATAGACGACGCCTTTCATTGGGGACTCCCTTCTTCTTTGCCACCTTTTGATTTCCCTTCATAACTTTCCTGTACAAAACATTACAACACTCAATCACTCTAAATCCAAACCGCAAACAACAACACAACATCAATTAACTCTCATCACCAACTCGCTATCACTCCCATTTAAACCAAACATATCTGATTCATATATATATTTTCACCCTAATTTATAGTCACGGGTTTAACAAACATCTTACCAATTCAACTTATTAAGTAAAAAAATATACCAAAATCGGACATGTTCATCTAAAATCAATCCCCAAATTAGTTTATATCATAGCATATTCATAGCATAAAATCGCAAAATTTCACCATGAATCCCCCCAATTCATATCTGAAACTAGCCAAATACAAATAATTGACAAATTTTTCCCAATTCCCCAAATTTTTTTTGACCTAAAATACAAAACAAACCAAAATCAACCACAATAAATCACTTACAAAAACTCAGGAACTCAATTCTGAGATGGGTGAACTCGATTGTCACAAAGAAATAAGAAGAAGCGAAGAAAATGGAGGAGGCGGGGATGTTAAAGTCGCCGTCGGAGGGAGTCGCAAGAGGAAAGGAGATGACTGATTTTTTTCTAAATGAAGTGTTGAAGAAGGAGCACAAAACGACGACGTTTAAGGCTATCTAGGTCGGATCTGTCCGGTTTGCTTGGTCTGGGTCGGATCTTGGTGGTTGGATCTTGTAAATAATTCATGTCCTTATATTAAAACCGTAATTAGCCGCTATATCGATTTAAATTTAAATAAAAAACATATAATATTATAATAAAAGGTTAAAGGGGAATTTTTTGGGAGGGGTATGGGGCATATCGAGTTATTCTCCTATTTTTCACCATGACGATTCTGTTGGATTTGAGCTGCCCAGGGGATCTCAGAGGGAGGATGGAGGAATCGATCTCGTAATAAGATCCCTCTCTTATGTGTGCCACTGCAACTGTTACAAAAAAATGAAATCAGAGGAAAAAAAATGAAGAGAAAGTGAGAAGAAGAGTTATTGAGTACCATTCAAAGGAGGCGGCGGAGGCGGAGAATAGCTTTTGCCGGCGGAGATTCCTCTGATCGGATTCCTTTTCACGAACATCGATTCCTGCACAAGACGAGTGTACGTACGTACACTCAGAGGTTATTTTCAGAGGAAAAGCAGTTGCTGCCTGGAGAATATATTTGAGAAAAGAAAAGAAGAAGACGACTCTATCTCTGTGGGATTAACAATAAACACACAGGCGCTTGGGGTGTGCGCGTGGGAGACACAAAGGAAACACTGTCGATTTCACTAGACGTACGAAGATGACTTTATTTCCATCGTCATGAGAAAGAGACTATTTTGTCATTTGTTTGGGGTCGTATAGAGGCTGCTGATGGGAATGAGATTACGAGAGTTAAAATCTCTATATGGTTTCAGTTCGTTTTTCCAAAATGTTTAGGTTTACAATAGTTATATACCACATTAAAATCATATCTAAGTTTATTTGGTTGGTTTGGGTAACTAGAGTTTTTAGGTTATTTTGTATTTAACCATAAATCATGGTTGTATCATATAAAAATTGCCTATTTATTTTGTTATCACCTGTTTTATTGTATATGGTTAGATAATGAATTTGCTGAACATATAATGTAGCAATATAATTTGGTAATTTTGATATAACATTTTTTTTTATTTTATGTGATCCCAAATTTTATATTTTCAGAGAGTAGTTGCAAAATAATGGAGTTATAAATAATTTAAATAAGCAAACACCTGTTATGAAAATGTGTTTATTTATCTATAAATAATAATAGGAACAACGTTATTATTTTTATAATATTATTTATTAGTTTAATAATTAGTGGTTTTATCTCCGTAACTAGCTAGTAGATATTCCCAATTTAATAAATCTTTATTGTTTATCCATGATCAAGTATTTCATTTCACGATATTTTGTTTTTTTGAATCCGATTTAAGGAACTCTCTGAAGCTATAGGAGCCTCAGGTTTATCTTTGTACAAGTTAACATTGTTAGCTACTTAAAATTGTATCGGAGGAACAATAAATATATGTTGCACCGTAATAAATAATACATTTTTTCCTATTCTGACAGTAACCAAATACATTTTGGTTTGAGTCAGGTTACTCATAGAGTGTTAAATAAATACTCGACTTTTTTTGTAAGATAATATGTGATATATATATACAAATTCAATTTGATCGAAGAAAAGATATGCAAATGGACTTTCATGATAGGTAACCTTTTTACTTAAAATGAAACCATTTTATTTTGCAGCTGTTGACTTCGTTATATATTAAGCTGTTTAATAACAAATATTTTGTTTTTTTATGTTTTCAGTGAATTAAAATAAGTAAGTTAATTGAACGAAAAAAAATATTCAAAATATTTTTTGGTAAAAAATTAAAAGATATTATGAAACAAATAAAAAACCGTAGTCAAACCTGCAAAGAATCACTAATTAATAGTTTTATGATGTTTGTGAAAGAGGTAAAAAAAGTCATCAAAGTTTAGTTAAAATTTCAGAGAATTTATTACTTGTATTTATGGTACAAAGTTGAATAGGCATGATTCATTACTATGGTAGTAGAATTAAGCCAAAGATAATAATTATGGAAGAGAATTCAAAACAGATATACTATATATAGCTGAGTATGTGAGCCAAGATTTCCTATGTATCTTTTCAATTAACTAAATATAATTGAGTTTCAAGTGTGCGTTCAATAACAATAAGCTTTTAAGGTACACATTCCAATTTTTATGATAAATCTAAACAGTAATGAAACAGTTAGATTTTCAGGTTTTTATACTGTATCAGCATCATATAATGTATTTTTCTTTGTCATAATATGCTTATTTTTTAAATTATATTGATTAACTTATGCTAAATAATACATATTCTCAATTTCATAATAGTTCCTTAAATGGAAAAGATTATAATCATAAAAAGCTTCTAATTGTATATTTTGGAAGAGTGTTTTTCCACTGTCATTGTGTTTCGTAATTAAAAAATTCATTTTACCTTCTTCTTTCTATAGTGGTTTTGGCTATTGTTTAAAGTAATGAGATAAATTTTTACTCTCTTGAAATATGAGTATTTGAATACATTAAATGTTTACAAAAGTAAAATTAATTATTTTTGATTAGAATGATTTGAGTTTAGTTTAGTTAACGCAATTTTATATCTCTTTGATTTCCAAATTTACATACACAAATTTTTTCTTGTTTCTGTAAATAAATATTGGGTGTTCAGATTCATACATTTGCAATTATATGTAGCAAAATTGTTATGTCTGATTCCTACCACTAAGTGGTGTTATTAATGTATTATTTTGTAATTCACAGGAAAAGATGTCAAAAGAGATGGAAAAAATAAACCGAGATATGCTACTCCTAAGAGAAGATCAGGCTCCCAAAGTTGGAGAAAGCTTGAGCCAATCTAAAAGAATGAAGATTTCAATTGTTGGCCTTAAAACCATCATACCTGATCTGAATGTGAAACCTTGTTCTGATTCCGATGAGGAAGAAAATGGAGAAATTAAAAAAGGATTTCAGAATTTTGTAGGTTTTAAATCTCCTGATGCATGTAATGTTGATCGCAAGCTTTTGTACGAGCTTCAGGTCGAGATCTTTGCTCGTCTTCCATGCTTCGAATACTGGAAACTGCAGTTTCTTAACAAGAAATTTTTGCAGTTTTTAAAGAGTTCTGAAATTTTCACAGTGCGACAAGAAAGGGGACTTGTGAAACCCCATGTGATTTTGCATTCAGGGGCTGAATCTAATTGGGAAATGTTTGATAAGGATTTTAAAACCTTTCGGAGACTTCCTAAAGTTCCTTCATCTGACTATTGCTTTTTCTACAGCGATAAAGAAACAATTAGTGTGGGTACTCAACTAATTGTCATCGGAAAAGAAATAGAGGGAATTGTGGTGTTTCGCTATGAGCTAGAGAATCATAAGTGGTTCAAAGGTCCTTCGATGATCACACCGAGGGTCATGTATGGTTCAGCTAGCCATGGAAAAACCGCATTTTTTGCAGGAGGCATTCAAATTGATGACAATGGAAATCCTATTGTTGTGCGAACTGTAGAAAAGTATAATGCTGATACAAAATGTTGGACTCTGATTAATGGAATGCATAAAGCAAGGAAGTTCAGCTCAGGGTTTTTCTTGCGTGGAAAATTTTATGTCCTCGGTGGCCGAGATGAGAATGATAAACACCTCACTTGTGGAGAAAGTTATGATGAGACCACAAATTCTTGGGAGTTGATACCTGACATGTTAAAAGACATGACATTCATTATGCCTTCTCAATCTCCGCCCCTTATTGCTGTGGTTGATAACAATCTATACATGTTGGAGACATCTCTGAACGAGCTTTGCGTATATGATATAAACAAAAATATTTGGAAGAAACTTGGTATTGCCCCTGTGAGAGCAAACGCTGCCTTTGGTTGGGGAGTTGCGTTTAAATCGATGGGAGATAGACTTCTGGTTATTGGAACTTCTCACTCTTTGCATAGGACAACAAGAGTCTATTTATGCCATCCTTCTCCAGACGTGGAAGAGCAGCACTGGGAAGAATTAAAACATTGGTGTGATGGTGCTGAGCTCCCACAGTTTACTCATAACTGTTGTGTAATGTTTGCTTAAAGTTGTTTCCGAGGCAAACTTGGTTGTTTTCAGTTTATGCTTACAATAAGTTTTTGGCCATTTGGACCAAAAACAAATTAAAATATGGTTTTATGTTGTTTGTGTTTTCTGAATTTTTGTTTTTCATTTGGGATTTCTCATGTTTCTCCAAAAAAATAAGATTAATGATTATGTTATGCTTATTGAATTTTATTTTACTTTTTGTTATTATTTTACCGCTCTTCAGCCATATATATATATCTCTTAATCAGGCCCAGCTAAAATCTCTATATGGTTTCAGTTCGTTTTTCCAAAATGTTTAGGTTTACAATAGTTATATACCACATTAAAATCATATCTAAGTTTATTTGGTTGGTTTGGGTAACTAGAGTTTTTAGGTTATTTTGTATTTAACCATAAATCATGGTTGTATCATATAAAAATTGCCTATTTATTTTGTTATCATCTGTTTTATTTTATATGGTTAGATAATGAATTTACTGAACATATAATGTAGCAATATAATTTGGTAATTTTGATATAACATTTTGTTTTATTTTATGTGATCCCGAATTTTATATTTTCAGAGAGTAGTTGCAAAATAATGGAGTTATAAATAATTTAAATAAGCAAACAACTGTTATGAAAATGTGTTTATTTATCTATAAATAATAATAGGAACAACGTTATTATTTTTTATAATATTATTTATTAGTTTAATAATTAGAGGTTTGATCTCCGTAACTAGCTAGTAGATATTCCCAATTTAATAAATCTTTATTATTTATCCATGATCAAGTATTTCATTTCACGATATTTTATTTTTTTTTAATCCGATTTAAGGAACTCTCTGAAGCTATAGGAGCCTCAGGTTTATCTTTATACAAGTTAACATTGTTAGCTATTTAAAATTGTATCGGAGGAACAGTAAATATCTGTTGCATCGTAATAAATAATACATTTTTCCTATTCTGACAGTAACCAAATACATTTTGGTTTGAGTCAGGTTACTCATAGAGTGTTAAATAAATACTCGACTTTTGTTGTAAGATAATATGTGATATATATATACAAATTCAATTTGATCGAAGAAAAGATATGCAAATGGACTTTCATCATAAGTAACCTTTTTACTTAAAATGAAACCATTTTATTTTGCAGCTGTTGACTTCGTTATATATTAAGCTATTTAATAATAAATATTTTGTTTTTTTATGTTTTCAGTGAATTAAAATAAGTAAGTTAATTGAACGAAAAAAAATATTCAAAATATTTTTTGGTAAAAAATTAAAAGATATTATGAAACAAATAAAAAACCATAGTCAAACCTGCAAAGAATCACTAATTAATAGTTTTATGATGTTTGTGAAAGAGTTAAAAAAAGTCATCAAATTTTAGTTAAAATTTCAAAGAATTTATTACTTGTATTTATGGTACAAAGTTGAATAGGCATGATTCATTACTATGGTAGTAGAATTAAGCCAAAGATAATAATTATGGAAGAGAATTCAAAACAGATATACTATATATAGCTGAGTATGTGAGCCAAGATTTCCTATGTATCTTTCAATTAACTAAATATAATTGAGTTTCAAGTGTGCGTTCAATAACAATAAGCTTTTAAGGTACACATTCCAATTTTTATGATAAATCTAAACAGTAATGAAACAGTTAGATTTTCAGGTTTTTATACTGTATCAGCATCATATAATGTATTTTTCTTTGTCATAATATGCTTATTTTTTAAATTATATTGATTAACTTATGCTAAATAATACATATTCTCAATTTCATAATAGTTCCTTAAATGGAAAAGATTATAATCATAAAAAGCTTCTAATTGTATATTTTGGAAGAGTGTTTTTCCACTGTCATTGTGTTTCGTAATTAAAAAATTCATTTTACCTTCTTCTTTCTATAGTGGTTTTGGCTATTGTTTAAACTAATGAGATAAATTTTTACTCTCTTGAAATATGAGTATTTGAATACATTAAATGTTTACAAAAGTAAAATTAATTATTTTTGATTAGAATGATTTGAGTTTAGTTTAGTTAACGCAATTTTATATCTCTTTGATTTCCAAATTTACATACACAAATTTTTTCTTGTTTCTGTAAATAAATATTGGGTGTTCAGATTCATACATTTGCAATTATATGTAGCAAAATTGTTATGTCTGATTCCTACCACTAAGTGGTGTTATTAATGTATTATTTTGTAATTCACAGGAAAAGATGTCAAAAGAGATGGAAAAAATAAACCGA
The DNA here is from genome assembly GCA_026261945.1 of Hirschfeldia incana. Classification (NCBI taxonomy): domain Eukaryota; kingdom Viridiplantae; phylum Streptophyta; class Magnoliopsida; order Brassicales; family Brassicaceae; genus Hirschfeldia; species Hirschfeldia incana. Next base: position 2,722,588 of record JABCMI010000032.1, read on the forward strand.
GATATGCTACTCCTAAGAGAAGATCAGGCTCCCAAAGTTGGAGAAAGCTTGAGCCAATCTAAAAGAATGAAGATTTCAATTGTTGGCCTTAAAACCATCATACCTGATCTGAATGTGAAACCTTGTTCTGATTCCGATGAGGAAGAAAATGGAGAAATTAAAAAAGGATTTCAGAATTTTGTAGGTTTTAAATCTCCTGATGCATGTAATGTTGATCGCAAGCTTTTGTACGAGCTTCAGGTCGAGATCTTTGCTCGTCTTCCATGCTTCGAATACTGGAAACTGCAGTTTCTTAACAAGAAATTTTTGCAGTTTTTAAAGAGTTCTGAAATTTTCACAGTGCGACAAGAAAGGGGACTTGTGAAACCCCATGTGATTTTGCATTCAGGGGCTGAATCTAATTGGGAAATGTTTGATAAGGATTTTAAAACCTTTCGGAGACTTCCTAAAGTTCCTTCATCTGACTATTGCTTTTTCTACAGCGATAAAGAAACAATTAGTGTGGGTACTCAACTAATTGTCATCGGAAAAGAAATAGAGGGAATTGTGGTGTTTCGCTATGAGCTAGAGAATCATAAGTGGTTCAAAGGTCCTTCGATGATCACACCGAGGGTCATGTATGGTTCAGCTAGCCATGGAAAAACCGCATTTTTTGCAGGAGGCATTCAAATTGATGACAATGGAAATCCTATTGTTGTGCGAACTGTAGAAAAGTATAATGCTGATACAAAATGCTGGACTCTGATTAATGGAATGCATAAAGCAAGGAAGTTCAGCTCAGGGTTTTTCTTGCGTGGAAAATTTTATGTCCTCGGTGGCCGAGATGAGAATGATAAACACCTCACTTGTGGAGAAAGTTATGATGAGACCACAAATTCTTGGGAGTTGATACCTGACATGTTAAAAGACATGACATTCATTATGCCTTCTCAATCTCCGCCCCTTATTGCTGTGGTTGATAACAATCTATACATGTTGGAGACATCTCTGAACGAGCTTTGCGTATATGATATAAACAAAAATATTTGGAAGAAACTTGGTATTGCCCCTGTGAGAGCAAACGCTGCCTTTGGTTGGGGAGTTGCGTTTAAATCGATGGGAGATAGACTTCTGGTTATTGGAACTTCTCACTCTTTGCATAGGACAACAAGAGTCTATTTATGCCATCCTTCTCCAGACGTGGAAGAGCAGCACTGGGAAGAATTAAAACATTGGTGTGATGGTGCTGTGCTCCCACAGTTTACTCATAACTGTTGTGTAATGTTTGCTTAAAGTTGTTTCCGAGGCAAATTTGGTTGTTTTCAGTTTATGCTTACAATAAGTTTTTGGCCATTTGGACCAAAAACAAATTAAAATATGGTTTTATGTTGTTTGTGTTTTCTGAATTTTTGTTTTTCATTTGGGATTTCTCATGTTTCTCCAAAAAAATAAGATTAATGATTATGTTATGCTTATTGAATTTTATTTTACTTTTTGTTATTATTTTACCGCTCTTCAGCCATATATATATATATCTCTTAATCAGGCCCAGCTAAAATCTCTATATGGTTTCAGTTCGTTTTTCCAAAATGTTTAGGTTTACAATAGTTATATACCACATTAAAATCGTATCTAAGTTTATTTGGTTGGTTTGGGTAACTAGAGTTTTTAGGTTATTTTGTATTTAACCATAAATCATGGTTGTATCATATAAAAATTGCCTATTTATTTTGTTATCATCTGTTTTATTTTATATGGTTAGATAATGAATTTACTGAACATATAATGTAGCAATATAATTTAGTAATTTTGATATAACATTTTGTTTTATTTTATGTGATCCCGAATTTTATATTTTCAGAGAGTAGTTGCAAAATAATGGAGTTATAAATAATTTAAATAAGCAAACAACTGTTATGAAAATGTGTTTATTTATCTATAAATAATAATAGGAACAACGTTATTATTTTTTATAATATTATTTATTAGTTTAATAATTAGAGGTTTGATCTCCGTAACTAGCTAGTAGATATTCCCAATTTAATAAATCTTTATTATTTATCCATGATCAATTATTTCATTTCACGATATTTTGTTTTTTTTTAATCCGATTTAAGGAACTCTCTGAAGCTATAGGAGCCTCAGGTTTATCTTTATACAAGTTAACATTGTTAGCTATTTAAAATTGTATCGGAGGAACAGTAAATATCTGTTGCATCGTAATAAATAATACATTTTTTCCTATTCTGACAGTAACCAAATACATTTTGGTTTGAGTCAGGTTACTCATAGAGTGTTAAATAAATACTCGACTTTTGTTGTAAGATAATATGTGATATATATATACAAATTCAATTTGATCGAAGAAAAGATATGCAAATGGACTTTCATGATAAGTAACCTTTTTTTTTTTTTCCGGCTAAAAACTTTTATTGATTATTGTCGGAAACGACATTGTTATACAAAAAGAGGGGACAAGAATGGAACAAACTCCAATCTGTCGGAGATAAGATGGCTTTTTTAGCTAATAAATCAGCACAACCATTGCTTCTACGGTTAACATGTACGAAGTGAATATTGGTGAACCTTGTTTGCCAAGCTTGAATTGAGGAGATTAAATGCCGGAATCGAAGACCAGTATTTCCATTATTGAGATATTTGAGAATAGAAATGTTGTCTCCTTCAAATATAACTTTCTTGTAACCAAAAGCTGAACAAGCTTGCATAGACCATAGAAGGGCTGTCAATTCTGCTTCCATAACTGTACTCCTCCCTTCGAATTTACCCATTCCCGCTTCTAGTAAGAGACCTTGATTGTTACGTACGATCCAACCAATACCAGAATTAAGATTACCTTGGCGATGAGAAACATCATAGTTACATTTCATCCATCCCATCCTTGGTGGTTTCCATTGAGTAGTTGGGAGATCGAAATGAGGATTTCTTGGTGTCGTTGTGATTGTGGGTTTCTTTGTTAAAGTAATCCACTCCTGCACATCATCACGTGCCTTTTTCAGAATTTCTTGCACATCGTATACTTTTTTATTAAATAAAACGTCATTTCTCGCTTTCCATAACCGCCATACAACCCAAACCGAAAGGAGCCGTTGTTCAGAGGAGATTCGATCATCTTGAATATAGTCAAATAAAATCTGTAGTTTATCCAACAAAGGGGTGACTGGATCTGTAATTCGTAAAGGGCAACCAGATAATCTCCAAACTTGCTGGGCATGTGAACATGTAAAGAAAACATGGTTTGAAGTTTCTTCTTCATTGCAACATAAAGCACACATAGGATCAACCATAATGTGTCTAGACCGAAGGTTTTCTTTGACTGCTAGAATACGAGAACCCATCCTCCAGAAGAAGTGTTTTAGTTTCGGAGGAATATTTGATGACCAAATTTGTTTCGTCAACTCTGGTGCAGAAGCTAGTGGCGGTAGAAGCACATCCGGTTGATTCGATATTGATATGAAGTGGTAGCCGGATTTAACAGTATAGTTCCCATCCAAAGTGTAAGGCCAGAGAACATTATCAGGCGCAGGAATTGAAGGGAGATAAAGCTTAAGGATGAGATGTATATCCTCTTGTTCAATTAAATCAGCAAGGATACTTACATCCCATGTCTTGGTTGGTTGATGTATCAAGACTTGGACAGGTAAGGTGGGATTAGTATATGGCAGGAGCTTAGGCGGTCGCGGTGGCAATGTAGGTAACCAATTATCAGATAAAGCAACCTGGGTTCCATCTCCAATACTATGTTGTATACCTACATCAAGAATCTCTCGTCCGTGTAGAAGCGATAGCCATCCATAAGAGCTTTGATGACCTCGTGTTGCTTTCCATATATTTGTTTTCCGAAAGTAACGGTGTTTAAGTACACGATATACCAACCTATCTGGTCGTTGTGAAATCTTCCATATCTGAGAAGCTAACAGAGCTTGATTAAATTGTTGTAGGTTTCGAAATCCAAGACCACCAGTTTGCTTAGATAAAGATAAACGTTTCCAAGACATCCATGACATCTTCCTATTTTCTGGCGTAGAACCCCACCAAAAGCGGGAGAGTATTGAATCAATCTCCGAACAGAGTTCCACCGGGAGTTTATAGCAATTCATAGAGTATACTGGCATGGAGAGACCCACCGATTTGATCAGAACTTCCTTCCCCGCAGTGTTTAAAAATCTATTCTGCCACCCGTTAACCTTTCCTAATACATTTTGCTTTACATACTCAAACATAGCCTTCTTATTGCGACCAAATTGTTCAGGTAACCCTAAATATTTACCTCCTCCACCAATGTTTGGTATTCCAAGGATTCCTTGGATAGAGATTCTCGTGTGTTGAAATACCTTTGATCCAAATGTAATGGTTGATTTTTCGAGGTTGATCATTTGACCCGAAACTTGCTCATACTTCTCAAATATTTGCAGTAGATGCATACTATTTTGCACGTCCGCTTTGACAAAGAAAAGAGAGTCGTCTGCGAATAATAGATGGGATATTGGAGGACCTCCAACGCTAATCCTTAATGGCTGAATTTCATGTGTATTTTCGGCATGAAGGATCATAGAACTCAGGACATCAGCACACAAAATAAATAGCGTAGGTGATAAAGGATCACCTTGTCGGAGACCACGGCTTCCTTGAAAGTGACCATATGGGCTACCATTCACCAAAACAGAGTAAGAAACAGTTGTAACACACTGCATGATCAACATAATCCATTTCTCACAGAAACCCTTCTTGCGCATAACCTCTTCCAAAAATCTCCACTCAATGCGATCATAAGCTTTACTAACGTCTGTTTTAACCGCCATGTAATTCTCGGCCACTCTTTTGCGAACCTTCAAGGAATGAAAGACTTCATGTGCAATAAAAGTATTATCGGTGATTTGCCTTCCAGGGATAAAAGCGGCTTGGTTCTCAGAAATTACCATATTTAATATGGTCTTCATGCGTAAAGATAAAATCTTGGAAATGATCTTATACATCACATTGCATAAAGCTATTGGTCGGAAATCTTTCATAGTTTGGGGGCTTGTTATCTTTGGGATTAGACATAAATTTGTATGATTCATCGCAGAATATAAATCCCCCGTGGTGAAAAAATGTCGTACCTCAGCAATAACAGCAGGACCCACTATATCCCAGTATGTTTGATAGAAACTTGCAGTTAGTCCATCAGGGCCAGGAGCTCGTGTAGAACCTATGGAGAAAACACTTTGTCGAACCTCTTCGTCTGTTACTTCCTTTGTAAGAAACATATTGCATTCATCTGAGACTACGCTATGGATGTTAGACAGGCTATCATATACATCTCCTGCTATCATAGATGTGAAAAGATCTTTGTAATAACGTTCAGCCTCCTTAGCTATTTCCTTATTTCCATATATATCGTGACCAAGTTGATTCTGAATCTGTAAGATTTTATTGCGAGCTCGTCTGTTTCTTGTAGATGCATGAAAAAACCGTGTATTCCGATCTCCAAAATTCAACCATTGGACTCTGCTTTTGTTTCTCCAAAATGCTTCCTCATCCTTATAAGCTTGTAAAAGATCTTTACGTAGCTGCTGTATTTCACTCCAGGGGCATAAAGGGTCAGAGTGTGCAGCATCAATGAGAGCCGTTAGTGCCTTAATCCTTTTTGCTGCATTTGTATTATTTTCTTTTTTCCATAGAGAAATAGCATGTCTACACTTTTGTATCCGATCCGAGACAGCTAAATACTGATTTGGATTATTAGGATTCCAACCCGACATAATAACCTCTTTAAAGCCATCTCTATCAATCAAGCGATTATCAAAACAGAATTGTTTTCTACCAAACTCAGTTGTTCGTCGTATTTGAATCACAGCGGGTCTATGGTCAGACTCGATCATCTCTAAATAAGTGATACGAGTTGCAGGATAGTAAGCCCGAAATTCATCATTTCCAAAACCACGATCTAACCAACTCTGAATAGAGTATCCTTTGCGTTTGCCTATCCATGTCATGTTATTACCTGTGTAAGGTAAATCCTGCAGACGACAGGTAGTGATCATTTGATTAAAATCAACTAAACTCCAAGGCTCTCGTGGACGACCTCCAATCTTTTCCTCTGATTTTAGGACTTCATTAAAATCACCACAGAGTAACCATGGACCATTGCGGGTTGTTGATAATCTTTGTAGCTTTTCCCAAAGATGTTTGCGTAAAGAACGAATAGGATGACCGTAAATGCAAGAAAAATACATAAAACCATCTTTATTATTAATCTTGCAATCAATCATGCGATCATCCATAGCGTTAATAACAACATCAACATTTTTGTTCCAGAATAAAGCTAAACCTCCTCCTATTCCCCTAGGAGACACACATCTAACATAATCAAACCCCAATTGTGCACCCACATCTCGAACCACATCATCAGCATTCTTTGTTTCAATCAGAAAGAGTACGTCCAGGGAAAAAGATGACTTTATCCCTTGTAGGCGTCGAACTGTCAAGGACCCTTTCAAGCCTCGACAGTTCCAAAAGGCTGTATTCATTCCGACTTCGGTGGTTTCTGGCCCACCGTACCGTCACTTTCATGTTGTCTCTCTTGTTTAGGTGCAGAGGCATGAGACGAACTTGCCTCCGGGTCATTGACGCACTGAAACCATTGACGACCCTCACGCAGGTCTGTTTGTCTACGAGCTATCTTGGAAACGTGTTCCGTTATCTCCTCAAAAACACCACTTTGCCGTGCTTCGCTGCCAAAGGAGAGCATCTCTGGAGCAGGAACAGATGTTTCTGATTTACGCTTCTTACTTGGAGTAGAATCTTGTGGAGAAGCGTCTGTCGGATTTGGAGACGGAGCAGTTGTAGGGTTGTTCTGATCAGGAATGGAGAAACCCGGGGGGGCTTCATCATCAGCGCCATCATCTTCATCATTGTCTGGGTCATTCTCGTTACCACCAATTTGGTTTTGTGGACAGTCCATTGAATCATGGTTCATCATCCCACAGATGTTGCAAAATCCTCTTAGTTTTTCATATCGCAACTTAAGAACCACCGTTTGATCGCCAAACCTAACCAAACGTTGAAAACGTAATGGACAAGTTACATTGATAAGTAAGCGAATCCTTACATAATCAACTGTTTGGGTGTTCTCAGATTGGAAGTCAGTGTCGAGGAATTGCCCCAAGTTGTGCCCAATTCGAACCACCATACGATCAGTGAGATACTGGCATGGAATGCCACGGACCTGAACCCAAAACGACATGTACTGCAGATCATCGTATTCAAAGTTCGGACTCCATCGTTGAAGTGAGACCATCCATTCATTAAAAGACCAAGGACCACGGCGTAGTACCGAAAGAAGAGATTCCTCGGAACGGAACTGGAATTGGATTTGATGCTGATGTAGCACCCGACCCACCACTTCATCCGCCAATCCCCAAAGTCTTGGGAGAGCAGATATCAAGGCTCGAATGTTTTGCTTCCTTGGATTCAATGGCTTCCCAATTAGAGCAAACCTTGTTTCTGCAATTGCCTCTTCACATAGGTCGAGAGGGAGATCCACCACAGCATCGGTAACCTTTTTACTTAAAATGAAACCATTTTATTTTGCAGCTGTTGACTTCGTTATATATTAAGCTGTTTAATAATAAATATTTTGTTTTTTTATGTTTTCAGTCAATTAAAATAAGTAAGTTAATTGAACGAAAAAAAATATTCAAAATATTTTTTGGTAAAAAATTAAAAGATAATATGAAACAAATAAAAAAAACCGTAGTCAAACCTGCAAAGAATCACTAATTAATAGTTTTATGATGTTTGTGAAAGAGTTAAAAAAAGTCATCAAATTTTAGTTAAAATTTCAGAGAATTTATTACTTGTATTTATGGTACAAAGTTGAATAGGCATGATTCATTACTATGGTAGTAGAATTAAGCCAAAGATAATAATTATGGAAGAGAATTCAAAACAGATATACTATATATAGCTGAGTATGTGAGCCAAGATTTCCTATGTATCTTTCAATTAACTAAATATAATTGAGTTTCAAGTGTGCGTTCAATAACAATAAGCTTTTAAGGTACACATTCCAATTTTTATGATAAATCTAAACAGTAATGAAACAGTTAGATTTTCAGGTTTTTATACTGTATCAGCATCATCTAATGTATTTTTCTTTGTCATAATATGCTTATTTTTTAAATTATATTGATTAGCTTATGCTAAATAATACATATTCTCAATTTCATAATAGTTCCTTAAATGGAAAAGATTATAATCATAAAAAGCTTCTAATTGTATATTTTGGAAGAGTGTTTTTCCACTGTCATTGTGTTTCGTAATTAAAAATTTCATTTTACCTTCTTCTTTCTATAGTGATTTTGGCTATTGTTTAAACTAATGAGATAATTTTTTACTCTCTTGAAATATGAGTATTTGAATACATTAAATGTTTACAAAAGTAAAATTAATTATTTTTGATTAGAATGATTTGAGTTTGTTTAGTTAACGCAATTTTATATCTCTTTGATTTCCAAATTTACATACACAAATTTTTTCTTGTTTCTGTAAATAAATATTGGGTGTTCAGATTCATACATTTGCAATTATATGTAGCAAAATTGTTATGTCTGATTCCTACCACTAAGTGGTGTTATTAATGTATTATTTTGTAATTCACAGGAAAAGATGTCAAAAGAGATGGAAAAAATAAACCGAGATATGCTACTCCTAAGAGAAGATCAGGCTCTCAAAGTTGGAGAAAGCTTGAGCCAATCTAAAAGAATGAAGATTTCAATTGTTGGCCTTAAAACCATCATACCTGATCTGAATGTGAAACCTTGTTCTGATTCCGATGAGGAAGAAAATGGAGAAATTAAAAAAGGATTTCAGAATTTTGTAGGTTTTAAATCTCCTGATGCATGTAATGTTGATCGCAAGCTTTTGTACGAGCTTCAGGTCGAGATCTTTGCTCGTCTTCCATGCTTCGAATACTGGAAACTGCAGTTTCTTAACAAGAAATTTTTGCAGTTTTTAAAGAGTTCTGAAATTTTCACAGTGCGACAAGAAAGGGGACTTGTGAAACCCCATGTGATTTTGCATTCAGGGGCTGAATCTAATTGGGAAATGTTTGATAAGGATTTTAAAACCTTTCGGAGACTTCCTAAAGTTCCTTCATCTGACTATTGCTTTTTCTACAGCGATAAAGAAACAATTAGTGTGGGTACTCAACTAATTGTCATCGGAAAAGAAATAGAGGGAATTGTGGTGTTTCGCTATGAGCTAGAGAATCATAAGTGGTTCAAAGGTCCTTCGATGATCACACCGAGGGTCATGTATGGTTCAGCTAGCCATGGAAAAACCGCATTTTTTGCAGGAGGCATTCAAATTAATGACAATGGAAATCCTATTGTTGTGCGAACTGTAGAAAAGTATAATGCTGATACAAAATGTTGGACTCTGATTAATGGAATGCATAAAGCAAGGAAGTTCAGCTCAGGGTTTTTCTTGCGTGGAAAATTTTATGTCCTCGGTGGCCGAGATGAGAATGATAAACACCTCACTTGTGGAGAAAGTTATGATGAGACCACAAATTCTTGGGAGTTGATACCTGACATGTTAAAAGACATGACATTCATTATGCCTTCTCAATCTCCGCCCCTTATTGCTGTGGTTGATAACAATCTATACATGTTGGAGACATCTCTGAACGAGCTTTGCGTATATGATATAAACAAAAATATTTGGAAGAAACTTGGTATTGCCCCTGTGAGAGCAAACGCTGCCTTTGGTTGGGGAGTTGCGTTTAAATCGATGGGAGATAGACTTCTGGTTATTGGAACTTCTCACTCTTTGCATAGGACAACAAGAGTCTATTTATGCCATCCTTCTCCAGACGTGGAAGAGCAGCACTGGGAAGAATTAAAACATTGGTGTGATGGTGCTGAGCTCCCACAGTTTACTCATAACTGTTGTGTGATGTTTGCTTAAAGTTGTTTCCGAGGCAAACTTGGTTGTTTTCAGTTTATGCTTACAATAAGTTTTTGGCCATTTGGACCAAAAACAAATTAAAATATGGTTTTATGTTGTTTGTGTTTTCTGAATTTTTGTTTTTCATTTGGGATTTCTCATGTTTCTCCAAAAAAATAAGATTAATGATTATGTTATGCTTATTGAATTTTATTTTACTTTTTGTTATTATTTTACCGCTCTTCAGCCATATATATATATATATATCTCTTAATCAGGCCCAGCTAAAATCTCTATATGGTTTCAGTTCGTTTTTCCAAAATGTTTAGGTTTACAATAGTTATATACCACATTAAAATCATATCTAAGTTTATTTGGTTGGTTTGGGTAACTAGAGTTTTTAGGTTATTTTGTATTTAACCATAAATCATGGTTGTATCATATAAAAATTGCCTATTTATTTTGTTATCATCTGTTTTATTTTATATGGTTAGATAATGAATTTAATGAACATATAATGTAGCAATATAATTTGGTAATTTTGATATAACATTTTGTTTTATTTTATGTGACCCCGAATTTTATATTTTCAGAGAGTAGTTGCAAAATAATGGAGTTATAAATAATTTAAATAAGCAAACAACTGTTATGAAAATGTGTTTATTTATCTATAAATAATAATAGGAACAACGTTATTATTTTTTATAATATTATTTATTAGTTTAATAATTAGAGGTTTGATCTCCGTAACTAGCTAGTAGATATTCCCAATTTAATAAATCTTTATTATTTATCCATGATCAATTATTTCATTTCACGATATTTTGTTTTTTTTAATCCGATTTAAGGAACTCTCTGAAGCTATAGGAGCCTCAGGCTTATCTTTGTACAAGTTAACATTGTTAGCTATTTAAAATTGTATCGGAGGAACAGTAAATATCTGTTGCATCGTAATAAATAATACATTTTTCCTATTCTGACAGTAACCAAATACATTTTGGTTTGAGTCAGGTTACTCATAGAGTGTTAAATAAATACTCGACTTTTGTTGTAAGATAATATGTGATATATATATACAAATTCAATTTGATCGAAGAAAAGATATGCAAATGGACTTTCATCATAAGTAACCTTTTTACTTAAAATGAAACCATTTTATTTTGCAGCTGTTGACTTCGTTATATATTAAGCTATTTAATAATAAATATTTTGTTTTTTTATGTTTTCAGTGAATTAAAATAAGTAAGTTAATTGAACGAAAAAAAATATTCAAAACATTTTTTGGTAAAAAATTAAAAGATATTATGAAACAAATAAAAAACCGTAGTCAAACCTGCAAAGAATCACTAATTAATAGTTTTATGATGTTTGTGAAAGAGTTAAAAAAAGTCATCAAATTTTAGTTAAAATTTCAGAGAATTTATTACTTGTATTTATGGTACAAATTTAAATAGGCATGATTCATTACTATGGTAGTAGAATTAAGCCAAAGATAATAATTATGGAAGAGAATTCAAAACAGATATACTATATATAGCTGAGTATGTGAGCCAAGATTTCCTATGTATCTTTCAATTAACTAAATATAATTGAGTTTCAAGTGTGCGTTCAATAACAATAAGCTTTTAAGGTACACATTCCAATTTTTATGATAAATCTAAACAGTAATGAAACAGTTAGATTTTCAGGTTTTTATACTGTATCAGCATCATATAATGTATTTTTCTTTGTCATAATATGCTTATTTTTTAAATTATATTGATTAGCTTATGCTAAATAATACATATTCTCAATTTCATAATAGTTCCTTAAATGGAAAAGATTATAATCATAAAAAGCTTCTAATTGTATATTTTGGAAGAGAGTTTTTCCACTGTCATTGTGTTTCGTAATTAAAAAATTCATTTTACCTTCTTCTTTCTATAGTGGTTTTGGCTATTGTTTAAACTAATGAGATAAATTTTTACTCTCTTGAAATATGAGTATTTGAATACATTAAATGTTTACAAAAGTAAAATTAATTATTTTTGATTAGAATGATTTGAGTTTAGTTTAGTTAACGCAATTTTATATCTCTTTGATTTCCAAATTTACATACACAAATTTTTTCTTGTTTCTGTAAATAAATATTGGGTGTTCAGATTCATACATTTGCAATTATGTAGCAAAATTGTTATGTCTGATTCCTACCACTAAGTGGTGTTATTAATGTATTATTTTGTAATTCACAGGAAAAGATGTCAAAAGAGATGGAAAAAATAAACCGAGATATGCTACTCCTAAGAGAAGATCAGGCTCCCAAAGTTGGAGAAAGCTTGAGCCAATCTAAAAGAATGAAGATTTCAATTGTTGGCCTTAAAACCATCATACCTGATCTGAATGTGAAACCTTGTTCTGATTCCGATGAGGAAGAAAATGGAGAAATTAAAAAAGGATTTCAGAATTTTGTAGGTTTTAAATCTCCTGATGCATGTAATGTTGATCGCAAGCTTTTGTACGAGCTTCAGGTCGAGATCTTTGCTCGTCTTCCATGCTTCGAATACTGGAAACTGCAGTTTTTTAACAAGAAATTTTTGCAGTTTTTAAAGAGTTCTGAAATTTTCACAGTGCAACAAGAAAGGGGACTTGTGAAACCCCATGTGATTTTGCATTCAGGGGCTGAATCTAATTGGGAAATGTTTGATAAGGATTTTAAAACCTTTCGGAGACTTCCTAAAGTTCCTTCATCTGACTATTGCTTTTTCTACAGCGATAAAGAAACAATTAGTGTGGGTACTCAACTAATTGTCATCGGAAAAGAAATAGAGGGAATTGTGGTGTTTCGCTATGAGCTAGAGAATCATAAGTGGTTCAAAGGTCCTTCGATGATCACACCGAGGGTCATGTATGGTTCAGCTAGCCATGGAAAAACCGCATTTTTTGCAGGAGGCATTCAAATTGATGACAATGGAAATCCTATTGTTGTGCGAACTGTAGAAAAGTATAATGCTGATACAAAATGTTGGACTCTGATTAATGGAATGCATAAAGCAAGGAAGTTCAGCTCAGGGTTTTTCTTGCGTGGAAAATTTTATGTCCTCGGTGGCCGAGATGAGAATGATAAACACCTCACTTGTGGAGAAAGTTATGATGAGACCACAAATTCTTGGGAGTTGATACCTGACATGTTAAAAGACATGACATTCATTATGCCTTCTCAATCTCCGCCCCTTATTGCTGTGGTTGATAACAATCTATACATGTTGTAGACATCTCTGAACGAGCTTTGCGTATATGATATAAACAAAAATATTTGGAAGAAACTTGGCATTGCCCCTGTGAGAGCAAACGCTGCCTTTGGTTGGGGAGTTGCGTTTAAATCGATGGGAGATAGACTTCTGGTTATTGGAACTTCTCACTCTTTTCATAGGACAACAAGAGTCTATTTATGCCATCCTTCTCCAGACGTGGAAGAGCAGCACTGGGAAGAATTAAAACATTGGTGTGATGGTGCTGAGCTCCCACAGTTTACTCATAACTGTTGTGTGATGATTGCTAAAAGTTGTTTCCGAAGCAAACTTGGTTGTTTTCAGTTTATGCTTACAATAAGTTTTTGGCCATTTGGACCAAAAACAAATTAATATATGGTTTTATGTTGTTTGTGTTTTCTGAATTTTTGTTTTTCATTTGGGATTTCTCATGTTTCTCCAAAAAAATAAGATTAATGATTATGTTATGCTTATTGAATTTTATTTTACTTTTTGTTATTATTTTACCGCTCTTCAGCCATATATGTATCTCTTAATCAGGCCCAGCTAAAATCTCTATATGGTTTCAGTTCGTTTTTCCAAAATGTTTAGGTTTACAATAGTTATATACCACATTAAAATCATATCTAAGTTTATTTGGTTGGTTTGGGTAACTAGAATTTTTAGGTTATTTTGTATTTAACCATAAATCATGGTTGTATCATATAAAAATTGCCTATTTATTTTGTTATCATCTGTTTTATTTTATATGGTTAGATAATGAATTTACTGAACATATAATGTAGCAATATAATTTGGTAATTTTGATATAACATTTTGTTTTATTTTATGTGATCCCGAATTTTATATTTTCAGAGAGTAGTTGCAAAATAATGGAGTTATAAATAATTTAAATAAGCAAACAACTGTTATGAAAATGTGTTTATTTATCTATAAATAATAATAGGAACAACGTTATTATTTTTTATAATATTATTTATTAGTTTAATAATTAGAGGTTTGATCTCCGTAACTAGCTAGTAGATATTCCCAATTTAATAAATCTTTATTATTTATCCATGATCAAGTATTTCATTTCACGATATTTTGTTTTTTTTGAATCCGATTTAAGGAACTCTCTGAAGCTATAGGAGCCTCAGGTTTATCTTTGTACAAGTTAACATTGTCAGCTACTTAAAATTGTATCGGAGGAACAGTAAATATCTGTTGCATCGTAATAAATAATACATTTTTTCCTATTCTGACAGTAACCAAATACATTTTGGTTTGAGTCAGGTTACTCATAGAGTGTTAAATAAATACTCGACTTTTGTTGTAAGATAATATGTGATATATATATACAGATTCAATTTGATCGAAGAAAAGATATGCAAATGGACTTTCATGATAAGTAACCTTTTTACTTAAAATGAAACCATTTTATTTTGCAGCTGTTGACTTCGTTATATATTAAGCTGTTTAATAATAAATATTTTGTTTTTTTATGTTTTCAGTGAATTAAAATAAGTAAGTTAATTGAACGAAAAAAAATATTCAAAATATTTTTTGGTAAAAAATTAAAAGATATTATGAAACAAATAAAAAACCGTAGTCAAACCTGCAAAGAATCACTAATTAATAGTTTTATGATGTTTGTGAAAGAGTTAAAAAAAGTCATCAAATTTTAGTTAAAATTTCAGAGAATTTATTACTTGTATTTATGGTACAAAGTTGAATAGGCATGATTCATTACTATGGTAGTAGAATTAAGCCAAAGATAATAATTATGGAAGAGAATTCAAAACAGATATACTATATATAGCTGAGTATGTGAGCCAAGATTTCCTATGTATCTTTCAATTAACTAAATATAATTGAGTTTCAAGTGTGCGTTCAATAACAATAAGCTTTTAAGGTACACATTCCAATTTTTATGATAAATCTAAACAGTAATGAAACAGTTAGATTTTCAGGTTTTTATACTGTATCAGCATCATATAATGTATTTTTCTTTGTCATAATATGCTTATTTTTTAAATTATATTGATTAACTTATGCTAAATAATACATATTCTCAATTTCATAATAGTTCCTTAAATGGAAAAGATTATAATCATAAAAAGCTTCTAATTCTATATTTTGGAAGAGTGTTTTTCCACTGTCATTGTGTTTCGTAATTAAAAATTTCATTTTACCTTCTTCTTTCTATAGTGGTTTTGGCTATTGTTTAAACTAATGAGATAAATTTTTACTCTCTTGAAATATGAGTATTTGAATACATTAAATGTTTACAAAAGTAAAATTAATTATTTTTGATTAGAATGATTTGAGTTTAGTTTAGTTAACGCAATTTTATATCTCTTTGATTTCCAAATTTACATACACAAATTTTTTCTTGTTTCTGTAAATAAATATTGGGTGTTCAGATTCATACATTTGCAATTATATGTAGCAAAATTGTTATGTCTGATTCCTACCACTAAGTGGTGTTATTAATGTATTATTTTGTAATTCACAGGAAAAGATGTCAAAAGAGATGGAAAAAATAAACCGAGATATGCTACTCCTAAGAGAAGATCAGGCTCCCAAAGTTGGAGAAAGCTTGAGCCAATCTAAAAGAATGAAGATTTCAATTGTTGGCCTTAAAACCATCATACCTGATCTGAATGTGAAACCTTGTTCTGATTCTGATGAGGAAGAAAATGGAGAAATTAAAAAAGGATTTCAGAATTTTGTAGGTTTTAAATCTCCTGATGCATGTAATGTTGATCGTAAGCTTTTGTACGAGCTTCAGGTCGAGATCTTTGCTCGTCTTCCATGCTTCGAATACTGGAAACTGCAGTTTCTTAACAAGAAATTTTTGCAGTTTTTAAAGAGTTCTGAAATTTTCACAGTGCGACAAGAAAGGGGACTTGTGAAACCCCATGTGATTTTGCATTCAGGGGCTGAATCTAATTGGGAAATGTTTGATAAGGATTTTAAAACCTTTCGGAGACTTCCTAAAGTTCCTTCATCTGACTATTGCTTTTTCTACAGCGATAAAGAAACAATTAGTGTGGGTACTCAACTAATTGTCATCGGAAAAGAAATAGAGGGAATTGTGGTGTTTCGCTATGAGCTAGAGAATCATAAGTGGTTCAAAGGTCCTTCGATGATCACACCGAGGGTCATGTATGGTTCAGCTAGCCATGGAAAAACCGCATTTTTTGCAGGAGGCATTCAAATTGATGACAATGGAAATCCTATTGTTGTGCGAACTGTAGAAAAGTATAATGCTGATACAAAATGTTGGACTCTGATTAATGGAATGCATAAAGCAAGGAAGTTCAGCTCAGGGTTTTTCTTGCGTGGAAAATTTTATGTCCTCGGTGGCCGAGATGAGAATGATAAACACCTCACTTGTGGAGAAAGTTATGATGAGACCACAAATTCTTGGGAGTTGATACCTGACATGTTAAAAGACATGACATTCATTATGCCTTATCAATCTCCGCCCCTTATTGCTGTGGTTGATAACAATCTATACATGTTGGAGACATCTCTGAACGAGCTTTGCGTATATGATATAAACAAAAATATTTGGAAGAAACTTGGTATTGCCCCTGTGAGAGCAAACGCTGCCTTTGGTTGGGGAGTTGCGTTTAAATCGATGGGAGATAGACTTCTGGTTATTGGAACTTCTCACTCTTTGCATAGGACAACAAGAGTCTATTTATGCCATCCTTCTCCAGACGTGGAAGAGCAGCACTGGGAAGAATTAAAACATTGGTGTGATGGTGCTGAGCTCCCACAGTTTACTCATAACTGTTGTGTGATGTTTGCTTAAAGTTGTTTCCGAGGCAAACTTGGTTGTTTTCAGTTTATGCTTACAATAAGTTTTTGGCCATTTGGACCAAAAACAAATTAAAATATGGTTTTATGTTGTTTGTGTTTTCTGAATTTTTGTTTTTCATTTGGGATTTCTCATGTTTCTCCAAAAAAATAAGATTAATGATTATGTTATGCTTATTGAATTTTATTTTACTTTTTGTTATTATTTTACCGCTCTTCAGCCATATATATATCTCTTAATCAGGCCTAGCTAAAATCTCTATATGGTTTCAGTTCGTTTCTCCAAAATGTTTAGGTTTACAATAGTTATATACCACATTAAAATCATATCTAAGTTTATTTGGTTGGTTTGGGTAACTAGAGTTTTTAGGTTATTTTGTATTTAACCATAAATCATGGTTGTATCATATAAAAATTGCCTATTTATTTTTTTATCATCTGTTTTATTTTATATGGTTAGATAATGAATTTACTGAACATATAATGTAGCAATATAGTTTGGTAATTTTGATATAACATTTTGTTTTATTTTATGTGATCCCGAATTTTATATTTTCAGAGAGTAGTTGCAAAATAATGGAGTTATAAATAATTTAAATAAGCAAACAACTGTTATGAAAATGTGTTTATTTATCTATAAATAATAATAGGAACAACATTATTATTTTTTATAATATTATTTATTAGTTTAATAATTAGAGGTTTGATCTCCGTAACTAGCTAGTAGATATTCCCAATTTAATAAATCTTTATTATTTATCCATGATCAAGTATTTCATTTCACGATATTTTGTATTTTTTGAATCCGATTTAAGGAACTCTCTAAAGCTATAGGAACCTCAGGTTTATCTTTGTACAAGTTAACATTGTCAGCTACTTAAAATTGTATCGGAGGAACAGTAAATATCTGTTGCATCGTAATAAATAATACATTTTTTCCTATTCTGACAGTAACCAAATACATTTTGGTTTGAGTCAGGTTACTCATAGAGTGTTAAATAAATACTCGACTTTTGTTGTAAGATAATATGTGATATATATATACAGATTCAATTTGATCGAAGAAAAGATATGCAAATGGACTTTCATGATAAGTTACCTTTTTACTTAAAATGAAACCATTTTATTTTGCAGCTGTTGACTTCGTTATATATTAAGCTGTTTAATAATAAATATTTTGTTTTTTTATGTTTTCAGTGAATTAAAATAAGTAAGTTAATTGAACGAAAAAAAATATTCAAAATATTTTTTGGTAAAAAATTAAAAGATATTATGAAACAAATAAAAAACCGTAGTCAAACCTGCAAAGAATCACTAATTAATAGTTTTATGATGTTTGTGAAAGAGTTAAAAAAAGTCATCAAATTTTAGTTAAAATTTCAGAGAATTTATTACTTGTATTTATGGTACAAAGTTGAATAGGCATGATTCATTACTATGGTAGTAGAATTAAGCCAAAGATAATAATTATGGAAGAGAATTCAAAACAGATATACTATATATAGCTGAGTATGTGAGCCAAGATTTCCTATGTATCATTCAATTAACTAAATATAATTGAGTTTCAAAAGTGCGTTCAATAACAATAAGCTTTTAAGGTACACATTCCAATTTTTATGATAAATCTAAACAGTAATGAAACAGTTAGATTTTCAGGTTTTTATACTGTATCAGCATCATATAATGTATTTTTCTTTGTCATAATATGCTTATTTTTTAAATTATATTGATTAACTTATGCTAAATAATACATATTCTCAATTTCATAATAGTTCCTTAAATGGAAAAGATTATAATCATAAAAAGCTTCTAATTCTATATTTTGGAAGAGTGTTTTTCCACTGTCATTGTGTTTCGTAATTAAAAATTTCATTTTACCTTCTTCTTTCTATAGTGGTTTTGGCTATTGTTTAAACTAATGAGATAAATTTTTACTCTCTTGAAATATGAGTATTTGAATACATTAAATGTTTACAAAATTAAAATTAATTATTTTTGATTAGAATGATTTGAGTTTAGTTTAGTTAACGCAATTTTATATCTCTTTGATTTCCAAATTTACATACACAAATTTTTTCTTGTTTCTGTAAATAAATATTGGGTGTTCAGATTCATACATTTGCAATTATATGTAGCAAAATTGTTATGTCTGATTCCTACCACTAAGTGGTGTTATTAATGTATTATTTTGTAATTCACAGGAAAAGATGTCAAAAGAGATGGAAAAAATAAACCGAGATATGCTACTCCTAAGAGAAGATCAGGCTCCCAAAGTTGGAGAAAGCTTGAGCCAATCTAAAAGAATGAAGATTTCAATTGTTGGCCTTAAAACCATCATACCTGATCTGAATGTGAAACCTTGTTCTGATTCTGATGAGGAAGAAAATGGAGAAATTAAAAAAGGATTTCAGAATTTTGTAGGTTTTAAATCTCCTGATGCATGTAATGTTGATCGTAAGCTTTTGTACGAGCTTCAGGTCGAGATCTTTGCTCGTCTTCCATGCTTCGAATACTGGAAACTGCAGTTTCTTAACAAGAAATTTTTGCAGTTTTTAAAGAGTTCTGAAATTTTCACAGTGCGACAAGAAAGGGGACTTGTGAAACCCCATGTGATTTTGCATTCAGGGGCTGAATCTAATTGGGAAATGTTTGATAAGGATTTTAAAACCTTTCGGAGACTTCCTAAAGTTCCTTCATCTGACTATTGCTTTTTCTACAGCGATAAAGAAACAATTAGTGTGGGTACTCAACTAATTGTCATCGGAAAAGAAATAGAGGGAATTGTGGTGTTTCGCTATGAGCTAGAGAATCATAAGTGGTTCAAAGGTCCTTCGATGATCACACCGAGGGTCATGTATGGTTCAGCTAGCCATGGAAAACCGCATTTTTTGCAGGAGGCATTCAAATTGATGACAATGGAAATCCTATTGTTGTGCGAACTGTAGAAAAGTATAATGCTGATACAAAATGTTGGACTCTGATTAATGGAATGCATAAAGCAAGGAAGTTCAGCTCAGGGTTTTTCTTGCGTGGAAAATTTTATGTCCTCGGTGGCCGAGATGAGAATGATAAACACCTCACTTGTGGAGAAAGTTATGATGAGACCACAAATTCTTGGGAGTTGATACCTGACATGTTAAAAGACATGACATTCATTATGCCTTATCAATCTCCGCCCCTTATTGCTGTGGTTGATAACAATCTATACATGTTGGAGACATCTCTGAACGAGCTTTGCGTATATGATATAAACAAAAATATTTGGAAGAAACTTGGTATTGCCCCTGTGAGAGCAAACGCTGCCTTTGGTTGGGGAGTTGCGTTTAAATCGATGGGAGATAGACTTCTGGTTATTGGAACTTCTCACTCTTTGCATAGGACAACAAGAGTCTATTTATGCCATCCTTCTCCAGACGTGGAAGAGCAGCACTGGGAAGAATTAAAACATTGGTGTGATGGTGCTGAGCTCCCTGTTGGGGTCAAAAACGGTTATCTCGAAATCAACGGCTAAGACTATTTGTCGTACGAAAAATCCTCCGAAAGATGCACACGGACACCCGCAAACCAAAGCAGCTGACCGCGACCTGCCTCTAGGAGGCGCCGGGCGCCTAGCGCCCGTGCTGCCTCTAGGAGGCGCCGGGCGCCTAGCTCCCGTGCTGCCTCTAGGAGGCGCCGGGCGCCTAGCGCCCGTGCTGCCTCTAGGCGCCGGGCGCCTAGCGCCCGTGCTGCCTCGCGTCTTCGAACGATAATCTTCTACGCACGAGTTCCAGGCCCCGACTGTCAGTAATCTGCGCCTCGAGTCCTTCCCAAGTTCTCGCGGAATGAATCATTAGAATTCCGCAAACAACACTCCCGTTCTCATTCTGAACTAAAACCGTCGGAAACATTTCGGAAACTCGTAAGACATCAACGGAAAAGAAGATCTTAAATCATTCATACGGAACGATGAAGGTTATCTAAAACACCACACATCTCAACTTTACGAAGGATTGAAGATCTTCCGAAGAAATCGTAGAAAACAGCGGAAGTCCTCGAAACGGCCCAAAGGGACCAAACGCGATCGGACAATCCATTTACGATTATCTAGGACAGGTACAACGACTTACACTTATCTTTACGCAACAAGATAAATCCTAAATTTCCGGAAGGATAAATGTCAAGTTTCCCGAAGATAAACATGAAGGTCGACGAAAATGGAAAAAGCCCGCCTTGCGGCCCAGAAGGAGAATAGACCGTCATAGGAAGGAGTATATAAAGGAGCTCTGGGAGAGGAAGAGGGGGAGAGCGAAAATCATTGAGAGAAAGAGCAAATCCGAGATTGGAGACCTAGAGAGCTCCTGTTAGCTTAAGAACTTAGAATTTAGGCGGTAGACTAGCAAGGCACGACCTAGAACGTCTGGCCGCCTCTCGTTCTATTTTCATCTTGTCCGCAGACCCTTATTTCTCGCGGAAAGATCTACCGATCCTTTTACTTAGAGTTCCGCACATAGAAACCCTAGGCATTATTCTCGACATGCCTGTTTCTATGACTAACGCTCATACTAGACGAACTCCGCCAGGCAGTTCGATCTCTTGTTCAAACCCTTCTAACTGAACTACGTCCGACTTGATTCTCGAAAGGGGTACGTAGGCAGCCTTCCTTAAGGTCCAGTCCCAACTCTTAACAAAACCCTTTTTGTACGATTTACGATCTTCGTTATCTTTCCATATCATCCGCACTTGTTCGGTCACTTGTCGTTGGCTGTCGCAGAGAATCCGGGCCTTCAGGGAAGGTCGGGTTAACTTGGCTTTCCTCCGTATTTTACTTATCAAAATCGACAGTGCGAATTTCGGTTCCCACAGTTTGGCGCTAGAGAGAGGGGAGGACGGATTACTCTTACTCTTACGGCCGCAAAACGCTTGATCAAAGCAATGTCTGGAAATATGAAAGACAAACTCGCAGCTCATATCGACGCTGGTAATACAACTTCAGCAGTGACTGCTCCTACGACCAACGCTTATGCAAACGGTTATCTAAGATTATCATCTTACGGACAAACGTCCCGAGAGCGGACCATCCCGACCAAGTTCGGGTCCTATCAACCATGCACCCCCGTCCAAGTTCCTGCAACACGGTCCTCGGGTCCATGGACACAACCCCCCTCGCTTGGAAAAATTAAAAAAATGACTTGGTAGTCGAGACGGATTCCTGCCTACCGTATACAACAGCTATGGTTAGCTTGAACACCAGTTGCCTTAACTATACGGGGAATCGAAATCCCTTCGGAAAAACCAGCGTCACATCAACGGCTTTTTCTAAAGAAAAATCGTAAAAACGTCTAAGTCCCAAGACGGCCCAAAAGAGGCCCGAATCACGGCTAAACGACCACATACGATTTTAGAGTAGGATCGAGCCCAAGGCTGATATGACGGTATGATTACCGAGCAGAGTTTCGACTGGAAATGTTTCTTAGAATAAATTCTCGAAATATTTCACGAGACAGCTCTTGCACGATTAAACTCGACAACATTTTACAAAACAGTTTCCGTAAAATAACCTCGACAACATTTTGTGAAATAACTCTCGTAAAATAAAAGGTCAACAACGTTCTAAGAAACAATTCCTTGCTGGGATCATGATGAAATCGATGTCCAAAAGCCTCGGAAAAACAATTAAAGAAACCTCGAGAGACTAAGTGTCGATCGAGAAACCTTTAAAAAAAAAAAAAAAAAAAAAAAAAAACCGGGAAAAACAGGCGGTTCCCGCAAGGAAGCACAGTCCCGGGCGGCTAGCACGCCCGTGCTGTCCCTAGGCGCCGGGCGGCTAGCACGCCCGTGCTGTCCCTAGGCGCCGGGCGGCTAGCACGCCCATGCTGTCCCTAGGCGCCGGGCGGCTAGCACGCCCGTGCTGCCTCTAGGCACCGGGCGGCTAGGACGCCCGTGCTGTCCCTAGGCGCCGGGCGGCTAACGCGTCCGCCCTGCGCTGATCGCTGGACAACAAAACATTCGGCGAACGCGGCAAATCCTCGCGAAACCATCCCGACGATAGTCCAACCAAATACTTTGCACCTTTCGTAAAATAATCCTAGACAATACTTCACGAGACAGCTTCTGCACGATTAAACTCGACAACATTTTACGGAACAGTTTCCATAAAATTAACTCGACAACATTTTGTTGAATAACTCTCGTTAAATAAAAGCTCGGCAATATTTTACGAAACATCATTCGTGAAGTATAACAAGATCACAAGCTTCTTGACCTGACCAGTTTGCTCATAGCTTGACGAAACAAGAAGCCCCACTCAAGTGACATCTTGCTGTTCGTTTTCACTTGTCTACCCACCTTAGCCTTCTTCGAGTTTTGCATACTTCTCCTCCCTTTGCTTCAACGATTCTGTAACGATTCTGTACTGTTCCTTCGGGTTTCATCAAAAATCGATTCTCGATTCAGTGTCAGACTTCTCGAAGACCTTTGACAATGAAACGTTAGAAGACAAAGAGGAACGGACATGAGGCAATCTCGAGTAATCAATGAGACTAAGGTACGTCCGACTTAGAAAATTTTATCAAGGTTTTAATCTTTTCGTAGGATAGGAATGAGAATGTCTTGTAAATTGCCGTAAAATTTAGGGAACTTAGAACCTAGGTGGATAGTCTAGCAAGCTAAGTCTTAGGCATTTTCTTCCAGTTTCGTTCTATTGTTCCTTGACTGTCTAGGCAGAACACGCAAACCGATCTAATCTCTCGAAAAACCGAGAAACGATCGTCACGCATCCTTGGCATACTCATTCTACCTCATAAAGAGAAAAATTCCTTTCAAAAGGCAAACGGCACTCTAAGATTCGTCTGAAACGCTAGCGGCATAACGGCGTGGTCAAACCGTTACAAACATAGTCTTGAAAACTCTACACCGTCTCTTGTTGCAATCTCGCGACAAGAAACTCGTACAACGTCAGACTGATAGCACGACGGTGAGCTACAAAATTAACGGAATAACCTTCGGCAAAACTCCATGAGTAATTCGAAGCAACTTTCGCCAAAAGACGAAATCAAAGCGGAAACATTTCCCGTGTAACCCATAACTCGGAAAACTCCGCTAAGATTTGCATTTCTATCTCAACGAACGCTATTCGGCCATCGGCCGACTACGCCTTTCCATAAAGCCCGAACCTGAATTCGGCATCACCATTAAGGACAATCGTGAACCAATATGACCTTAATGCGAAAGGATCGCAGTCTGATCGTTTACCAACTCCTTGGTTAAACGGCTGAACACAGCCTTCACGCCAAGACAAAACAGCTGAACGATCGCCGCTCCAATCACTTAAGGGCCAAACGATAATCCACGATTTGTCATAAAACTCCAAGTGACCATTTACGTGAGCAACTCTGTCGCATAGCCCAAAAGCGGAAATCATGCGATGAATTTCTCGTAATAAAATCAGTCCTAACAGCCATACGGTTAACGGAAAAATTTGAACTTAACATCGACTGATTAAGCTCTATACGCCCCGTAAACAAAGCATGAAAAGAAACACTCGTGACAAAGCTCCAAGAGTTATACGAGTCGTCCTTAAAATCCCGGAAGGCCAACACTTCGCGAAACAAAGCGAAGGTAGACGCTTCTCCCTGGGTCAAATATACGCGACCCCTGGTCCTAATCCCTCGTCCAAACTGAAACAACAGTTTCTAACTACGGACATTCGCAAAACATCTCCAAGCCCGCGAACATTTGAAATGCGGCACAAGGGAAAATTGACTCGTACGCATTTGAAATACGTATACTCATATACTCCCACGATTTTGCAGAAATCGAATTTTCGAAACTCTTCGCAAACAAATTCGCCAATCGCTAAACGGCCTCAACAATGGATCCAGTATCCGCCAAATAAATCATAAACTATCGCCCGGAAACATTCCGCGATTTCTAAATGCCCATAGTACTTTATGGCATAAGAAAAACAAACTTCAAAGCACTGCGAGACGTCGCTTCGTGCCTGAACATTCGTTTTTCAATTAAAACCTTCATACGCCTTCTAAACGGCATCATATCGTTGTTGCTGATCACAACAAACGAACTCTAACGTCCTAAACAGACAAGCCACCTAAGGGTAGGCTCTTTTACATCCGACAAGGATCCCATAGCGCGCTATACAAAAATTCCAAATTTGGTTCAGCACTTCGTAAAGGAAGTAGCTCGGTTCGTGCCCAGACAAATCATATAAGCCGATACCACTTCGCGGATTTTAAAACGGTACGAATCAGGTTAAAATCACAAACAGGCAAAACGAAAGCCGATTTGTCATCGCACAGCCTCAGTCTGAGAGTAAACCTAGGTCTTGCCCTAAACCCAGCCTTGCTGGTACCTTAACATCTCATAGGCAAAGCGTCAACGACGCGAGATCCCAAAACTTGTCTCTTCACTCAAGTCTGTTCGTTTCCACGAATTTTCGCGTAAATCGTAAACCGCAGGAAAATATCGCTTTGTACAAACGACGGATACGGTGATCATCAGAGAGGCAGGAATGAGACGACAACTCACACCCTGTCCCTATAACTTCGATAGATAGAAGTTCTGAAAATGCAACATTAATATTTTATAAAGATTGAGCCGCAGAGTTCAACAGATGCCTTGAAAAAGGCCGGGATTCGAAGCCACCAACGGCCAGTCCCACAAATGTACATCACGGCCTCTTAACGGCCGAAACACAATCAAAATAAAAATCTCCGAAGGGATTGATAAACCTAGACGCTCCCCGGAGCATCACCTTCATCCTCAAAACTCACCCAAAGTAGGAACGGTCTCACCGTCGCCTCCTTTGGTCGCACCACCGCTGCATGTCTCATATGTGTCGGCTTCACGATCCTTGACTGCGTAGTCCTGGTCCTCCGAACCCTCCGAATCCGGGAAAAGGGTGCACACGGGATTCAGACCAGCGAGAATCGAGTCGAAGTCCTCTCCGTCAAACTTGCGAGTCCTCGTCTCCTCAAGACTCTGAATCTTCTCTTGAAGATGACGGACTTTCGAGGACATATGTTCTTCTCTTTCCTCACATTGAGCAACGAACTCACGGTCTTTCCGACGTCACGTTCAAGATCGCCAATCAAAGGTGATGTGGATGTCCGCAATGAAATATTCTTAGCCACAAATTTCGATTTTCAACTCATAATCTTCCGCCCGCAAGATCGTCTCCGCGTCTTACAGGCTGGGGGGCTAACTGTTGGGGTCAAAAACGGTTATCTCGAAATCAACGGCTAAGACTATTTGTCGTACGAAAAATCCTCCGAAAGATGCACACGGACACCCGCAAACCAAAGCAGCTGACCGCGACCTGCCCCTAGGCGCCGGGCGCCTAGCGCCCGTGCTGCCTCTAGGAGGCGCCGGGCGCCTAGCGCCCGTGCTGCCTCTAGGAGGCGCCGGGCGCCTAGCGCCCGTGCTGCCTCTAGGAGGCGCCGGGCGCCTAGCGCCCGTGCTGCCTCTAGGAGGCGCCTAGCGCCCGTGCTGCCACTAGGAGGCGCTAGGCGCCCGGCGCCTCCTAGAGGCAGTGCTGCCTCTAGGCGCCGGGCGCCTAGCGCCCGTGCTGCCTCGCGTCTTCGAACGATAATCTTCTACGCACGAGTTCCAGGCCCCGACTGTCAGTAATTTGCGCCTCGAGTCCTTCCCAAGTTCTCGCGGAATGAATCATTAGAATTCCGCAAACAACACTCCCGTTCTCATTCTGAACTAAAACCGTCGGAAACATTTCGGAAACTCGTAAGACATCAACGGAAAAGAAGATCTTAAATCATTCATACGGAACGATGAAGGTTATCTAAAACACCACACATCTCAACTTTACGAAGGATTGAAGATCTTCCGAAGAAATCGTAGAAAACAGCGGAAGTCCTCGAAACGGCCCAAAGGGACCAAACGCGATCGGACAATCCATTTACGATTATCTAGGACAGGTACAACGACTTACACTTATCTTTACGCAACAAGATAAATCCTAAATTTCCGGAAGGATAAATGTCAAGTTTCCCGAAGATAAACATGAAGGTCGACGAAAATGGAAAAAGCCCGCCTTGCGGCCCAGAAGGAGAATAGACCGTCATAGGAAGGAGTATATAAAGGAGCTCTGGGAGAGGAAGAGGGGGAGAGCGAAAATCATTGAGAGAAAGAGCAAATCCGAGATTGGAGACCTAGAGAGCTCCTGTTAGCTTAAGAACTTAGAATTTAGGCGGTAGACTAGCAAGGCACGACCTAGAACGTCTGGCCGCCTCTCGTTCTATTTTCATCTTGTCCGCAGACCCTTATTTCTCGCGGAAAGATCTACCGATCCTTTTACTTAGAGTTCCGCACATAGAAACCCTAGGCATTATTCTCGACATGCATGTTTCTATGACTAACGCTCATACTAGACGAACTCCGCCAGGCAGTTCGATCTCTTGTTCAAACCCTTCTAACTGAACTACGTCCGACTTGATCCTCGAAAGGGGTACGTAGGCAGCCTTCCTTAAGGTCCAGTCCCAACTCTTAACAAAACCCTTTTTGTACGATTTACGATCTTCATTATCTTTCCATATCTTCCGCACTTGTTCGGTCACTTGTCGTTGGCTGTCGCAGAGAATCCGGGCCTTCAGGGAAGGTCGGGTTAACTTGGCTTTCCTCCGTATTTTACTTATCAAAATCGACAGTGCGAATTTCGGTTCCCACACTCCCACAGTTTACTCATAACTGTTGTGTGATGTTTGCTTAAAGTTGTTTCCGAGGCAAACTTGGTTGTTTTCAGTTTATGCTTACAATAAGTTTTTGGCCATTTGGACCAAAAACAAATTAAAATATGGTTTTATGTTGTTTGTGTTTTCTGAATTTTTGTTTTTCATTTGGGATTTCTCATGTTTCTCCAAAAAAATAAGATTAATGATTATGTTATGCTTATTGAATTTTATTTTACTTTTTGTTATTATTTTACCGCTCTTCAGCCATATATATATCTCTTAATCAGGCCCAGCTAAAATCTCTATATGGTTTCAGTTCGTTTCTCCAAAATGTTTAGGTTTACAATAGTTATATACCACATTAAAATCATATCTAAGTTTATTTGGTTGGTTTGGGTAACTAGAGTTTTTAGGTTATTTTGTATTTAACCATAAATCATGGTTGTATCATATAAAAATTGCCTATTTATTTTTTTATCATCTGTTTTATTTTATATGGTTAGATAATGAATTTACTGAACATATAATGTAGCAATATAGTTTGGTAATTTTGATATAACATTTTGTTTTATTTTATGTGATCCCGAATTTTATATTTTCAGAGAGTAGTTGCAAAATAATGGAGTTATAAATAATTTAAATAAGCAAACAACTGTTATGAAAATGTGTTTATTTATCTATAAATAATAATAGGAACAACATTATTATTTTTTATAATATTATTTATTAGTTTAATAATTAGATGTTTGATCTCCGTAACTAGCTAGTAGATATTCCCAATTTAATAAATCTTTATTATTTATCCATGATCAAGTATTTCATTTCACGATATTTTGTTTTTTTTGAATCCGATTTAAGGAACTCTCTGAAGCTATAGGAACCTCAGGTTTATCTTTGTACAAGTTAACATTGTCAGCTACTTAAAATTGTATCGGAGGAACAGTAAATATCTGTTGCATCGTAATAAATAATACATTTTTTCCTATTCTGACAGTAACCAAATACATTTTGGTTTGAGTCAGGTTACTCATAGAGTGTTAAATAAATACTCGACTTTTGTTGTAAGATAATATGTGATATATATATACAGATTCAATTTGATCGAAGAAAAGATATGCAAATGGACTTTCATGATAAGTTACCTTTTTACTTAAAATGAAACCATTTTATTTTGCAGCTGTTGACTTCGTTATATATTAAGCTGTTTAATAATAAATATTTTGTTTTTTTATGTTTTCAGTGAATTAAAATAAGTAAGTTAATTGAACGAAAAAAAATATTCAAAATATTTTTTGGTAAAAAATTAAAAGATATTATGAAACAAATAAAAAACCGTAGTCAAACCTGCAAAGAATCACTAATTAATAGTTTTATGATGTTTGTGAAAGAGTTAAAAAAAGTCATCAAATTTTAGTTAAAATTTCAGAGAATTTATTACTTGTATTTATGGTACAAAGTTGAATAGGCATGATTCATTACTATGGTAGTAGAATTAAGCCAAAGATAATAATTATGGAAGAGAATTCAAAACAGATATACTATATATAGCTGAGTATGTGAGCCAAGATTTCCTATGTATCTTTCAATTAACTAAATATAATTGAGTTTCAAGTGTGCGTTCAATAACAATAAGCTTTTAAGGTACACATTCCAATTTTTATGATAAATCTAAACAGTAATGAAACAGTTAGATTTTCAGGTTCTTATACTGTATCAGCATCATATAATGTATTTTTCTTTGTCATAATATGCTTATTTTTTAAATTATATTGATTAACTTATGCTAAATAATACATATTCTCAATTTCATAATAGTTCCTTAAATGGAAAAGATTATAATCATAAAAAGCTTCTAATTCTATATTTTGGAAGAGTGTTTTTCCACTGTCATTGTGTTTCGTAATTAAAAATTTCATTTTACCTTCTTCTTTCTATAGTGGTTTTGGCTATTGTTTAAACTAATGAGATAAATTTTTACTCTCTTGAAATATGAGTATTTGAATACATTAAATGTTTACAAAAGTAAAATTAATTATTTTTGATTAGAATGATTTGAGTTTAGTTTAGTTAACGCAATTTTATATCTCTTTGATTTCCAAATTTACATACACAAATTTTTTCTTGTTTCTGTAAATAAATATTGGGTGTTCAGATTCATACATTTGCAATTATATGTAGCAAAATTGTTATGTCTGATTCCTACCACTAAGTGGTGTTATTAATGTATTATTTTGTAATTCACAGGAAAAGATGTCAAAAGAGATGGAAAAAATAAACCGAGATATGCTACTCCTAAGAGAAGATCAGGCTCCCAAAGTTGGAGAAAGCTTGAGCCAATCTAAAAGAATGAAGATTTCAATTGTTGGCCTTAAAACCATCA
The DNA here is from genome assembly GCA_026261945.1 of Hirschfeldia incana. Classification (NCBI taxonomy): domain Eukaryota; kingdom Viridiplantae; phylum Streptophyta; class Magnoliopsida; order Brassicales; family Brassicaceae; genus Hirschfeldia; species Hirschfeldia incana. The sequence goes on from JABCMI010000032.1 coordinate 2,752,638, forward strand.
TACCTGATCTGAATGTGAAACCTTGTTCTGATTCTGATGAGGAAGAAAATGGAGAAATTAAAAAAGGATTTCAGAATTTTGTAGGTTTTAAATCTCCTGATGCATGTAATGTTGATCGTAAGCTTTTGTACGAGCTTCAGGTCGAGATCTTTGCTCGTCTTCCATGCTTCGAATACTGGAAACTGCAGTTTCTTAACAAGAAATTTTTGCAGTTTTTAAAGAGTTCTGAAATTTTCACAGTGCGACAAGAAAGGGGACTTGTGAAACCCCATGTGATTTTGCATTCAGGGGCTGAATCTAATTGGGAAATGTTTGATAAGGATTTTAAAACCTTTCGGAGACTTCCTAAAGTTCCTTCATCTGACTATTGTTTTTTCTACAGCGATAAAGAAACAATTAGTGTGGGTACTCAACTAATTGTCATCGGAAAAGAAATAGAGGGAATTGTGGTGTTTCGCTATGAGCTAGAGAATCATAAGTGGTTCAAAGGTCCTTCGATGATCACACCGAGGGTCATGTATGGTTCAGCTAGCCATGGAAAAACCGCATTTTTTGCAGGAGGCATTCAAATTGATGACAATGGAAATCCTATTGTTGTGCGAACTGTAGAAAAATATAATGCTGATACAAAATGTTGGACTCTGATTAATGGAATGCATAAAGCAAGGAAGTTCAGCTCAGGGTTTTTCTTGCGTGTAAAATTTTATGTCCTCGGTGGCCGAGATGAGAATGATAAACACCTCACTTGTGGAGAAAGTTATGATGAGACCACAAATTCTTGGGAGTTGATACCTGACATGTTAAAAGACATGACATTCATTATGCCTTATCAATCTCCGCCCCTTATTGCTGTGGTTGATAACAATCTATACATGTTGGAGACATCTCTGAACGAGCTTTGCGTATATGATATAAACAAAAATATTTGGAAGAAACTTGGTATTGCCCCTGTGAGAGCAAACGCTGCCTTTGGTTGGGGAGTTGCGTTTAAATCGATGGGAGATAGACTTCTGGTTATTGGAACTTCTCACTCTTTGCATAGGACAACAAGAGTCTATTTATGCCATCCTTCTCCAGACGTGGAAGAGCAGCACTGGGAATAATTAAAACATTGGTGTGATGGTGCTGAGCTCCCACAGTTTACTCATAACTGTTGTGTGATGTTTGCTTAAAGTTGTTTCCGAGGCAAACTTGGTTGTTTTCAGTTTATGCTTACAATAAGTTTTTGGCCATTTGGACCAAAAACAAATTAAAATATGGTTTTATGTTGTTTGTGTTTTCTGAATTTTTGTTTTTCATTTGGGATTTCTCATGTTTCTCCAAAAAAATAAGATTAATGATTATGTTATGCTTATTGAATTTTATTTTACTTTTTGTTATTATTTTACCGCTCTTCAGCCATATATATATCTCTTAATCAGGCCCAGCTAAAATCTCTATATGGTTTCAGTTCGTTTCTCCAAAATGTTTAGGTTTACAATAGTTATATACCACATTAAAATCATATCTAAGTTTATTTGGTTGGTTTGGGTAACTAGAGTTTTTAGGTTATTTTGTATTTAACCATAAATCATGGTTGTATCATATAAAAATTGCCTATTTATTTTTTTATCATCTGTTTTATTTTATATGGTTAGATAATGAATTTACTGAACATATAATGTAGCAATATAGTTTGGTAATTTTGATATAACATTTTGTTTTATTTTATGTGATCCCGAATTTTATATTTTCAGAGAGTAGTTGCAAAATAATGGAGTTATAAATAATTTAAATAAGCAAACAACTGTTATGAAAATGTGTTTATTTATCTATAAATAATAATAGGAACAACATTATTATTTTTTATAATATTATTTATTAGTTTAATAATTAGAGGTTTGATCTCCGTAACTAGCTAGTAGATATTCCCAATTTAATAAATCTTTATTATTTATCCATGATCAAGTATTTCATTTCACGATATTTTGTTTTTTTTGAATCCGATTTAAGGAACTCTCTGAAGCTATAGGAGCCTCAGGTTTATCTTTGTACAAGTTAACATTGTCAGCTACTTAAAATTGTATCGGAGGAACAGTAAATATCTGTTGCATCGTAATAAATAATACATTTTTTCCTATTCTGACAGTAACCAAATACATTTTGGTTTGAGTCAGGTTACTCATAGAGTGTTAAATAAATACTCGACTTTTGTTGTAAGATAATATGTGATATATATATACAGATTCAATTTGATCGAAGAAAAGATATGCAAATGGACTTTCATGATAAGTAACCTTTTTACTTAAAATGAAACCATTTTATTTTGCAGCTGTTGACTTCGTTATATATTAAGCTGTTTAATAATAAATATTTTGTTTTTTTATGTTTTCAGTGAATTAAAATAAGTAAGTTAATTGAACGAAAAAAAATATTCAAAATATTTTTTGGTTAAAAATTAAAAGATATTATGAAACAAATAAAAAACCGTAGTCAAACCTGCAAAGAATCACTAATTAATAGTTTTATGATGTTTGTGAAAGAGTTAAAAAAAGTCATCAAATTTTAGTTAAAATATCAGAGAATTTATTACTTGTATTTATGGTACAAAGTTGAATAGGCATGATTCATTACTATGGTAGTAGAATTAAGCCAAAGATAATAATTATGGAAGAGAATTCAAAACAGATATACTATATATAGCTGAGTATGTGAGCCAAGATTTCCTATGTATCTTTCAATTAACTAAATATAATTGAGTTTCAAGTGTGCGTTCAATAACAATAAGCTTTTAAGGTACACATTCCAATTTTTATGATAAATCTAAACAGTAATGAAACAGTTAGATTTTCAGGTTTTTATACTGTATCAGCATCATATAATGTATTTTTCTTTGTCATAATATGCTTATTTTTTAAATTATATTGATTAACTTATGCTAAATAATACATATTCTCAATTTCATAATAGTTCCTTAAATGGAAAAGATTATAATCATAAAAAGCTTCTAATTCTATATTTTGGAAGAGTGTTTTTCCACTGTCATTGTGTTTCGTAATTAAAAATTTCATTTTACCTTCTTCTTTCTATAGTGGTTTTGGCTATTGTTTAAACTAATGAGATAAATTTTTACTCTCTTGAAATATGAGTATTTGAATACATTAAATGTTTACAAAAGTAAAATTAATTATTTTTGATTAGAATGATTTGAGTTTAGTTTAGTTAACGCAATTTTATATCTCTTTGATTTCCAAATTTACATACACAAATTTTTTCTTGTTTCTGTAAATAAATATTGGGTGTTCAGATTCATACATTTGCAATTATATGTAGCAAAATTGTTATGTCTGATTCCTACCACTAAGTGGTGTTATTAATGTATTATTTTGTAATTCACAGGAAAAGATGTCAAAAGAGATGGAAAAAATAAACCGAGATATGCTACTCCTAAGAGAAGATCAGGCTCCCAAAGTTGGAGAAAGCTTGAGCCAATCTAAAAGAATGAAGATTTCAATTGTTGGCCTTAAAACCATCATACCTGATCTGAATGTGAAACCTTGTTCTGATTCTGATGAGGAAGAAAATGGAGAAATTAAAAAAGGATTTCAGAATTTTGTAGGTTTTAAATCTCCTGATGCATGTAATGTTGATCGTAAGCTTTTGTACGAGCTTCAGGTCGAGATCTTTGCTCGTCTTCCATGCTTCGAATACTGGAAACTGCAGTTTCTTAACAAGAAATTTTTGCAGTTTTTAAAGAGTTCTGAAATTTTCACAGTGCGACAAGAAAGGGGACTTGTGAAACCCCATGTGATTTTGCATTCAGGGGCTGAATCTAATTGGGAAATGTTTGATAAGGATTTTAAAACCTTTCGGAGACTTCCTAAAGTTCCTTCATCTGACTATTGCTTTTTTCTACAGCGATAAAGAAACAATTAGTGTGGGTACTCAACTAATTGTCATCGGAAAAGAAATAGAGGGAATTGTGGTGTTTCGCTATGAGCTAGAGAATCATAAGTGGTTCAAAGGTCCTTCGATGATCACACCGAGGGTCATGTATGGTTCAGCTAGCCATGGAAAAACCGCATTTTTTGCAGGAGGCATTCAAATTGATGACAATGGAAATCCTATTGTTGTGCGAACTGTAGAAAAGTATAATGCTGATACAAAATGTTGGACTCTGATTAATGGAATGCATAAAGCAAGGAAGTTCAGCTCAGGGTTTTTCTTGCGTGTAAAATTTTATGTCCTCGGTGGCCGAGATGAGAATGATAAACACCTCACTTGTGGAGAAAGTTATGATGAGACCACAAATTCTTGGGAGTTGATACCTGACATGTTAAAAGACATGACATTCATTATGCCTTATCAATCTCCGCCCCTTATTGCTGTGGTTGATAACAATCTATACATGTTGGAGACATCTCTGAACGAGCTTTGCGTATATGATATAAACAAAAATATTTGGAAGAAACTTGGTATTGCCCCTGTGAGAGCAAACGCTGCCTTTGGTTGGGGAGTTGCGTTTAAATCGATGGGAGATAGACTTCTGGTTATTGGAACTTCTCACTCTTTGCATAGGACAACAAGAGTCTATTTATGCCATCCTTCTCCAGACGTGGAAGAGCAGCACTGGGAAGAATTAAAACATTGGTGTGATGGTGCTGAGCTCCCACAGTTTACTCATAACTGTTGTGTGATGTTTGCTTAAAGTTGTTTCCGAGGCAAACTTGGTTGTTTTCAGTTTATGCTTACAATAAGTTTTTGGCCATTTGGACCAAAAACAAATTAAAATATGGTTTTATGTTGTTTGTGTTTTCTGAATTTTTGTTTTTCATTTGGGATTTCTCATGTTTCTCCAAAAAAATAAGATTAATGATTATGTTATGCTTATTGAATTTTATTTTACTTTTTGTTATTATTTTACCGCTCTTCAGCCATATATATATCTCTTAATCAGGCCCAGCTAAAATCTCTATATGGTTTCAGTTCGTTTCTCCAAAATGTTTAGGTTTACAATAGTTACATACCACATTAAAATCATATCTAAGTTTATTTGGTTGGTTTGGGTAACTAGAGTTTTTAGGTTATTTTGTATTTAACCATAAATCATGGTTGTATCATATAAAAATTGCATATTTATTTTTTTATCATCTGTTTTATTTTATATGGTTAGATAATGAATTTACTGAACATATAATGTAGCAATATAATTTGGTAATTTTGATATAACATTTTGTTTTATTTTATGTGATCCCGAATTTTATATTTTCAGAGAGTAGTTGCAAAATAATGGAGTTATAAATAATTTGAATAAGCAAACAACTGTTATGAAAATGTGTTTATTTATCTATAAATAATAATAGGAACAACATTATTATTTTTTATAATATTATTTAGTAGTTTAATAATTAGAGGTTTGATCTCCGTAACTAGCTAGTAGATATTCCCAATTTAATAAATCTTTATTATTTATCCATGATCAAGTATTTCATTTCACGATATTTTGTTTTTTTGAATCCGATTTAAGGAACTCTCTGAAGCTATAGGAGCCTCAGGTTTATCTTTGTACAAGTTAACATTGTCAGCTACTTAAAATTGTATCGGAGGAACAGTAAATATCTGTTGCATCGTAATAAATAATACATTTTTTCCTATTCTGACAGTAACCAAATACATTTTGGTTTGAGTCAGGTTACTCATAGAGTGTTAAATAAATACTCGACTTTTGTTGTAAGATAATATGTGATATATATATACAGATTCAATTTGATCGAAGAAAAGATATGCAAATGGACTTTCATGATAAGTAACCTTTTTACTTAAAATGAAACCATTTTATTTTGCAGCTGTTGACTTCGTTATATATTAAGCTGTTTAATAATAAATATTTTGTTTTTTTATGTTTTCAGTGAATTAAAATAAGTAAGTTAATTGAACGAAAAAAAATATTCAAAATATTTTTTGGTAAAAAATTAAAAGATATTATGAAACAAATAAAAAACCGTAGTCAAACCTGCAAAGAATCACTAATTAATAGTTTTATGATGTTTGTGAAAGAGTTAAAAAAAGTCATCAAATTTTAGTTAAAATTTCAGAGAATTTATTACTTGTATTTATGGTACAAAGTTGAATAGGCATGATTCATTACTATGGTAGTAGAATTAAGCCAAAGATAATAATTATGGAAGAGAATTCAAAACAGATATACTATATATAGCTGAGTATGTGAGCCAAGATTTCCTATGTATCTTTCAATTAACTAAATATAATTGAGTTTCAAGTGTGCGTTCAATAACAATAAGCTTTTAAGGTACACATTCCAATTTTTATGATAAATCTAAACAGTAATGAAACAGTTAGATTTTCAGGTTTTTATACTGTATCAGCATCATATAATGTATTTTTCTTTGTCATAATATGCTTATTTTTTAAATTATATTGATTAACTTATGCTAAATAATACATATTCTCAATTTCATAATAGTTCCTTAAATGGAAAAGATTATAATCATAAAAAGCTTCTAATTCTATATTTTGGAAGAGTGTTTTTCCACTGTCATTGTGTTTCGTAATTAAAAATTTCATTTTACCTTCTTCTTTCTATAGTGGTTTTGGCTATTGTTTAAACTAATGAGATAAATTTTTACTCTCTTGAAATATGAGTATTTGAATACATTAAATGTTTACAAAAGTAAAATTAATTATTTTTGATTAGAATGATTTGAGTTTAGTTTAGTTAACGCAATTTTATATCTCTTTGATTTCCAAATTTACATACACAAATTTTTTCTTGTTTCTGTAAATAAATATTGGGTGTTCAGATTCATACATTTGCAATTATATGTAGCAAAATTGTTATGTCTGATTCCTACCACTAAGTGGTGTTATTAATGTATTATTTTGTAATTCACAGGAAAAGATGTCAAAAGAGATGGAAAAAATAAACTGAGATATGCTACTCCTAAGAGAAGATCAGGCTCCCAAAGTTGGAGAAAGCTTGAGCCAATCTAAAAGAATGAAGATTTCAATTGTTGGCCTTAAAACCATCATACCTGATCTGAATGTGAAACCTTGTTCTGATTCTGATGAGGAAGAAAATGGAGAAATTAAAAAAGGATTTCAGAATTTTGTAGGTTTTAAATCTCCTGATGCATGTAATGTTGATCGTAAGCTTTTGTACGAGCTTCAGGTCGAGATCTTTGCTCGTCTTCCATGCTTCGAATACTGGAAACTGCAGTTTCTTAACAAGAAATTTTTGCAGTTTTTAAAGAGTTCTGAAATTTTCACAGTGCGACAAGAAAGGGGACTTGTGAAACCCCATGTGATTTTGCATTCAGGGGCTGAATCTAATTGGGAAATGTTTGATAAGGATTTTAAAACCTTTCGGAGACTTCCTAAAGTTCCTTCATCTGACTATTGCTTTTTCTACAGCGATAAAGAAACAATTAGTGTGGGTACTCAACTAATTGTCATCGGAAAAGAAATAGAGGGAATTGTGGTGTTTCGCTATGAGCTAGAGAATCATAAGTGGTTCAAAGGTCCTTCGATGATCACACCGAGGGTCATGTATGGTTCAGCTAGCCATGGAAAAACCGCATTTTTTGCAGGAGGCATTCAAATTGATGACAATGGAAATCCTATTGTTGTGCGAACTGTAGAAAAGTATAATGCTGATACAAAATGTTGGACTCTGATTAATGGAATGCATAAAGCAAGGAAGTTCAGCTCAGGGTTTTTCTTGCGTGTAAAATTTTATGTCCTCGGTGGCCGAGATGAGAATGATAAACACCTCACTTGTGGAGAAAGTTATGATGAGACCACAAATTCTTGGGAGTTGATACCTGACATGTTAAAAGACATGACATTCATTATGCCTTATCAATCTCCGCCCCTTATTGCTGTGGTTGATAACAATCTATACATGTTGGAGACATCTCTGAACGAGCTTTGCGTATATGATATAAACAAAAATATTTGGAAGAAACTTGGTATTGCCCCTGTGAGAGCAAACGCTGCCTTTGGTTGGGGAGTTGCGTTTAAATCGATGGGAGATAGACTTCTGGTTATTGGAACTTCTCACTCTTTGCATAGGACAACAAGAGTCTATTTATGCCATCCTTCTCCAGACGTGGAAGAGCAGCACTGGGAAGAATTAAAACATTGGTGTGATGGTGCTGAGCTCCCACAGTTTACTCATAACTGTTGTGTGATGTTTGCTTAAAGTTGTTTCCGAGGCAAACTTGGTTGTTTTCAGTTTATGCTTACAATAAGTTTTTGGCCATTTGGACCAAAAACAAATTAAAATATGGTTTTATGTTGTTTGTGTTTTCTGAATTTTTGTTTTTCATTTGGGATTTCTCATGTTTCTCCAAAAAAATAAGATTAATGATTATGTTATGCTTATTGAATTTTATTTTACTTTTTGTTATTATTTTACCGCTCTTCAGCCATATATATATCTCTTAATCAGGCCCAGCTAAAATCTCTATATGGTTTCAGTTCGTTTCTCCAAAATGTTTAGGTTTACAATAGTTATATACCACATTAAAATCATATCTAAGTTTATTTGGTTGGTTTGGGTAACTAGAGTTTTTAGGTTATTTTGTATTTAACCATAAATCATGGTTGTATCATATAAAAATTGCCTATTTATTTTTTTATCATCTGTTTTATTTTATATGGTTAGATAATGAATTTACTGAACATATAATGTAGCAATATAGTTTGGTAATTTTGATATAACATTTTGTTTTATTTTATGTGATCCCGAATTTTATATTTTCAGAGAGTAGTTGCAAAATAATGGAGTTATAAATAATTTAAATAAGCAAACAACTGTTATGAAAATGTGTTTATTTATCTATAAATAATAATAGGAACAACATTATTATTTTTTATAATATTATTTATTAGTTTAATAATTAGAGGTTTGATCTCCGTAACTAGCTAGTAGATATTCCCAATTTAATAAAGTCTTTATTATTTATCCATGATCAAGTATTTCATTTCACGATATTTTGTTTTTTTGAATCCGATTTAAGGAACTCTCTGAAGCTATAGGAGCCTCAGGTTTATCTTTGTACAAGTTAACATTGTCAGCTACTTAAAATTGTATCGGAGAAACAGTAAATATCTGTTGCATCGTAATAAATAATACATTTTTTCCTATTCTGAGAGTAACCAAAAAATTTTGGTTCAAGTCAGGTTACTCATAGAGTTTTAAATAAATACTCGACTTTTGTTATAAGATAAAATGAGATATATATACAAATTCAATTTCATGGAAGAAAAGATATGCAAATGGACTTTCATGATAAGTGGAAGTAATATTTTTACTTGAAATGCAAGTATTTTATTTTGCAGGTGTTAACTTCGTTATTTATCAAGTTATTTAATAATACATATTTTTTTAAGTTTTCAGTGAATTAAAATAAGTAAGTTAATTGAACGAAAAAGAAAATATTCAAAATATTTTTTGCTAAAATTAATAAATATTATGAAACAAATAAAAAAAACCCAGTCAAACTTGCAAAGAATCACTAATTAATAGTCTTATAATGTTTGTGAATGATTTAAACAAAATGATCTAAGTTTAATTAAAATTTCAGAGAATTTATTACTTGTATTTATGGTACAAAGTTGAATAAGCATGATTCATTACTATGGTAAGAGGATTAAACCAAAGATAATAATTATAGAAGAGAATTCAGAACAGATATAGCTGAGTAAGTGAGTCATGTATCTTTTCAATTAACTAAATATAATTGAAATTCAAATGTGCGTTCAATAAATATAAACTCTTAAAGTACACATTCTAATTTTTATGATAAGTATAAATAGTAATGAAACTCTTACATATTCAGATTTTTATACTGTATCAGCATCGTAGAATAATTCTGATTATTTTAAAAAACAATTTCCTCTTGTAGTGTGGATATTCGTGTAAAAATATCGAGCACTTCTCCTCCTCGGATAAAAATATGGGAAATTTGGAAAAAGAGAACTAAATATCAAATACTTTGTCCCCTTGGAATGATTTTTCTAATCTTTGTCCGCCTAGTACATTTTTTTTCAAAAACCCCGTTTAATCCTTCGTAGGCATATTTATGAATACAACTATAATGTATTTAAATAGGGAAAGTAATATGAATTTGGTAAATATATATTCTTATGGTTAAAAAGTAATAAAGTAAAAAAAAAAATCTGAAACACAATCGTCTCCCACCTCATACGAAGCTCGGGAACTCTTAACCTGTCTCCACCATCATTTCCGGCGACTCTTAGTTCGCCGGCGAACTCTTAACCTGCGCAACCTCTTTGCTTCTCCCTCTTTCCTCTGTGGTATTAGCTCTGAATTTTCTCTCTGTTTCTTCTGATTTTTTTATTTCCTTTCAACTCTCAAATCAATTTAATCTTTCAAACAGCGTAAATCGGAGTTGCGACAAGGCGGACGAAGCTTCCATCACTAATTAAGAACAAGGGGGTGTTCGATTTTGATCTCGGTCTCTTTTTCCCCAAAAATTGAAGGTTAGGGTTAGAGATCCCCAATTCAATTTTCAATTTTGTTTTTGTTTTTGTTGATGTGCATATATTGTTTACATACTGCTGTGCTTATTAGTAATCGTTTGAATTGTTTGACAACAAATCAATTCTTCATGTTCATGGTGGTCGTTGTAGTTTGCGGTTTTGTTGTACTATTTGACTCTGTTATATTTTGTTTGAAATCCGGTTTGTATGTAGTGATTTCGTTAAAGACCTTACTAACGATTTCAAGTTTCTGCTATTATGTTTTATAGGAATGGCATTTCAGTTTCCAAAACGCATACTTGAAGAAGGAGATGAGCCTCAAATTGATAAGATTAACAACACTTGTAGACGTTCACTTCTGGACGACGTCAAGGCTGCTCTCCAGGATGAGTATGAGGAAGTTTTGAAAGATCCTGTCTTCGGTCCTCTTCTGGCAATCATTGACAACAAGCTCGTTTATTCTGGGAGGATCATTCACAGTTTCATATGCAAGCAGCTCAAGGTTTCGAAGCTTCACGAGTTGTGGTTTCTATTTGCGAAGAGGCCTCTTCGTTTTTCAGTGCAAGAATTTCATGCTATCACTGGATTGAAGTTCAAAGACGAACCCGACATAAACTTCGACGATTATACGGATGATAAGGGTTTCTGGGCTGAGGTGTTGAGGAAAAATCGAAAGGTGAACATGTTTGCTGTGAGGACGAAGCACCTTAAAGAATGTAACAAGTGGTCGTATGTGGACAGGGTTCGGCTCGTCTATCTGTGTATTATACATGGATTCCTCGTAGCTAAGGATTCAAGATCGTATATCCCTCTCGAGTACATCCGTATGGTTATGGATTTTGAGAAAATGAGGATGTTTCCTTGGGGTCTTCGTGCGTATAATGTGTTGGTTGAATCAGTCATCAAAGCAAGGACAAATGTGCATCTGAAGAACAGCTACGTGCTTGATGGGTTCTCCTATGCATTGCAGATATGGATTATGGAGGCAATCCCAGACATTGGCCGTTTGGTGGGTAAGAAGCTCAGGAAAAACATGACCAAAGTGAGATGTAGGAACTGGACAGGAAGTGGGACACCATCCTATTCTGATATCATCAGCATAGAGTCTCACTTTGATAAGGTAAACCTTTTTTTGTATTCGGTTCTGTCTCATCAAACAAATTTAACTTGATTGTTTGGGTTTGTTATTGTCAGGGAGAGCTGTTCCCGTTTATATCTGCTACAGGAAACAATGATGTGATTTTTAGCGACGAGTTCATTAGGGAAGATGAGAAGAAAGATGAAAGAATCAGTCGTATTGTTGCTCTGATCACTGCCAAACAAAATTGGTCTGAATTCGTATGGGAAGTTGAGCCATTGCCTCGCCATGGGATCATTTCTGATACAGAAGAGAATGAAGAGAATGTTGATGTGGAGGTCGAAGATGTCACAGATACACATGTAGACGAACCTCCTGTTGAGAAAAGAATCCGCAAGCGAGTAGTAAATGATCCCGGTGTTGAGTCTCGTAAGAAACAAGTTCTTTGTGAACGTGCAGCTGAACATAACAGTGGTCTCTCCAGTGAAGTGAAGAATTTCATTGAAGGTTTGTTCACATCTAATTTCAACGCTTTCAAGGAGGTAGTGCAGAAGGACATCAACCAGCGTTTTGACCAACTTAACCAAGCAGTGTCTCAGATTCGGGGTACTTCAGAGATGGTGGGAAAAGATAGAGCATCTGAGATTCCTTATCCTTCATCATCAATAGGGAAAGACCAAGACAAGTCATCACACAGTCTGCGTCCTTCAGCAGCAAAGGAAAAAGGCAAAGGCAAGGTAGATGAGGTTGTGGTTCCTCCTATGGCTCGTCGTAGCCCTCGGCAAACTCGAAAGGTAACCTCAAAATGAAGCTTTGTAATATTCTGCTGTCTCTTTTTGTACTATGTTGGACTGTTCTTGTTGTTTGGTTTGTACTATGTCGGACTGTGAAAGACATGGAATTACCTGAGGACCGAATGAACGACGTCGACTACTCATTAGTCTTTGTCCCTGAGGATTTATGGGCCAAACTGATTGACTGGTGCTCTACTTCAAAACAGTAAGTTAGCAGTGTCCCTTTATGTTTAAAATCACAACTTTCTTACTGTATTTTTCATCGCAGGCACCTTAGAGTTGGACCTTCTATTTACAACAAGGAGTTAGCAGAACGTGTAATAGGACCTGCAGTGTGGCTGAAGAATTTTGTAAGTTTAAATTTAACAATTTTGAGGCCATTCTTGGGACCATGAACCACTCCACTACTTGAAATTATTGTTAACTACCTCTGATTACATATCTAAATAGAGTAGGCACATAAGCATTAAGCCAACCCCTAACTATACCCTAAATGAATCTAAACAAGAGAACCCCCTAACTACCCTAAATGAATCGAAACATGATAAACCTTAACAATACCCTAAATGAATAAACTAAGCAATACAACATATCAACTACTAACTATACACGAAGTGAAACTAAACTGACCATACACGATAAATTATAATAACCAATACGAAACTTATATAAACCCGAATAAAATCATGTATTGCCCTGAAAATAAACTTATAAATACTCAATGGTCAGAAACCCTACTTATTTTATTGCCTTGTTCTCATCGTCGTCTTTCTCTCCTTCTCAAAATTCCGATAATGAATAACAATGGTGGGATTCCTTCCAGATGCTGGTGTGGTAAGAGGGTTGTCACTTATGTTTCTAAAACAGAGGAGAACCCATACAGGAGATTCTTCCGATGTGAGATTGGTTTAAAGGTAAATCTGATAATTTCCAGTTTTATATCTTCTTTGTTGCGATTGGGATGTGAAATAGGTTAACTTTTTGTGTTTCAATCCAGAGTAAGAAAGAACAACATCTTTTTAAGTGGGTCGACGAGGCTGTGATTGATGAGATTCAAAGGATGGATGAGCAGCACTCGAGAATTGCTGAAGAAATTGAAGAACTGAGAAGTTCCTTGAAACAGACAGTTGAGGAAGAAGTTATCAAGCATAAGAATTCGGGGCATGTAGGATGTGTAGGATTCATTCTCAGTCTTTTATGTCTCTGTTCTAAAACAGATTGATCTTGTTATGGTTTTCTTATTCTGGGTACTTTGTCAAAGATCTAATCAATTTGATATTTAGTATTATTTTCTATTTTCGATCAAATCTTAACATTAAACTTCAATTTCCCAAGCATAAACCGAAGAAAAAACAAAAACATAACTAGTTTCTGAAACAAATGAACACAAGCATGAAACAAAGATAACGTAAGAGAAAAGTGAAACAAAACTTGCAAAGAATTCCGGAGACTCACAACTGAATTGGTAATCCAACATTTCAACTGGGAAACAAAGATAACATAAAAGAAAACTGAAACATAACTTGCAAAGATATGCTGCCTTGAATCCTATATTGCTCTATCACAGGTCGACCTGTTGTGACCATATCCACCGCATCGACTGCATTTGCGACGTTTGGAGCGTTGAGTTCCTTGTGACGAACGGATCTTGTCTTCAACTGTCTCGTATCGCCGTTTCTTTCTCCGACCTGCAGCTCTTCTACTTTCAGGAGGGAGGACTTTAGCTTTCTCTACGTGAGATGGAACAATCCATGAATCTTCAGGAACAGTAATTGGATCTATTAATTTAGGGATCTATTTTTATCTACCATTTAAAGTTGTCATTAACTTTTGGACTTATTCTAATACCACGCTACCATTTATTATACATGCATATTCCTTATGTTAACCACCTTACTTAATTCAAACCAACTAAAATAAGCAGTAAATCAGATTTTCTACTTATACATTTCAATTAGCACTACTGACCTTATCCCAAACACTACTTCGCTAAGAGCTCTCTGCCTTTAATATCACTTCAAAATTAACCACGCTTGATATACAAAACATATATGCATATTTGCTGATCACCTGCAACACAAATTTCTTTTCTCTTTTTTTTTTCTTTTTCTTTTTATTTGTCCATCTTTCATCATAGTAACATTATTATATGAACTGCATCTTTCATCATATTTTTCCATCCTTCATATAAAATATGAAAAAAAATATGTTAATGTATTTAAATTAATTCTAATTATTTTATGACATTTCCGCTGACTAATAACTTAATTAGTAATAGATTTGCAGAAAATTATTTGCTTATGCTTAAATTAATTAAATTGACTAATTAATACCATTTTATATTCATTTAATTAATCTAAATTTTCTGTAATTTAGTAAAATACTAATTACATATAATAAATTATTATATATGCTATAAAATATATAGATATTTACCATTCAATTACAACAAAAATACAAAAAATACTGTACAAAAGTATTAACGATTTTATTAATTATTTAATATGACATATTTGATTATTTACAATTATCAATCAAATATATATCATTTCTAGAAAATATTAATAATTCATAAAGATAATAATAATAAATCAGTTTACCAACAAATTTTTATTTTATTTTTTGTTATAAAAAATCTGTTGAAAATAATTTTTAAAATTTCTAATAAACTATTATTTTTTAAAAAAATAATAATAATGCAGTAATTATAGTAACAAAATACCTTTTAAATTAATATTAACTAAAATCAGATTAGAAAATAAAATTAGTAACATAATAATCAATGTAATTAATTCAGGATCATTGCTATCTTTTTTTTTTGGTGGGCATGATCATTGCTATCTTACTCTTACGACTCTCTAACATATCTAATCTATTAATTTAGGGATTGATTTTATATACTACTTGAATTTGTCATTTAAATTTTGAGTTTTTTCATAATTGTTACTAGAATATATCATGTCTTCTACAATGCAACCTACCAACTTAAATTAAACCAAATCTTAACCAAAATAGAACAATTGAACTTAACCAATAACATCTTTAAGTATTTTAAATTATATCTTAATATAACAGATCATGCAAAAATGAACAATTTTTTAATCAACAAGGTCCATATCATTTCAAACAGAAAGAGAAAAAATGTCCCGACACATTTTTACAAGAACAATAATTGATTTTTCAAAAACTAAATAATGGTGACATAGAACAACATATGCTTACGTTCATATCAATAACTTTACCTTCATATATTTACTCTTCACCTGCATCATATCACATCACACACAGTTATGCCAACCAAATAATGGTGGCATATCGTGAACATATGTTTTAAATACAGTTTTTAAAATATATTACATTCTACAAGACTATGTGTATTGCAAACAAGAAATCCACTAAGAACAACATATTTTTTAACTTTAGCTAAATCTATCTTTTTTTTAAAAAAAAAAGATGAATATTCTCCAACAGTTTTCCTTAATATTTTTAACAAAATAATTATGTTTAGATTGTAAGCATATCATATAAAGTTGTTGAAAAATATATGAACAAAATCAAATATTTTAAATTTAAAAATATAAGTTAAAAGGTGTAACAAAGCAAACTATTATACTAAAATGAAACAAGATTAAATACAAATTAACAACATGTACAACATAAATTATAACACCATTCAGTTTTATATATATTTAACAAAATATTATATTATATGTAAAATATATATATATATATATAACATATATTAAACTTAAAATTTGACAAATCAATTACCGCTCTTTAGAGCGGGTCCGAATCTAGACTCAACACATAGATAACCAAGAATCTGTTTAATATTTTTCTCTATTTTTTAACCTTGTAAATTAATTTATATAATTTTTTTATAACATTGAAGGGTAGTGTAGGTCCAAAAGTGACAATTTTTGGTTTTGTACTAAAGGGACAAAGTATTTGATATTTAGTTCTCTTTTTCCAAATTTCCCTAAAAATATCACATAATACATGTAGTTTGGATATATATCAGATGAAAATATTCGGCTAATCTCTGATAAAAACGATCATAAAATCATGGATGTTTTCGATAATTCATGTAATTTTGGGTAATTTATTTTTGGATACTGGCAAGCAAGCAGTGACGAACTGAAAAAAAAAACATTTTAGGAATCAAAATTTAATAAAAGGGTCTTTTGGAGGATTAGATCCAGACTTACGGGCTTTTTTCTCTTCTTGTAACATGTGGAATGAGAGTTTTGACATGTGTCTCATTTTTCATTTTTTTTATATTTGGATCTTTTTTTCTTTTATATTATTACAATTTGATTCACTACTTTCTAAGTGTGCACTATCTAATTTTTTTCTGTACTAATTATTTTTAAAGTTTGATTATCCATTTTATTGATTACAAAATACAAATAAATAAAAAATAAATATAATAATTTATAAAAAAAATTTATTCACAACTAAAAATAACATAAATTTTCGTTCTTTTATTAGTTTCTACTATTTTATATTATTTCATTTACAAATTATATACTTATTTTAATATTGACCAGCTAAAAAAAATAAACTAGACCATAACTCAAAATCGAAAAATAAAATCTCTATAATTATAGAGAAAAAGAAAATGCCAAAGACACACTAACTAAGTAAATGTTTAGAATTGAAACGAGATCAGAAACAAAAACTAACTTAGATCATTTTATCATATAATATTTTGGTCATAACAAATAGATGTTAGATAGAATAGAAAGATATACTCCGAGACAAAGCATCTCTCGAATAAAAGAAACGCGATCAATGACCAACACAAAAAACTAAGAAAGCGTGTTAGAGCAAAAATATTCAACAGAAGGCAAAAATCGCCACAAAAAAAAGACATACTTAACACACCATAAGCACAACCACCAGTAAAGAGTAAGAAGCACCTCACAAGCAAGAACAAAAGGGCGCCCATACAAACGGATAACCACAAAATTCTAGATAGAAGAGACCATAATTCCAAGAAACTAACTTTGCTTACTTATACTAAAAAAAACAGAGGAAGTAAACATACAACCTGAAAGAGGGGAATGAAAGTTAACCACCAAAAAATAAGAGCTCAAGCTTAAGACCAGAAAGTACATTATAAATCTACAAAGATACACAAAAGAAAACACTATATAAACCTCAAGTCGCAAATTTGGCGAAATAGAGAGACACTAGAGACTCGAACAATGATGAAAACTGAAACGAGATGACAGAATATATGGAATGGTAGACGAAGCGAAATCAGCAAACCATGGAGCCATCCTCAAACTATGAAAGAGAACATATAAGTCAGATGATCAAAAATCAGATCTTGAAAACCAAACCGAGTAGGGATTATCAATTGTAGGCTAACAAAATAAAACAACATCAAAAACGACAAAACTCTGATCCAATCCAAGAAGTTGCACTATCTAACATCAACAAAAATCTATGTAAGAAAATGAGCATCCAATATTGACTGGAACAACTTATAATGCTATGAGAAACAACACACAACATAAACTTATAAACCCAATCTATAACAAATACCAAACAATCAGAGGAAGAACAAACACACAGAGGTGAGTATTTTTCGGTGACGATGAGAAGCAAAACACACCAAAAAAAGTAAACGAAATGCATAGATGGTGACGGCTCAATGTCAAAATATGGAGGGAGGACACAAAACATCTTAAAAATTAATGTTCAAGTAATTCAAATATATATATATATATATATATATATATATATATATATATATATATATATATATATATATATGAAACTTTTCTCTTTTCTTCTGCCACCTGGTTGGGGGGTGGGAGTTCCGCCACGTCCATTATTGAAACTTAGCATCTAACGTTGTTTTGCTATCTCTTTAACCTAAAAACTCAATGATGTTTTTATGCCTAATATAAATATTGTACTTATACGTTGTTTTTATGCTAATATAAATATTGTAAAGTAAGATGAGGTCCGTAACAAAACTAATATAAATGAGGTCCAATGATCCAAACCCTAAAGAAGCCCAGAAAATTAAACGGCTGCTGAGACAGCTCAAGACCGCCATGAGAGATGGAGGCGTCAGAAATGTAAATCATCGTCGTAATCGAGACTCCCATTGCTTGACTTTCAAAAATAATCTCCATGCAATCTCTATTTTGTATTCTTATGAATCTCTCATTCTTAATCCATGGCTCAAAGCTTAAGCATAACTTTAGACGTCCACCTTATTTTCAAATGTATTAATTAATAATTAACATTGAGTTTTTTGGTTTCTAATTGAAACTCATTATGATACTTTTGGTTTAGATGTGTAAATCAATCATATTATATTTTTAGTATAAATTCACCCGGCCAACCACTAGTTTCTAATATTTTTGTGGTTTCAAGTGAAGCCTATAGCTTTCACGTGGGTCCACCTCCATAACCAGAGAGAAACAAACACAACATTATGACATAATATAAACAGAGGAAAAAAGTGAAAAAAAATAAACCAACATAAACTAACATAATAAGGAAGAAGGAAGCGAAAACCAACGAAGCTCACAAGTCGATGCCATAAAGGAACTAGTTAAGGTGTTTGTAACCTGTTGTAAAATCTACATTTGGTAACAAATTGTAGTCAACCTTGAAAACACATGTATTTGCAATGTTCTTATTATAAAATAATAGTAATAAAAACTCTTATCGTTCGTAGCATCAAATTATCAAATACATTTCAAATCATTATTTTTGGTTTTTAATTAAATTTTGGATAAACTAAAAAGCTAACAAGAAAATACTAGTAGAGAATTTACAAGATGTATGTTACGATTAATTAGTTCCTATTTCTAGAGAAAACAAGTTTGAGAAAGTCGAAACATTCAAAGCAAAAGAAGCTTCTTCTTTGTTGTCGTCTTCGCGTATCTTGAATTGATCTCATGGCTTCGTCACTTCTGTAAGCTCTCATCACCGAGTCTTGCTCCACTTCTTCTTCTTTAAACATCAAATCTGCCACGTCATCTTCGCCGTAGAAAATATCTCCTTGTCCGCCGTTAACAAGACTTTTCCGTCGGCACGGCAACGATGCTGAAACTCGTGATCCCGCCGTTGTAGATGGCAAGTCAACGTTGGGAATCGAAGCAGCATCTCTTCCCATCATCTTTTGGATGTTATGATGTTTTCGATCCTCTGTATCTAGAGGAAGACTCAACTCGAAAGACTTTGCGTACCTAATTTTGTACTTATCGTTACTTATACGAAAAGATTTGGTATTTTAATTTTTTTTAATAAGACTAGGAAATATCAAAGAAACAAGGATGTAAAACGTTTAACGATTCTTTAAAAGATTTTTTATATTTTTTTGTATTTATCCAAAACAATATTTAATCTTTCTTGTTGTATAAAAAAAATAGAACATCTTGTCAAAATCAAGAGATTACACGCTACGTAAGTAGAATATTTCAAATCAAATACAAATAATTTTTTTTCTTATAATTTCTTTTTAAAAAAATCTTGTGATAAGGATCTCTCTACTATTGATGAGTTTTAAACAAACCAAGTGGGTCTATATTTCTCATTGTTATTAAGTATTAACCTTTTTGCTCAAAAAAAAAGTGGGTCTATATATTATCCTAATTAAATCATGCATCTTCAGGTCCATACAAAACAAGACCTTTTTGCACTATAAAGGCCGCATCACGAGGTCAGAGCTGTGGTGTGATGCCGGGACAGTGTCATGGCGGTGTCCGTCGTTTGAGGAGGTCATCTCTTGAACTGGTGGCGGGTTAACCACAGTCATTGGCATCACAAAGTTATCCGAAAGACGGTTCTTCATCTCCCTGTGTGCTTGACAAACAGCACAGAAATGGAGGAAACAATGCACCATACATGGGTCACAAGGAGAGTCCTGTTTAATCAACACAAAAAACACGTTTTCAAAGCATCAAACCACCTGGGGTCCACATATGTCACGCAACCTTTGTGATTGTACCTGGAGATGATACTTGCGCTGGAGAGTTTGCCTGACGTTTCCAGTGTAAATCCCACACATCCACCAAACAAACAACAAGCCTTCCCAAAAAAGAAACGAGGTATGTGGATCTATACCGGGAATACAAACAAGCAGGGATGCGGCCGTAAGACCGCCTTCTACTACAATCGAATGGCAAACACATGCTCTCTTCCACGAGGTTTCCTCCTCACTCAGAGTTTCATAGACACGTCCGAACAGAACACTTGGGCAAAAGAATCCTTGCCAAACTGTATGAAGACATGAGATCACTCACTTGATGATGGTTTTATAAAGATGAAAGGAAGCAAATGAAAAACTTACAGCTATCCATGTCCTCAGTGCACCCGAATATTCCCGTTGTCCATGGCTCATCTGCAGGGGCTTCAAAATTTTCGGGCAAAGTTTGGCCACACTCGTTGCATTTGTAAACAGGTAGCTGCAGATTCAAACCGACCGGATTGATTTTACGATATAGTAAGAGTCAAGCACGTAACCACTTATAGGTTACTTGTTGAACACGAAACGGATCTATGGCAGAATCCATTTAATTTCAGTTACATTCTTGATCGTAAACAACTGAATTCAAGAAAGAAAGAAATAACCGTGATCTGGTGATAGTCCTTGAGAAATGCGTAAATGTAAAATCAGATCGAGAGACTTGAGGAACCTGAATCGGTTGATTGAGTTCGCCGGGATTAACCTCATCCACCGGAGCTTGTTCCTTTGTCAACTTAACGTACCTCGACGGTGCTCCTCCGCCCGACATCTGAATCCAATATTTGTAACAGTGATAAAGTCAAATCAACAAAAATGGAATCGGGAAAGAAAAAGAAGACAATAAGATACGAACCCGAGAAACAAAAGAGCAATCCTAAATGTTCTTCTTTTTGCTCTAGTGGTCGGATCTCTTTGAATTTTGTTTTTTTTCCTAATCACATTGAGTAGAGCTTAACCAAACTGTTATCAGGCGAGTTAAAGATTGGTCTTCTTTAGATAGGACGCAAGCATACACTTGTACATATGCTGAGGTGGCAATAACGAGAAGGCCACATAAGTAGAACCGAAAATATTTGAAGGGTTAGAAGAAGTCTCCGAAGTTTCTTTGTTCCCACATGTTAATATATAAGGGAACGAGTCTTAAGCAACGTTCTCCATCGATCAGTACGGCATGCGTGATTGGATACAAGAAAACATGTTCGCAAGTGCTGAGGCGACAATAAGAAAAACACATATAAGACCATGTGCACTGGTTAAACTTTCAACACCCTATTTTAAAATTCAACAACCCTATTTCTCTCTCTTCTACATATAAATAATAAGTGTAAAGTCCATTCAATTTTTGCCTTGACCATAATTTTTTAATAAAATTCAACATCCTATCCAAACATTTTCATTTCATAGTTTTATTTTATTTTATTTTATGTAAAATGTAAATACTTATTTACAACAATAATTAGTAAAATCTAACTATAGTAACAATAAAAATTGTTTTCTTTTTAGTTTTATATTTTAAACAATACTAAGATTTTAAGTTTAAAAGGATTATTGTTAAAATTAATTCAGTGAAAAAAAAATTTTTAGTCCAGATTAAATAAAAATTAATTTTTAAAGGTTTTTTTTAAATTATGAATTTTGGTATAGAAATAATCAATTACTAAAATGAGAATTTTTATGATATAATTGATCACCAATAGTTAGGATGGAAGTAAATATTAAAAACTCTATGACCAATAAAAATACAGCACATGTCTTTATACTATATATTAATAAAAACAAAAACTTAAGTCTTTTATTTTTATTGTTTGCCCATTCAACACCCGTCGACTCACTTCAACAAGATTAATCAACACTATATTTTTGGTTTATTCAACTTGCCATTGTAAGGGTTTCAACAGTTTAATGTTTTTACTCAACATACTATTTAATTTATTATGTAATCAATTTTTAATTTTACTAAATAATTAAAATTTATAAAATTTTACCTTTTATAAAAAATGTGTACATGTGGCATTATTGTCTTCAAAATTAGCTAACATAGCATTTACATCAGAAAATAGACTAAGTGACACTGACAGCTGATTTGGTGACTTGTGTATGATTTCACCAAATAGATAAACAACATGTATGTTATTTGAAATTTCAGAAAATGCAAGAATATTTTTTTGCACGGTCATATAATCTATGCATAAATCGAACATATCTCAATATGTTGAGTATGAAATAACTGTTTTCCCATCCAGTTTTTTGATATTTGTTTAATGTATTTTTTAATAAATTTTCTCCACTAAGAGAAACGCAAAAAAACAAAATAAGGTAACTACAATCATCCAAGAAGATCTCGTATTTTTAATTTCTATTTAGTTTCAGATGTTTTTTTGTATGAACTTTTTTCAAAATTTGATATTCTCTTTATGAATAAAAGTAACATTGCTTTGTTTTTCATAAAATAAAATTTCCAAATATAGTGTGAACGTTCTCATATTATATAGTGACAACTACCTACAAAGTCCTTTTGTATTAAACAATGAGCTCAGTTCATGCGACTTCAGTCGTCCTCTTGTTTCTGCTCTTGAATCTTTCTGAATCTCGTCATCTCGACAATGTTCGCATCATAGATTCTCGGCTTCCACATGTAAAGGTTCGTGATCCTTATTTTAAAGTTCATCAGCTTTTTAATTACTTTCACAATAAACATAATTTATCTTTCACCTTCTCAAAACTATATGGCTTCTCTTTGATTCTCTTTGGTTTTAGGATCAAAATATTGTTTCTCATTTGCAATCTGAAGAGCCGGTTAGAGTTTCTCGGTTTAAGCCAAGCTTAAAGAAGAGCCGCCATCGTCGGCCGCCGCTCTTCTTTGCAGATTATCCGAAGCCGTCCACTGAAACCATCTCACTCTCTCTCTCATTTATCTTTAGAATATTTTCGCTATGTGAGTGAGTAATTTAAATACTAAATGTAGATCCATATAAATTTCTATAGTTTTTCTACATGTGTAAATTTCCTTTTTAAAATATAGGTTCAATGTTTACCAGTTCATACAACATATATATATTTTCTTGTAAAGTAGATGTATCTATTTAGCAATTTGACTATTTGGATCTACTTATAGCCCAACCAATATTGGCAACTATCTCTTATCATTTTTATTTGCTAGTATTCAGATTATCCTTACTTCACAATGGTTGTCAACAACATGAGTGATCCAACTGGAACAATTTTTTTTCTGTGAAAAAACATTATATCATACGATAAGGCTGGTAAATTAATATATAAAGCCAAACACAAAAAAGATTAACTAAGGACGAACAACACAAATCTAACATATCTTGCCAAAACAATGAACAATCCAAATTCAAAAAAAAAACTGATAAAAAAGATCAACACAGCTATTATACTGCTTAGATCTTTATATAATGATATTTAGGATGGTCTAGTATGCATATTGTATGTTGTTTTATATTACCGTTTTAATAATTCTTCGATCTCCTAATATTTATTTTTGCAGGAAAATTATAGATGCCGCTATATACAACAGCTGTTTATATTTTCGCAGATGAAAGAAATCAATCTTTTTTGAAAATGTAAGGAAATCAATGTTATAAAACTCTCACATTTCTACAATAAAATCTCAGGAGTCAGGACTTAAGATATATTAATAATAAATCATCCTTTGAATTGTCTTCACAAAAAAAATGTGTTTGAATAAGATCTGTCGTCCGATTCCTGACGATCGTTTTTATCAATATGTTGCTTGTGCTCACTTTTGTTCATTTCTAGGTTGAGATAAATGTTAAGGATTTAATGTACTTCAGTAGTTCTAGCTTGTGCTTTAATATGTGTAACTACATTTAACGAAATCAGTATTTATAGAAAATGAAAACATGAAAATTTTGTATATGCATACCATTAATCACCATTACATAGGCGAGCGAAATGGCGAAGCCTAATTAATTCTACACATTCTTTAGAAACTGGCAATTTGGCAAGACAATCCTCCGTGAAGTGTGAACATGTGAGGCTGACATTTTTGCTAGGTTCATGGACGAAGAGAGCCCTGCACGCACATGATTTTCTTCTTACAGTTCTCCAACAATCTCCATAATTAACTAAATTACTAAGTCGTTGTTCGGAAGGGAAGATGAACAATTGTCAAAAAGCATGTTGCACGTTCACCTTTCTCTACATAGTTAAATATATATTCACATTTTAAGTATATGTATCAAAGTTTGATGAGATCTTTTAAATGGTGACAGATCTCCAGTGTTATATATTAGTGAGGATCATCGGCAATATGTTGCATCAGATCCACCTTCGACCCTCATGGCTTTCCGATGTTTTCAACCATGATAGAGGACTTTGTTAATAATTTTGTGTCCTTACCTTTTGTTTATGATTGCTTTGGATTCCCCTTCTTTGGGATAGTTTCCTGTCTTTGGAATCCTTTTTCCTTGTGATTGATCAAATATTGTATGTCTCCGATCCAAGTTTTAATGAAAGTATTACTCAGATGAAGAAATCGTTAAAACATGAATAACTAATGTACCATTAAGTACACCAATATATCGGTGAAATGACGAAGCTTATCTTTTAAAACACTGTTTAGAAATTAGAACTTCAAATCCCGTACGATCTATTTTTGTTCAGAAAAAAAAAACGGTAAAGACCAATCCAAAAGGTTTGTGAAACTGTATAGTAAAGGATTCTCGGTAACTAATAATTTCATGTTTTTCGTCATTAACATTAATTAGATAAAAATAATAGTATAACTTTGAAACTAATCGAGTGATATTAATGTGTATTATTTATTAAGTAGAAAATGACAATCAACTAAAGTTAAGGGATTAGTTTGTAAATAAAAAAGGTTATTCTTAAAAAAACGAAAACCTGAACCGTAATTCTTCATACTTGAAAAAATACTATTTATTTTTTAGAGATTTAAAGAAATGAAAACAAAATGAATCCTTAATTGATCCTTGGAAATGGTCTAATAAGATGAATATATGTTTTGCTGGGCATGTTTCCTCATGAGGATTTTACTCCTATTGAAATTATCTCTTTTTCTTCTTAGCTACAATGACAGGAAAAATTAATAACTCAAAATGGAGCAAATCTAAAGGAAGATATGCTTTTTTAACCGTATTGATTTTTTTTTTTGCCATCTTATATATATTATTATATAAAATGGACGAAGCCCAATACAAGAAAAGCCCAAAACAAGGGGACAAATCCGCTTTTGATTACAAACCCATAAGCTCAACCAGAAAGGGCCAAACGAAATTACTAAAACCCGGCCCACAAGCCCACTATACTAAGAAACCTAGCGAAATCAGACACCGTCCGGCCACGTATCAGATGTAAGTGCAGAACATGTGTTGCCCCCTCACCAAATAAGGGGCACGTGTCGAATGGGCCGTCGCATCTTCACCGTTCAGGTAGCGAACCAGAGGAAACCGTCGGAAGTCCGGTACGACGCCGAAATCCCCATCAGACCCAACAGAGTACTTTCTACCCAGATCGACGACAACACCAGATATTAAACCTTCTACCATCAATTCTCCAGCGCTGTCATCCAACATGCGGCTCCGATTAGAGATTAAAAGGCAGAGTATCAGTTGAAGCCTAGAGTCGAAAATCACAGACAAAATAAAGCCCCAACGACAAAGCCAACTTGGTGGTAAACGTATCCACCATCACGCCGGAAGCAGAAGCCGGCGAAGCAAGCGCTTACAGAGCTGCAGCTTCCCGGAGACAAAAATCGAACGACCACCTGATATATGGTGCGACGCCGAGACCAAATCCTAATCTAAAGTCGAGACAGAACAAGCAAAAAATTAAAAAAAAAAAACAGAAACCGGACTGACGGTGGCTATGGGAGCCGAGACCGCCGGCCGGAAACACGCAAATCCCATCGGTAAAAACTTTAGAGAGAAGACTTGTCAGCAAACGGTGAGCTACTTTGGCTTTTTCTACTTGAAATTTTTTGCATCATTCTTTTTTAACCGTATTGATATTTGTGTTTATGATATTTTTTCTATTTAGAAAAGAGATGTTGAGGACCGACGGATGGTCAAAGGGAGAAGCAGAAACAGCGGCGTCAAACGAGAAGATTCTGACTGCTAAATTTCAATTTCCAAAAGATCTTCCTATTTTATTCTCTATTATTAAAGTTAAATAATAGTAAAATTTTGGACCTCAACTGTTCGAGGTGTTTCACGATTAGTATTGGAAATGAACGGAGAAGTGGTGGAACGTGCGGAACCACACATTGGATCACTCCAGTGCGGCACGATGGTGTTGACAAAAAACCTACTAGTGTTTCCCTTCATTGTAGTATAAAACAATTATTTAACCTATCCACATAATTCTACATGTGGTGATTAAAAAGGGTAATTAGAAATTAAGGATCCAAGTATCCAACTGTTACGTGGTCCCGCAATCTTCCCTCATTGGTACCTAGTCGAGCCTTACATCTCCTCGAAAAGCCAAACCTCTTCTTCTTTCTTTTACAGTTTCATTTTCCACTTCCAAAATAGTTCTTCTACTTTGTCGTCTTCTTGTTAGAATCTTTGACTGTCATTGTTAAACTACACTAGCTCTCGTCAAAACTAAGTTTGACCCGACTTTTCTCTTTTAACTTAGTACCTTTAGATTTTTATTATACATCTTTTACGTTGAATATAAAATAGTGTTCAACGAAAGTATCACTTCCACATGTATATAGATTTTACATACACGGTAATCCAATTTGGTCAACTGAAGGATATACAGTAACAATAGCCATTTCTTACTCGTTGAACTGAGTATGCTTAAACTGAATTACATTTGATAATTTAACGAAAATGTTGTTGACCAAATTAAACAATTTTTTTTAACATCGGCCAAGCTATACAGTTATTTGATTTGGACCAGCTGTTTATATTTGACATTGCATGAGGTCTGCATATTATTGAGTCTCAAAGTATTGTGTTCCCCCTACTAAAAAGTAAAAAGTTCGTAACAATTTCTAGCTAAGTAATGTTGTATGACAATTACTTAGCTAGAAATTGGTGGAAACTCTTTATTAAATAGGCTTGGAAAATAAAATTTTAAAGATGCTTATAGTCCTAGCTGTCCTAATAAGAATCAAATCTGGAATTTTTAACAATGGGAGTATTTTTTTAATTAATGCTCATAATCTTTCTGCTTCTTATTGAGAAGGAAGCACAACAGTAAAATCACAAGAACGAGAAAAACGAAGTAAAATCATGGGATAATATGTAGACAAGACAACTTTGTGCAACAATGGCCATATTTTAATATGGGTCACGTGGAGCCCATGTCGACTCCACGAGAGGTCCCTCCTGTTTTTTGGAACTGAGCTGGGAAAACGACTTTATTATTAACATTATTAAAAGAGATATAAAAAACCGCCACCGACCTCATCACTCATTACTCACCAGCTGCGTACGAGAGCGACCGCACCAGGCAACCATCTCATGGTTGTGGGATCCACCATCCGACTTATCCACGTCGGACCTAACCCGACTAATAGACTCGTCGAGTTTAAAAACCAGCTGCCACGTGTCTAGCGCCGTAGTTTGGATTCACAATGTGGGCCGTCAATATGATTGGCGATTTTTTGGAGCTAATAAGTAGCGAACACTAAACTAATCCAGTTAATTAAATCAACAATAGCGTTGTATCAAAAACCCATCGTGAAACTCTTTATTCACGGCGTTTATACACGCGCTACAGGTGTTACTTTTATCCCACGCTCTAGTATCATTTATGTGTAGAGAACACGCGTACATCAGTTAGTTGTTAAACAAACCGTCGGAGAGAGTTTTGATTTTTTTTTTTTTTTTTGTAATCCAGGGTTCCCCGCTTCGCGGATTAGTCTATGAATCCGGTCAAGCAGCGGCCAGCTTCACCCGGAGAAGTTTTTCTTTGGGCCAAAGCCCAATACCGCTTTATGACAGAAAGCGTTGCACGATAGTTCCTTCTGACAGAGTTCGAACCCTCTACATAGGTGCAGACGGAGACCCGTCTTTACCATTGGCTACAACATTCCGTCCAAGAGTTTTGATTACCAAAAGTATTTATGTTCCCTTTAAAAATATGAAAAGTGTTGTTTTTTTTCTTTCTTTCTGCCTTCAGATTTACATAGTAATAATATCTTTACTCAAAACTTTAATAGTTTTCATGAAAAAGTTATGTTACATTACTTTTTCAATCAGAACTGCATTATTTTTTAATCAAAACTAATATCACGTATCTCACATAAAACTTATTCATAATTGAATTTTATTTTGCATTTATAAATTATATTACCAAATCAACAAAGTTAAAATATGGACTTCTTTTTGGATAGTATCTGCGATTTTCTCGGGAACTTATAAAGACCATTCACTGTTCTTTGGCAAATCTTAAAAATTATTTTCTCTCCTCCCCCACTTATTTTCTGTGTCCCTTATTTGATTGCTGAGAAACCGCCAGAAAAGAAAACCATCTCTTGGAAAGATATTTCTTCTTCTTACCGTTGTTTCTGCTTTCAGTTTCGAAGCATTTGTCAGAGGGATTTGCTTAGCTTAAAGGTTCGTGTTTTCACTTGTAAAGATTACACATTGAACAATTTATCTCCTCTATGTTCTTCGTTCAGAGCTTGGAATCGTTTATATGAAGTTAGGGGGAAGTTCGTTATATGATAGCCTGACCCAGTTTTAAAATTTAAATTTGGCATTAATAAATCATCCAAATTTAAATTAAAAAAAAAAGAAAATTTGATTTTTTTCTTTAATTTCTTCTGGGTGTTTTTTGGAATGGGTGGTACTTTGTTCTGTGGGTGGATTTTGGTTGAGAATGACAATGATTTGTCAAAGCTTCACGCGCAATAGTGGTGGTGGGTCTTAACATGTTTTCTTAATTGTCTATATCCTTGCAAGTGTGTAAATGTTTCCTTCGAAACAATACAAATATGTCTTCTTTTTATATTATGTATCTGTTTTGTTTCAATGTGTGTTTTGCCTTTTTCTGGAATGTAATTTTGACAACACTGGTTTCTCTCCAAGCGTGTGTATGTGTTTGCAGAACATTATGTGTGTGTGTGTGTGTGTCTGATTCTTGTTATGTGAGGTTTTGATTTTCTTGGAATGTCCTTGAGCTTTCATATAATGGTCAAATGATGAGAGATATGAGACTTGTTTTTGTATCTTAGCACTCGGAAAAAATTCTAGGACAAATATTCCCAAATTGTATGCTTTTAGCAGCAGCAATCATAGAAGAAGTTCTATTACAATTCTCTCTTTCTCTCTGGTTTCAACTCCTTGCAAAATTCTTTTAGAACGTCAGGTCTTTCCATGAATCATGTTGTTTATTTGTTTCTCATTTTTGATTAATAGCTTGATGCCAATATCAAATGTTCTCCTGTCCTAGCTTAAGAGAATGCTTTAATTTCTGGAGTCAACAAGATAATTTATCTAAGTATTTTTTCAAGTCTAAACTGGTTCTATTTCTTCTTGGCATCTATTTCAGGGTCTTTGAGGAAGAGGGTTCTTAACTGAGTTGAAAAATCTACTAAAGCTTCTTTTATATCCACTGTCCGTTGAAGAAACTCCGGGATATATATAGCTTTGTCAACACCTGTTCTTGTTATGGACATAAAGTCTAGTCACTCTTCTCCTGTAATGACTGATTCTCCACCAATAAGCAACTCGAGATTAACCATTCGCCAGAACAGACTACCATACTCATCAGCAGCAGCCACGGCGCTCTCACAGAACAACAATCTCTTCTTAACCGTTCCCAGAAAGAAAACTGGGATTCTTGATGATGTGAAGTCTACTGGTTGGCTCGATGCAATGAAATCTTCTTCTCCTCCCCCAGCAATACTTAACAAAGACAACATTACCAGTGATACTTCGGATATGAGCTACCGCGAATGGACGGTCTGTCCCTTTATGGTTTCACTTTTACTGTCTTTTTTTTACTAACACACTGAACCGCTGTTTTGATCTTTGATTATCTTCGTCTCTGTCTTTTTTATTTAGCAGCTCAAGTATCCATCAGCTCTTACTACTTTTGAGAAAATCATGAGTTTTGCAAAAGGGAAAAGAGTAGCATTGTTTCTTGATTATGACGGCACACTTTCGCCTATTGTAGAGGAACCTGACTGCGCTTACATGTCAAGTGCTGTAAGTTGTGTTTGTTTCAATTTAAATGCTAAAAATAAAAAATTTCAAATCTGTGCCATCATCATTAGCCTAATGAATCATCCTCTGTTTAGATGCGCACTGCAGTGCAAAACGTTGCCAAGTACTTCCCAACCGCTATCATTAGTGGAAGAAGCCGTGATAAGGTAATTAATGTCTACTTAATCTTCATCTTCTTCATCAAGAATTTAATAGTCAATAATTTTTTTTTTTGGTTCAGGTGTATGAGTTTGTTGGATTGAGTGAACTTTATTATGCCGGAAGCCATGGAATGGACATCATGAGTCCTGCAGGAGAATCTTTAAACCATGAGCATCTCAGCCGTACTGTATCTGTTAACGAACAGGTTTTTGTTTTCTTGCTTTCTTTGTTTTCTGCAATATCGGTTTATAAACATCAGTTTCCTTAAAATGTGATTTTTGGCAAAATTTCAGGGGAAAGATGTGAATCTATTCCAGCCTGCTAGCGAGTTTCTACCGATGATTGATAAGGTATATTCACAATGCATTATAGCTTAAGTAATAACAACATCATACTTGATTAATTGTTTATACTCTCAGGTGCTTTGTTCGCTTGTAGAGAGTACAAAAGACATCGAAGGGGTAAAAGTAGAAGACAACAAATTCTGCATCTCTGTGCATTACCGCAATGTAGAAGAAAAGGTTTGTTTTTGTTTTTCCCCTCAGTTCAATAGCCGGGTTTGGTTCCTTTAAATGTATATACTCTTTTCTTTAATAATCTCTTCTGTTTACAGAACTGGACATTGGTTGCACAGCGCGTCGATTATGTCATTAGAACATATCCAAAGCTACGTCTAACACATGGCCGGAAGGTAGAAAACATCTACACCTCTAGTACAAAACAAGTTAGAATATATTTCATATCTTTTGTATCTTATGGTTATAAAAGGTTTTAGAGATCCGTCCAGTTATTGACTGGGACAAAGGGAAAGCTGTGACGTTTCTACTCGAATCTCTCGGTATGTTAAAACATACTGATACTTCCTCCTCTGCTTTTAATCCCAAACTTGGTTTAGCCATTCACACCTAAACATTCTTCAGGCCTAAACAACTGTGATGATGTTCTTCCAATCTATGTGGGGGATGATCGAACAGATGAAGATGCATTTAAGGTTTTAATTCTTATATTAAACCCATTTTTAGTTAAAAACAATTCCATAAAGAAATAGTTTTGACTTAAAGGTGCAAGTAATATTAGGTGTTACGAGATGGACCAAACCACGGTTATGGTGTATTAGTCTCTGCTGTGCCTAAAGACAGCAATGCCTTTTACTCGCTTCGTGATCCATCCGAGGTAAACTTATAAATCTCGTAACTGAATACTTGAGCCTAAGGTTATGAGTTTGATTTTGCTGCATATTTAATTTATGTTTTTATTATCTATCAGGTGATGGAGTTTCTGAAATCATTAGTGACATGGAAGAGATCATTGGCTTAGTTGAAGAAGAAAATGGCTGATTATATAATATATTTTTATATGGAATTTAGAAGATTATTGTTATACAGAGGGAATAGAGAAAGAAACGATGCAAGAGTAAAGCATTTAGTTTTCTTTCTTTAGTTCTTTGGTTGGTTTTTTCTTGGAGTTGTTTAAATACAGTTGAGATTGGTGGCGTCGGAGAGAGATCACATGAAGGCTGAAAACATGCCGGAGATCCTTTTTCCGATCAATCTCTCATCCTCCATCGATACTATTAATTTTTCACCATGACCAGTTGAGGAATGTTACGTCCAATTATATTTCTCATCTTTGCTTATTAACTGTCATGACTCACATGTAATATAACTTCTCTTTTTCTTTAAAAACTCTACGTGATATAATTTCCCCTAACCTCCTATAATCTAGTAACTCATAATCTTATTTATACTAAATAAATTCACATATACATTATCTATAAATTCCACTAAAATCTATATTACAAATACATATGAAATTTAGCATAATATTCATGAAAACTCATTGACAGCAGGCATTTTCACTATTAACAGTATTGTTTTTTTTATACTTGATACCACTTTACTGTATAAAACAATACCTACGGAATAATACAAGTCTGTATATATAATACCAATATACTACAATTTAGGTTTATGTGAACTTTTAATAGAAATAAATTTTCATATAAACTCATTTAATATAACAGGTTTTAAATAGGTTATTAGATTAAAACTATTTATTAAATATGATTTTGTTTAAAGTTAGTGAAAACCATATTAACCTATATATATTTATTTAATAAAATATATTAAAATTTATTTTTCGAACATTTTTCAAAAGTTTTGTTGGGTTTTCGGTGCGGGTTAGGTTTGATATTACTTTTCAGATATAACACTTTAAGAACTGTTCGAATATATATATCAAGTCTAATAGAATATGATATTTTTATTTTTGGGTCAATTCCAAGTCGAGTTTTTTGTATGAATATTATTGACTAATTGTGTTATGTAACTATTAAAAATGTAACATATTGCAAATTTTAAGAATAAAATTTAAAAATAATTTTTGAAATGTATATGGCAGAAATGTATAGTTATACAACTTGATTTTTTTTAATATGGATATCAAAAATTATGTGAAATTAAATTAATCTTAAACACAAATAACAAGATACAAATATAAAAACTAATTATTTCAAGAAAAAATTAAAAAAATATATATACCCGCCCTTTGAAGGGCGGATCAGAACCTAGTTCTCCTCTTGCAACTGTAAATTCTTCTATCAGTTTTGGACAACATTTATAAAATTACTAAATCAACAACATTAAAAGAGGATCATTTTTATATTATACTTTTAATAAAATGTTAAAATTTTCCAAAAATGTCTTTAATAGTGCAACTAACTAAAAAAATTAATTAATTGCATTATTGTCTTTCGGTTTCGTGGACCTATATTATGGTCCAAATCTGTTAACTAATTAAATGAATTATGTATTTATAAAATCAATTTCATATACCATAACTTTTTTAATATCAATAACATAAATTAAAATATGTAATATTTTAAAGTTGATATTAGAGATTGAAATTTTGTAACTACACGAGGATAAGACTTAATCAAAAATATTATTGACCATTTTATATGTTTAGCAATATTTTATATAATTTATAATTTTTTAAAATTATATAATAGCCCAAGTACGAATTTCGGATACAAACATTGTTTAACTTATTTACAAACATAAAACGTTTGTGTGACGCATTTTAAATTTTGTCATATTGTACACACTAAAACAAATTCCCATAATTGAAACTTGATCATGTCACTATTTATATAATTAAATGAAGAATTCTCAATCTTTATATTGAAAAAACAAAAAAATATTCGTCATTTCAAGTACGGATCAGAATCTAGTTCTAGATTAATTCTAATCATTTTATTCATGTGAAAACAGTGTTACGTACATTCTGATAGCAATATGGGCTTGGAATCTTGTGACAATGAATATTTGTTCAATAAATTGATGAATTTTTCTTCTTCCACTTCGTTCGCCTGGATCATCACAATCAATCAAAGTTATCAGCAACCTAGTAACATCACACACACGAAAACAATTGTAAATAATGGTATGAAATTTATTTATAAAATAAACGAAAATAATTGGTTAGCTATGCAATTTATTACCTTTGGATTAACTTTAACTTTCAGTATGTTCTGGAGATACATTAAAGTTATTGTTGATTTACGAGCTTCAAGGTCTTGCAAGAAGTTGAACATCATTTGAGATAGGTAGAAAAATATTTCAGAAGAGTCTATTAAAAATTAATATTTATTATATCGGTTAAATAATTATACTTTAGGGAGATTTAGTGGAATACAAATAAAATAAATGAGAGTCTAATTAGAGACTTGCCCATTAAGTGACAGTTGAGGTCTAAAACACACAAATTTGTTTTATATTGGACGAAAATATCTTTCTTTGTATGACACCTCGTTCTGTTTGTTGCAGAAAATCACAGAAAAAAATTGAGTTCTTTTTTTCTGACACTCTCTTTTCCGCAATTATCTCTCTTTCATTTTTTTTCTCCAACGTCATTCTTTCTCTTTTATTGTTTTTTTTTATTTAACATATAACTTTTTTTTTGTTTTACACAAAAGCAAACACTTTTTTTTTCTCTGCATTTCTTCATCTACATTTTTTGTCCATAACAAAATATTTTTTCTTTCTTCTTCATGATACAATTTTGATACTCAATTTTATTGCATTCTAAAATTCTAACCTCTTTTAACTCTAGTTTTAAAGAAAAATGGTGACCAAAATGATGTATCAAAAGTTTGGGATTCAAAAATTATTGTTAAATGATTCAAAAATTGAGTAATGGTGGCTTTCATCAAAAATACATGACTAGGATTAAAGATATCACACATAATAGTAAATGTTGAATTTTCGGTATCAAAATCATATATCAGATAACAAAACAAGTTTCATATAATAACTAATTTATCAACTAACAAATCATGTACCAAAACAATGTATCACATAAAAGGTCATGTATCCAACCCATGTAACATCTAAGAAATCATGTAACAACTACATGTTTTGTTAACAAGTTATAATTATTTGTCTAATATTAAAAAATCAATAATATACATTACTCGTAAATACTCATTCTTTGTTCATAAGTCGTATATCAGCTAACAAAATATATATCACATAATAACTAACTTATCAATCAACAAATTGTGTACCCAAAACGATGTATCATCTAACAGGTCATATAACCAAAAACATGTAACAACTACATGTTTTGTTATAAACTAAAATTATTTTGTGAATAATAGGTAAAGAATCAAGGACATACATACTAGTGAATAACAAATTTTTAGTCCTGCATCGTGTAGCAGTTAACTTAACAACAATCTATTTTCTGAGTTTATGATTAATTACATTATAACTCATCAATAATTTTACCACCAAACATTTTACAAAATATGTTGGCGAGTTAACGACATTTGTAACAAAATACAAAATTAGTTAACATGTTACAAAATATGTTAGCGAGTTAACAAAATTTGTAACATGATACAAATTTATTAAACATTCAAATAACATCAACTATAAAATGCATAAGCTTATTTCAATTTTAAACAATTGATGTGAAAATTTTACTAGTAGTAGAATCATAATCATGAGCTTGTGTGACTCATACACTTAATTTCTAATTTGTACACACGAATCTAAACGATCAAACCCAAGAAGATAAGAGAATAAAGTTTTAATGAGACTAATAATAATAGACATAAACATCAATGATTTTGTGATATATGAAGATGAACACAAACATTGTGTAATCAGTAGCAAATAGAATGTTAAAAATATAATTTAATTGGTTGAAGATCATAATCTGAAAACAAAATGGAAAAATTTGAAAAATATAAAAGAGAGGAAAATGAAAGGAGAAGAAAAACGAAAGGAAGAAAAAATATAAAAGGAAAAGAGCAAGTGTCAGTAGCTTGAGGCAAAACACAGGCTAATGAGTAGATTGGACAAGCTGCGGTAGGGATAAAAATGAAATAAAGATGAGTTTACCAAATAAAGGAAAACTGTCTGATATCACTAGCACGTGGGGGTACCGGCACTAATTTTCCCTATACTTTATAGTATTCTCCTTACTATTTTAAAAATATACATGTAAATATTTTTTCTAGAAATTTACCTGGGTCAACTGACCCGTGTGTCAATAATTAGTTGGTTATTATTTATTAATAATTTAACTTGGGATTTTTTTTGTAAACGGCTTTCTTAAGTTTAGATTCACTTAGTTGATTTCAATCACTTTCAAGCCCGACTTATCTTCTCTCAAAATTTTGATTTAATACTTTTTCATTTTATGTATATTATTTTATATCAATTACTTTAAAAATATGTTTTTAGAAAATTATATATATATTTTAATTTACGTATTAGTACTTTTATATAATTTCTTTGCAATATGTAGTAGTTATACATGTTATTTTGTATCATTTAAAATGTAAAACTTCACTATAAAAATCCCATGTAATATTTAAATATATACAGAAACATATAGGTTATATATTTGTATGTTTATTAGTGATACTAATTAATATAGGTAGAAATATTTATTTTATTTTAAAATTATATCTTCTTATATTTTCATATAATTTAGATTAATGAATACATACATGCTTTTCTCAAGAAAAATTCATGAATGTTATTTGAAAGTACATTGGTTAGCTATTTAATTTATCACCTCTGAATTAACTTTAAGTATGTTCTGGAGATACATACTAAAGTTATTGTTGATTTACGAGCTTCAAGGTCTTGCAAGTAGTTGAACATCATTTGAGATAAGTAGAAAAATATTTCAAAAGGATCAATTCATAATTAACATTTATTATATGGGTCAAATAATTATACTTAACAGTATTTTTCTTACTGTTTATTTTTTTCTAGAAATTCACCCAGGTCAACTGACCCTGTTCAGTGCCAACAAGTTGGCTCCACCAATAGTGTAGATATGGTTTTATTCCTATTAATATGCTATTAATAGTTTCACTTTTTTTTCTGCCATCTAATAATTTTATTAAGGAACTAAAACCCGAAACATAATACAACAGCCCAAAGCTTGGGATCCAAAATATACATCCCACATATATAGTTTCCCCACCGGAGGAAGCTAACCGCTTCTTCACCGGGACACCGAAGAACGCCAGAGACATGAATCCCGACTCATTCAACTTCATCATCTTCGCGTGGACTCTTTTCATCGAAGAGCGTCATTGGACCTATCCCGAGATCTCATCCAGAGCCACTGAAGTCACCATCTTCTACCCCCACGTTTCCTTCACCGGATATAACCCATAGATCCATATAATTCTCATCCGGAAGCAAAGCTACAACCCACTACTGATTCACAATCGGAACACCAGAAAAAAAAATCACCACAAGCTGCCGTCGAGAACGGAAGAACCGTACGATGCAGAAGCCGAAAGCCAAACATTCAACTTTATATGATAGGTTCAACGCCGGAGTCAAAAAACCGACCGTCCACCGAGAGAATGGTACAACGCCGGAAACAAAGAAAAACGATCACACCTAACTAGCAAAACAGGCAGAGCAAAGAAGCTGGACTGACAGTGGCTATGGGAGTCCATTCCGTCGGCCGGAGACCACGATTGACGGCAGTTTATTTCTAGTGAGAAGGCATACGACTTTTCTAGAGAGAGGTAGTTATCTAATTTATTCATAGTTTCACTTAGTTTATTTCAGTCACTTTCAAGCCCATTTTCTCTCAAATTTTTGATTTAATAGTTTTTCCTTTTATGTAATACTTTATTTCACTTTATGTATAAATTTCTATATATATTATTTTATATAAACTGCTTTTAAAAATAGGATTTTATAAAATTATATATATATTGAGTTGTACATATTCAGAATTTTATATAATATCTTTGGTATCAGAAGAGTTGGCCACCCTTTACAAGTTAATTGGAAGATATAAAGATTTTGAAAAGAAGTTTCGACAGCTTATATATAACTCATTCATATACCACAAATGCAGAATTCAAAGACAAACAATCTCGCATGTAAGAAAGCAAATGCCGTTTGTTGTTCATATGATGTGAAGTTACCACTTTGATTCGCAGAATCTATATAAGAGAAATGTCGTTTGTTGTTACTTTTAAATTGAATTTTAAAGTGCTTACTTTTACCAATTTCATGGTTTAAAATGTGATTTTTTCCTTCATCTATACTAATTATCCAACTTTTTATATGATCCAAGAAGTCATTGCTTTAAAGTTACAAAACGTCATTGCTTTATACTTTTCATGCATTTGAATTAAATAACCTTCGTTCGAAAAGATGGTATATAAAAGTATTTTGCAGCTTTTAATAGACATGCTTTGGTATGAAGATACATTTATATAATGGCAATTTGTTCTATAAATCCCGGTCCATATCTGAAACCCGTCAAAACCAAACAACCCCACATGCATTCTGAGAATCTGATTAATGTAAGTTAATACTAGGCGACAACATTAGACAGTGTATAATTGATAATGTATGATAATCCGGATTGACGAGGTGTAGCTCCATTTTTCAAAAGATTACGAGACTTTTTCAGATTACGAAGTATATTTACATACGTGAAATGTGAGCCAGAGTGGAGACGCGTCATTTTGTTCAAACGTGTGCCTTACGTAACGGTAGTCGGTAGGTCATAGGTTGGTGCATGGGGAGTTTATCTATTAGTTAGATAACTACTAGTTGAAAATTAAAACGAAGATTCGTACGATATTACTTCTCTCCCACATCAGTTTATTCGCGTACAAACAAAAAGCATATTGTGTTAGCTTACCATATCTTCCCTATCATAACAGTTCAACCGGTGAAAATCATGTAAATAATGCACATTAGTAGAAAAAATGCAGATCAAACAGTCAAACAGATTATATAGTAAATATGTAGATTAAACCGTTTACTATATAGTCTTGGATGGCAAAAATAGTTTAAATAATACATTTAAATAATAAAAATTATAGGAAAAATGCATAACAAATTAACTGTTTTTTTTTTTCAGTACACCATTAAGCCTAAGTTTTAACCTTTTTATATATAATCCAGTCAAACAAATAAAATCGAGTTTCCCGCTTCAGCCTTATCATCGTACTTGAAAATATTTTAATAAACACTGAACGTGCTTCACAAGCTATGTGATTGTACATATTAGTTTTATAATTTTGTTTCAAAAACTAACATTTGAATATACATAGTTATTATATCTCTAGTCGACATGTGGACATTCAAAAACTAGTAAAAACTTATTAGTTTACATGTGGTCAATATTATGTCTTACATTTGAAACATTCAGTTTAAAAAAAAAAAGTTAACAATCACTATATAAGAAGGACAAGCCATGTTTGGCTATATATTGCCATTGACGTGAATAAAATCAGAGAGCCCAGCACAGCCAAATATCATATTGGCTGGAACGCCACATAAAGAGAAGGTTTAATTTGTTTGTTTATATTACTCACATAAATTATAGCTCTATATCAATATTTATGGCAGTACCCTATTATGCTGAGCGGTTTCACTAACTACCAACTTGTACGTACAACTCAATAATACTGTGAGCCGAGTGTGCAATTTTCTGGTTTCAGGTAAGAGAACCAAATATGAGTTTGTGCTCTAATCTCTGCGACAAATTAGACGAGAATGTTTTGGAAGACTTGACGTCCAATGTGAAGCAAGTACAAGACAATGTATTGGAGGATATACTCAAACTTAATGCCGAAACTGAGTATCTTAGGCGTTTTCTCCATGGGAGTACTGATAAAGAGCTTTTTAAAAAGAAAGTTCCCGTGACAACCTACGAAGATGTAAAGCTTTATATCGACCGTGTAGCAAATGGAGAGCCCTTTGATGTTATTTCTGGGAAGCCCATTACCGGTTTCCTACTAAGGTAGTCTCTTTTTTTTTTTTTCTGGAATTGTAATAAAGTAACTTTATCATTGATTAGTTATTATGTGATCAAAGTTATGTTTGAGACTCTTAATTCTCTAATTGTTTTTTTTTATTGTAGTTCCGGAACTTCTGGAGGAAAACGCAAGATGTTTCCTCGAAACAACAAATACTTGGAAAACTTGAAATTTATCTATTTTTACCGCTCGCTCGTTATAAGCAAGTAATGATGGAAATACGTGTTTTCTTGTTTTAGTAAACAAAAGTGTATTTGTAAATTATATGATTAAATATTTCTTTTGGATTCATAGGCATGTTGATGGTCTTGAGCATGGAAAGGGAATGGTGTTTAACTTTTGTACTCTAGAGCACACAACTCCCTCTGGTTTGCCAGCTTCATCTGCGACGACAAGCTTCTTCAAGAGTGATTACTTCAAGAACCGACCACCATATTGGCATTGGTCCTTCACAAGTCCTGATGAAGTCATATTGTGTTCAGACAACAAACAAAGTTTGTATTGTCATCTTCTGTGTGGTATGGTTCAAAGAGACGAGGTTGTGAAGGTTGGTGCCGCCTTTGTTTCTATCTTGGTCCGTGCAATTACGTTTCTTGAAAACTTTTGGAAAGAAATTTGCACTAACATCCGTTGTGGTCGTCTTAGTGAATGGATCACTGATATTAGCTGTAGGGATTCTGTTTCAAAGATCCTTGGAGAACCTAATCCTGATTTGGCTGATCTCATAGAAAACGTATGCAAGCAAAAATCATGGGAAGGTATAATACCGAGACTTTGGCCTAAAACCAAATTCATCGAAAGCATTGCGACAGGTCAAATGGCTCAGCACATCCCAACATTAGAGTTTTACTCTAACAAGTTGCCTTTGATTTCTTCAAGTTATGTTTCTTCCGAAACTATGTTTGGGATTAACATGAATCCTTTGTGCAAACCACAAGATGTGTCTTACACATTTATGCCTAACTTCTCATATTTCGAGTTCCTACTTGTTGATGCTGGTGACAAGGTAGAAATTGTTGATCTCGTGGATGTCAAGTTAGGGTGCCATTACGAGCCCTTGGTCACGAATCATTCTGGTTAGTTGAACATTAACTTAGAGAAAAATAGCATATATATATATATATATATATTCTCACATAATTTATTAATATTGTTTTTTTCCTCTTTTTGCTAGGCCTACACAGACATAAGATTGGTGATATTTTACAAGTGACTGGATTTTACAATAGTGCACCTCAGTTTAGGTTTGTGCGGAGAGGAAATTTGGTTCTTAGCGTTCATATGGAGATAACTACAGATGAAGATCTTTTAAATGCGGTGACACATGCCAAGATGGTTCTTGAATCATCAAATTTGATGTTAATTGACTTTACAAGCTATGCTGATATATCTACTACTCCAGGTCACTATGTTCTCTACTGGGAACTCAAAGGCAAATACAACAATGAAATTGCTGAAACTAATAACAAGGTTTTAGTAGAATGTTGTTACATTGTGGAAAAATCCTTGAACAATTATTACAAAGAATTTAGAAGCAAAGACGGATCAATTGGAGCACTAGAGATAAGGGTGGTGCAACAAGGAACTTTCGATTCTCTTATGGAGTTTTTTATTACTCAAGGTGCTTCTTCAACTCAATACAAGACACCCATTTGCATCAAATCTTCCGAGGCCTTGGCGATCTTAGAAGAAAAAGTTCGAGCTAGGTTCTTTACCGATAAGGTTCCCTTTCTTTAGACTTTTCGTCATGATCTTTATCATTTTGCATGCGTTGAAATAAAGTTTGTGGAAAATAACCAGAGAGGAGACAAAAGTCATGCTTGTCTATCTTATTTTAAAGTATACTTTTGTATAACTAATATTTTATGAATAAAACCGATTACAATGACTGATGTCATATAGTTTTTAATAGAGATTACACAGTGCAAAACTTTAAGAAGCTCAAAAGAGAAAAGGACGCTGTGATATATATATTTCATTTTCAAAGTTTAAATTAGCTACACCCACTTCTATTATTGAGCTGAAGAAAATGGAGTGAGTTAGTGAAAACAATAACTTACTTAAGACAACCAAAAATAAATTAAGAAAAGCATAAAATTTGGGCTCCATGAACGGTAGGCCCAACAGCAACGCATGTGAACGTAACAGAATAGAAAACAAATTACAAAGAGGTTATACAATACAAACTGCAATTTAAGGAATCATATTATTAGTACTGGTTGCTGCCAGTGTTATTTGTTCGGTGCGACACCTTTGAAACATTTAGTTTCCTTTTCTAAGAGAGCCCAGACTACTTAGATTAATCCTCAGGGGCATAATCTAGAAATGGATATTCTTTTGGGGTATTTAAATGAGACTCAAATCATAGTCTTATATGTGGTCACACATATTATCCATGAGATGGGGCCTGGTGCAATACAAACAGTGGCGGAGCCAGGATTAATTTATATTGGGGTCAAAATAATTTTATGGGGTCAAAATTTATTTTTAAACGGGGTCAAAATTATTTTTCTTCAACAAAAACAAAAAAAAAAATTAAAAAATAGTGGGGTCAGTTGACTCCACTCCTCAAGCACTACATCCGCCTCTGAATGCAAATGAGATGGGTCAATCAACTCCACGAGACCATAGTAGTGATAAATCTCAGGTGTTAAGCTTGGTTAATATTTACATGATAGACGGATAATGGACATCTACATCACAGTTAAGCGGGTGTGAATGAGTGTGGATGGATAACTTGGAGAAGGTTTAATTCATAGGGACACAAAATTATATTTGAAGATAGTCTCCTCTGCATTGAGAAGTAGAAGCACTGAGATGAGCGATGGAAAGCACGCTGCAATACTCAACATGTTAGAGCTTTAAAACAGACTGTGAGGATTTGATCGCCATGCTTAAAAAGTCACACACTTGGCCAAATTTTACAACAGAACTAGAGCGGATACAGACTTCGCAGATATGTTTTTCGGACTTCAAAATTACTCATATTTTATTAGCACAAAATCAGATTTCTGACTCTTTAGCTAGGACGATAAGATCTTTCCATAAAAAAAATTATTTTGTTGATTATTCTATTTCAGTCTGGTTTCAAATATGAGTACTAAAACAATCTTTCGTTGTAAAGAAAAACTATTATAAAGGATTATGTGTTAGATTATATAGATTGCTTGGGAACTAATATTAATGGTTCTAGAATCCCTATTTAAAACGTGATTAAAAGAAAAAATATCAATAACATCAACCAATCTAATAATAACATTTTTTTCTCTTAAATTTTATCTATGATTAACACCTTAGTAAAAAAGTCACTCAAATTCATATATAGGATCTTCTAATTATTAGTAAATCGAAATTTATAAAAATATATCCAAATATGGAAAACTTAGTTGTATATTCAATCAAATAAACAACTAAAAAGCTCAGATATTCATTCCAACACGCATCCACCAAAGTACTAATAAATCATGTCGTTAGTGAAATGGAAGCTTGCTCAACCAATAACAATTCACATGGTAAACACATATGGAAAGTAATCAGGAGAAAGAAATAAAAGGTAACAAAATCAAAGAGAATCATTACGTTTTGAGTAAGTTATCCAATTACTTCTATATAGCTAGAACATTATACGGACCGGTAAACCAGTAAAACTAAAAACGCGTTTATGGATTAGTTAATAGAGAAGAGAATAAAATCATCATTTGTCATAGAAGCAGCTTCGTAAACCAACGAAGTACACACACTCTTCATCTTCTTTTCATTCTCTGTAATATTGTCTTCGTCGAGGAAGAAGATCAACGAAGCATAAGCGAAACAGCCTCCTTAGTCCTTACGTAAGCAACAACGTTAAAAATGGCGGCTGCTTATTACTTCTCTACTTTCCTTTTCGTTCTTTCCTTGGCTCTTCTCTGTGGATTTTCTCTAGCCGGCGATCCTTCCGTCTCCTACGTGCTTGAAGTCTCGTACATCACTGCTTCTCCTCTCGGCGTTCCTCAACAGGTTTCGTTTAACTTTATTATATAGGGGTTTTAGTTCTCTCTGGTGCAACTTTTTTTTTTTTTTGGTAAAATC
This sequence comes from Hirschfeldia incana, assembly GCA_026261945.1. Classification (NCBI taxonomy): domain Eukaryota; kingdom Viridiplantae; phylum Streptophyta; class Magnoliopsida; order Brassicales; family Brassicaceae; genus Hirschfeldia; species Hirschfeldia incana. The sequence continues at coordinate 2,796,739 of JABCMI010000032.1, forward strand.
TCTGGTGCAACTTTTTCACTGTAATCTCATCATCTTATGCGTTTTCGTAGGAAAAAAATATTTGCTTCCTTTCAGTTTATTGTATCATATTTATGTTATTTTATCTTGATATTCGATCAAAGGCAACGATCATTGATTGGTAATTGCGTTTTTTATGATGAATATGTAATTGGCTCCAGTGTTGATAGATATTGTTCCTTGCAGGTTATAGCAATCAATGGGAAATTTCCAGGGCCTGTGATTAATGCTACCACAAACTACAATGTCGATGTCAACGTTTTCAATCGTTTGGATGAGCCGCTTCTACTCACCTGGTGATCATCTTTAACATCCTTATCTCTTCTTCTCTGATTCACAGTGCTGCAGAGTTTTTAATTAAGCTTCTTGTGGTCACTGACATTGTGTCTTTGTTTGAAAAATTCTGTTAAGGAATGGGATTGAGACTCAGGGGGACTCATGGCAAGACGGTGTTCTTGGCACAAACTGTCCCATCCCTCCCAACTGGAACTACACTTACAACTTTCAAGTGAAAGACCAAATCGGAAGCTTTTTCTATTTCCCCTCACTTAACTTACAGAGAGCTTCTGGTGGTTTTGGACCAATCATAATCAATAACCGGGATGTTATTCCTCTCCCGTTCAATAAGCCTGATGGCGAAATAAGCTTCATGATTGGCGATTGGTATACTCAGAACCATACAGTAAGTGCACTGTATAAGTGTGGTATTTATTCACTTCTGATTAGATGTTCCAATGTTTTTATTATATCTGTGAAAAATTTTGTTTCTTCATAGGCATTAAGGGGTGTACTTGACTCTGGTAGCGAGCTTGGGATGCCTGATGGAGTCCTCATCAATGGGAAAGGTCCTTACAAGTATAATAACAGTGTACCTGATGGAATCCAGTATGAAACCATTAATGTTGATCCAGGTTAGTATCTATTGTAACGTTGCGTTCTTTGTTTTTTTTTTTTTGAATAGTTTTTTATGCTCTGAGATTTAATCACTCTTTGCTACAGGGAAAACATACAGGATCCGTGTTCACAACATTGGTACCTCGACAAGCTTGAACTTCAGGATTCAGAACCACAAACTGCTCTTAGTTGAAACTGAGGGCCACTACAACTTGCAAACAAACTTAACCGATTTCGATATCCATGTGGGACAGTCTTACTCTTTCTTGGTCACCATGGACCAAAACGCCTCAAGTGACTACTACATTGTGGCGAGTGCTAGATTTGTGAATGAAACAGTGTGGCAAAGAGTCACAGGTGTTGGCATTCTCCATTACTCCAATTCCAAAGGGAAGGCTTCTGGTTCTGTGCCGCTTCCAGCAACTGATGTTTCTCAACCTTGGTCTGTAATGAACCAACAAAGAGCCATAAAGTATGTCTACAAAATCCTTCAAGCAAATGTCTATTTTAAACGTTAGACGTTTACATGTAAACCTGACTCTTTTCTTGTGCAGGCAAAACACATCTGCAAGTGGTGCTCGTCCAAATCCGCAGGGTTCATATCATTACGGACAGATAAACATCACAGGCACATACATCTTGAGGAGTATGCCTCCAACCAATATCAATGGGTCATTTCGTGCTGCACTTAATGGGATTTCATTTCTGAACCCAAGCACTCCCATGAGGCTTGCGGATAAGCATAAAGTGAATGGAGTTTATAAGTTGGATTTCCCAGACACACCTGCTGACAATAGACCTCCACGCTTGGAGACTTCTATCATCAACGCAACATACAAAGGCTTTATTCAAATTATCTTCCAGAACAATGACACCAAAGTCCAGAGCTTCCATATTGATGGATACTCATTTTACGTTGTTGCGTAAGAAAAAAAAGACGCATGAAATTCTTACCTTCTTTATTTTACGCTGTTTTATTAGTTTTAATTGCTCTGACATGGAATTTTTAAAAATCTGGTTTTGCAGGATGGACTTTGGTAACTGGACTGAAGACAAAAAAGGCTCTTATAACAATTGGGATGCAATATCAAGAAGCACGGTCGAGGTTGGTTCACATTTGCAATATGTCTCTCTCTATGGTAAACTTGTCATCAGTTTGTTTATTTACATGGTTTGTTTTTGTTTTGATGTTTGCTTCAGGTTTACCCAGGGGCATGGACTGCTGTACTTATTTCCCTCGATAATGTCGGAGTTTGGAACATCAGAGTTGAGAATCTAGATAGATGGTATCTTGGCCAAGAAACATACATGCGAATCATAAACCCCGAGGAAAATGGTAGCACAGAAATGGATCAGCCTGGAAATGCTCTTTACTGTGGTGCTCTCAAGAGCTTACAGAAGTAAGCACACTGATCTATCTTTTCCTCTCATATCACCTTCTGATGATCTGAATATCCTTAACACTCTTTTCTTTGGTTATCTCCTGCAGGGACCAACCCCATAGCTCTGCAACACCATTATTTAATGGAAAGCTGAATCTAATTTTCAGCTTGGTGATGGTTCTGCTCGCCTTGGTTTCAGTATTTTGCTGAGTCTCTTGCATTGTTCAAGTGTCTTCCATCGGTCTAGCCTGTTAAATCTGATCTCTCAAGTCATTGGTGAAATTGTATAACAGAAACTGTTGGGCTTCTTTTTTCTAGTTCTTTTATTTCATTGATTGTTTGTTTATGTACTCAGGTCTATTACTTCTCATGATCCGAAATAACTTTAGATTGTGGGCTTGGTTTGTGTCTAAAGAATTGTTGTATGTGTCTTCTACATTATTTATACAATTATTAAGCTATGCATAAAAGTAGAGATGGACAAAAGTCTCGTCGTGTTCAGTGAGAACATGGGCGTTTCTGAGATGTTGGAGACATAAATCTTTTAGTAAGATTTTAACAAAAAAAAAATTAGAGATTCCTAATCCAATGTTTCACTTTGCAACGCTCAAACGAACTCCTGGGTAAGAGCAGTGGCGGAGCCACTTTGGTTGGAGGGGGGTCAGTTGACCCCTATGAAATCTATAAAATTATAAGTTTAGGCTGGTTGTTTATGTTATTCTTGTGGTGAGATGGTAAAAATCTATCTTTTTGACCCCTATGAGTTGAGTTCAAGTCTCATGCACGTTTCGTTTTCCCCAAATAAATTAGTTTTGACCCCCATAAAATCTACATCTAGCTCCGCCACTGGGTAAGAGTATATATTTTTGATCCGCATTTTTGTTCTTTACTATGTATCCGTTTTTCATCCATAGTTAAAACTTTTATTTCATAATAAGCATAATGAAATTATATTCGGAGTCGTAAAAAAATAGGTATTTGTAATTTAAGCACAAAAAATGATAAAACAAACACAAGAGATGGCCTTAGAGGCCGGAAGTGAAGGGTACGCCAGTGTGTGGCAGCCATGCGGCACCTGCGATGAATCTTCCGACAGTGAAAGCGGATGCATCAGAATCACTATTCAACACATGAAACCCTTTCCAACGAACACGCCACGTAGTGGATGAAGCTGGTCCGGTATTCTTATATTCGGCATAGAACAGCGTGTCTAAACCGAAAACCGAACCTTCATTCCACGGTGACCAACCCAACGGACTCACAAAACTATCCAAATGCGTCTTAAGAACCACGGTGCGTGAGTACATCATCCAAGGCCGGCCCATATACGTCTTAACAGTACGGATCACCGGTTTTAGATCAGGGGCGGGTTGGATTCTTGAGTTATGTATAGAGATCCCTGTGTTCTGAAATGGATCAGCACGACCTTGTGCGGTTATTACATTGGCCTGACCCTTGAGCGGGCGGCGAGGGAGTATGAGACAGTTTTGGAAAACAACGGCTGCGTTTCCAAATATGAAATCTATGGTTCCATATATGTAGCAGCCACGGTAAAATTGCCGTTGGGAATGGACCATTAATGTGTCTTGGTATCCTTCAATTGAGCATTTGTAGAAGATTGAGAGGTCTGAGGATGACCGGAGTGCCACGGCCTGGCCTTCGCCTGGACCAGCCGTGTTCCTGAATGTTAAGCCTTTGGCTATGAAGTGAAGTCCCTCTATACCTGGATCACAAGCAATTGAACTAATTATTACATAGCTAGTGGGAACTATGTAATACATTTTCAAATGGTAACGCTTACTTATTTCGCAAGAAATAAAGCGAGAGCAACTGTTTCCTTTTCATTTCTATTTTCTTTAGGCAAAAGCCACAGCCAACACAATGGATGCATTAGCACCCACTATTTTTTTTAAATGTTATTTTGTATGGTAAAACTATTAGATAATACAGAAAACTCTCTTTTTTATTACCCACTGATTCATTTTATACTTTTTTTTTGGCATCACTGATTTATTTTATACACTAAGTGCACCCAGCAATTTTAATGTCTAGATTCGCCATGAAATAATTGATTGACGATCCCCATGTGATTTAACTTGACGTCTCCGGCATATATCTTATCGGCTGGAAAACTCAATTTGTACGGAAATTTTCAAATATTATTTTTTATTAGTGCCATAATAGAAGCTTGTTTTAGATCCAATCCATGCATTAACTAAACATGCATTAAATAAAAAAAAGACAGAAGAATTAAATATTTACCGGCAGTGGCGGAATTGTAAGTGGTGTAACCACCTTTGACACTACGACCACCGGTGATAATGGTGGATCTCATTCCATCTCCGAACAACATTATGTTATCATTATAGGGACGCACGTTTATGTTTTCTTCATATATTCCTGTCTTCACGTATATCACATACCTCCCTGACGTCACATTTCTCCGTCCAGCCAGGTCTATAGCCGCTTGGACCGTCGTGACATGTCCCGATCCGTCTTTGGCTACTACGAGGTTAGCTCGTACAGCACGCGCAGATTGTAATTGTAGAAGCCTCCTTTCCTCACCGGAAACCCACTTTGGAAAACCCTTCCCTTCAGCAGTGGTAGTGCCATTGCTTCCGGTTGGTAAGAGGGCTCCGTTGACGGCTAAGCAGTTGCTTATGAGCTTGGAGATTTTGGTGTTTGATACGATCGGTGTGATGAAATCTGAGACGTTGAGATCGGAAGAGCCGCGTCGACAAGTCTCGGTATTTGTAAGTGCGGTGCTCAGCCACGTCTGAGCGTCAAAGTCGGTGCACCCTTTTCCCGTACCGGTTTCGGGAGATACTCCCTCCAGCGTTCGGGTTAGCTGCACGATCGTCTCTCCATAAAGGTCAATGCAGTCAGCTAAAACGGCTTGCTTCCGGCAATCCGTGCAGTTGCGGCTGAACTGAGTCAGCTCGTCCCGGGCGGATATAGCCCGATCCATGGTTGCTTCTACCAGCATTATTCGGAACTCGGATAGATGTGTCGGAAGCCGGAAACCATTGTGGTTTTTGAAGTAGCATTTGCATGGATCAGGGTAAGGAGTTTGGTCGCACCACCCGTCAATGCCTCCGGTGGTGGAATTGTCGTCGGCAGCTACGGTGCTGAGAGGATGGAAGCAGAATAGTAATAACAATAGTAAATGTAATGATAAAAGATAGATTCTGTGCATCCATATATTCAACATGCTTCTTTTGATAGTGTGAGGATTCTAATTCGTAGTATATTGTTAGGGACTAGAATGGGCACATGACTCTAACCAGTATTATATACTGGTGGTATTACACTAAAGCAAAACAAGCAAACAAAATTTATATTGAAAGTCATGAATGAGATCTTGTTTATCGGTGTCTACACTGTTTAGCTCGACGGCTGTTTTGTCATTGCTTGAACGCTTCTATCACTATTAGCTGTAATAAATCATTTTAGGAGGAACTTTCAGAAGATGCGGGATTAACAGCTAACAAAGTAATCTCATTTTTCAGTAGTCGTGGCTAGTTAGTAATCCTCGATGAAAGTCCAGAGTTTTCAATCGTGTATGTTATATTTGTGGTAACGGATAGATATTAAATGTCAGATATATAAAGGATACTGAAAACATAGAATAAAAGAAAATAAAAGTTAGGTAGTAATTTGGGCAATGAAACCACACGCTTCAACAAAACACATGAGTTGCCAACATTTTGGACAGATTACAAAGATATTGTATCGATGATTCAAGACTCAAAAACATGGCTGAGTTTCTCAACGGAGCTCAGGGAAGTAGCTTTGCTTAAACAAGAAAAAATTGGACTTCAAGATTTCCAACAATATCAAGAGATCAGAATCGGACAACATATGATTTGACTAGATATTTGGTATATTTCATCGCAGTTTGATCTTTGTTAATTGTTATATGGCGCCTTGGATTCTCGTACCATTTCTAGTTTGAATAATAGAATAGTTATACGATATCAAAAAGTTAGATGTTATTTCGAGCATCTCATACCCACACCAATTCTTTCACTTTAAATTTTATACTAGAGTGAATTATTCTAATTCTATTTCAGTTTTAATTTCATAATAGAGTAAAGTAACATCCTCATATACCATTCTATATATTAAATGAGAAGTCAATTGAGACTTTTGCTTATGTGTTGATCACTGGTGAATTTTTAAGAAATCTTTATACGTTGATTGGTCGATAACATGTAATTTTAATTTATTTAAACTAGATGTAATGATTAAAAGTAATTTTGGAACCAATTAACATCAGTTGGAGTAAATATCAATAAACCCTTAATTAAACAAAAAATAGTCAATTTTAAAAATGTAATATATATACAAAATCAAACACTTATATGTCATATTTTAATTTTAAACAAGTATTAAAGATTCCAAAATCTAAACATAAAATACTAACATTACTTGAACATATGTCACTAAACCTTAAACTATAGACCACAATTTACAATCTATATCCACCCATATATTTCATAACTATTAAATATATTCAATTTTAATCTATATGTTTTAATTTATTTTGAATTTAAATTGTTTCAATTTATTTTCGCTAAAATTGTTTTTCAAAGTTTAATAACTTAATTATATTAAATACATGAGTAAAATTCTTCGATAAGTATACACATAAGACTTCATTGTCTCGAGCAGACTTCTCAAAACAATAATTGTAAAAGTGTCCTACATATTTTGTTTTCTTGGGTCATAAAGGGGTTATTATAATTTCACTACTTATTTTAGGTTAGTTAGATTGAACGTGGGATATAAAATTGCATTCCAAATCAAAGTTCATGTTATTTTCTTATGATTAAATGTTACTTAATCCAAACTTATAGTAACAATTTTTTTATTAAATGTAAATATTTTCTTATTTACGTTCTATTTTTGATAAAGAAATATATAAACACGTAAATTTGATAATAAAATATACTACTTATAATAAATGAATTACATAAAGTAAGTCAATGTAAGAATCTGAAATAAATAAATATCAGTTGTATTAAAATTTTAATTAGTATTTGAATAATACAGCTTAGATTATGTTAAAGTATTAACATATACAATACGTAAGCAAATATTTCTAAAGATATGTAATAGGTTTTCATCCTTCCTACCTAACTTAAGATCATTTGTTGTTATAATAAATAGGATATTCCGTCTTGCATAATCTAAAGAAAAAATGTTAAGAGAATGTATGAAAAAGGACACTTAATTCAGATAACAAACATAGGAAATAATAGCAAACCCTTTCTCAAAAATATATATATCATAGAAAACAATTCATATTTTTCGTGTTGAACTCAATCAAAATAATCATGGCAAAATAATGGCCGAGTCTTGTCTACAACTCATGGTCATGCTGTTTTCCAGACAAGAATCCATTGCTAATGTTCTCTCACCAGTTCCCACATATTGATACTATCGATAATCGAGGTTTCGATGTGGAAGCCGTACTATTGGCTATATAGCACATGATCTTCCGTTACTATGTGAGTGTGACGGTCTATAATTGATTAATTAAATGATGGAACATTATTTTATATTTTTCTGATAATTAGGCCTTTGTCTTTGTATTATAGACCATATCAACTCGAAGATTGAAATCTGCTTGTGAATTTTAGTAACATTGTTTGTAATCGTTTTTTCGTGTAATCGGTAAATTTTTATGAAACTATGTCAAATTTATTTGTAATATAGATTTATACATATATTTATACATTCTTTTCTATTAATATGTAGTGCCAATAAATAAAGAATAGAGAACTGAAATGTAACCAAAACTTAGTTTTTTTTCTTTTGTTTTGACAGCAATAGTAAAAAACTAAAAAAAAAAAACTAAGTTATATGCTCTGTCGGTTCAGAATACCAAAACTTAGTTATTTCGCAATGATAAAAGTTTTATCATAAAACGTACATTACAACTTACAAATGATCAAATCATTGTAAATTTGTACATATAAGTCTGAGTAAAAGAAATCGATCGTTTCTTTTGTCAACATAGTATATAATTCTTCGTTAGTGAGTAAATGAATATATTGCCTCCGCAATAAACATAGACCAGAGTCACCAGACCTTAGGGAACACTCAATTCATGTTTAGTAGAGCTGCGTCACCCGCCAGACAGAGAAATAAGATTGTATTTTGACTTTTTCATTCTTTTCTCATTTTTGAATTTCGGATCACATTCAAAATCCATGAGACCGTATATAAACATATTAAGAGTAGAGTTCTTATAAATGTAGTATATTGTTTCATTATTTTTCTTGTTATCCTGTATCCCTTTTCCGTATTTCAGTTTATTAGATATTGTCAAATGAGAAACATTGATCTTAAATTCACCCTCCCAAGTAGGTTTATCAAAGACTCATATTACAATGTATATGGCTTATTATAGCTTCCAAGAATAAACTATTTGTAAAATGCCAACCAATACAAAGATAGGTTATGCTAATGATCAATTCTTTGAATAATTAAGAGGATCCATAGGAACCGAGTTAATTATTCCTCCGAAAGAGGAGATCTAATCCATGTTCATTACATAGCGTGCCACGTACCTCACATTTCCTTAGGCTTAAATACCGGAGTATACATACTTGTAATAATATTCTAGTTTTATTTTGCAGACAATTGAAGACTTCCTACAATTATTTCTATCTGTATTCTCTTTTTCCACGCTAAGAAATGTTTTCGTCGAAAAAATAAAGAAAGAATTACATCTAAGGTCACTTTCTGTAACTCATATTACACCATAGGTCACTTTACACTACTGAGACATTTTTTTCTAACTTAATCGTTGAAAGTGAACTAAGTTGCAACTAGTAGATCCTATATCTTCTTTCTCCTGATTTTCTTTCTCAAATCTTTTTCTTTCTTTTTTTCACAGATCTAAACAAAACGTTTAAATTTTCAACAAGAAATATGATAATTTTTCTCCGATGACAGAATTAATTTCTGATAATGGAAGATTAACGAATTCAACCATATTTCAGACAAAAAAAAATCTGATGAACAACAGTTTGTGAAAACAGAGCAGAAAAAAGAATTAAGACAACTTTTGGAGTAGTGAAAAAGCTTCGGTTTATCCTCCAACAAAGTGTAGTCGGAGAGCTCCAATTCGTCGCCTCCTCTCCGTCCAAGTTACCGTCAATGGGAGGTCTCATCGAACATGGTCATCGCTCTTCGTCGCGTTTCTTCAACAACGTTTTCTCCACATCTCAAGCCCATGACTTCTTCATCTCCCAATCATGTTCTCAGCCTTCACAGCCGTGTCTTTTGCTCTGTCATAGACGATGAGTCAACGAGATCCCGGTGAGGAGTACGATCTGCAACATCAATGGAGGAATATCATTTTTTTACACTTTTGGTCCTTTAATTTCCTACTTTTTACACAATATGCTTCAAACTTTTAATCTGATCAAATTAGCTCACAGATTTACCCCCAATACTTTTAATGTTGCAATATGGACTCTCTGTATGTCATTTTTTGGTTCTTTTCATTCTGGCCTCGTAGTATTAAATGTGCATATTACTCCATTTGTAAGAATTGAGCTATTGTGTAATATAACACAAAGTACATCAGTACACCAGATCATGTATACAATAAAATCGAACACATCCATGTGTACAACGAAATCGCACACATCCATGTGTACATTCAACCTAATGTACAGTTATAAATATGCCACCTTTCCCTTATAGTACACTAAGAAAAACAACTATATATATCTCGTGCAAGTATACATATGACACTCAACAAGATACAAATGAGTATAGTACAATGAGATGTAACTTATCCAAATCTGTTTTTCATTTAAATCGAAAGTGTATATGTGTATAGGTGTACATGTGGATATCGTCAAAACAATTTTAAAAAAATATGTGTACATGTGGATACTGAATTTCCATATGTTGGTGTACACATGTGGCGAAAATGATAACAATTGAAAATACAAGGACCAAAGTGTGCAAATTAACAAAACTTGATCTCAGATCTAGAACTTGGAACGACAATCTAAGTTACACTGCAGGTCATGACGCCAGGAAAGGAGACTGAATTAGCGACCACCGCAGTGGAATCCGAGCATCACGACCACCCGAAGCTACTGCCACAGTGTGAGAGAGATGAGTTGCAGAGCATCACGTGAAGGAGGAAGCTGTCATGTTGATTTCACAGCAAAGAAGGAGGCGGATTACGACGGTTTGGCAACAGAGCTGGGGATTGAGCCGGCGACGGAGCTACATCAAAATTAATGAAAATGAGATGAATTTTTCTGACTGGTTTCTGATTATTTTTTTACAGCAGTATTTGTAGGTCGATTTTGGTTTCTGATAAAAAGAAAATTGGGCACATATTTGTGTGGGAGAAGAAGTAACTTACGTTAATGGAAAAGAAAGGAAAAGAAAAAAAGTCAAAATTATTTAATGAAAATAATTAAAACAAAAAGAAAGAAAAATAAAGGAAACTTGTAGTTAGGTTTGCTAGAGAAAAGTAAGTAATAGTTACTCAAAAGTACCTTAGGAGCAATAAGTGACTTTTGCTGTAATAAAAAGTCATAAAGTGACTCTGGGTGAAATAAACTCAAAAATAAAACAATCACAACGATTACCGGATCAATTGGCAACAAATGTGGCTGTAGGTTTATAGATGTAAAAAAAAAATTGGATGCTGTCATCATTCAATGTTGTGACTGCTAATTGAAACATTGATAAAAAAAACAGTAATTAAACTAATATATATACATATATATATATATATAGGTTTTAAAATTAGTAAAAGTTTGATATTTATCTATATTATTAAAGTTGAAGTACACTTTGAAGATGTCTGGAAACAAGTACAATATTCTAAATGAACATTGTTTGGAAACATGAATAGTAGTATTACATTAATTGTATTTTCATATTTCAGTTAGCTTAATAATTTTATTAATCATATTACCTTAACGATAATACACATCATTAATTATATTACCATAATAATAATAGTGCAGATTTTTATTTATTAGTTAATCAATATAGATTTTGTGCCAATTATAAAATCAAAAATGTAAATAACTAAGTTTTATATATGGTTAAATGTTTGATTTAGTAAAAAAAATTATTTTAGTTTCAACCGGTAGAAAATAATGTAACCAAAAACATTATTCAAAACAATGTTTTTATGAATAAAATAATAACTTGAAAAAAATAACAAAAACATGTTAAATTTATCGTCACTTAATTTTTCATTTAATATAATTATTTTACTAAATAAACAGTCTTTTTATTAGTTTATAAAATAAGCTAGGCATGAACATTTATACAATTAAAGAAGAATACTTTTTATGGATATGACCCTAACTGTTACAATTAATTACAAATATTGTATGTACTTTTTTGAAAGCAGTATTTGCAACAAATAAAAAGTCATTATTTTGAAGTTACATTAAAGAGTATTTAATAATTCAATTCCTAGTCTTTTTAAAAAAAATGTTTCTTAAATATATGCATCATATATTTCAAAAAATCTTTCACGTTATTAACAATTTGAGAGCATTTGTTAAATGAAACCTCAAAATAAAATCAAGTTGAAATAAAAAAATGATTAAATCAACAAAATCATAATACGGGTCTGAATTATCTCAATTTCTTAAAAATAATTTCATTTAAAATATAAAAAAAATTCACATAAACTAAATTTAATAAAATTATAGAAAATATTTTGAAACACACAAATAATTTTTCAATACAAAGATTATTGAAGATATAAAATATTTTATTTAAATAAAAGAAATCAGTGTAAAATAAGTTTAACTTCGTGTTCAATAAATAAAATCATATTACGGATTATAATTATCTAGAGTCTTCAAAAATTTAGTAATATTTAAAATAACAAAAATAAGTCATATAAGTAAATTTAAGATAAATTTCATAAAAATTTAAAATATATAATTTATCAAAAATCATAATTTTTATTACGTAAAATAATTTTTCCAATAAAAAATATACCCGCCACTTTTAAAAATATAACCACCATTTTTAAGGGCGGATCAAAATCTAGTTCCCAATTATAACTTGATTAACAATTAGGTGACAGTGAGAGGAGTTAATGAGATCGTTTGCCTCTAGCATACTCAAAATGGTTTAGTCAAATATAATCAATGAATGCCGTTGCGGATAAATGTAACAACATTAGGTGTTTTGCCCGCTCATGCGGGCTTAGTTTTTTTTACGAAATTTTTATTAGATATTTGTTACCACAATCAGAAGTTATTTTTATGTTTTAATCACTTATTTTTTTTAAATTTTTTTTTTCAGATTTGTTTCATTTTCATCTTTTTAAACCATGAAAGCATAACCATATATCAAATATTAAGCACAAATAAACATCTTCTTCTTTTTTCATTTTTTCAATTTTTTTATAGTTTTGTATTATTTCATCTTCTTAAACATCAATACAATCTATAAAACCTTAATAACATGACAACATATCAATACTACACGTAAAATAAAATAATGTAGAAGAAAAAATTAAAAAGAAAAACATTGGAACCATGATATTTTGATTTTGGTTTAATCAAAAGATATAACACATAATTATTTTACTATTTCATCTGCTTTACTTTTTTTTGTAAATATAGGTATTATGATATAATTGTTTTAATATATATAGGGATACGAAAACAAACATTAAACTATTAATAACCTTGCGATGGTTATTATAGTTTTGATATTATCAAACAATTGCTAACATTACAAAATCTATTTTCTGTTATGTGTCAGTGCTTGAGTGCAGAACTTCGTCTGTAAAAAAATCATTAATTTATATTAATATTACTATATTACATCATACCAGTTAAGCTAAGACATGATAATATAAATATTTTAGCATTGGTTTAATTTCTTCTTTTTGAGTATGATATAAAAATAAATAGATGGACATTAGGATAAGCATAAATTATATTTTGTATAAACACGTTTTTATTTTACTTTTTGTTTAGTTGATTATTATAGTTTCTAAAATCAAATATATAATAACACAGTATATTTCAGATAACAACACAATATATATATAGTAATTATCTTTTTATTTTAAAATATGTTTTATATTTTGATTATTTATCTAATCAAAATAACTTAAATTCGTTTTTGATTTGTAAATAATTTATATAATTTATTCATTAAGGGTAGTATCGATATTAACTGCTCCAACTTTTAACGTGAGAGCTCCGTTGCGAAAAATCAGTTAAATAATCCCTTTATATAATGAAAACATTAATTTTTTTTTGTTATTAATTTATATAATTTGTTCATTAAGTGTAGTATCGATATTAACCGCATTAACTTTTGTCCGCATATGCGCACGTAATTATTTTTAAAATATTTATAAACACATACATTGTCAAATAAAAATTATTAAAATAAGTTAATATTCATGATTTACAAATATTATCAGATAATTAAAAATAAATCTTTATATATAACAAAGTTTATCATCACAAGGTAAATATTTTCATTACATAAAATAAATTTTAAAAAATTCAAGTTTTAAAAATATTTATTAAATTCAATATCAAATTTGAGAAAGGTTTTCATTTTAAGAAATTATTTTTATTGCATAAAAAAACTTAAAAATTTATGTAACATAAAATTATATACCATAAAATTATATACAATTTGTATATGGATTTATCTTTCTTTTTAGTTTTTTTTAAAAAAAATTTATAATGAAAAATATTTTTTTGGATAACACAATATAAAATATTTTAGATAATTATAATTATAAAATTATGTAAATTCGTTTTTAAACTTACTGTAAACTATATGGAAAAAACTAATTATTTATTAATGGTTTATCTTTCTTATAAAATTTTTAAAAGGAATTATGATGTAAAATATATTTTAGATTAACACAATATAAACTAATTTTATATAATGATAATTAACAAATTATTGAAATCGTTTTTAATTTATTATTAATCATGTATTAACAAATCTTATTATTCATTAAGGGTAGTATTGATATTAACCACCTTAACTTTTAAAGTGAGAGCTCCGTCGCAAAAAATCACTTCGCAAATAATAGTATAGATAGATTAATCATGTATTAACAAATCTTATTATTCATTAAGGGTAGTATTGATATTAACCACCCTAACTTTTAACGCTCCGTCGCAAAAAATCACTTTGCAAATAATAGTATAGATATATATACATATATATATATATATATATATATATATATATATATACATATATATATATATTATATTTTATTTTTAATTTATTTTTATATTTTGATAATCTATTATAATTAATTTTAGTCAATTATCTAATAAAATAGATTTGAAATTCGTTTTTTATTTTCTATCAAGTTTATATATTTTATTCCTAAGTGTATTTCAGATAAAAACACAGTATATATAGTAATTATCTTTTTATTTTAAAATATATTTTATATTTTGATAGTTCTTATTATTATTAATTTTAATCATTTATCTATTCAAAATAACTTAAATTCGTTTTTGATTTGTAAATAATTTATATAATTTATTTATTAAGGGTAATATCGATATTAACCGCTCTAACTTTTAACATGAGAGCTCCGTTACGAAAAATCACTTCGCAAATAATAGTATAGAAGATTGACCGGTTGAGTACAGATTAACTACACCAATGATAATAAAGCGCTAGAGAACAAAAAAAAACATGATACGGGATCATACTTACTGTTTTATGAAGAAAAGAAATTGAAATTAAAAGAACCATTCGACAACTATTGGGACTATGGCTGAAAAAAATTAAAAAAAAAACTATTGGGACTATGTAATTCAAAAGGTTGAGTGTTGGATATGATTTTTTTTTTTGCAACTAATTTGACGATGATATATTATAAAGTTTCTTGCCATCTTTCAAGAAATAAGTTACGTACAGACGTAATGCATTGATACATAATATAATTTTGTTGTTATATTAAGAAACCATATACAGTAATATATACATGATACATGGAACGATATATAATCTAACCATTTTCTTACGTTTTAAAAAGAAAGAGATCTATTCAGTTCCTTCATTCAATACACAAACCTAAGGTGCCTGTGTTTTGTTGTATATATATATATATATAATACACAAGATACAACATAGAACATAGCTGCACAATTCGCCCATAATTTTTTTTCAAACTCGGAAGACGAAAGGAAAACTATTAAGGAAAATACGACAGAAAATTGGAAGCCATCAACATGTCGCGGTTCCTCTATTTTCTAGCGCTCGTCTTCGTCTTCCTCACATCAACAAACATCCAAAAGACAGCAGCAACTCCATCATCTTACTCCGAAAACCACAAAATGTTCGTGAAATCGGCATGCAATTCGACAACATACCCTGACAAATGCTACAAGTCTCTATCCACATACTCCACGGCAATCAAATCTGACCCGATCAAGCTATGCACCACAGCGCTTAAACTCAACGTGAAATCGGCAAAAGAAGCCACTTCTGTCGTCTCTAAGCTTCTCAAAAAGTCTCAGAAATCCGCCGTGGGGCGAAAGAGCAAAATGGTACCGGAGACGCTGATCCTCAAGGACTGCCTTGAGGAGATGGAGGACACAATTGTTGAGCTCAAGCTAGCGATCACAGAGATGAAGACTATACGAGATGGTGACTCTATATCTGAGCATATAACAAACGTTAGGACTTGGGTGAGCTCGGCGTTGACCGACGAAGGGACTTGTACGGACGGGTTCGAAGAGGTGAAAGTGAATAGAGAAACTAAGAAGACGGTGATGAAGGTTGTCCAAGAACTTGCAACGACGACTAGTAATACTTTGGCGCTTATTACTAATCTAAGTTACTAGCGTAAAAATGGAATATATTAAAATTATTGTTAATGAATTATTAAGACCAAAAAAAAGAATTATTAAAACCCCTTCCATGTGCATTTTTTTTTGAATAATATGTAAAAATTTATTCAGAAAAAAAAAAACGTTTTCGTCTAAGCTACATAAAAGCAGATAGTTTGTGTAAAACAGAGTACATCTATTTGATTCTCTTAATATCTAGTAGCTAGCCAAGACTGAAGAACACCATCATACTTTATATCTTTGTTTGAGACAACGATGAGGCATTGATTTAGAACCTGCCTATCAACCATTTTGATCATCTTGGCCTGGCTGAAGAGATGACGATTAAAATATGTTCTATTATTCCTCTCCATCCAGATTGAATTGAGTGTAACTTGGAAAAAATATCTAACGAGGAAGAGTGTTCATGTTGCTTGAGTTGTGTCTACAAGGAGAGTCACGAGGTCCTGCCATTTCCATGTGAACGGCGAGATTGGAGAAGATCTTGTATCAGACCCGACCACACCTCTTTCACACAGTCGAAAAATATAATCTTAAGATTCCAATTGACATATTGAGATAGAGAACATCCTGAATCAATTCCTGCATTTCACAGAAGCATTCTATCCCTTGTTGATAATTGTCTATTATGCGTAGCTAGCCATGACATGAGAACATATTTTGGTGTCATATGGGTGAACCAAACACTAGAGTGCCAATTCAGCCTCAGAGCAGGACACCAGATCAGGGACCAATTATTTGCAGTACTAAAGTTTGGTTTGAAATCTTGGGCATCAGATTTCCATACTGCCACAGACATCTTACTTCTTTGCTTGTTTATAGTCTCCTCATTCATAGCATATAGGTCTGATCTGTGTCTGCGAGGTCTCCTCTTTAGTGCAGATGCAACTGTCTGCGAGGTCTCCTCTTTAGTGCAGATGCAACGCTTGCTTCAGTGGGATTCCCATATCGATACTACCCCTAACACCAACCAGAATACCAGATCATATAATCTTCCCATGTCTGTCCAGACATCAAACCGGCCAAAAAGATGCACCTAAGCCATTCCCTACTTACATACTATGAAAACATTTTGCTTTCTCCCTATATTTGAGAATCTTCTGCCACGTCCCGGAACTCAAAGATGTTAAATTCAGGTTTATTATGGGCTTCTAACTTAAAACCGATTGGCAATTAGTGGATTGGCTCTAACATTTTATATATTAGTTAATTATCTCTCCAACTACCGATGTGAGATTTCATTCATTAACACTCCCTTCACGCACATGCGTAGACAACTGTAGGAACAACATCCAAAGAGTGGCCTGACATCGGATCTTTATTCATTAACGCTCCCTTCATGCACGTGTGTGGGTAATTGTGAGAATACCATCCAATTTCGGATGGCTCTTTTTTTAATTTAACTTTTTAATCCACAAAGATCGACTGCTTAGATACCATGTTAAATTCATGTTTATTATAGGCTTTCAACTTAAAACTAATTAACAATTAGTGGATTGGCCATAACTCTTTATATATTAGTTAATTATTTTTCCAACTACCGATGCGAGACTTTATTCATTAACACTTTCTCTCACGCGGACAATTGTTAGAACATCTACGGAGTGGTCCGACATCGTCATCGGGTCTTTATTCATTAACAATGAACCTGCCCTGACTGCCCAGAAAATACTCCCCTTAAGCAGGTATGCATGAACCCAACGAACCCACAGACACTGAAAAGACGTGATTCTCCCGATTAACTTCAAACAGCAGGTTGCAGTAACTTCTTTTAAAGGACGCAGACCAAGCCCTCCCTCTGATTTCAGAGTAGTGACTGTATGCTATGCAATTGGATATCAACTGAAGATTTTAAATAGATATCGGGTGATTAAAAGTAAATAAAAAAAAAACATGAGCATGCTCTTTCATCCACAATTTAATTATTCAACAGATTAACGCAAGTATTGTTCTTTGAAAGCTAATTAACCCAAATACTTGCTCTATAACATATTTTTGAGTCTCCTTTTTACTCGGATTGTGTTGTAATGGTTGAAGGAATCACTACAGAAAACAGGTCGGATTCAAACGGAATTGTATTGTTAAAATATCTATTTATATATATATATTTATCTATTTATCTATCTATCTATCTATCTATCTATCTATTTATGAAGTGATTTTGCTGATTTGTCATATTCTCCATAATTTTAGTTTAGTTTGTTTACTTGTCATATTCATATTAATTTAAATTAAATCATCAATTTATTAATTTAGATAATATAAATATTTTGATTTCAAATTAATTTATTAATTTAAATAGTACAAATATTTCTAAATTATTATTTATGAAGTGATTTTGCTAATTTGTCACATCTTCATGATTTTAGCTAAGTTTGTTTATTTGTCATATTCTTATTACATTTGAGATTAAATCATCAATTTATTAATCTATACTGTTATTTATGAAATGATTTTGCTAATTTATCATATTCTCCATAATTTTAGGTGATTTTGGTTATTTGTCATATTTTTATTAGTTTTTAGTTAAATGATTGATTTATTAAAATTTTAAACTATTTTGCTGATTTGTCATATTCTCCATAATTTTAGTTTAGTTTGTTTACTTGTCATATTCTTATTAATTTAAATTAAATCATCAATTTATTAATTTAGATAATATAAATATTTTGATTTCAAATTAATTTATTAATTTAAATAGTACAAATATTTCTAAATTATTATTTATGAAGTGATTTTGCTAATTTGTCACATCTTCATGATTTTAGCTAAGTTTGTTTATTTGTCATATTCTTATTACATTTGAGATTAAATCATCAATTTATTAATCTATACTGTTATTTATGAAATGATTTTGCTAATTTATCATATTCTCCATAATTTTAGGTGATTTTGGTTATTTGTCATATTTTTATTAGTTTTTAGTTAAATGATTGATTTATTAAAATTTTAAACTAAATTACTAATTTATTAATTTAAAAAATACTCTTAATAAATATTATATATATTCAAAACTAATTTATTTTTAATTATACTAGATTTATATTTATATTAAAAGTTAGTTAGTTTTTCTTATTTTTCATATTTTTATTAAATTTTAAACTTTTAGCTTTTGCTCAAAAAAGATTTTTAGCTAGGTTATTGATTTATTATTATCTTCTAATTAATTTGCTAGTTTGTTAATTTAAACAATACCTTTAATAAATTTTAGATAATTAGATTCAAATTTTATTTTATCATATAAAATTATATGTATTAAATATTAAATAATTTATTCTAAAATATATTAGTCAAGAAAAAACATGTATATAAAGATGTTTTCAAAAAAAATTCTAAGATATAATTGCTTTTTAAAAAAATAGCACAATAATAAGTATATATTTTGATAGGAAAGAGTGGAAGGTTGTGTTCAGCCGTATAGTTAAAGATGTTGTTGGCAAATGACCAGACAGCCATGGAGCTATTTCTAAGATATAAATGTTTTACAACATTCCACTCGTCTTATAGTTTATTATGTTGATTTTTTAGATTAATAAGTCATACACTAATAAGTATTGATAAGAAGATGATGTCTACATGTGCGGATAAAACACATTCCTAACTGAAATAAATCAAAATTTCATTTATATTTCCGAACATTAAACTATTTTTTATCTTGAAAATCACAGAAAATTATCACAATAATATACTAAAACCAAAATAGTAAATCTTATACAAATAATCTATCAAAGAAAAAGGAAACTTATTAAAAATACTAAAATATAAAGAAACATAAAACAAAGATGAAATACCGAATAATATAAAAAAAATATAAGTATAATCTAAACGAATAAAAATTATGTTTTATAAGTTATTAGTTTTTTTGTCTCACAGTTTCTAAAATCTAAATTGTTAATAATGTAAACTTATTCGTTATTGTTATTTTTGTTGATGTTGTAAGTCTTGTTTGTTTCCAATGCTTTCATTGCTTGTCAAATGTTTTTAATCTACAACTACAATAAGTGTTTGATTTCAAATTCAATTGTCCTAATCATAAATTTGTTTGTTAGTAGTGATAAATTTTGTATTCAAAATATACACTTATAAATGCAAATATGAAACAAAAGAGTAGAATTAAATACATAATGTTCAATACAAAATACGGAAATTAAATAATTTACTTAAATCTTATATCAGATCTAATAATGTACATTTTAATCCGCACAAGGTGCGGATAATCATCTAGTTAAGATAATATAAATATTTGGATTTCTAACTAATTTATTAGTTTAAATAATATAACTATTTCGAAATTTTAATTAGGATTATAATTATTCTAACTTTCAAAAGATTCTTATTAGAATTCTCCATGATTTTAGCTAATTTTTCTTATTTGTCATATTTTAATTAGTTTTTAGATTAAATCATCAATTTATTAATATGGATAATAAAAATATTTTCATTTCTAATTAATTTATTAATTTTTAAAATATTATTTATAAAATTATTTTGCTGATTTGTCACAATCTCCATAATTTTAGCCAATTTTACTTATTTGCAATATTGTTATTAATTTCTAGATTAAATCATCAATTTATTAATTTAGATAATATAAATATTTCAAAATTTCCAATTGGAATTATGATTATAACTATTTCAACTTTCACAAGATTCTTATTATATTTTAGCTTAAATCATTAATTTATTAATTTAAATAAACATAACTATTTCAAACTATCTAATTGGAATTACAATTATAATTATTTTAACAAGTTAGAACCAAATCTTATTTTCATATCATATAAGATGTTTTACACTCTAGTTTCAATTTTTCTCATTCATTTCAAGTTGTCTCGATTATAGTTTTTGACATCTATATTTATATACTTTTGATATTTGTTTTTTAGTTGGAGTTATACGTTTTTCTTTTTTTGAGTTTGAAATACTAGGGACAGATCGGTTTTGTTACATGGGGTTTGAAATTATAAATTAGATATTTTTAATTTCACATCACACATAACTGAAAAAAAATCCAATAAAATTGTGTTGTTAGAATTTTATCAAACATTTCCCACAAAAATTGGAGGATATTCTCTTTATATTTCGTCAAAAGTTTTAACAAAAATCAGACGATAATACGTCTATATATCTATATTGTCAAAAGTTCATCAGAAATTTCTAATGAATTATTTTTTCTCTATCTCCTAAATGTTTTGACCCATAGTCCCAAATTTCTGAGAAAATTACAAAATGTGTTGTTAGGATTTGTGAGAAATTTTCCGCGGAGTTCCCATGATATTCCCTTGATCCTGGTATTAAATTTGGGCATCGTAAATTCGTCAGAAAGCCGACAACAATCCATCAGTATTAATAATAACTCTGTTATCAGAAATTAATTAGAAATATCCAATGCAAATCCGACCACATTTTGTCAATATTGGTAATTATTTTGGTTATCTAAAATTTGTCACAATTCTTTAACAAAATAGGCAGTAATCTATCTATATTTATGATAAGTTCTTGTCAAAAAATTGTCAGAAATTTCTGATGAAATTACAACTTCTGAGACGCACGGAATATAACCTCCAAATTTTTCCGACAACCAGAAAAATTATGACGGTTACAATCTGTCGGAAATTTATTTCTTTCACTAGAAGACTCTCTCTCTCTCTCTCTCTCTCTCTCTCTCAAATTTTAATTTTTTTTACTCTCCATTCTTTCTACAAATTCAACTCAAGCCCCCACTAAAAACATATAGGCAATGACTTGTGTTGTGCTAAGTTATAATATGTCCGATTTTGGTTAGTGAATGTTGATGTTTGTTTTTTTTGGTGAATGAGTTGGTAACTTTTCCTGGAACTAAAGTCGTAATTTTGTTTTAGTATATTTTATTTCAATTTGTAAACGAATTTGGATTAGTTGTTCGATTCTTGTAAGATATAAGTGTAACGCCCTGACCGTCCACAAATAATGGGCCACCCACGCCCGCTCTTGGCTTGTGGGCTCCATTCCGTTCCAATGGCCGGTTCGTTAATTTTTCAAGTCTCGAAATCATTGTTTACTAACCTTGCAATCACCACCCGATCTTTACCCGTGCTTTTGCCTCACTCGCACGTTATCGCAAATCACTTCCTGATAGGTCACCCATCCTTCCACTACTCCAGCTCAAGCACGCTTAACTCTGAAGTTCTTTCAGGATGTGCTCCAGAAAAGGTAAGTCAATTTTTGGTGATATAGGTAGCCAAATCAATCCTCTAAATTTATTTTTAGTATATATTGTCAATGTGTATACAAATTTGGATTAGTTGTTCGTTTCTTGTAAGATATAAGTGTAACGCCCCGACCGCTCATAGCTAATGGGCCACCCATGCCCGCTCTCTCGTTCCAACGGCCGGTTTGTTAATTTATCAAGGATCGAAATCATTGTTTACTGACCCTGCAATCACCACCCGATCTTTTCCCGTGCTTTGGTCTCACTCTCACGCTATCGTAAATCACTTTCCGATAGGTCACCCATCTTTGATCCTTCCACTACTCCAGCTCAAGCACGTTTAACTTCGGAGTTTTTTCAAGATGTGCTCCGAAAAATGTAAGTCAACTTTTGGTGACATAGATAGCCAAATCAATTCTCTTAAGTCTTTCCATATATCACAACTCGGGATGTTACAATAAGGCTATAAAACTTCTCGTTGTTGAAAACAAGTTATTTATTTATTTTCTAATATTTTTATAACTTTCTATAAAATATTCTAAGATTTTATATGTTTTAAATAACATTTTTAAAGATTATTTACATTTATTTTTTTTAAATTAAATCTTTAAAAACATATTTAGTTTAAAAATATATTTAGTGTCTAACTTTAAATATACAGTTTTAGTTTGTATAAAACATTTAAGTTAATTTTACAATATTTTTTTTAAGCAAATAACTTATATATAATCAACTTTGTATTTGTTGTAGGAAGATCAAACGTGAAATGGTGAATAAAATCTTGGTGAAGGGGAGTCCAGGAAGAAAAATTAGAATATTTTAATTGTAATCAAATTCTGTTTTGTGGTTTTAAGTACGTCAAAAAATAATAATGTTAACTTGATTTTAATTTTTCTATTTTAATGAATTAACTTAAATTTTAATTTTCTATGTAATGAATATTATTTAATTCAATTATTGTAGCAATAGTTCAATAAATATTTTAAACAATTTTCGAAAATTTGTCGGAAATGCTGCAGAATTTTTTCGAAAGTACCATTAGAATATTTCTGACCAAACAAAATTGACAAACGTTTTCTTTGGATTTGTTGAAAATGGCCATTTCATAAAAAGTTTTGATAGTTTCGATCATCTGAAACCGACATGTTTTCTTGTGAATATCGTTTAAGAACCAAAGTTTAAGAATCTTGCAATAATGATGTCCTTAGTGTGCCTTTGTATAGGCATTTATTGTCAAAATTTAGGTTGGATAATTCTATGTTGCGAAATATAGAAATATCTATTTTTACTAAAAGTTTTCCAGAGACGGAGAAAACGCAACCCCCGGAAGTCAGAAGTCATCTGATAAAGAGAAGAAATTCAGCATCCTATATGATCTTAGGGTGTTCATAATTCCAAATTAACACTGCAATGATTTACTAGGTCCATTTTATGGTTGACGGCTTTAGTGAAACATGACCTTATGGATGCATAGCCGTAGTGAGCAAATATCTAGATGCCAGCCTGGTCTAGTGTCTTAGGAAGATGCCACTTTGTTATGATTTATGAAAAAAGAATTAAGAGGCAGATATGGCCTATTCAAAAAATCAATATCGGTAATCTCCTAAAGTTTTCTCGTGAAATTAGTAATAATAAAATAAAACATGAGCAAGAGAGTATAAAATGTTAAAGAAAGCTCATAACTATCAGAAATTTGTGAGATAATATTAAACAACTAATAATTATTTTGAATCTGTGATTTTTACTATTAAATTTTAATTATATAATTAATTATTTAAAACAAATATTTTAAAGTTGAGAAACTCACCAATAATAATTCTTTTGAATAGTTGATCTTTTTAGACCTAGAATTAACCATTTGCTTCATTTCAAGTTTCTAGGATTTCGGATTTAATTTTGTTGTTGTATAAAAAAATCTTAGTAAAACACCAAAAATATCAGGTTCCACTGAGATCTTGGTTTGTTTTCGAATAAAAATAATAATAAACTACAAACAAATAATTAATACTGTTATAGTCAGTATATACTGGCAAATGAGTTGAGAGTCAGTATATCTTTATTAATAATTTAATTGTTCATAGCATACATTTTGGTTTGTAGAAAAAATTTAGTTTTGTTCTAGTTTGAAAAGTTGGTTGTTTTTAGTCACCCAATCGGACCACATATGCATGTTTAAGCAGCAACGGAGCAAGAATAGGAGTCGGACAATACTATACTAACACCATTTGGCTACAACAGTCAGTCGTATAAATGGACCGGCCAAAAGAATACTTAACCATGTCAATAAGTTTGAGTCTTTTTCTCCTAAAGAATATTTAACTATGTGACTAAGTCTTCTTCTCGTAAGAAAGCAGACAACTTTGAGGGATGGATATAAGTAAAATATATAGCACAACACAATGATGAATCACCGGAATTTGTTAGGGAAAGTCAAGTATTGGGGCCCTTTTAAGAGGCGCCGCTAAGTGCATTCCTCCCACTACCAAAACACCGTGCTATTGATTTGCACCTTTGTTATCATTGTTTTGATGTTGATTATCATGATGTTGATTTTCTTCTCATCATGTCCATTTTATAAATGTCTTTTGTTCCTTTGTTTATTATTAGTAACTTTAATACGTAGCTTCTTTTCAAAGTCTCGTCTAAGCTTATGGACTTTTAATCGTAGCTTTCTCTAACTTTTTTTAGTAATTGACATCCAGCTTCACTTCCCTTGACCCATAATCTGTAAAACGGCTTGAATTTTATCTTAATCCTGTTTTTCATTTAGTCTAAATTTTGTTTTCTAGTATATTATTTTGCTGCGAAGTATGTAAAATTAAAAAGAAGTATGTAATACTATATTTCAACATTTCTCTTTGTGTATATTTCTACGAATGATTAACTCTTCTTAATTGGGAAAAATATATTCTTATCCAGTTCTAAAGGAGATCCTAACAAATGAAAGTTATGATCATTTTTGTGATTTCTTATAAAATACATACTAATAAAGTTATACGATAATTTCTTCTCCTTGCACCACCTCATCTCTTAAATTTTGCAAATAAATTACATATTTCATTTATTTATTATTTGAACCAAATCTATTAAAATAATACAACATAGTACATATCTAATTTCTATATAGTATATTTAAAACTCAACCAGTTTTTTTTAATATCAATTAATGCAAAATCTATAATATAACACATAAAAATACAAAAAAAAATAAATAATACATTAAGAAAATTAAAAAAATAAATCTGATCATTCATTTACGATTTTTTTTTCACGTCTCCTCAAACAAGGTCCGCCAATAATGAAAAGAAGAGAATCTTTATTAAAAAGCAATTATCAAACTCATAAAAAATTTCAAGAAAAGATACATCACAACATTTAATAATTAATACATAATCAAGATAGGTTAAAATCAGTTTGGAAAATTAAAAAGAGAAATGAACAAAATATAGTTCAAGTCTTTCACCACCAACCATTTTTTCAAGAAAAATAAGCATGTAGTCACAGAAACATGAAAATATATATCAAACTTAGTATAGAGAAGATTCGGCCAAACTGTTTTGGGAGAAAATGTGCATTTTGATAACCGTTTGAACAGTTATCCATACGCGTCTCTTCGACCAAAAACCGTCTAGCTTAGCACACTTAGACTCAACTTGCGGCTCATAACCACCACGGACCCTACCAACCGGCTCAACCATCAAACACTCCACCCAGCTGAGTTAAACTCGCCGACAGTTGATCCAGCTAATTGAGCTCGGTCTACTAACTGATCGAGTTGACCTAGCTTACCTGAGCTCGACTAAGCTCCGTCCAGCTGATCCAGCTAGCTAGCCTCTTTCTCTAGTTCAGTCCAGCTCCTTTCCCCTCTTTTTCTATGTTTTCTTGACTAAGTCCCTATCATTACTCAAATAAACCTATTGTACAGATTATGGAACGCTTGCCTTTGTATTTTACGACCGGTTTACACGTTCCCTGGTCCCATGACTCGTCCCACCGATCCTTTCGAGGATCAGAGATGCTACACTCGCCTGAGTGAAGCTTCAGGAAATCAGATATGTGATGCATGTGTTTGTCCGAGGTGATGCTCTACACTTCATCGATCAGCTTTGGCTTAGATTCAGTCTTCTTTCTCATGTTCTTCTCATGTCCACTGATTTGTCTGTTGTTTTGTCTCTGTCTAGCTCTGTTCTACGTGTTGTGATAAACCGGATTGTAATCTTCTCCGATCTGGTCAATGGCTCCTTTCGAGCCTTTATATATTAAGAAAAAGAACACCAAAGTGTGCATTCATGTTTCATGTACACAGACATAAATTAATACAACACACGAATCAGCCATATATACTATAGTATATGTACTTGGACAAATATCATTACAAGAACTTGAGCAGTTTGATATTTTCACAAAACAACACATGATAATTGTTTTTCAAAATATATGCTACAGTACAGTTTAAGCCCATGGCATGATGGCAATGATATATTGTCGAGATGACTAACAGTAGAATAACTCGTATGATAATGAATGTACTCAGTGGTTGTCTCAGACCACTTGTCTACTAGTACTGGTAAATGTATCTACTCTTGAGAAAATGAAAATTCTGCTGTGCTCCTACTCTTTAAATTGTAATGGTTTTTCTTTGTACCATTCAAATGCTCAATGAAAATGACCCCTCTGATACAAGACTGCGAAAGTGAAAGAAAAGAAGTAAACAAGATTGCATAAAAGTGAATCAAAAGTAAACTAGATTAGCTACCAAAGAAAATATAAACAAGATTGCCTAGGTGAAAGAAGTTATACAAGTTACAATATTGCCTAACAGAAGAACAAAACATAAAGGCCAAACATAAATGGGAACATGATTGCCTCAAATCAGGGTAAATAATTTGCGATGAAATAAAAGTCCAAAAGAGAAACATTAAAAGGACAATTATGTTAGGTTTGGATCTTTCACCACCTACCCTCTTCACTCCTCAAAAATATCTCTGTACATTTCATGATTTAGCACTTGTCTTCTGATAGTTTTTCCTTACACTTTTATTCATTATATGTTATATTTTCTGAAATATCTATCTTATCTCCCAATTGTACTAGGGATAAATCTGACCTTCACATATATATGATATCCGTTTCGGCTCCACCTCTTGGAACGGAATGGTAAAAAGCGGTCCAAGCTCTTGATATTGTTGAATATGGCAGCCTTGGGTGTTAGGAATATGATATTTTTGCGACACGTGAATAATTTAAAGAGATATATCCACATAAAAAACAATAGATAAAATACTACAAAGAAGTTCTTGATCTGAAATTAAACATGTCAATCAGTGTTAGAGATCAAGCATGATGAACATAAGCTTCCTCGTAGGATAAATGGATAATACTTTAATAATATAAGAACAAACACATAAACAGGCTAGCCACGGAGGCAAGCTTCTTCGAACAGTTTAAGTTTGAAGTAAATTTTTGAATGACAAAAAAAGAATTGATCAGGAACAGTTTGAAAACTATCTACTTTCATCATTAATGTTTAATCAGTGTTTGCAATTACAATCATCGCTCATCCATCAGCAAAAGCTGAATTTAAAAATCCTTAAAAGTAAACCCAATCATAGCCTAAGTTTTGTCTGAAACTCGTGCAAAATTCAATATCACAATCCGAGTACTATTGACAGCCTTTTGAAAATAACATTACACAAATGAAGCCAAGATATATATCACATTAAGATTGCCTTTGTTCCAACAAGAAAGATAAAGCCAATACGAATCATATGTTATATATGTAAAACACAATAACATAATTGACATTTTCCACATAATCAACAAACTTAAACTATCATTAACTAATTTTAATTATGCATTACACATCGACAATTTTCTACCACGCAAAAGCCCCATTCATTCATCCATCGAACTCATCCAACTCCGAAAGATCCCGACATACAAAACAAAAAACGCAAACAGCACATTAAACCAATCACTACTAATCAAGCTTATTGGGTCCGGTACAGTAACTAACCACGTGGTTCCACAACCACTGGATCAAATACCGCCGTCGGATCCCATTAACATTATACGTGGCACCACGATCATCGTTCAACATCTGTCCAGTGTACGAACCACCACCTCCAGTACCGTAAATACCCTCGCAAAGATCCGCTATCTCAACCGGAGCCACCGGGTCAGCTCCCGCGTACCAAGCGTTAACCAACGGATTCGTC
Organism: Hirschfeldia incana; assembly: GCA_026261945.1. Taxonomy (NCBI): domain Eukaryota; kingdom Viridiplantae; phylum Streptophyta; class Magnoliopsida; order Brassicales; family Brassicaceae; genus Hirschfeldia; species Hirschfeldia incana. Next base: position 2,825,312 of record JABCMI010000032.1, read on the forward strand.
GCCAGCTCAGCAATCTCGTGAGCGATCACACTTATCATCCCATCGACACCAATATCACCGTTAGGAGATTTAACCGGTTTAATCCCCGGTATAAAAGCCGGTACGGCGAAGGGATAGGCACAGACTCCGGGACAGAACTTCGCCGAGTTCCCAACCCAAGCGTACGGCAACGTGAATCCGACGATCGACGGGAACGTGAAGTAGTGGAAACCGCAGACCTGGCCGCAGAAATCTTGGACGTAGACGTCGTCGGAGGTGAGGAGGAGGTAGAGACCGCCTTTGGGATTCACCGGCAACGGCCGGGATCTCGAGGCGACGGCGGATTTTATAACGGACTGGATCGATAACCGGGTTAGGGATTTGCCGTGGGAATAGAACCGGTCGTTTTTCTCTTCGCCTAAGCGAACCGTGGCGGTTATGTTGGATCCGGTTTGATCGGTGTAGAGCTGTACGGTTTTCCACCAACCGGAGACGGAGGGGTGTTTGGATCCGACGGCTGAGATTGAGTTGATGAACTCGCGGATGATTTTCTTCTGGGATTTTTGCCACGTGCCGTACCAGATTGGATGGACGGTTATGTTGTTGGTGAGGACTGGGCCCATGTGGTAGCGGAGGCGGACGAGGTTGGATGAGCCTTCGTATTTCTTCGAAGCGTCGAAGATTTGATCGGAGCCGTTGGTTTTGGGAGGGTATGGACGCCATCCGATGACTTGCACCGTTGATGTTAGGAGCACTGTAAGTACAGTGAGAGTGAGAGACACTGGAACTGAATGCATGTTTTGTTTTTCTTTAAAGATGATAGAATGTGAGAGAAGAGAAACGAAATGTTTCGAGTTTTATGGAGAGTATGGAGTTGTAATGGAGGACAGAGAGGTGTGATGTTAAAAAGACAAGTAGGCCCCACAAAAAGACAAGCGGCGTCTTCGCTAGCCGTCCGATTGTTTTTCAATCTGACGTCACCTAAAACCCTCGTTCTTGGTTCCCCATTGCGCGGGAAATCTTATTCGTTGTTTCAGGGGTGATTTTGTATTTTCCTCACTATGAACTGCTTCTTTTTCCCGGGAATGGACCTCGCTTTTCAGAATTATTGGTTTTTTTTTTTCTTTTGTTATTAGTGTCCACCACGAGTTTTGAAAAAACCATTCGTAATTTTTGTATATCTTTTGTCGTCTTTAGGCCACTTGAGATGACAGTATTGAATAGGAATATCATCGTGAACGAGAGACTAATCACTAATTTGGCGGTTTGTTTTTATACTCAAAAAGATGTTTTGTGTTTTCAAGATTACTTTTTGTCTATTTAACAGAGAGTTTATAAAAATCTATAGCTGCACCGCATGTGAATATTGCAATTACTGAATACCATTCGTGTTATATATAGTAGACCTTAAGTATTACCATTTCTGTACATAGTAGACATACGCAAGCATTTTTGTTCTTTTTTTTTTTTTTTTTTGATCGAAAAAGGTTCTTAGATTAAGAGAGATTACTCGGTTGCAGGTACAGAAGAGTGTAGAGAGTACAATGCTGATTTAGCTAAAGAATCAGTAGCAGCATTTGCTAAAGGCGGAATAAAGAAAAACGAGATAGATTTAAAAGAGAGCGCCAAGATTCTGATATCATGGAGAACCTTCAAGACAACATCTTGATCTTCTGTCTTTTCAAAAAAAAAACATCTTGAAGTCACAATGAGAGCCTTTTTATAAATACTTTGTCGCCAAATACCTTATGCTATGTATATATCAATAGAGATACTGTATGTATGTTTAGTAGAAATGCGTTAATAAAAGTGTTTAAACTTAGAACGGATGTCTTTCAGAAAACGTTTTTGTAACCAATTGTGTAAATGTAGAAATAGGATGAATAAACTAGTATATTGTTGTATTTTTACCTAACCCATTACATATGAGATTACCAATATCTTTATATGTTGTTGAAAACGATATACTGCAGACAAGGTGACGTAAATAAAAATAAAGTAGATTTATCAATTTTACCAAAAATAAAGTAGATTATCAACATTAAACCATCAGAGGAAACATGTTTTTTAACCAACAAAATACTGACGCCTATGTCTACAAAATATTGTAATATATTTAACTACCCTATAAATCAATCGGGCAAGTATCCATTGACTATACTTTACAATTACACATAGATGATCGTTTATAAATAGCAGTCGCTAAATTTATCGGAACAACACTTGGCATTTATCAGCAGAACCCCACCCCAATGCGTTTACTTGAGTAGTTGCAAGCACTGAGAAATGCATAAGATGACACATTGACGTACCAATTCTCTTAAGCTGAACAAAACAATAGCAGCATATATATCGGACCGGAAATGATGTTACTTATACAAGTAGGCGATTGTTATTCTAGTGTATGATTCAACTTTGGCTTCAACTAGTGTTGCTTCCAAAATCAAATAAATATATATCTACGTTTATATAAGTATCGAAAAAGTTGGTTTTACATTTATAGAACTTGTACATGTAGGCTATATAGTCACCTATATGTGTTAGTACGTTCATTTGAATTTGTTACAACATGAATGATTTAGATAGAAAAGAAAATATGTAATATGTGCATCTCCTATATCACGATTACATAAGTGGTAAAATACTTAAGTTGTTATGCATTGTAAAATGCCTATTAGTAGATTGCCTAAGTAAAACAGCCGGTTGAAGATAAACAAACCATGTCGACTAGTATCTGTTAGCTTGAAAGTCATGAAGTTATGATTTACCAATGTCAAGGACCACCACGACCACATGTTCAGAATTTGATTATTTTATAAAATTTGGATAGTTATTTACGGTTGAGGAATACTTGGGACTAATAAGTAGGTAAATGTAACTACGAACTCTGATTATTTTTTTAATATTTCTTGTAAATGATCCATATTTTAGAAAAATAAAATTATTTCAAAAATGTTTTTTTTACATTTTAATTATTAATTGATAGTAAATTGTAAGTTAACAACATAATTGTAATTATCAAAATTCTACTCCATTAATAATTTAAATTAGCTAAATTTACTAGAAATAGCTAGCTACAAAAACTAATGCTTTGGTAACTTCATATGTTATCTTAATATGTGCATCTTTTTAAAAATATTCATATTTATGAAGCAGAAAGAAGAGTTATTTTTGAGTCAACTAATAGGATTTAGTTATTTCAAATTTGATATATTTTTAAAAGAAAACAAAATATTACCAAATTATTTTACACTTTTAAAATAATTAAGAAGTAAAAATAAATAAAAATAATAGTAATTACAAAAAAAAGTATTTTTTCCAAAAAAAATTAATACTGTAAACAAAACACTAAACTCTAAATGCTAAACCCTAAATCCTTCGGTAAACCTTAAATCTTTGGATCCTTTAAATTTTTGATTTTTTTTAAATATTTATAACACGATCAACAAAATACTAAACTCTAAATCCTAATCCTAAACTCTAAATCTTTGGATAAATCTTAAACCCTTGGGTAAATCCGAAACTCTTGAATAAATCTTAAACTTTAAAATTTAAGAATTTCAATTTAAAATTTAAAGTCTAAGACTTAATGTTTGTAGGCAGCATTAAAAATATATTTTGAAAATACATTCTTTTTAGATTAAAAATTTTACTTTTTGTGATTAGATAATTTTTATTTAATTTCTATTTGAAAAAATATATATAATTTGATAATATTTTTTTTCTTTTTTAAAATATTGAATTTAAATTAAACAATTATATTGGTTTGTGAATTTAGAAATTCACCCTAACGAGGTAAACCTGAATAAGTCGGGAAAGAATACCAATTGTTATTTTATACAGTATGCTGAGTTCTCTATGTGTCTATCTTCGAATAAAAAAATGGGGATACATAAGCACGGGTGGTATATACGAGGTGCTAATGTGTATCCCATTATTCCCATAAAAAAGATTTTTAATTTGCTGTGATTCGCATTTGAAGGTTCCGATGAGAATATTAGAATTTCGTTTTAATATTTTGCTTTTCATCATTACATTAAAACCATCAACCCCAACAAATAATCCGATGACACAAAAGACAATTGAAAAATGTTAGGATGAATAGCTGTTTGTTTGTCCTGAGCATATAGCTAATTAATCATTTTAACTCTTAATCCAAAATAAAATTTAGAAGGAAACTTATCAAGTTTTTTTTTCTTTTGTCAACTAACTTATCAAGTTTTTTATTATAAAATTATCCAAAAACAAGAGAAGAGTGTTTGAGAAAAATGTAAAACATAAAAATGGAGAAGAAAACAAAAGAAAACCTGGGAAGGATAAGAGGATGGGTCCGTTCCAATCGCGGAGCGAATTGCGCGGCCCTCTTGTCAAGGTATTGATGTGAACATTAATATTTTAATTTTAATTGAAAACTGTAACACATAATTGTAATATGTAAAATATGATAAAATCCAAATAAAATTAAATATGGTAAGCAAAGCAGTAAAAGAATCGTACAGCTGAGATTGAAAGCTCTGGTCGCAAGTGGGCCACAAAAAGTTTATTTTAGCTATTGCGGGTCCTACTTGCTACACTGACGTTACGGTGACACAGAAGGACAACTACTGACGCCAGTCTGGCGAAAGACGACACTTGGCACATACGTGGAATCTAGTGCTGACTCGACAGTATTTGGCCAATATGACACGTCATCGAGAAGTGTGAAAGAGACAAACTTTGCGTGAAGTTTGCGGGTTTTTTCTTATTCCTTTTTAATCCACAAAAACATCGCATGATAGGTACGCTCCGGTGAACGGTGAGGTCCATGATCGTTTTTTGGTCGTGCTACATTAAATTGGTTTCATCGTGTATTTTGTAACGTGCAATGACTTTCGTTATAGTAAATGTTTTTCAACTTTTCACATGCAGAACAACTGGCTTTCTAGTCAAAGAGGATATTATCAACCGGATTTTTGGATAGTTGTCCAACATTTGTTTCAATTTGTACTACGCCTAACAATAATATACCAAGTTGTCACCTGTTGGTATTGATTTTTTTCGTTGGAGTCCGGCCCATATAAGCACAAAAGTATATATATGCTATGCATACAAAATGCTAGAATTGAGATGGATCAGACTAAATCAGCTATCAGATATTAGGCCCATCACTTTGCCAAGGTTTATACATAATAATTTTTTTTTTCTTTTTCTTTTTTTTTATACATAATAATTTCATCTGAAACTATATTTTAATTTCTTTAAATTGAAAAATAATTATATTTTAATTGAAGATGAGAAATTCTAAAAAGATCAATGCATGTCGACCTGATGACTTTACACCAACACTATAAAAGAACTAAAAAGATTGAAATGGACGCACCAATGTGTGTTATCATATTGTATAACAGTTGTCCTCCTATGATTTTGTTAAAATTGCGCTCTTATGCAGAAAAAACTAGCAAATACATCATTATGTAATCAAATATACTCGATTCTTACACCAAAAAAGAAAAAAAAAGTTTCTGGATTCTCATACTTTTCAAAATGATGAATATAAGAACTTTCAAATGAAGAATATATTTTCAATTATTATTTAACATTTTCACAAGAGCAAATAAAATCTGTCATCCATTTTAAATCAATTCATTCAACTTTTGTATAACAAGTCACCACTCTTACAAATGTACCCGTTGAGATTACACATAATTTATAGTTTAATTATGTAAATTATATTAAACTCAATTATAAACTAACATCTCCGATACCAACTATTGCAGCATCGTATTGGGATAATGAAAGAAGCTGTAACCAAACTTTGATTAAGTTCTTCGACGACTCGATTTGTATAGCTCAATATAGAAATAGAACTGTGAGGCGATTTGTCAAAGGAAAAATTGTCCCTTGCTTATTAAATCAAAAACAAACTCTACGACGTTTTCCTTTTGTAACACCAACATAATAATCTTAAGGATGAAACATATATTTATTCAACTTAAGACTTATCCTTATTTCAAGAGAATCAAAAATATTTTTTTTAAAAAAAAACTCAAAACCAAATCGAAATGAACTTGTCAATAAATGTGTTACGCTCATATATGGGCTACATCAGAAAAGAACTGGGAAAAGAAACCCTAACCGGAAAGTACAACCTCAATTTTACTCTCTAGTCTCTGAGTTTCTTAATCTCTATATCTGTCTCGATGTAAACATCCAAAAGCTTTCCTCTTTATCCACATGTATACCGTTTTTGTTTGGATTTGTCATACTTAAGTTAAATCCCCTAGGTGTTCAAAAAAAAGTTAAATCCCCTATATATCAAAATGAAAAACGTTTGAAAAATTTTAATCTTAATTTTATAATAATTATAAAAAAATCATATGCGTGTCATTCAATTAGATAGCCAGTTATATTCAATTAAAAAACAAGCAGGTGCACATTCGATTTTTATATGTCTCTAGATATATTCGTTGGTCAAACTATATGATATAATAATATGATATGATATTTACGATAGAAGCATTTATGATAGTTCCGCTAGATATAATTAATATTTTCTTTTCTTAATAAAACCTAAAGAATTATCATAAATGACTATATATATATGACAATTAATGATTATAATAATAAAGATTTGATAACAATTTATATTTTCCCCATCATTTTTGTTTATTTTTATATTATTAAAATAAATTAAACAATCAAATAAACTATAAAATTAAAATTTAGATTTTTTTCGTATATGTTATATTTTGAATTTAAAAAAAAATGTCAAAATGATTAAAACTATTAAAATTATTATGTTAAAAATTAATGATCAATGATTTAACATTTATATTATAACAAGATAGACATGATCTGAAAAACATATGAGTAAAAAGTATCATTTGATAAAATAAAAATATATATAGATTAAACTATAAACCATATAAAATTACATAAATATTTAAATTTCAAAACTTTATTATCAATGATTTAAATATTTTGTTATAAAACGATTTGAATGATCATAGAATCATATGATTTTGAAGTCTCATTTAATATATAACTATATAAAATATACTATATATAATATATTATTTTTTAAAAAATAGGTTGGTCCATCTTAACTAATATTACAGTTTTTATTAAACTAACTATCAATTTGATAAATAATGTACAAAAAACATTCTCGCATTTTCCTTAAATAAAAACTACGAAAGCACCTAATATGATTAATGTATATATATAAAAATTAATGATTATGAATAATAAATATTTGATAATAATATTTTGTATCTTAGTTCTTTTTTATTTAATTTTATATTATTAAAAGATATTAAATAATCACATTAACTATATAATAAAAACATTTATATTTTTCTTATATGTTATATTTTGAATTTTTCAATACGTCTATAAATTATTAGAAATTTGAAGATCTCACTTTGAAAAATTTGTGATCAATAGCTTAACTATTTTTGTTATAATAAGATTCAAATGAACATAAAATTTTATTGATATGAACTTTTATTTAATAAATATTAAAATTAAATAATATATATACATATATATATATATATATATATATATATATATATATATACTAACGATTTAAAAAAACAAAATTGGTTGCATCAATTTTGTCATCTATTTGAAACATTTCAAAACTACGTGGAAGACTAAAGTCAAAGTCATTCGATTTTGGAATAATAAATATGGTTATAAAATCATTAAAATGGTTCTCAATCATTGGATGCTTGAATCACTTGAGTTATAGAGTATGATTGGTAGCAGCTGTAGGATCTGTAGACAGCACCATTTAAGTTTAGAGCACTCAAAATAGAGCAATCAAGCTTTATCTTTCTTTTTAAGTTCACAGCACTTTGTAAAAAAATCACAGCACTTCTTTAAAATCATGTTGTTATTATTGCTGTAGAGACACAAGTACCTGCAGCCAAAATTAAGTGACTCTTAAAAATTAAAAACTTAAAGCCAAAGCAAAAAAAAATCACAGCTATAATTCTACAGCAAAAAAAATAAAATCAAAGCTCTTACCAATCATACCCATAATTAAGTAACAGTTTACTGCAACTGAGGCTTTTTATTTTTTGAATCTTTCTTTTTTAATATTTTTCTTTATTTTAAGTAATTAATTGAAGTAAATATTATAAATTTGATGGATAACAATTAGTTGAAATTCTATACAACTTTTTTTATCTTTAAACAAACAAAATTGTGTTAAATCGAAAACATATTAATTTGATGAACATTAAATATGGAAAACAAATTATTTCATGCTTCTATTTTGTTTTTTTTTTAATTTTTTATTTTCAAATTTAGAGCTTTGATATTAATTCTATATTTGATTATTTTATTAGATGATAAAATCATTTTTTGGTTTTTATACTTTTATTTAAATATATAATATTTTTTTAATAAATGACTTTTTGACAATATGATTCTAAAAATCGTATAATATATAATATGATCTCAAACTAAATAATTATGTTTTTGGTATAAAACTGAATAAACTAAAAATCGATAGTATATAAACAAAATCAAACCGAAGTAAATATGGATTTAGAATAGTCGTTATATTTTACTAACCAAAATATCGAAAAAACCGAAGCGAACCGAAACCAACCCGATGTCCGGATTAAAAACCTCTAATCCAAATAAAATTGAACTATTTTTCATTCTCTAAAACATAATTAAAATAACAAACTTAATTACGCACAAGGTGCAGATCTTATCCTAGTCTCTCTTATCTCCCTTCATTCGATTCTCAGCTTTTTTCCAGTCAACATAAACCAACATTCTTTATATTCATTTACAAAAGAAAATCATTCTTTAAATTGAAATGATTCAAGATATTATTTTCAGGAAAAGAAATAGAATTTAGAAATAAATTTAACCTTACCTTAAATTGCGATGAGTTGTGATTTAAGATTTAATCCCATATATAATATTAAGATTTTTTTTTTGAAAGGTAAGAAATCTACAAAAGAAGCCACTGAGAGACACGTAAACTTTGGTGATAAGCTTTTTCACTCGCTAGCTAGTGATAAAATCAAGAAACATAAACATATATTTGTAACCGAAGAAAAAGAAACGAAGACGATCATCACGTGCGTGAGTTTACCTTTCATTTTTCAGTGAAGGTCAAGGGGATGCATCATTTTCATCGGTTGTAAAGTTTCGCTCATCGTGCTTCTAGTTGTGCATTTTTGACCTCTTTGTGGAGGTATTTTCAAACCCACAGATCTCCTTGGTTTTGTCTGCGTAGAAAGTAGAAACTGATTTTATTGAGTATAACATATGGTTTGCCTATAACTCGTCTGGGTTTCGATTCAAAAACCTTTAGTCTTTGTGTAGTATGCTCGGCTAATATGATCCGTCTGTCATTATTTTTTATTTTATTTTTTTGGTTGACCTCTGATGAAGGGAACATAACTTCTGCTAATATGTTGGATGATCATAGGATGGACATTATTAGCCAGTTGCCTGATGATCTTCTCTTAAGGATACTGTCGTCACTCTCTCTTAAGGAAGTGATGGCAACGACTTTATTGTCAGGACGGTGGCGGTCTTTATGGAAGTTGGTGCCTAAACTCAATATTGGTGATACTGAGCTCAACAACGTTTGTGTCAATTTGGTTCCCAGCTATTTGGCTGTTACAAACCCTCAGGTTCTAAAGAGCTTGGATTTCAAGCTTAACCTAGGTGACTTTAGTAGAAATATGACCTATTTTTATAGGTTCTCCTCTATGGTTGAAACCGCAGCTTATTGCGGTTTGAGAGAGTTGAGAATCGAGTTGCTTTACGCATCACTGGAATTGTCGAGTATCTTCTATGCATGTGGGACCCTCGAAACGTTGATACTCTGCAAGCTACATCTCGAGGACGTTCCGCCTAATGGTTCCTTGTCGTCTCTCAAAACTCTTCGCCTTTTATCCGTCAGGTTCTCACGTGACGAATCTGTTCAGAAGCTTCTAAGCATTTGTCCAGTTCTTGAAGAGCTGGTTGTAAGACGATCCGGATATTCCAATGTGGCGATCTTCACTATCAATGTGCCTAGTTTGACGAGTTTATTCATTGATTATTCACGTGTGGGATGTCAACCCACGGGTGTTCATGGATTTGTCGTAAATGCTCCTTCTTTAAGGTACCTGAACATTAGGGACCATCACAGTAACTATTTGCTGTTTACCAATATGCCGAAGCTGCTCAAGGCGAATGTTGAGACTGTTTGTAATCAACCCGAGAGTCTAATAGGATCTCTTGCCTCAGTCCGTCATCTCTCTTTGTGTTCTAAATTTTCAAACGTAAGGTTTTGTTGATCTGGAATCACTTAAGTCATAACCCTAATTGTTTTCTGACACTCTAATGTTACTTTGTTTGTTCGATTCAGTTACAGATTCCATACCATTCAGGCACTTCCTTTGTCTTTCTTGAACATCTAGAGCTGTGTACATGTTCTTCGGAGTTTTGGAATCTACTTTCCCGCATACTCAAAGACTCTCTAAGACTTCGAGTTCTCAAGCTTAAGTGGGTATGTAGTATTCAATTTCCTTAATCTGTGTGTATAATTTTTCCTTTTTCTCAAATGGTCTTATGGCGCTAACACCTACTTTGTACATATCAGATACATTGCGCCCATTAATGGTTCGTTGGAACTAGCAGAGTTTGTTCCTGAATGTTTGTTATCGCATCTCAAGAATTTGGAATGTAAACAGTCAAAGGCACCAAGCTAAGCAAGTGGTCAAGTATATCTTAGCAAACGTGGTCATATGAAATTATCTTATCAATATGTTTTCGACTTTTTTTTAATTGAATGTGAAATTGATTCGAACAGGAAAATCCTTTTTTTATTAAGTTCAACATGTCACTGAATCTGGAGTATTTCTATTAGAATTTATAAAAAGGTGACTAAAACTGTGATAATCAGTTACTCGAAGTGAACCACAATATTTGATTATCCTTTTTGTCTCTTAATGGTTTGTAGATAAGTTTTATGATTGCGAGTGGTGGTTTGTTATTTTAGTGTATGTTTTATTATCGGTGGTTTATTATGATATTATAATTATGAAAATGTTATATAGACAATTAATTCGACAAGAGATAATATAACCTGTCTTATGAAAATGTACGCATAACTGCATCATCTGAACCGAAGATCTACGCCCAATCAAATTTAAATGCGCTATGTTGAAAATCTTTTGTAAGTTTTTTTCTGTAATCTGTAGTAAATTGGTTACTCTGGAATTTGAAACCTGAACCTCTTATAATGTGTAATTCGTAAGAAATTACGTAGCATGAGATTTGAACCCTAGACATGGATGTAGAAATCTTTATGTCTTAGTCGTTAGGATATGTTGCTTCCACGAAAATAAAGAATCCATGTTAGAATGATCAAACTCACCACCTTTATTTACATAGACGAAAATAACCACATGTGTTACTGAATATTTCAATATGTATGTTTGTAATTAGTAATACAATAGAGAGATACCTTATTTTAAAGAGAATTGGTAAAATGCGACACATCACACATCTAACTTTTTTTTTTTATAAAAAAATTAAATCCGGGTCAATGATGACACAAACCTAACTCTCGGGTGGAGGTACAACCCACGGATAGATCCTCTTCTGGGCATTCAAATGAGCCGAAAGCAATAGCTCATATCCGTGTGACCGGTGGGGTTTGAACCCGGGTTCGCCACATCACACATCTAACTTGTAATTCTCCCAATAAAAATTTATAATTATTTAGTCGTATTGGACATATCTCCTTTTATAAATGTAAAAATAGTTTTATAAATATTAAAACTAAAAAATATGAAAACCATTACAAACACAAGTAAGAGTAGTTGTAAATTTCTATAAGTATAAATACTAAAAATATAATTTATTTTATTTCTTAGGTTAACATAGAATACTCATTTTGGGTATGTAACTTGTTTAAAAATATATTCACACTGTGATCTATATAGGGTAGAATGCTGGCAGATGTAGAGAGGGAGGAAGGGGGGCAACTGCCCCCCATGAAATATTTTTAAAAATGTATTTTCATTGGTTATTTGAAAAATTTGTGGTTTAAGTGATAAAATTTATGCTAATATCCCCTATGATTTCAAGCTTAAATCTTACTTTGCCTCCTATAGAACTTTTGTCTGGCTCTGCCACTGGTAGAATGTGTATTTAATAGTCTTTTATATATTCTACTCGTGTTATAATTCGTTTACCTATATCATGACCAGAACTCATCTATATACCTTTGTCGCGAATACATGTTTAACATGATCTATCTTTAACTCTTTGCAGTTGCACTTGCACATTGGATGAGTTCTTACTTGCAACTCACGTATTTCTCACGTGAACCACTATAGCTTCCCTCTTTGAAACCTTCTTGCTTGACTAGAGCCTTTGTCACATGACCAACTCTTTCTTCTTTTCCTTCATTTGTTTCCGTAGCTTCTTCAAGTGAATCATAAACCAACAGATTCAAACAAGAAAATCATTTTTATGTTATGTTCAGCATGTCACTGAATTTGGAGTATTTCTTCTGGAATTTACAAAAGGGTGCTAACACTGGGATAGTCAGCACCAAGTAAACCACATTAGTTGATTATCTCTTTATGTCTCTTACTGGTTTGTACATAAGTTTATGATTGCAATTGCTTGTTGTTAATTTCCATGACGACGTTTCTTACTTAAACAGTGACTGGAAGAAATAATGTATAAGGAATGATTAGCGTAATCTTATAGTTATTCATCTGGATTGAACTTAATACTAGTTCTAGATCAATCAGCTAAAATTTATATCTTACATTAATTGATAGATATGAAAGTGTTATTGATTTCCCGAATTAATCTCAGATTAGAAAGTACTTATATGCAGATAAATTTGTCTTAGAGATTTTGTGAACTTATCAACCGCATTCTTAATGCCTGTTCGAACTGTTGAATTTGCAAACAAAAATGGACTTTTAGGATCTAGTTTATTCAATGAAAGTTGAATAATTTGAATATTGTCATTTAAACTCAAGAACATTTCTTAATTAAAATAATAATAATTTATCTGGTCTTCTATTATGAATTACCTGAAAATATCCATTAGTTTTGCACCTTTCCTATCGAACTTACAACTGCTTTAGTTTGTCTTTTATTTGCATTACTAGTATTGTGCCCATGCTATGCATGGGAATAGTTTTGTTCACAAATAAAAGCAAATTTAATCAGGACTTCAGATAACCAAAAATAATAATAATTAAATATAGCTAAAAATTATGTATTATTTAACTCTGATTTATATGCATGTATAAATATTTTTATTGACATGTTAATTTGAAAACATGGTAAAAATATACGTATAAATGGATAGGTCACATATTATAGTAGAGAACACACTAACAAAACAAAAAGAAGTATTATATGAGATAACAAATACCTAGTATTTTGCTACTAAAGAAATTCAATCTTTAGCTGTTCAAAGGAGATAACACGAGGAGAAAGCAAACATCGTAGCCCGAATCTATCTCTCTCAGTCAAAAAAAACACATGTGTCCTGTGCAAAATAGAAATTCCACATAGACAGCAAATGAGAAAAAAAGTTTAATTAATCAAAAAGCATCAAGCAGAGCACAATCAGTCACCTCACTAATTTATTCAAGAGTTGCAAAATAAATAGTGTTATAAACACTTCCCTAAAGTTAAACCTTGAGCATTATGATTATGAGTTCAAGCAAACGAAATTGATCGGAAGAGAGAATCTGAGAATATAATAGGACAACTTTGTTAAACCATGGATCATGAAAAGTAGCAGCACCAGTCTTGGTTCTCCACATCATGGGTCTCGAATACTACTCCCAAGATCCGACCAACTCAAACCAACTCGCATTTCAGTGATAGACACATATGGCTCCTAAATAAGTAGCATATGGCTCTCATATTTTGTTTTTAATCGAATGGGAGTTGCTGCTCTGCTGTTTTTTCTTTGAATATTTATAGGAATATGAAAAATAAGGAACCCTGATAAAGAAGGTCATGGGTAGTGTCAGTGTAGTGGGTTTCGATAAATCGTATACGGTTGCTTTTTTTTTCTTTTTATAAACTATTTTTTGTTTTAACTAATTTAGTTTAAATTTTGTGAACATAAATGACATGTCAAATTTTGATTGGTAGAATGACTTGTGCTTTAGTATATAAGGGATATCTATTATTGTTTAGCTTAATTCAAAACCTGAAATCTATTGAGTGATCCTGAGTCTTAGTGGATTCGACACCTGAAAACTACACTACATCTCTAAATTTGCAGAGTAGCTCATTAGGGATATAATTTGAGCATGTCAAATCTGCTCTAGCAGTCCCGCAAAAGGGTTTTTCGCCACCAACATCTTCATCATCATCTTCCTCCTCAGGAACCTGTTCATACGTTGTTGATCCCTCGGAGCTTGTGGCCGACCTTCCGTCAGATTTCACGATGCAGCCTCCATCGAAAATCATATTGATTCAAAGAACTATGTTCCCCATAAGACCTCCGCTTGGTCATCAAGCTGTTCCTGACCATCCTTCTTAGGCAGAATGTTTAGGGTTCTTAGTCTCTGATACAAACTGTTGCAGCACAGTATTGGGATAATCAAAGAAGCTGTAACCAGACTCTAATTAAGTGAATGGACAACTCGATACGAATAGCTCAAAAGAGAAATAGAATCATGAGGCAAAGATTTGTCAGAGTTCAGAAATCTCTTGTTTACTAAATAGAAAACTGAGCAGGATAAGAACACACATACGTCTTCTTTTATAACACCTGTGCACCCGCATGGGGTTTGCTTTAATAAAATAGACATATGAAGTTTCTTACAACAAAAGAATGCCAGAGTTGCACAAACATGCGTCCGTATAGATATTTGTTCGATTTTTAAATATAATATTTATGATAATATTGACGGTTTCTAATTTATTGGATTCTTATACTTTCGTTGGACATTAAGTCAATCATAATGATATGTAACATTAAATATTCGTCAATTAATAGTTTTAACTTTTTTTGATCAAATAATAGTTTTTAACTATATTAACCATTTTATGATGTATTTATTTATATATTAACATACCAATAAAAATGTTTATGCATATTAATAAATCTATCTATAAAAATAAAATCCTTATGTCAAATAAAATTTACTTCTATTTAATAAGATAGATAGATATGTCTCTACGTTTTGTATATGTCAAATAAATTTCGTTTGTATATTTATTTTTGAGAAAAAAATATTAAACTAAAATTTATTTTTTGTATTCTAATAATTCAAATATATCTATGTGAATTATATTAATCATCAAATCATTTGAAATAAATTTATTAAAAAATGTTTATACGTTTTAAGAAAACATTTATAGTTTAGATATTAATGTTTGTATGTTACATTTTAAATAAATCTATTGTAAAAATTGGAGTTATGTATATCACCATATTATTAATATAAACCTCCACAGTAACAAAGAACATTTATTTTTGAAAAGATATTCATTACACTTCTGTTATTATAAGCATCTTATATTTTTAGAAAGTATTTTTCGTTTGGAAGCAATGGTAAACTGATTTGCCTAAATAAATATCATTAGATTTTTTTAAGGAAAGTAAAAGAGATTTAAAAAATGATTTAATAAAATAGAAAAAAGATATAGATTGATTAAATGCAGGGTTATTTAAATCATATAATAATAAGGAAACAACGAAAATCTTTAGGAAAAACAATAATGATGGTTGTTATAAATCGGATTATTAATTAATATCAGATCATTTAATTAAAATCATTAAAGTAAAATAAGGTTACAAAAAATCACGTTTAATAATAGGTATGTTAATTTAGCATTAATATGTGGAGGTCTAACTTTAAAATCTACTTAGGAGAAGTTGTAATGTTTCTGTTTTAATAAAATAGACTAGGATAAGACCCGCGCCTTGCGCGGGATGGAATTATTATTTTTATTATGTTTTGGAGAATGAAACAATAGTTTGGTTTCATATAGGTTAGGAGTGTTCAATCCGAATATCGGGTTGGTTTTGGTTCAGTTCGGTTTTTTTGGTATTTCAGTTTATAAAATATAATTAATATTCTAAATCTATTTTTACTTCGGTTCAATTTGGTTTATATAATTAACATTCTAAATCTATCTTCACATTAAATGTTTTTATTATATAGTTAATGTGATTGTTTAATATCTTTTAATAATATAAATAAATTAAAAGAACTAAGATACAAAAATTGTGATCGAATATTTATTATTCATGATAATTAACATTCATATATACATTAATCATATTAGGTAATTTCGTAGTTTTTATTTAAGGAAAGTGCGAGATTGTTTTTTGTACATTATTTATCAATTCGATAGTTAGTTTAATATATATTGTAATATAAGTTAAGATGGACCAACCTATTTTTTTTTAAGAATACTATATTTTATATAGGTATTTATTAAATGAGACATCATAATCATACGTTTCTATGATCATTCATGTCGTTTTATAACAAAATATTTAAATCACTGATAACAAAATTTTCACTGTGAAAAAATTATTAAGTTTATAATTTATAAATGTTCTTGAAAATTCATTGAAACTTTTAATAGTAAAATATTTATGTAATCTCATATTGTATATATTTTAATATATATATATATATATATATATATAT
Source organism: Hirschfeldia incana (assembly GCA_026261945.1). Taxonomy (NCBI): domain Eukaryota; kingdom Viridiplantae; phylum Streptophyta; class Magnoliopsida; order Brassicales; family Brassicaceae; genus Hirschfeldia; species Hirschfeldia incana. The sequence goes on from JABCMI010000032.1 coordinate 2,841,952, forward strand.
ATATATATATATATATATATATATATATATATATATATATTCGTTTTATTATTTTTTATAACATATATTTTTATTGTTAAATGGTATTTTTTACTCATATGATTTTAAAATCATGTGTATTTCTTATAATAAAAATGTTAAACTATTGATCATTGTATTTAACATAATAATTTTAATAGTTTTAGTCATTTATTGTAGTTTTTTTAAAATTCAAAATAGAACATATACGAAAAAATATAAATTTTAAATTTGTAGCTAATTTGGTTTTTTAATTTATTTTAATAATATAAAATTAAAAGAAATGATGGAAGAGATATAAATTTTTATCAAATCTATTATTAAAATCATTAATTGTCATATATATTAGTCATTTATGGTAATTCCGTAGGTTTTATTTAAGGAAAGTAAAGATATCAATTAAATTGGATGATTCAATTTCTCAATTAGTATGCTAATTGAGTGACATGTGTCCAATGAGACTTTTTTTAATTACATCAAAGTTAAAATAATTATTGTCAAAATGCTTCTCCTTTAATATATAGGGGATTTCTAACAATGAACGATTGCAGAAAGTTTTTGAAGAGTTCAGTAGAAATACCGACATGATTAATGCAGTGTCTAAACAAAAAAATTGTTTACTAACTCTTTTTTCCTTGTTTAAGTCCCAGTCATACCATTGGCGTTATTAGGTATGTGAGTACCGATATAGTCTTGGTGTTAACAACTTGCAATATTTATTCATTCACTTGTTTAACAAAACAAAACTAGATATTTTTCTGCATAATCTATAATATTTAATTAAAAAGATTAAATCTAACTTATATTTAATTTTTTAATTAAATATTATAGATTTTACTATTTTGTTACCAATATTTAATATAGATTTGATATATATTAAATCATTTTGTATAAAACTAATAAAATGATATAAACTGTATAATTATCATAAATATAGCCTAAAAAATATTTATAAAATTTATAGATATATAAGAAACTAATGATTTTATGATTAAATATTTAAATTTAAAAAAAATTGTAGAATTTTTTGAAAGCTTTAGTGATACAAATTGTATAATTATACAAAATAATAATATTTCGAAAATTGAAATGTTATATATGAATATATTTATTTATAGATTCTGTATGAGATACTACCATATTTAAAAAAAAAATACCAAAAAGAAATATCAATATTAAATGTAATATATGGATTGTAACTTGCAGTTAACAGAGTTACTTATATCTCACCTCAACTTCATATACGATAGTTTCTTGCCATCTGCACAACGTCAAACGATACCGTGGCTCCTATGGACGATATGGAAAAATAGGAACTCTGTCATCTATGCTGAGACACAGCACTCGATAGATATTCAACTTCAAGCAGTTAGGGAAGATGTGGGGCTCTGGAATGAGCTGAATAACCCAAATACGAGTGAGGCTGCGGTGAATGGTTCGGGGATAGAGGATAAGAGGTGGGAGCCGCCGATAGCAGGCATTGCAAAGTGTAACATCAATGCCAATTGGAGGAACGCAAGTCTCCATAGTGGTGGTGCTTTTATTGTCTGAAATTCTGCAGGTAACTGATATATGGTGTTTTATACATCATTGTATATATGTTTTCTAATTGGTTTTCAAGTCTTTATCGAGTCTTTCTAGTCATTTTTCAGTCATTACAGGTCTGGAGTTGCACTGGATAGGAGATGGACCTGTTGGAGCAAAAGAGGCAGAAAACAATGCACTTTGGCGATTTTCACGCAGAACAGTCTGATGACTGTTCCCGATCGAGCAGAACACCCAAGTGATTGTTCCAGCGGCAGAGATTTTAAAGGAAACTACACTTATTTCGGGATTTGCCCTAATTATCCTATTTTCTCCCCCAGCCGCCTGTGGCTTTCACATAACTTCTTTTTCTATTTTTCCTATCATTCTACGCTTCTTTTGAGACCAGAAACCAGACCCTAGAGTGGGAGACTTGAGATTTTGCTACTTTGTAAAGGGAGAAGGCCATCTCTCTCACCATAGAGAAGAACCCCATGAACCCTATTACTTTATTCCAGTCATATTTCATGTTGCTTTATATCTCCGTCTCTGTGTTTTCTTGCTTCATGTCTGAGTAGTCGATTTGCTTAGTCTAGGGTGTTAGGGTGTTAGATTCGTGAGCTTGACATAAATAAGTTATAAATCGGTTGTCTTCATTCACTGTTGTTCTTAAGGCTTGCATTAAACTAGCTACTTATTGCCTGATTCTAAGTTTAATCTATTCATCAAAAGTGTTATAGGTTGCTAGACATAACTTGAATGAGCATCATATCCCTAACCAGCGAAAGTAGATGTTAGGGTATTTTGTGAACAGATCGGACTTGATCTTAATGTTTGTCATCGCGTCTCAGTTCAAACGACAGTTTAGGTACTGAGATCGATTGACAAAAGGTGAAGCACCACGACAGTGGGCTGATATATCTTAAGTGATCCGAGTTCTAGACTGTTCTTTAATGGAACTTGAATAATTGTTTGGCTCACACTTGTTTAACACCCAATCAAACCACCCTAGGCTAGCATTATCTTTAGATTGAATTTACTTTTACTTTATTTTATTTTCTGTTCGTTACAACCAAATCAAACTCAAAACCCCATCATTGTTTTAGCTAGATATTGATCCTATAAAAATAAAGTGTGATAGTTGGTCTCTGTGGATTCGATCCTAAAGTGCTACTTCGACATACCATTCGATTGTGGTAGTGTGCACATTAGGTTAATTGGTGTGCGTGTACACAAATATCAATTTGGCGCCGTTGCCGGGGACCATCTTTTTTACCTATATTTTTCGGTTATTTATTTAGTCTAAGACCTATAACTTGCTCTTTTTTCTTTGTTGCAGGAGATCGCAAGGTTTAGGAAGACAGAACAGACAACCGTCAAGGCCAACCAACACCATAATGGGTGATCACGGCCAACAGGATGATCTCGCTGCAGCAATGCAACTGATGCACAGCAGATGCTTCAAATGCAGCAGAGCATCCAAGCTCAGCAAGCAGCTGCGGAACAAGCTGCTCAACAGGCTGCTTTCGCGCAGCAGGAACAAGCGGCGCAGACTGTTCCGATCGGACAGAGAAACTCTCCGCGTAACCTTCCTACTACGCGCTCTGCCATTGTTCCTCCACTCCGTACCAATTTGGACTTCGAGATCAAGCCTGCTTTGATCGCTTTAGTGCAGAGTAAGGTGTTCTCTGGTCTCTCTGCAGAAATTCCAATGGAGCATATTGAGAACTTCGAGAGATTCTGCAACTTTTCTCGTGCGAATGGTGTTCCACCAGACTACATCAAGTGCATGCTATTCCCATTCTCTCTTGATGGAAAAGCTGCGCGGTGGCTGAACTCACTCCCTACAGGTTCTCTCACTTCATGGGAACATGTCCGATCAGCGTTCCTGAGCCACTTCTACACTAAGGCAAGAACTGCAGCATTGAGGAATAAGATCACTTCCTTCAGACAGCTCCCTGATGAGCCTTTTTGTGACGCATGGGAGCGTTTCAATGTCTATCGCGGAGAGTGTCCTCATCATGGATTTGATGATGATTACCTCCTGGGTATTTTCTATGATGGAGTAGACCGGAAATACCGAAGTGCTATGAATTCTGCGAGCAATGGAGATTTCATGACTCAGACCACTGCAGGAGCGTTTGAGCTGATTGAGAACATGGCTGCTAGCTCTGCCAATGAGAACAATGAGAGCGATTGTTCCAAGGTCGTGAACAGTGCCGAAACCCAGAAGATTGATGAGCTGACAGCTAAGATTGATCATCTACTGAGGAACAATCAACAAGAGGTTTGCTATACCAACGGAACATGGTGTGTACAGAACAACCAGACACAAGGATCTGGATATCAGAACGCCTTCCCGCAGAACTTCCAGGTTAAAACCTTCATCTTCAGTGAGGCAGAGAACAGGTTCGTCGCTCAGAATCAGAATTTGAACCAGCAACAGCCGCATAACAACCAGCAGACTGCTCCAACGACTGTTCCGCCAGATGAGCTGAAAAATCTCAACTCTATGATGCAGCAGATGCTCCAGAGCCAGCAACTTCAGGTCAAGGCACTGAATCAGGTTACCACAGACATCAACACCAGGATGGACAGCATGTTTACTGATCTGAATACAAAATATGATGATGTGAACAGCCACATAAAGAGGATTGATGGTCAGCTTGCTCAAACCGCTGAAACTGTCAAGAGGCAGCAAGAAATCCTTCGTGGAAAGAGTGTGATGCACTGTAATGCAACAGAGCATAGGTGTGAGAAAGCTATGGAAAAAGAAACAGAGCAGTTGTTCCCTGAAACTGTCTCAGGCGCAGAAAAGAGAACATAACAACCTGCTAGCTGTGTGGTGACTGCTCCTGACGAACCTACTGAGATTCCACCAGTGCGAGTCTATGTTCCTAAGGTTCCCTATCCAACTCCACCACCACTGAAGGTATTGCCTAAGGTTGATGATCCTGGAAAGTTTGTTTTCCCATGTTCCATTGCTGGAGTAGAATTTAAGGATGCTCTTTGTGACTCCGGATCATGCGTGAATCTTGTCTCAAAGGCGGTTGTAGACAAGCTGGGCATTGCTGATGTTGAGCCTTCTCAGGTGACTCTGGCGTTTGCAAACTCCTCCACAGAAATCCCTTATGGCACCATTCGCAACGTTCATGTCCAAGTAGGGGATTGTGTGCTTCATGCTGAATTTCAGGTTGTTGAGATGAAAAAGAAACATGAGATGCCTTTGATTTTTGGAAGATCATTTATGGCTACAGTGGGAGCAATTGTCGACATGCCTAATAAGAGAGTCTCCTTCTCCAACATCAACAAGAAGGTTTTCTACAAAGCTGTCCCAACCAGATCACAAATCCGATACTCCTCCAGCATCTTTGTGAATAGTGGAGAACAGCTGGAAATTGTTCAGAGGAAGAAGCTTGATAAAAAAGGTGAGATAAGAGATGGAGATCCTCACACTGATACCAGGAAGCTCAGTGGGAATGCAGAGGTGAATAAAAAAGTCCAGAAGAAAAGGGTCAAAGGAGATCCTACAAAGACTTTGATACCTCGCATGTGTGATGAGAGATCCATTGAGTATGAGGTAAAGTGTAAGGGTACCTCTAAACCTTTCTCTAAAGTCAGAGATGTTCTCACTGATGGGTTGAAAGAGAAAGGAGAAGCTGCTGTGAAAGGGTTATTGAGCAGAGTTTTGAAGCTGAACATGTTTGATTGTGGAGTTTGTTTTGGAACAAGCCTGGATGCTCAACCTGACTGATCCATGTCACCAAGTCAAGCTAGTGACTTAAACCAAGCACTTAGTGGGAGGCAACCCAGTGGTATGTGTAAATATAACTTGGTTTTATTTTTGTTTTGCTTATTTTCCATTTTAGTTATTGAATCTCAGGTCAAAAAGCAGAAAAATCCGAGATACTGTAGCAGAACATTCTAGCGCTTGTTCCACCCGACTGTTCCAGAAACGGAGCATCTTGTTCTCCAGAAGAGAGAGCGGCGGCTCCAGAAGAAAATCTTGCAACAGAACAAGTCTGGGGGAGCACGAGTTCAAGGTAAGTATCTAAACAAAAAAAATGTTTTTATTATTGTTTTCACCTTCTCTCTGATTTATTTTCACACCGAGACGTTGTGAAGTAAGTCTGGGGGAGGGTTTCATCGTTTACTAACTCGTTTCTTTCTTTTGTTTATCTTTTGAGTCATTTTGAGTAAGTTTTTAAGATCGAGTCAGTCAAAACTTTGTGGGAATTATGACCTTATTCTGTGTTGATCACTAACCACCTCGTGCTTTAGTTATCTTATTCAGTGACCTTAGCAGTGGCGAAAGACACACATGTGGACCTGGAACACCCTGACATATCTCACTTGATTCTCCAGAAGTTCTCAGCCGATCAGGTTACACTGGGTAGACTTAACTCCACATAACTTGAACCTAATCTTGACTGAAATTCTTCTTGTTATGGGCACTTGATCAGGGAAACGAGACATACACTCATAACTTTTTATCCTTTTGACAAAGGGCCTTTTCAAGGGTCCTAATATTCAAATCAAAAGTAGTACTTAAGATGTCAATCCATTCCTAGATGATCTCAATGCAAAGGGAATGCAAGTCCATGCTAAATCTAAGTGCAATCAGGTTTCAAAAGTGATTATGAAATATAACTATTCTAGAAATGCAATAAATGATCAAGCTTTCTCAATATGAAGCAAGAGGACTCATGGGGCTAGGCATTTGATCTTGGGTGATGTAGATCCAATCTAAGGGTGGCAAGCTATCAATTAAACACTTTCCTTATGCTTAGACACAATACTAAACAAGCTCTATCTCTAGATGAATGTTCTTTTGCTAAAGCAACTCAAGCATCTAATATCTTATGTTGAATGTTACTAAAGCAAACATGGAGAACAAGTCTAATAGCAATCTTAACTTCTTTAACAACTAATCTCTTAGGTAAAGCAAGGTAAAAGCATTGAGGAGTTGGTTCAAGCATTTCATCATACACCTTGAGGGCAGAAAATGCCTAAGGATCTATTTTGATATGATCAAGATCAAAATAGCATTATGAACCCTCAACAAGCAAGGAAACAAGTAAATCTAACACTAAACACCCTAGATCTTCACTAATCACCCTTAATCACCCTAGCCCATGAATCCTAGATTAGTCTACTCACTAATAGACATGATTAACCCCAAAACCATGGATGATTCAAGGCTAAACATGATTAGAGAGCAAGATAATCACACAAAGACAATAAATAAGAAGAAAAGAAACTAAAGATTCAATCTTTCTTAAAGAGGTCTATGTGTTCTTGAGAGAAAACAAGATAAGTCCCAAAATTAGGTCTAGAGGGTATTTATAGAAGCCTAAAAGTCGAGTTGGGCCAACCCAACAAACCTGGGCCGACCCAATAAAAAGCAGTCCTTTTCGCCCGTAGCGACTTGGTTATCCCGCTACACGTAGGTCGCTACAAATCTGGGAAAACCGTAGCGACATGCTCTGGTCGCTACAGTGGTCGCTACAGACACTCGTGAGGTCTCGTAGCGATGTGGTGAGGTCGCTACGCACAGGTCGCTACAGACACTTGGTCGATTTCAGCAATTCTCCTCTTCTTCTGTAGCGACCGAGCGTGGTCGCTACGCACGTCGCTACGCTGGCTCGTGAGGCTCTGTAGCGATGTGGGGAAGCCGCTACGCTTGGGCCGCTACGACTACTTAGCCATATTCAGCATCGTTCTTCACTCCTTCGTAGCGACCAGGTAGGGTCGCTACACACGTCGCTACGCTGACTCGTGAGACTGTATAGCGACTTGATGATGTCGTTACACCGGTGTCGCTACAGGCACTTTGGCTCTATGCTCCAAACACCTCTCCTTTTGTCTCAAAACACCTCAAATGCCTCCAAAGTCACCAGCAAGCATCTCCAAAACCTGATATAGACATATGTAATGCAATGCAACCTAAATGCACTCTAAATGAGTCTTAATGATCAAAATAGAAGCTAAAACAAAGCTTAAAACCATGTAAATACACAAGATATCAACTCCCCCACACTAGTCCTTTACTTGTCCTCAAGTAAACTTTTCAAAAACTCAAAGAGGAGAGATAATAAAATGGGATCTTAAAGCCAAAAGAAACACTCATAACACTCAACTTGACATCCTAAAGAAACATAGCAAATAGCATGAGCACACTCTCTTATTATACTCTAGCTTCTCTAGGCCTATCAATACTCTTATGTCTCTACACAAGTTGCATAGCTCATCAACCAACAAGTCCTCTTAACCAGCCCTCACATTGATTCACACACACACACACACAAAGTGAATTCTCACAAATGGGCACATGATCTCAATCATTTGGCTAGGCAAGCAAATGGTCTAATGTGAATGAAGAGGAGGGTTTAAATGCATCATTTTAAGGTGGTTATCACTCAAGAACAAGGAGCTTGATCATTATGCAAAATTTATCTAAGACTAGAAGCAATTTATGCATACATAAATTCATTCTCATCATTCTACCCTTTTCCTAAGTGATTGCAAGTTCTACCCTTTTCATCCTCAACCACATAACCAAAATAACACCCTCTCACATCACTCACCCAATGAACAATTCTCTTTTTCTTTTGACTCAACCAACTAGGGACTTTCTATTCACTTTTCACATTTCTATGCTCTAACTCTTTTTATTTTTCTTTCCCCACTATCTTATTGAATCTTTTTTTTTTTCTTTTTTTTTTCTTTTTTTTTTAGGGGGAAGGTCTCAAACAATACAATCTAGAGCTTTCTTTTCTTTCTATTCTAGGTCCCTAGGGCTTTTCTTTTCTCATGACACTTTTTTTGTTCATCTTTCTCATCTTTCTCACTTCCCAAATCCAAGATATTATCATTTAGAACATTTAGCACACATAACCCCACTCACCATCCTAGATGCTAGCTCAAAATAGGTTCCTATGCTAGCAAGAGATGAGAACAAATCTATGTCGCCTCCAATACTCTCAAGATTTTGCACATGACAAGCTATCAAAAGAGGCCTCACTCATGCAAATAAATGTTTGGTCTCAAAGAATGGTTAGGGTTCAAGGGTGGGAGTGCCATTTGGGTTAACAAAGAGTGGTAAAATGGAATAAGATAACCCAAATGTGTATGAGATCCATGACTAAGTATGCAAGTGCCCATATGCAAGAGAGATTAAGTTCATTAAGCCAAAGTTCAGATTGGAGCTGGTTTCAAGAACAATGCCAATATCAAGCAAGCAAACATGTTTCAAGAAGAGTTTCCAAGGCTCGAAGCATGCAAGGTTTTAAAGAGATGCTTAAGCTACTTGATATGTTTAACTAGGGTGTCAATTTTAGTGCAAGACAAATGTTCTTTACAAGGTTTGCTCCCAATGCACGAATGAAATTATATGCTTCTAGACTCAATCTTAAAAGTGCAACTGATGCAACTACATGATTCTTATTGTGATTTTCAAAATTTTCAATTTTTTTTTTTTATATGCATATAACTATCTACAATGCATGCTCATGACATAAAAAACAAAAATCATCAGCAACTTGTACCTCCCCCACACTTAATTCACACAGTCTCTGTGTTGTTAAGTGGAGAAAGATATCCAAAAGAAAATACGAAATGCAATGGAAGATAATATATACAAGGAAAGGTGAAGGAGTACCTCTTTTGGAGTATTGGAAGAGGTAGTGGTGCCTGAGGAGCAATGTCTGGCCGCCTTCTTCCTTGGCCCAAGGGTTTTTTGAAATTAAAATCCTACTGATATGTACAGGGATAATCATGGGACTTCCTCCCAAGTGAGCTTGTTTTAAGTCTCTAGCTTGACTTTCTCCCTTTGGCTAGTGAGAAGGAGGGTCCTTTCCACCTTCAAGAGTGATGGTAAGGACGTGGGAGAGAAGCTCTTGAAGCTTGATTGGATCATTTTGGAGCTGAGGAGTGATGATGGCTCTTGCACTTGAGAATGGCGTAGACCTTCCCTTGCACTTGATCTTATACTCAATGACTCCATCCTTGAGCTTCATTGGGTGGAGAATGAGAGTGTGAGGAGTCTTATGAAGAGGTGGAGGATGAGGTTCTTTCACTATCTTTTTCTTGTCATGAACAAGCTTTATGGCTCTACTCACCTCCTCCTTTTTAGCACTTTTCAAGTGCTCATCACACAACTTTTTGGAGGACTCTCCAGCAAGACATTCTTTCTCAATACCAACCACTTCAGCCTTGGTCTTTTCAATGGATGGTGCATCACAAGTGATTGTTCCACAATACCCAACATCCATTGGAGAATTGATTGGGTAAGAGACAGCCTTGTTCACATTGAGGAGTGTGACCTTCTTGTTTGGGAAGTCAATACATGCTCCAACTGTTGTGAGAAATGGAGTGCCAAGAATCAAAGGGACTCTCTTCTCAGTTGACATCTTCAGAACAGTGAGATCTATAGGAATGGTGCATGCTCCAATCTTCAAAGGGAAGTCCTTTGATGAGGCCAATGGGAGTTGTAGAAGATGAATTCCCCAAACATGAGAGAAGATGTGTTTGACTCCATGCTTTCAATACCAAGACTCTTCACCATTTCCATTGAGATTACATTGACACTTGCACCACTATCCACAAGAGCATCATTCATGGTGAGTTTACCAAGGGAGCAAGATAATGTGAACTTCCCTTGAGACTCTAGCTTAGGGAGAAACTTTGGAGGGACTGGTGGATTAATCTTCAAAATCGAGATGTCCAAAAGCTCTGCTACTTCAGCTTGGTGATCTAGAATGTCTTTGATGAGCATCATCTGAACATGAGCAGCTTGCATATTGTTGATCTCTGGTAGCCTTATCCCAACATCACTAAGATCTTTCCTGAACTTGGAGACCACCTTCTTCTGAGCTTTGGTGAGAACCCTTTGTGGAAAAAGGGAGCTTGTCATATGGTGACAGCTCAACCTCAGTGGCTTCCTCTAGCTTAACCTCTTTCAGCTTGTTGTCAGCTCTCTTCTCAACTTGTTTCTCAGCCTTATGCTCAGCTCTTTGCAGATTTGTTGCTTCAACTTTCCTGGCAGCGTCCGTCACAATCTGTGCTTCAGCTGTGGCCACAACAAATCTCTCAACTTCTCCAAACTCAGTTTCAAACACCATTCTTTCAATCTCATCCTCCTCTTTCTCATGATCACTCAGCTCAATCTTTGAAGAAGTAGTAGAGATGACAACATTGCAAAACTCCTTGGGATTCTTTTCTGGTTTTCCTGGTAGAATCCCTATTGGAAGCTTGGAGGTTGAAGCCATAGAGGCCAACTGAGTCTCTAAGATCTTGACAGTGGAAGCAAGGTGTGAGAGTTTGTTGTTGAGGTCAGTGTAGTTCTCATCAATCTTGGTGTGGATATACTTCAACTCATCCCCAATGTTCTTAGCATTTCGAGCTTGAGCTTCTAGTATTTGCTGGAACATTGATTCCACACTTGTGTCTTGAGCTTGAGAAGAACTTCCTTGAGCTTGAGGAGACTGGTTGGCTTGGTAACCTCCTGGTTGGTTGTTGTAGAGGGGCCTTTGCTGGTAGTTGTTTTGGTATTGAAAGTTGGGTTCTTTCCTATACCATGTGCCATTAGCATTGATGAAGCACAACTCCTCTTGGCCTTCTAAACCATCAACCTCCTTGATCCTTGCAGGCTGCATTTGTTTTTGGTCCCCAACATAAGTTCATCTGCCCTTGCTTATCCTTCTCTTTGATAAGCATGTCTAGCTTCTCATGGAGAGACTTAATCTCCTTCCTTGTGGTCTGATCCTCTCCTCCACTACCTCTGTTGCTTCTATCATGCTCATCACTATAGACTGAATCACTCTTAGCCTATATTCTCCACCAGTTTTTCTGCATCCTCTTTAGTTCTGCCCAAGAAAAAACCATTGCTAGCTGTGTCTAATCTGCTCCTGAACTCTGGAAGAGCACCTCTGTAGAAGGTACTAAGCAAACTCTCCTTGGTAAAGCCATGATGTGGGCATTGAGACCAATAGCCCTTGAACCTCTCCCATGCTTCACTAAAGCCCTCTAGGTTCTTCTGCTGAAAGCTAGAGATCTCATTTCTGATCTTGGCTGTCCTTGAGGTAGAGAAGAACTTCTCTAGGAATGCCCTCGTGCACTCATTCCAAGTGGTGATAGAGTCACTTGAAAGAGTCTTCTCCCATTGGTGTGCTTTGTCCCCTAGAGAGAAAGGGAACAACCTGAGCTTGAAGGCATCTTCAGAGACTCCATTGGTCTTGGACAAACCACAATACTTGTCAAACTGATCCAAGTGATCCAATGGATCCTCCACAGCCAAGCCATGAAACTTGTTGTTCTCTATCACATTGAGCAGTCCTGACTTGATCTCAAAGTTGTTGTTCTCCACAGCTGGTGCTCTGATTCCCAACCTATGACCATGAATGTGAGGTTGATCATAGGCTCCAATGGCTCTAGCTTGGCGTTGTGGATGCTGTGGCCTAAGTTTTGCAGCTCCTTGGGCCACTCCATCGTGAGGCTGATGCTGATTGTGCTCCATCTCAAACTCAATCTCTGAAAATGAGCCTGTTGCTCTTCTTCTCTTCTCTTTCTTGCTATCTCCCTCTCAAGTGCAGCTATATCTTCAACAATTGGAACTAGGCTTGATGAACCTCTGCTCCTCAAGTTCATACACCTGAAAACAAAGGGAGGTGAAGAAAGAGAATCAGTAACAAAAGAAAATAAAAATGACTTAGTCTCAAGCAAGTGACTAAATCCCAATGTTAAAATCAAACTAGGACTGGCAACGGCGCCAATTTGACAAAGGGCCTTTTCAAGGGTCCTAATATTCAAATCAAAAGTAGTACTTAAGATGTCAATCCATTCCTAGATGATCTCAATGCAAAGGGAATGCAAGTCCATGCTAAATCTAAGTGCAATCAGGTTTCAAAAGTGATTATGAAATATAACTATTCTAGAAATGCAATAAATGATCAAGCTTTCTCAATATGAAGCAAGAGGACTCATGGGGCTAGGAATTTGATCTTGGGTGATGTAGATCCAATCTAAGGGTGGCAAGCTATCAATTAAACACTTTCCTTATGCTTAGACACAATACTAAACAAGCTCTATCTCTAGATGAATGTTCTTTTGCTAAAGCAACTCAAGCATCTAATATCTTAGGTTGAATGTTACTAAAGCAAACATGGAGAACAAGTCTAATAGCAATCTTAACTTCTTTAACAACTAATCTCTTAGGTAAAGCAAGGTAAAAGCATTGAGGAGTTGGTTCAAGCATTTCATCATACACCTTGAGGGCAGAAAATGCCTAAGGATCTATTTTGATATGATCAAGATCAAAATAGCATTATGAACCCTCAACAAGCAAGGAAACAAGTAAATCTAACACTAAACACCCTAGATCTTCACTAATCACCCTTAATCACCCTAGCCCATGAATCCTAGATTAGTCTACTCACTAATAGACATGATTAACCCCAAAACCATGGATGATTCAAGGCTAAACATGATTAGAGAGCAAGATAATCACACAAAGACAATAAATAAGAAGAAAAGAAACTAAAGATTCAATCTTTCTTAAAGAGGTCTATGTGTTCTTGAGAGAAAACAAGATAAGTCCCAAAATTAGGTCTAGAGGGTATTTATAGAAGCCTAAAAGTCGAGTTGGGCCAACCCAACAAACCTGGGCCGACCCAATAAAAAGCAGTCCTTTTCGCCCGTAGCGACTTGGTTATCCCGCTACACGTAGGTCGCTACAAATCTGGGAAAACCGTAGCGACATGCTCTGGTCGCTACAGTGGTCGCTACAGACACTCGTGAGGTCTCGTAGCGATGTGGTGAGGTCGCTACGCACAGGTCGCTACAAACACTTGGTCGATTTCAGCAATTCTCCTCTTCTTCTGTAGCGACCGAGCGTGGTCGCTACGCACGTCGCTACGCTGGCTCGTGAGGCTCTGTAGCGATGTGGGGAAGCCGCTACGCTTGGGCCGCTACGACTACTTAGCCATATTCAGCATCGTTCTTCACTCCTTCGTAGCGACCAGGTAGGGTCGCTACACACGTCGCTACGCTGACTCGTGAGACTGTATAGCGACTTGATGATGTCGTTACACCGGTGTCGCTACAGGCACTTTGGCTCTATGCTCCAAACACCTCTCCTTTTGTCTCAAAACACCTCAAATGCCTCCAAAGTCACCAGCAAGCATCTCCAAAACCTGATATAGACATATGTAATGCAATGCAACCTAAATGCACTCTAAATGAGTCTTAATGATCAAAATAGAAGCTAAAACAAAGCTTAAAACCATGTAAATACACAAGATATCACCTTTATATCCATCTTTTGTTGTTCCTGAGTGGCTAGCTCATCTTTAGCTAGTTCCAACCCTGCACCTTAGCCTTTATTCCACCTCCATGCATTTGTTTTTCAGTGTTATATGTGCAGATATGTGCAAAAAGGTAGGAGAAGAAAGGATCGACGCAGCATCTTACTCGTTACTGCTGCAAGTGTCAATCATACAGGGAGAACAAGCATATTAAGGGAACAGTCACTCTCTAACCAAACACTTGCGCAAGAACAGAAGTGGAGAACAAGAAGGATACAATTCAAAATCACCAGTGGCATCCTTATATCATATGTTACCTCCTTCTTCGTCACCCCACCATCTATTTATGTACTAGTATCAAAAAAAAAGAAAAAAAAGAAAAGAAAAAAAAAAGAAAAAAAAATCCATATTTTGTTTTATTTAGTATTTGGTGATGGAGAAGGGGAAGAATTCAGGAAACATGAGCCACTGGAAAGGTTGAGCAGAAGAGTGGATATCAATATGAAGGATTGATGAACATACAGATGAGCAGAGTAGTCTGATGACTAATCCGGGGCAGAACAGAGCAGTCGTTCCAGGGAGAGCAAAAACGAGTAGGGGCTGTGGACATCAATGGATCCGTCATCTCTTGCAGTTTTGCGCGATATCCTGCATCCACCTCAAAAATTGGTAACCCTTAAACACTTGAAACTCCACCATTGAAACACTTAAATAGCCTGTTCCACACCTATACCGTCTACTCTGAATAGTGCCTGTGATGAGAAGCTCACGCAACTCTTAAATGAATGTAGGGAGTTCTGTCTCGATAATGTTGCTTTTTCAGGTTTGAGATGTAGAGTATGGAGCCGATTTTTGAACAGCAGTCAGTGGGGTTCTGGTAAGGGTGTGTTGTCCTAGTTTACTGCTTGTATGGTTCAGAGATTAGTGGTTAAGGTATGGTTGCTGAGAATATGAGAGTTCCCACACTTTCAAACTTTTCTTCCTGTTCTTGATACTTGGTCTTGTTCGAGGACAAACAAGGATCTAAGTCTGGGGGAATTGATATATGGTGTTTTATACATCATTGTATATATATTTTCTAATTGGTTTTCAAGTCTTTATCGAGTCTTTCTAGTCTTTTTCGAGTCATTACAGGTCTGGAGTTGCACTGGATAGGAGATGGACCTGTTGGAGCAAAAGAGGCAGAAAACAGTGCACTTTGGCGATTTTCACGCAGAACAGTCTGATGACTGTTCCCGATCGAGCAGAACACCCAAGTGATTGTTCCAGCGGCATAGATTTTTAAGAAAACTACACTTATTTCGGGATTTGCCCTAATTATCCTATTTTCTCCCCCAGCCGCCTGTGGCTTTCACATAACTTCTTTTTCTATTTTTCCTATCATTCTACGCTTCTTTTGAGACCAGAAACCAGACCCTAGAGTGGGAGACTTGAGATTTTGCTACTTTGTAAAGGGAGAAGGCCATCTCTCTCACCATAGAGAAGAACCCCCTGAACCCTATTACTTTATTCCAGTCATATTTCATGTTGCTTTATATCTATGTCTCTGTGTTTTCTTGCTTCATGTCTGAGTAGTCGATTTGCTTAGTCTAGGGTGTTAGGGTGTTAGATTCGTGAGCTTGACATAAATAAGTTATAAATCGGTTGTCTTCATTCACTGTTGTTCTTAAGGCTTGCAGTAAACTAGCTACTTATTGCCTGATTCTAAGTTTAATCTATTCATCAAAAGTGTTATAGGTTGCTAGACATAACTTGAATGAGCATCATATCCCTAACCAGCGAAAGTAGATGTTAAGGTATTTTGTGAAAAGATCGGACTTGATCTTAATGTTTGTCATCGCGTCTCAGTCCAAACAACAGTTTAGGTACTGAGATCGATTGACAAAAGGTGAAGCACCACGACAGTGGGCTGATATATCTTAAGTGATCCGAGTTCTAGACTGTTCTTTAATGGAACTTGAATAATTGTTTGGCTCACACTTGTTTAACACCCAATCAAACCACCCTAGGCTAGCATTCTCTTTAGACTGAATTTACTTTTACTTTATTTTATTTTCTGTTCGTTACAACCAAATCAAACTCAAAACCCCATCATTGTTTTAGCTAGATATTGATCCTATAAAAATAAAGTGTGATAGTTGGTCTCTGTGGATTCGATCCTAAAGTTCTACATCGACATACCATTCGATTGTGGTAGTGTGCACATTAGGTTAATTGGTGTGCGTGTACACGAATATCAGTAACGTTCTTCATCATGCCAGGGACGCTTTCACTTTTACCCCAAATCGTCTCACAGCAGAATTGAAATGCCTCGAGTGGGCTTTGCAAAGTATGAAGGATCTTGGATATCAGGAAATTATTATTGGCTCTGATCTGAAGGACCTCATTGCGGCGGTGAAGAAAGGTGTAAAGTGGCCTAGGTATCGTTTGAGCCTTGGTCATATAAAGAAACTTTGTGCTCATTTCCCTGCTGTAGCTTTTGAGATGGAATCTTCATCTTCAAATCAAGTTGCTAGAGCGATCTCAAAGAGTGTACTAAAAGATGGATGGTTCCAATCATATCTGGCGCTAGGAGGACCTTCTTGGCTGCATCAACTCATCAATGAAGAAGCTTCTTTACTTAGCTCATAGATCTTTATTTTTAAGGTTGAGCTTGTAACTCTTCTTTGTTGTAACAAACCTTTCCTATTGGGATTACAATTTGCAGACGTTAAAAAAATGTAATATATGGATTATTACCATATTTTTATAAGTTTGTCAAAAATATAAATCAACATTAAATGAAATTATCCATGTCATATTTTTTCGGAAGTCATGTCATTAATTTCAGTAGTCATGTCGTATTTTATTTGTGAAATTGATTATAGAGATGACATGTGGCAAAATCACTTCGCAAATATAATCTAGGGATTGATTACAACTCTGTATTTAGAAAAATAAATTTCCATGCAAAAGACTAATCTAATTTTACATATTAAAGATCAAATTTCTAGAAGTTTCCCATTTAAGAAGAAAAACTAATTTCATGTCAGGCCATAACCTAGATTTTTCTTCCAATTGGGAACAATTCTTTTAAGTTTGCATTCGTCCAGTGAATCAGGTTCGTTTGGGCTTTATCCCCTGTTATGTTCTTTTTGTCCTCAATATCTGTGTTCAGTCATATTGTTAGCAAGAGCTTTGTCTTGAAGGTGGCTTCACTGGGAGCAGCAGCTAAGCTGCTAATCATTGTTCATTCACTAATTCTTGGTGTTGGCTGGCTAACCTTGGTGACCCACATTGGTTTCTCTTCTGTAGTATGTTGTCCTCCCATATTTACTACTTGTTTTGAGTGATTTCATTGCAAGAAATTTTGTTTGGAAGATTACAAACTCTTTGGTTTTTATTAGTTCTGTCAAACGGATCAGAAATGGTACTGGACCACCTCCATTTGTAAAGCAAAAATCATACTCCGATGTTGTTAATCTCCGATGTTGGATCATTGAATATGCTCTGCAAGATACAAGGCTTCATTTCACTTTTTACCAATATTAGAGAACTTCTCCACGACTTTAGTTGTTTATATGTTATACACTTACTACTATTATCATGTGTATTTCCGTGTACAAGCTATTCTAACTAGGCCTAATTCTAAGAGTGGATCTTTTAGCCGGTCTAGCTTAGTTATCATCTTTTTGTGAACACTTTAAAAGGTTGCAATGATACTCACCATAGTAAATATGTCAACTCAATGAGAAAATGCATTGTTACAAATCTGACAGTTATAATTCATTAATTCATGCAGATAGATTCCCATTAAATGTAGCTTGACTTTAAAAATTAAGAAAAGTTTGCACATAGACTTTTAGTTTTGAAATTCCACAACAACCACTGGGGGATAGAAGAAAACAAGTCAAAGAACCCTATAGATTACATCCTCTAATAAGCCCAAACTCATTAGTGAGAGGTCTCTGCTTAATACACCAAACTAAAAATCTAGAGAAGAGCACTGAAGAATCTTAAGTCAAAAACGCAGCAGGAGAACGATCAATGTCAGATTCACTCACTCGATCATCAGTTTGAAACCTCGGCGTCAGACTCGCTGTCGCTTCCAACTTCTTCATCATCATCTTCACCTTCAAAATCCTCATCTTCTTCTTCATCGTCCTCTCCTGGGAGAGAAGTGAAGAGATCTCCGATTTGGTCAGCAGTGTTGTTTGTGTAGTAACCTTGGGCCGCGTTAGTGTTTGGCTCATGGGGAAGGGACACAGGTCGTGCGGACACGGGTGGTGCCTGAATAACAACAGGCCTGTTGGGCCCATATCTAGCCTTTGGATCTTCCGCTGAGCCACCACCGAATGAGATGTTAGACGCTTGTGTTGTCATGGAGATCCCGAGTCTCTCCCTTCTTTGATTCTGCATCTGCTGCTGCTGCTGAGGTTCCTCCTGACCTGCTTCAAAAGTCCCTACCATCACCTGAACAGGACCAGCGGCTGTAAAGACACCGGAGAGTCCACCACCAAAGACGCTACCATCTGGTGCAGCAAGAGACACACTCATCCCTCCAGCTCTGCTTCGGATACCTCCAGTCTCGCTTGTTATAAACGAACCCGTTAGAGAAAGAATGTCAAAATGACCCTGAGACCTCACCAAAAAAATTGTTAACTATTAAGTTTAGTAAAAAAGAAAAAACTTCAAAAGGAATCCAAGAGAGGGAGAGATGGAGCAGACCTCATAAGTGAGTGTATCAGCAGATGTCAAAGATTGACGAAGTGTAACACTGGAAACAGGACCGCTTGCTGAAAGAATGCAGATAGCACGAGAGCCTTGTTGAGAGAAGAATGTCATTATCTTCATCGTCACATCCTGTTATGAAATCAGTGACCAAAAAGTGTTACAGATCTCGGAGAATCAGTAATTAATGGTCTAAAATTGTCATTAGTTTATACCTAGAGCATTCTTTGTATCCATGTATATATTGTGCAATCACTAAACTAATGAAATATCCAATTCTCTAAACCCATTTATGGTATCAGAGTTGTTACTACTAATCTAAAGCTTGATGAATCATCTCATAATGATTATCTGTTAATAGTAAGGTCACTAACCCGACTTGATGCTTATAGATATTTGAGCAAATGACAAGCAAAGAGACATACCTCGCCGACATTTACTGTAAGCATATGAGGGGTAAGACTTGAACCGGCAACTTGTGAAGTTCCTTCAACCACAAAGCAAAACATCAAACGAATCAGGAATAACAATTAAAGGTATAAAATTGAAATCTGACAAAATTGCTAGAACCAAAACAGCAAACATCCCACGTCAAAACCCTTATGCAACAAGATTTAGTACTACAAATTCCTCCGTGGAACACGCACGAATCTTAATCACATTGATTATGCCACACTCATAAAAGAATTTATGTAATTAGTTTACAGGACAGTAAACGACAGTAAACCTTCATTTGCTTTATTTAAACAAAACCTTTTTGTCCTTATTCAAACCCCCTTATTTTTTGCAAGTCAAACCAAAAGACAAAGAGATCCGGTACGGCATAAAGATCTATTAGAAGCGGCCACGTATTGATTCCAACAGAGACCTAGAAATGTACAACGATTCTTTAAAACACAACATAAGTGAGAGAATAGACATTACCAGCAGAACTGTTGTTCAACTCGAACATCCGAGGATTCCTGGGCCAGTTCGAGTTGTTGCTGGGCGGGTCTGCACGTGTTTGACCGCGTTCTCTTCCTCTTCCGCGCCCTCTTCCTCCGCGTTCTCGAGGAGGAAACACAGTCGTCAACGGGACAAAGGAGGAGATTGGCATCGGAGAAAGAGTCACGGGTGAGCCGTCCGGATTATATTTTCTCGGTCTTCCTCTCTTCTTCATCATCAACCCCGAGGAAGAACTCCCCACCGGTATTGTTAAGCTGAGAGGAGGAGCAGCGTTCTCATAGGCTGTAGCAATCACGGCGGAGGCAGATGCGGATGCGGCGTTGGTGTTGGGTAAGGACCGTGGTGGGCCCATCTGGTGGACCCCACCAGTGGTAGTAGGAGGAGGAGCTGCATGTTGTTTAGGACCAACACTGGTTATGTTGTTATTGTTGTTGTTGCTGGTTCCTTCTCTCTCCTCCATTAGATTCCGACAAGTAAGGAGGACACTCGAATCTTGCTGATCACGACAGGTTCAAGCGTCTGACTTTAAAAGTACAGACAAGAGATAGAAAGAGGAAAGAGATCCAGAACGGTCGTAATATTCAGAAGAGTGAAAAAAAAGAGAAAGATGAAGTCTTGCAAAGTGATATTAAGTAAAACTTAGTGAAGAGAAAAATCAAAGCTTTTCCACGGCGGAATCTTAATTTCAGATGAGAATAATTACCAGCAAAATAAAATGGGATTTTTTTTTCTTTTTTCTTTTCTACTGGTGGGTTAAGTTTGGGAGAGATTTATTTAAAGATGTTGATAAATTAGGGTTTTCATAAGTTAATGGAAATATATATGTGTAAAATGGGAAATAAATAATTCAAAGGATTTTTTTGGTCAAGTTCAAAGGAGTTTTAGTACATTGTATATTGACTTTTAAATTCAAAGTTGGGAAAAAGGAAAGAAAATACCAGAAATAAAAAAAAGATATAAAAGTGTATTAAATTGGTAATAATTGCTTTACTATTTAAAAAAAATCAAAAATTTTTCTCTACTTCTAACATTCTTGGAATTTGGGATACAGCAGCTGGATTAATTTGTTAAAATGGATTTTATGTTGAGATTTTATTTTGACTTTATTTTGAGATTTTCATCTTATTAAATTGAGAAATAGTTCGAGTCATACGCTACCTACAATAAAACCTCTATAAATTAATAATGTTAGGACTTTGAAATTTTATTAATTTATAGAGATATTAATTTACAAAAGTTTCTTAATTTAGATTTTTTGTTATTTGTGAAATTTTTTATTTATAAAATAAGAAAATATTTCATTTTACCGTATTTACATTATTTCAATTTTTAGAAACTTGACATGAATGGTATATATTTATTTTAAGATATAATTTTACTAAATATTAACAAAATATGTAAAAATATTAAGAAAATAGAGGTATTTTCATTTTGAATTTAAAACCAACAATATCATGTTGAGTTTGTACTTATATATATATATATATATATATATATTATTAATTTATGATTTTAACGGGACTATATATTTACATGGCAATCTTAAAAATATTATTATCTTATTATTTTATCAATTTTTGTCATATTTTCCACCGGTCCAAGTTGGGACCGGCAAAAATTATTAATTTATAGAGATTATTAATTTACCGATTATTAATTTATAGAGGTTCTACTGTACTTATTTTTTTCCCTAATCTAACCAGACTGACTATACCCAAAGCACTTTAAAAATCAACAATTTTTCTTAACATCTAATTAATTATGTTATTGCAACGCTCAAAATATTACATAGACGATTGTACAGCCGATAATTCTACCATCATGAGAATACACATCAGACTGGATCACTCTGAACCGTATTATAAAACCTATATTCGATGATACACCAGCATTATACTGAAGATTTTTTGTAACCATTTTTCTTCATAATCTGTATAATGTTTTAGTTTTCTGAGATTTGAAACCTTAGACCTCCTATATAGAAACACTAATGAATTATTAGTTAAACAACTGGATTAAGGAGGCTTCCAATGATTCGCTATTTTAAAACGTAAAATTTATTTATTTTAAAATTATATCTAAAAGAGATAAAGTTAGGTATTTATAAATTATATGTTTTAATATTTAACTAGATTATGATCTACGCTTTGAAATAGCAGATTTAACTTTGAGTAAAAATGTTAGTTGGTATTGAGTATTATTTTTTGAATTTTAATCTACATATGTTATATAATAGTTATATACTTATATATGAGTATATAGTTTTATCTAGTGTTTTCATACTTAATCTATACACGCAGTTGAATTGATAAACTTGGTTAACCATATATAATCTAGTTTGTTAATGAAAAAAAACTTTGTTAATTAAAAACCTGATAAAACCTGATAAATTATAAGAACATCGCCATTTATATTTCAAATGTAAAAACCTGACAGTTTGACAAATCTTATTATTAAGCATGTAACTATGCTTTCATCCGTTTTTTGTCATGATGAAATTAGATTGTCAGCAAACTATTTTGAAAGACAACACACCTTCATCGCCGAATAAATTAAAACAATATTAGTTTCAAACATAATGAATAAATCTTTGTGATATCAATCAAGGGTTCAAAAATTTATGAGTTTTATATTGATTATGAATGAAATATTAATTAACTTTATAACTAGTTGATGGCTCACACCTCGTGAGGACTAATCTATATATACCTAAATTATTTTATTCTATTGTTTATTTTTATAAAAGGTTAAGTTATTAAATTAGGTAAATTTTAAATTGATATTATAAATTATAAAACTTCAATATTCGTATTAGTAGTAAATGTATTAAATTATATTCTTTTATTTCATTGTTTTGTTTATGAGATGTAGATGTTGGTGAAAATTGTTTTTTAATGAATATGTAAAATTTATTCAACCAAAACTTTGGTTACATCAAGTGCATCAGTTTTTGATTACATAGAACGCTAAAAAACACAGACCCCTCCATTAGCATCCCACCTTAAGAAGTAACTTGCATTCTTGACCCAAAATGTTTTTTATAGTAATAATCAAATTAGGAAACTTAGATTTGAAAGTAAAAACTTATTTATTATATATACTTACCGTATTTGTGCACCGAAGAGAAATCGAATAGCACTGAAAGACGATTATTAACAATCACAATCCATACTGATACAACATCAACCAAATAACAATAGTCAAAAACATTTATACTCTCTACAATTTAGATTTTAAAAAAGCTGTGAGACAAAAACAAAAATAATGAATTACGCAATATTACCTATCTATTCTCTTAGATTATATTCATATTATGTTTATTATTTGTTAATTTTTAGTGTTATTTAACGTTTTTATGCTTCTATGTTTTTAATATTTTAAGTTAATTTTTATTTTTAATTTTACATAATATTTAGTATTTTGATTTTATAAATACTATTTTGGTAATATTTGTGATTTTATGGATAAATTAATTAATAGCACAAATTCATTTGCGATTTTAATGTCTGTCATGTAAAAAATACAGATTAATTTATTTTAGGTGAGGAATATGATTGTTTAGTACTAAATATAAAAAAAAATATTTAACTTAAGTATATTTTTTTAACTTAAGTATATTTAACTTAAGTATATATTTTATAATATTTACAATATTTAACTTAAGTATATTTAACTTAAGTATATATTTTATATTTTTACGACATATTTTCAATTGTGTTTTACATTTATTCTTAATTTTAATATTGTAATAATCATTTCAATTATATTTCCAATAAAAATCAGAGAAAACTGGCTATAATAGTTATGAAAATATTAAACTAAATATAATATAAATGTAAATATTATATTATCGGTAGATACTTTTAATATCAATTTTAATAATTAAGAGTCCAAAATATCGTGATAAGCTTATATATATATATATTGAAAAAGCTAACGTTTATTAATTATCTTAAATATTATGATAAATATATATATATATATATATATATATATATATATATATACACACACATAAATAAAAAATTAAATCATAATTCAAATTAAAATAATTATTCATTCTAAAATTATAGAGAACATTATAAATAAGCCAAAACAATTCATAAATAATAGTATATATAGTTTAGATTTGATTTATTTTAATAAATCTAACAGTCAACATAGCTAATTAGTTATTATCTATATATTAGTGAAACTATTAATTACATAATTTGAAAAAAAAATTGGTTGATTGTATCAATATATCGATTTTCATATATGAAGGAGCATATTCCGTTTGTTTTATGTATTAGATAGTTTTAAAAGATCATATATTTTGGTTACTATGATGAAAGCTTAATCCCCTACATATCAATAGATAAATATTTAAAATTATGAGTTAAATTTATATTAATTAAAAATAATGATATTAAGGTGTCACTTAATTAGGATATCAATTTGGCTTATACCTGACATCATAAGAATCAATTGAAAAGTTACTATGTCCAAAATCCAATTTCTAAGTAAACTTATATTAGCCCAAACATAATGAATATGATATGATAAACTTAAGAGTTTTCCTAGGGGGGACCAAAACAACTCTAAACTTAATATTCAACAATCTTATTAAATTAATACTCGGTGTTCTCGTTAAATGGGACATTCTTTAAATAGCTCGAGGTTGAATTATATTGTGATCCAACATAATATTTTTTTTTAAGTGTAGGATATATTTTTAATGTTTATTACTTAAACATCAATTTAAATCAAAGTTTGATCTATATTAAGGCCTAAGTATTGCATGTTTTTTCTATAAATTGGAAAGTAATTATTTTTTAGGTGTTTATTTTTTTAATAGCAAGAAGAGACACATCTATTCGAAATTCTTTTGTTAATTAAATTGCTTTTTATTAACAAATAAATTATATATAAAATATTTTTTTTCTCACAATACAACTCTTTAAAACTTAAATTGTGACATTTATATAGAAGATTAAGAAAATTCTTTGGCATATGCCTAAATGTTTTTTTCTAGTTTAGAAACATATTAATAATGACATTTTCGTAGTAGTTAATAATATATTATGTTAACCTAACTTTCATATATACAAAGTATCGGTTGCAAACAAATAATACTATCATCTTTCGATATTTGGACCGTTAGTACAATAACAGTCGGGCTGTAAAATTTATGTTGTGTTAGTGCGTTCCAACCAAACTATATTTCAAATTATAAGCCTAGTTCAATTTGTAATATTTTAGTTTTCCATCTTATGTTGTCAAAACGAAAGTAAAGTTCTGATATTCTGAAGATTAGTGTAACTTCAAAATCAAAAATATATAAATTTTATTTACTGATAAATTAGTAAAATAAAATATTCAAATGTATCAGTCCAACATATAAATGATTATATAAACAATAAAAATTGTATACATATAAAAAAATTCGATCATATATAGTTTTAATTTTTTTTGACAAAGGGCTTGATCACATATAAATCTTAAATTTGCCAATACAATATGTTTAATATTTGAATAATATAATTCAATCCGCGCAAAAATCCTCCTAGTCATGTTATTATAAGACAAAAAAAGCAAATGGCATAACATATTTTTGTCTATGTTGAAGCTTATCTATGTTGTTATAATATAAGGATAAACACGCATTCATATTATTAGCTACCGATAGATGAGACTTGAGTTTATTTGTTAGTACATCAATTATTTAAAATCTGTCAGTATTTGTAAATGAATTAAGAATCATAGAATTGAGTTTATTAGTAAGTATGTTTCTTTTCTAGCGTATAAATGATTTGCTTGGCAGAAATTTAGGTGAATTAATGATTGCATAAATAATTTTTTTTTGTAAAATTTTGTTTTTTGCCAAAAGATTGCATATATAGTTGTTTAAATTTTGTCATAAATAGGCTAATTTTTTGGGTGTTTATTTTTTAAAAATAATGTTGTACATATAGTCTTACCATATTTACATTACATATAATGGTTAGTAATTAATTAGATTATAGTTTAGCTGAAATTATATATAGTATAGTTTTTTAATAAATTTTTCATCTAGGCTCAAGTTGTGTCCAACTTTGTGTTTCTATTTTAATAGTACTGGTGATCTAATACAATTACAGTTATGTTGATATGTTAAAAAAATATTTATAGATGTTGTTGAGAGGTAATATGATACGTTGTATATTTATATTCATAAACATTGATATTGAAGAGTTGTTTTAATATCGTCTCAAACTTTAATTTTATTCTAAACCATTATATTGACAAATATTTTACCAAAGTTATTTTTGATCTTCGCGTTGTTATTTATATATTATTACGATTAGAAAAAAATATATACATTTAATGATTTATATCAACGATAATTTAACTAATAATTATAATTGTATGTTGTCAACTAAACAATAGAGGTTTTTGTATTAACTAGGTCTTTTCCCGAGCTACGCCCGGGCTAATTATTTATAAATAGTTGGCTATTATAGTTTATAAATGATATTATAATAATTTTTATTATTTTTGCATTTAAAAATGATTTCTGTTCATAACATATAAATGGATTATAAATACATTATTTAATTTTTAGGAACATATACTTTAAATGATTGCAAATGTAATTTTACATATTAATTTAGTCAAATTTAATATAATTCATCGTAACTCTTGTGTTTTATTTTGTAATTTTATGTCAGTTATTCAATTCGTTAAAATATATATGTTAAACAAATAAAGTGTTTTTGAGGTAATTAACAATTTTCTACAATGTTTATGAAAGGTTGTCAAAGAATTTTTTTATGAAAGAGTATAAAAAAAAACTAATATAAGTTCGATGATAGCACTGGATTTGTTGTCTTTCCCATTTTCTAACACATATTTATAAATCAAAAGAGTATAAATAAAACTTAATAGAAGTTCGACGATAGCACTCGATTTGTTGTCTTTACCATTTTCTAACACATATTTGTAAATCAAGAAGTAGTCATCATCACAAAACGAATGGGTGCTGTTGCAAAAGGTATAGACCTGGTGGTTTTCTAAAAGCTCTTTGTTCAGAAAAAAAAGATTGCCACCATGTGAAGTCAAATTTATGTCTACCTGAATTAATTGACGACTTCACAACGATTATGCTGCAAACATATGCATGCATATATGTATCCATGTTCATAAAATAATCCTGCTGTCCTCCATGATTAGCCAGGAAATTTGTAGAGTGCGTACTTGCATCACAAAAGTTTTCCCTTCTCCAACACCTTGAGAAAACAAAAATAAACCAGGAAAGCTACAGTTTTTCGGAGAACATGTGAAATCTTTTGGCGTAACAGCAGCATCATATCTTTAACATCTGCTTTCCCCATCAAACCAATCTTCCGAGCCAACAGAGATATTTTCCCTTCTGTTATCACTTCAAGCACAATCTGCAACAGAATCTCAGGATTATTCTTGGGGAAAGATACACAGTAACCCTGTCATCGACCTAATTTGATATTTTGCCAATACAATCAGTATGCAACAAACATCTCCATGGAGAAACAACATAGGAAAAGGAACATACATGTTGTTTAATATTCAAAAGTAGTTGGATAGAAATGTTTTTTTTTGTCCATGTTAACATAGCTTCTCTTATTGTCATCATCATGGATGAATAGATTCTTCATCTCCTCCTTCTCGAGGATGATCCTCCTGAAAGAAACGGCGAAAGAAACGGCGGCGGATTGTAATTTTCTATTGCAGAAAGAAACGGCGGCGGTAGACTCTCTGGTGGATTCCATATCGGTAGTAGATGTAGCTGTTTCTGCAGAGTTTAATTAGGGTTTGGATGAAGATAAGATGGAGGCTTTATATAGAAGGGGAAGATGAGTTTGATTAGGGTTTGGATGAAGATAAGATGGAGGCTTTATATAGAAGGGGAAGATGGAACGTAACCATTAAAGCTTAAAGAGTATAATATATTGTTGAAGAGTGGATTAAGGTAACGGTGTAGCGCTGAGAATTTGATCGTTGACGGCGAAGAGGAATAGTCGGAGAGAACAAACTTCACGCTACAGACATTTTGAGATGGGCTTCAATTGAGTCATTTGATAAATGTAAACACAGTCCACACGAAATACCCGTTTTCTCTGAACCAAAGCATATATGACGTGTTAAAATAGAGTCTTCTGATTGGTCTGAATTTCCAATCCGACGTGGCATAGCTTAGAGGCTTTGTTAGTCCTCTTTTAATATAGTAAGATAAAGATATTAAAAGTTCAGAATAAATTAAAAAAGTATAGTTTTTTAGATATTTTAAAACTATAATGGATTTATATTTAAATTATAATATTTAAAGTGGTTATTAATATAAATAATAATCGTATTCACATGTTATAATAAATTATAGTTATAATTATCAAAATTGACCATGATAATATTTGGTATACATTTTTATTTAGACAAAGATAAAACATCGTAGATGAAATACTTATTTAGAAATTATTAAATATATATAGTATTTCTATTTATTCAAGGAATATATATGTTATTTTTATTTATCTGAAATACCTAAAATAGTCCTAATTTCTCGACAGAACCGAATCACTCAATTTTTTTATCCGAAATATTTAAATTTATTTGAGTTATTCGATATTTTATAAGAAAGGTCCAAACATGTAACTTTACATAAATAATTCTAAATTATCTGAAAAAGAGGAACAATCAAAAACCAAAGAACTCAAAATTTTATCGAGTTTCTAACATTGGTATCTATATCAAACCGAAAACCAAATATTCAAACCAAAACCAAACTCAACTTCATAAATAGCATAATGGTTCATGTATCTCTTAAATGAATAAATTAATAAATAAATAAATAAAACGAAAACATAGCTAGTAGAAGGCTTGGGAGTTGACGCATATATACGCTGCTATAAGAACTGATTTCATAACATTGTTACATGATCATAATCTAAGTACATATATACTGTGGTAACGAAATAAAATTGTTTCACCAACTGTTTTGTTTCTCTTTGAATAAAAAATTACATTGTTTGTAAAAAAGCAAAACTACAAGTATGATGGGTTTACAAGTAACTAATAATCATATTGTAACAATTAGAAGTCCTTTAAATCATCTAATCCGTGGTATGAATAAGATTTCTCTCTTCTAAATGTATATATTGATCTCTCTGCTCCTAGATCAAAGATTATGGCTTACTTTCCTCCACCCTCCATATCTCTCCTTATAATCTCCAGCACCATCTCGTTCCATGTGTCTACCGGCCCCGGCATGCACCAGTGCAAGCAGTCTTGTGGGGGAGGCTGACCGTCCGGTCCACGTTTCGTGATCTTCTTCGGATCAGGACTTCTATAAGGACCAGGATGACCATCATGGCGATACCCGAAAGCCTCGGTGATATCCATTAGCTTCATCTTCTTCGTTCTATTCCCGAGCTTATCATCCGCCACAGCCCGTTGAAACCCTCCTGCTTGCTGCTCATACATTACCTCCGTGAACCCGTTTTTAACTAACTTCCCGGGAGAGAGAGGCTCTTCTTTACCCGTACAGGACCCACCCGTGTTCCAAGCACCGCCTTCGTAATGATCAGGCGACCAAGTCCGCAAGATGGTCAGACCCTTGTAGTTTTTAGCCACTGCCTTCAAGATTGTTTCTACAGAGATCCCAAATGCTTCAACTATAAGATGGCTTAATGTCTTCCTAAGCTTGTTCATTGCTCAGTTTGCTTCATCCAAGATAACATAACAATATAAATATGCATGTCCAGCACTCCAGCACTTCTCCTCCTCTGAACGAAGGATGTTCTAAACAAACATATAGGATAAAAGAATTTGAAGTTTGTTGATCACAAATTGCATATCATGTTTTGGTTTGTGGCTAATCTTGAAGAGACTAAGGGTTTTCTTTTTACCAAGAAATTGTGCTGCGGATATTTGTCTCTTATGCTGCGTCATTAGCTTTGTCCTTTCACGGAAGGCAAAAGGATCTCCAAGCAAATAGTATGGGCAAGGAAGTCTTCATGTCCCAATCATGTGACCCAAAGATACTTTTACTGATGCAGCATGATTGAAAAAGTTTAAAAATGAGCAAGACTAAGAAATCATAATACATATAAAAGAAGAGAGCTTCATACCATTGTTACTGCCAAATCTGGCTAGATTTTCCCAGAAACGATCCTGCCTGCAGATTACAGAAAAGCCATGGGAATCCAATCAAAAAATGTTTATCAAATATGAATCCAATGATGAATCAGCCAAAAAAAATTCAAAAACGTTTTCACTACCCCTCTAAGCTTTGGAATCTCTGATCCACATAAGAAAAGAAAAGGATCAAGGTTACATTCATATTTTCAAGACCAAACAATAGCAGAGAGAGACATTAAGCCATCTTATAGTTTTCCCTTCTCCAACACCTTGAGAAAACAAAAATAAACCAGGAAAGCTACAGTTTTTCGGAGAACATGTGAAATCTTTTGGCGTAACAGCAGCATCATATCTTTAACATCTGCTTTCCCCATCAAACCAATCTTCCGAGCCAACAGAGATATTTTCCCTTCTGTTATCACTTCAAGCACAATCTGCAACAGAATCTCAGGATTATTCTTGGGGAAAGATACACAGTAACCCTGTCATCGACCTAATTTGATATTTTGCCAATACAATCAGTATGCAACAAACATCTCCATGGAGAAACAACATAGGAAAAGGAACATACATGTTGTTTAATATTCAAAAGTAGTTGGATAGAAATGTTTTTTTTTGTCCATGTTAACATAGCTTCTCTTATTGTCATCATCATGGATGAATAGATTCTTCATCTCCTCCTTCTCGAGGATGATCCTCCTGAAAGAAACGGCGAAAGAAACGGCGGCGGATTGTAATTTTCTATTGCAGAAAGAAACGGCGGCGGTAGACTCTCTGGTGGATTCCATATCGGTAGTAGATGTAGCTGTTTCTGCAGAGTTTAATTAGGGTTTGGATGAAGATAAGATGGAGGCTTTATATAGAAGGGGAAGATGAGTTTGATTAGGGTTTGGATGAAGATAAGATGGAGGCTTTATATAGAAGGGGAAGATGGAACGTAACCATTAAAGCTTAAAGAGTATAATATATTGTTGAAGAGTGGATTAAGGTAACGGTGTAGCGCTGAGAATTTGATCGTTGACGGCGAAGAGGAATAGTCGGAGAGAACAAACTTCACGCTACAGACATTTTGAGATGGGCTTCAATTGAGTCATTTGATAAATGTAAACACAGTCCACATGAAATACCCGTTTTCTCTGAACCAAAGCATATATGACGTGTTAAAATAGAGTCTTCTGATTGGTCTGAATTTCCAATCCGACGTGGCATAGCTTAGAGGCTTTGTTAGTCCCTTTTTAATATAGTAAGATAAAGATATTAAAAGTTCAGAATAAATTAAAAAAGTATAGTTTTTTAGATATTTTAAAACTATAATGGATTTATATTTAAATTATAATATTTAAAGTGGTTATTAATATAAATAATAATCGTATTCACATGTTATAATAAATTATAGTTATAATTATCAAAATTGACCATGATAATATTTGGTATACATTTTTATTTAGACAAAGATAAAACATCGTAGATGAAATACTTATTTAGAAATTATTAAATATATATAGTATTTCTATTTATTCAAGGAATATATATGTTATTTTTATTTATCTGAAATACCTAAAATAGTCCTAATTTCTCGACAGAACCGAATCACTCAATTTTTTTATCCGAAATATTTAAATTTATTTGAGTTATTCGATATTTTATAAGAAAGGTCCAAACATGTAACTTTACATAAACTAGATTCGATCTCCGCGCTACGCGCGGATAAGTGTTGAAATTGTCATACAAACTAAGAGCATAAGTTTATATTTTGTTCGGGTTTTAGAACGTTTTTTATCATCCATTTGGATCTTAATTTTTCTTTATTAATCTTCTAATTACAAAGATTTTATATAAAAGGAATTTATTTTGGCATTAATATTTATAAAGGTTTTCTTGAAATAAAAAGATTTTTATAAAAAATTAAATATCAAAAAGAAATATTATTTATTAACAATGACATATTTCTGTTAATTTGTTAAAATAAAACGATATGAAAAAACTTAGTAATTTTAATTATAACAAAACCCAATCCAATACCAAATTGCAATTATCTTTTTTTAAGTATAAACCTAAATATGGAAGAGACTATTTTATGTGTTGGTCCTACCCCCATTCTCTAACTAAATACTCTTTCTAATTATCACTAAATAAGTAGCTCTTCTAACATATTCCTTAGCTAACATATTTTATTTTGAGTTTTTTTTTGTGTTTCTATTCTAAGCCACTAAATCAAATGCTTTTCTAACATATTTCTTAGCTTAACATATTCTGATTTGAGCATTTATTATTTTGTGTTCCTGTTATAGTCCAAATATGGCATTTGTTTCAAGCCCGTTCTATAATATCCAGTTATTTCATTTTGTAAGATAATATCCAGTTTAATACGAAATGTGTTTATTCTTAATATTGGGTGTTGTGATTGGTCATAATCGGTCTAGTGTTGAGTTTATGTTTCTACACGCCCTTACTCCTAAAAATACAAATATTATAAATTTGCTACGCCCGGGTTTTTCCATATTTTTAATTAAATTTAGATTATTTTATAATCTTTATTTTGAGTATATATTTTATGTGCAGACTAATTAGCTATATAAATTATTAAGAAAATTTATAAGATTTGTATTTTTTTGTTAACTACAGTTTTGAAATTATTAAATTCTGTTTTTTTTAAAATCAGGAAATACATATAAACTGGTAATAATGTTGAATAATATTTTTTGAATAATGAAAAAAAAGAATTCTTAGTTAAAATTCTATTATTATTTTGTATAATTTATTAGAATGTCAATGAGAATATGGTTAAACTAATGTATAATTCAAAATTTGTTTCAACGTTAAATCAACCAGTATGTTTTTAAAAAAAAACTGTTGACTATTGATTCTTGGTAATTAAAAGTCTATAAAAATTTGTTCTTGTGTGTTAAAGCAATGGCGAAATGATGAGCAATTGAAATCTAAAAATATTGTACATTAAAAGAATCCTGAAATCATGTAAAATACTTTTGTTTCCATGCAGAAAAATAAATTCAAAACAAAATATCAAAAATATAATAATAGTTTCTAAGAGTTATTTGTATGCTCTCCCCCAAGAAAATCCCAAGTATTTTGTTAACCTCTTTTAAAAAATACTTGACATTCTATTCTCAGTCAATTTGATCAAGCATTTTATTAATGTTAGACAATATGTATATATATATATATATATATATATATATATATATATATATATATATATATATATTCTGAGTTCAAACTGTCCTGAGAGGAATGAATACATGGCTTCATCTCCAGTTCACCATTATATTTGTCTCTGTAATAGTATTTAATGATAAATTTGTTCTAATTTAACTTAACTTAACTTTTTCTTAAATTACTATTTTTATGTATAAATAAAAAATAGCAAACCTCTATTTTTACTCTATAATTAGAGATTGATATTTTAGAAAATACATTAGAATAAACTCTACATTTATTATAGAGTTAATCTATTTTATAAGTAAAAATAACAGCAGTTTCATTCAACGTTAGAAAGTCCTTTTAATCAATTTTCCACTTCAACTTAGTTGGGATTAAAATCAGTCTCTTTAACTTGAGGCTCTCCATATTTAGAAACAATGGTCTTTTGTTCTTTGTTTTTGTTTTGAACTTTGTCTCTTAGCTTATAAATACCAGTTACCATCCCTAATCCTTTTTAATTAATGTTTTTGTTTTTAAGTTTTGTAATAATATTCATTTTTATGATCCTTTCTTATTAAAAATATATGTTTTTATATGCTTTATTTTATATCTCAAGCTTTAAGTGAATTTTGGTTGTTGCTCAAAAAAAAGTGAATGGTTTACAAAATTTCAGCATTTCTTGGGTTTTCTTATAATCACTAAGGGTTGGTCCGCCCTATGGACGGATAAGTCTACTCTAAAACTATTCTATATTAAAAATATATATATATATATATATATATTATGAAACATATGAAATAACTAAACTACAAATATAAAATGTCAAACACAAAAATCATTAAAAATACAATTAACATTCGCCCCGTGCTATAATAAGTAAACATTAAAATTAAAGAAATTTTCATTATAAATTGAAAATCTCATATTAACTGAAACAAATATGTTATAAAACATCATTTGTTGTTACATAATATATACGAATTATTATTTATGACTTTATTGAAACAATTTATATATCTTTTAAATATAACTTTTTATAATATCTATCACATTGCATTTAATTTCAATTGATTTAGCTTAGAGGTGGATGTATTAATTTATTATCATGAAAAATTAGTCTTTGTAATAATATTAGAATCTGATCTCTTAGTAATAATATATATGTATTAGTTATTCTTATTTTCTATTTTCTTTGACAATATCAAATTGAAATAGAAATAAAATAGATAAAATATAAATCCTTATAATTCTCTTAGTGTTTTCATTTAATAATTTTGTGTTCTCTAACGAAACATTAGGTTAATGGTTTTTTCAACTCAGATAAAGAGTCCAAATGATAATGAGCTGAAAACTGCAAAATAAACGTGTTGTTGTTCTAATAGTAACAAAAATGTATAAATACATAGGTATATATAGAAACTTTTGTTATTATTAATGGTGGTGGGGTGTGTTTAATCACCATTCGAAACCAAAATTATGAAAAACTTATAATACGGTCTTAGAATTTAAAGATTTTATTTATTATTTTCAACATAAAGTATATTTCATATGTTTCATAAAATATATATATTTAATATAGAATAGTTTTAGAGTAGACTTATCCGTTCATAGGGCGGACCAACCCTTAGTGATAATAAGAAAACCCAAGAAATACTGAAATTTTGTAAACCATTCACTTTTTTGAGAAACAGCCAAAATTCACTTAAAACTTGAAAAATATAGTAATAAAAATTAATAAATTTATTAAAATATTCCAATCATAAACACCATTTATTTGATTCTATTTTCCATGCATAGAGCGGACAAAGACTCTATTCCTAATGAGATGGGAAGAAATAGCGTTTTTTATCGGGCATTAACGTAGCTTTTTGACCATTATTTTGTTGGTTGGTATTGTGAATGTAGTTTTTATTGTGCATTTTGCTGTTTGAAATATGTTTAGTTATCTTTGGAAATACATCTCTACTATGTCCGAAGCATTTCTTGAGCTCAAAGCAACCCAATATGTACGCACTTGATCACATCTAGATGAGGGCCTCAGTGATGGACGCGACTTCCCAGATTCAGACATGAGGGCCTCAGTGATGGACGTGACCTATGTTTTAACAGATTTGACAAAAATTGTGTTCTTTATTCATCTTACAAAAGCTTGTTGATTGGCATATTTCATCTTGATCTTTATGTCCTTTGAACAATACTACCATTGTTTTTGTCAGCCTCTCACACGTTTCAGCACTCTTGAATTATGGTTGACATGTTTTTTAGTGACTCGTTTACATGGGTTTTATATCTTGAAAGGGTTAAAGAAAAAAAAACCAAGTAACTCTGCTCTTCCTAGGCCAGAATACTTTAGTTACATCATAGACGTGTTTGGTACATGGCTATGTGTGAATTGGTACATGGCTATGTGTGAACGCTCTTTACCCAAATAAACTCATGTTCCAATACCTGTAACACTTCAAGAATGAATTTGAACGTGTCAATGGGCCAAACACTGAAGATAATTTAACATATTTGATATGCTTAAGAAGATAATTTAACATATTTGTAAAGGTATCTAAATATTACGAACTATGGTCTTTATGGTTTATTCCGAAAACCTGCCGTAAAAGCAACATTCATGATACAATATTGAAAAAGTTCCTAAAACAACATGAGTTTTTTATATACCAGAAGTACGGACTGCTGGAGGGTATGACCGTATGAGGAAGACCGTAGGAAAACTTCTGGAGCTCAATACCTGTTGCAAAAAACATAGTCAGCTAACACACCGATAACTTTATATATTCCCCTGTCTAAACAATATCAAATAAAGCAATCACTTACCAACGTGTAGACACATATTGAGTGTAAGGAGTGATTAGATGCAACTTCTCGAGCTATTGTTCGCCACTTGCAAATTCTCTTCCAAACAAAAGAAACCGAAAATTTGATATAAGTAAAAGAAAAGCCACTGAGGAAAAAAAAATCCATTGAGGAAAAAAGAAAGCCATTGAGGATTAGCATGACGAATCATACAGATCTAGTTTCAGGTCCCGATGGAAATAACCATTTATGCATGTATCATATGTGTGTGGGGCCTTGAAGCATCTGAGACATACTTATTTCTCCCTCAGGGAAAGGGCGTAGTTCCCTTTGATTATTTTTTATAGTACATATTGCGGTCCTGATCAAGGAGAACATACCAGTAGGTGAGTAAAACATGTCAGAAAGGAAAAATAAAACGAAGATCGTCTCTACTACCATGCACCCGAATATAGAAAGGTGGATTAGAGCATTCTTCATGAGTTGATGCCTTAAGAAATATTTAGCTAATAAGGAAATGCAAAAACATGGTGTTTCCTCTGGAACATAATGAACCATATATATACACCTTCATAGAGAAGCTGGAGAAGCTTACTTGAATATGACATAGTGGGGAAACTTGATTGCAGACCATTATTAAGACGATTGCCTCAGTTGACTGTTACGCAACTCTGTTCATTATACCAGAAACTTGTGCCGTCACTAAGGGCTTCTTAAATGGGCCTGCGACCTAATTACGTAATGTGACATTAGTTCATTGGAAAAAAGACATAGGTGACCTGATAGTTATTTGTATCGAGTTATTACAGATACAAGTATATAGGCAAATCTAGTACCTTAGGAAAGAATGATCCACAGAGCTCAGGCGCTCTGCACCATCTCGTTGCAACATAGTCCTGCCATGAAGCAAAAGGAAAAACTGAAAACACAGAACAGGGGAAAGCTACAAACACCAAAGTGCCACAAACCGTCCAAAAGACTGATGGGAGTATCATTGAACGCTACTCTAGCCAATCCAAAGTCACAAACTTTCAACTTGCAGTTACCGTTCGCCAGTATATTCTTTGGCTTGAGATCACGATGATACACATTAGCTGCACCCCAAACAAACCAGAATTTAATTACAAACCATAGTTTAAAAAAAAAACATGTTTGATAAAAGAATTGGACCTGTATGCATGAACTTCAAGGCAATCTGATACAGAAAAAACTGATGATGCTCTTTGGTCAAATCATCGTTAGCTTTGATAACCTGATGAAGCTCAGAATCCATGAGCTCGCACTCTACCTAGATGTCTCTGAACTCTCTCTTGGAAGCAGGGAGCATGATGCTTTTGATCTCCACTATATCCGGATGTCTCAGGAGCCTAAGAAGCTTCACCTCATGGAGCACAGGAGGGCGTCGGAGATGTGTGCGAAGACGTTGTTGATCTTCTTGTTCGCGACTTTCTCTCCCTTGTGCATGTCGACGGCTGCGCACACGACTCCGTAGCTTCCTTTGCCGATGACTTCCAGGATCCTGTATCGTTTGAAGTCGCCGTACTCTGTGAAAAAGTCCAGCTCTTTCGTGTCCTGGCGAAATTGCATAATCAAATTAGGATAAAAGAGACAACTTTAGAGAGAGCGAGAGAGTAACCTTCTTCAATCTGAGATTTTGGGGCGGATTTCATTGCCATGGGTGTAGATTGCAGATTAGGGTTTTTGATTTAAGATGGATTTAAGTTTAGAGAAATAGCTTTATATAAGAGATTAAGGGGAGATGATCACGACATTGAAGATAGCTTTAACAATCTTTTTTGGAGAAGATGAAGCGGAAGAGTCGAGGGTACGAACTCATACGGAAGCCATTAAACGGAAGAAAGAGGAAGACGAATAGGATTCCAATCACAATCGTCTACGACGATTTGGGTTTGTTCATGGCGGAAGGTGAAAGCGATCTAAGCGATGATATGGGTCAACGGGCTTGCTGAAACTGCGATATGTTTGACGAAGCCCAAACACAAAATATGGTTGAAGCCCAACAGCTAAACACGTGTACAAAAGCTCTATCCCTACTGGTCTGAATTAATTTGCTGACGTGACATGCTTCTCCTTTGATTATATTCACCTTTTAGTATTAGGGTGATAATTCTAAATTATCTGAAAAAGAGGAACAATCAA
Organism: Hirschfeldia incana; assembly: GCA_026261945.1. Lineage (NCBI taxonomy): Eukaryota > Viridiplantae > Streptophyta > Magnoliopsida > Brassicales > Brassicaceae > Hirschfeldia > Hirschfeldia incana. Next base: position 2,879,709 of record JABCMI010000032.1, read on the forward strand.
AAACTAAAGAACTCAAAATTTTATCGAGTTTCTAATATTGGTATCTATATCAAACCGAAAACCAAATATTCAAACCAAAACCAAACTCAACTTCATAAATAGCATAATGGTTCATGTATCTCTTAAATGAATAAATTAATAAATAAATAAATAAAACGAAAACATAGCTAGTAGAAGGCTTGGGAGTTGACGCATATATACGCTGCTATAAGAACTGATTTCATAACATTGTTACATGATCATAATCTAAGTACATATATACTGTGGTAACGAAATAAAATTGTTTCACCAACTGTTTTGTTTCTCTTTGAATAAAAAATTACATTGTTTGTAAAAAAGCAAAACTACAAGTATGATGGGTTTACAAGTAACTAATAATCATATTGTAACAATTAGAAGTCCTTTAAATCATCTAATCCGTGGTATGAATAAGATTTCTCTCTTCTAAGTGTATATATTGATCTCTCTGCTCCTAGATCAAAGATTATGGCTTACTTTCCTCCACCCTCCATATCTCTCCTTATAATCTCCAGCACCATCTCGTTCCATGTGTCTACCGGCCCCGGCATGCACCAGTGCAAGCAGTCTTGTGGGGGAGGCTGACCGTCCGGTCCACGTTTCGTGATCTTCTTCGGATCAGGACTTCTATAAGGACCAGGATGACCATCATGGCGATACCCGAAAGCCTCGGTGATATCCATTAGCTTCATCTTCTTCGTTCTATTCCCGAGCTTATCATCCGCCACAGCCCGTTGAAACCCTCCTGCTTGCTGCTCATACATTACCTCCGTGAACCCGTTTTTAACTAACTTCCCGGGAGAGAGAGGCTCTTCTTTACCCGTACAGGACCCACCCGTGTTCCAAGCACCGCCTTCGTAATGATCAGGCGACCAAGTCCGCAAGATGGTCAGACCCTTGTAGTTTTTAGCCACTGCCTTCAAGATTGTTTCTACAGAGATCCCAAATGCTTCAACGTTGCTGACCTTCGCAGGCTTTGATTTGTCCGGCCACCATAACTGCCCTCCAACAATCTCGTCGTTTAAAATGTAGACAGACTGTTTAGCAAACCAGTGGCCTGATGAAAGCACAACGACGTCGAACTTCGGAAGCGCTTCCATTATCCGCTCGTCTGGTTGGTCGAGCTTGAGTTTGGTTACGCCATGTGGAGCAAAACTAAACGGTTCGTTGAACTGATGGACCAGCCAAGATGACCACATCCGAGCTATCATCACTGATGATGACCTGAAATACCATCTCTGCATCTTCCGGTTCCCACGGTTAACCGGAGTTTCCACCTGAAAAAAAAGAAGATAATTCACAAATAAAAAACAGGAAATCAGAAAGAAAAGGGATACAACAACGAGCTGTTGGTCTAGTGGTAGCCACTCCGCTACTCGGGTTCAATTCTCGTTGGGAGGGACTATTTACATTGATTGTCTTTTTTTTGTCAAAAAAACAAAAGGGACAACACTTACCTGCCAAAGAAGGCACATCATGGACTCCATCTGATTACGAGCAACAGAATCACCTATAAAAGCTAGTGTCTTGCCTCTCATTAGCTCCAGAAACTTCTTGGCATCGAAACGTGGGAGATCACACTGAGACGGTTTCCATCTCCAGTTCTCATAGCCCTGGTCAGGTCTCCCATTGCCCTGGCAGTTCTGCATCTGTGTCAGAAGAGGACAAGAGTTGTTCGTGTACAAGGGTCCCACTGGATCATAGAACCAGTTACCATGAAACAGATCACATTCTGCCAAAAATAAAAAAACGGTCGAAAAACATAACTAACTTAGAAACTGAAGCTAGTAATCATAAACCAATGATGTTTTGCATAAATAAATAGAAACTTAGTTCAAGACAAGAACAAGAGTACCTGTTTCTACTGAATCCTGTGTGGCTTTGGTTTCATTATCGTTTGGATCCAAAGAGATAGGAAGCACCTCCTTAGGAGATGGGATTGGATCAGAAGTATCGCTGGTGCTATGGTGAAACTCCATATGTTGTTGAGTGGTCTCAGCTCCGTAGAGATAATCAGTAAGAGAAGAACCAAGGGGATGAGAGAAGAGAAGCAAAGAAGCGAAGATGATGAAGGATGTTAGCCCACCAATAGCAAACGCAATTGAAGGAACTTTCCGAGGATAGACGGTTCTTGAAACACGAGGAGGAGATGACGTCATTGTCTTTTCTGCATAAAACAGAGACAGATCATCCACGATGTGTGTTTCAAGGTAATCATAATAATCATTTTTGTATCGATCTCGATCTAGTTTGAGATCGGTTTGGAAAGAACGGAATCAAGAGTTTAACTTACATGTGTAGAAACGAAATCTCGACGAGGAGGAAGAGAGATCGGAGAAGCTTTTGCAGAGGATCTGGGAGTTTGAGAAACAGAGAGATTTGAGAGAAGCGTGCGGAAACAGAGTACGAATTTTTATTTTAAGTAATTGAATTACTAAAATAGCATTAAACCAAGTTTCGCTACTAGAAATTACAAAACGGTAACTATGTTTTCTAGTTTTAATCAGAATCAAAACTCTCCAGGACTAGTATTAAAGTCATACTTTGCTTGTTTTAATCTCTTAATAATATTAGCTAATGGCAAGCACTTATCTCTCCAATTATGATTTAGTTTGTAGGTTTGTAATAATATTAGATTGTAGGTTTGTAATATAAACATGGTGTTATACCTTAACTAGGGAGGTGGAAACTCCATCTCATCTTCCGAAACAGTAGTGTTTTACCGATGGTTTATAAAAAGATAAGAATAACAACTCGGGAACAAAGATAGTATAACATTTTAAAAGGCTTTGACGGATTGATGGGGTAAGAATACGAAATCCAGTATTTCACCTCTTCACTCGAATTAGAAATCTTTATATGAGCAATAGAAAATATGAGGAATTTAAGATAGTTTTATGTGATATTTGCAACTGATTCTTTTTCAGCTGATGAAGATGGTTTAAGAAACAAAAGAATGGCTTCTATGGCTTCCATTGCAACTTATTACATTACATCCACATACTAAAAGGAATTTTCAAGTACTCGGAGTTTATACATGCACCCCCAAATGTAGAATACAAAGGATCTCGTATGCAGTATTTGGAAACAACCATCTTTTGTTGTTTACATGAACACGAAATTACTGTTCTGATTTGCAAAATTTGGATGAAGTTTGTTTATGTTGCTGACAAAAAAAAAGTCATCCACTTTCTGTTTTGGTTCCTCTTTAGCCACTAAGTATATATCAACTGGCAGATCAAATTGGTCTTCCTGTTCAGAGTCGTACGAACACGTATGACTAACATAAGCGGTTTGAAATAAAATACCTGGTTTTTTAAACTACTATATTAAATACTATCATTGCATAACAAAATAATAAAACTAACAAACTAAATATTCATTTAAATAACGTTTTAATAGTTTTCTTGAATCTAATCTTTAAAATCTTATATCTATAGCATTATATATTTTTTTGTAATTTTTATTTGGTTAAAAGTGTTAAAACGTTATCATGTAAGCATAAGACCACACTAGCAATCAGTCTTATTGTCTAATTCAATCCTCTTTATCTAAGCCCATATTCAGCTTATCTAAGAAAGTACGAGGAATTTAAGATAATTTTATGTGATATATGCAACTGTTTTTTTAGCTGATTAATATGGTTTGAGAAACAAAAGAATGGCTTCTATTTGCAACTTATTTACATGACATCCACATACTCAAAGGAAATTTCAAGTACTTGGAGTTTATACATGTACCCCAAACGTAGAATACAAAGGATCTAGCATGCAGTGTTTTGAAACGACTATTTTTGTCGTTTACATGAACACGAAATTACTGTTCTGATTTGCCGAATCCTGATGAAGTTTGTTTATGTTGCTGACAAAAAAAGTCATTCACTCTCTGTTTTGGTTCCTCTTTAGCCACTAAGTATATATCGACTGGCAGATCAAATTGGTCTTCCTATAATCCTACTGCTAGATGGATAGTGACTCACTCACTGAGTTCTCACGGTAGCTCTCTCGGTTCCTCTTCTGCTTGATCATATTGCATGTCTCCCATTGATATTCTTCTTCTTTTTTTCCTTAAACTTTGACACCATCAATTATTTCACAGGCAACAGATCTCTATTTTTTTCAACACTTTATTTTATTGAATCTGATTTAACATATTACATCGTAGGAAAACAACAAAACGATAAAGAGAAACTAATGGTATTTCTACACCAGAAACTGGCGAGCACAAACATCACAGATGCCCCATTAGCCATCACAAACTGGTCTTGTTTCAAGTTAAGGTAGATTAGATGTTCCCGATCCCACGGACTTCTAATACCTTTAGTGAAAACATGACAATAATTCTCATCGTCTAAATAAGTCTTCTTCTTCATTGCCTTTATCAAATTTGTCCAGATTAGCTTCAGCTAAAATACTGTACAAGCTTGAAATGCAAAATAAAAATCAGATGGATAGTATGGATTAATCGTTCAGATCCACTCTCACTGCTGCAAAAGCACAGATCCGAAAGAGACAAATAGAGACCAAAACAATCCCAAACTAAAACTAGATCCAAATTCTCACAAGAGAAAAAAAGAGAAGGAAAGCACTAGAATACTAATACGTTACTTATTATAAGGACAAAATCCAATACGTAAACTAAAGCTGGTGCACATGAGCTAGTCATAAGCGAACCAGTTGCCACAAGACAAACGCTTCAGCATCGCTTCTATGAGGAGACCAACACCTCAAACTAGGCCATACAAATCAAACCAACCCGCCTTGAATCCTAGTACGAAGGCCACAGCAGCACGCCTCAGTGAAGAAAGTGAGCCACCCACCGGACAAAAAAAGAATCAAAGATGGCAACAATGGAAAGAAAACCAGAGATGATACGACTAATCAAGGGCTGTCATGAAACCAAACCACAAAACACTGCGCTCCGAGAAAGAAAAGCAAGTAAACAAGATAGAGAGGAAGAAGAGCCTCTCCGGTGCCGGCGAGGACCACCAGTCACCAGAGAAACTGCAAGAAAAAGTTAGGAGGCGGCTAAATCTCTATTTCTATTCTGGGCCTCTAATGTTTTGTATAGGGTTCGTGACTTTTAATTATCGGGGGCTGTAAATTTTCTTTCCTTAATTTAAATAGAATGCAAACTTAAAAAGGAAAGGTTACGTGATTATCGAAAGCCCTAATTTTGGTGTATTAAGTTCTGAGAACTAGTTAATCTCTCTCCGTCAATTTAGCTTTCTTCAATGGCTTCAAACTTCAGCGGATCAGTGCTGAAGAGGCACAGACCACAGGGAAAAATCGATAGGAAACAGGATATGAGGAAGCGTAAACCATTCTTTTCCAATGCTCCAACAGAGAATCTAGGTCTCTTTCATCTTTGGTTATCTGTGCAATTGTTTTCATATTGTTAGACAACTCTGATAAACTCTTTTGTGTAGCAGTGGGTTACAGAGAGCCGACAATGTACGATAATTTGCTGGCGTCTCTTGGTTCATCTAACAAGGTTGTTGCTGACATGAACAGAAGAAGGTACGTTTAGAAGTTTTCCTTTTAGTTTTAAAATTTTATCATTGTACAGTTTGCAGTATGTTTCTTGGCATACGTTACACTTTTTTTTTACTGGGAGATATTAAATATATGTGTTTTCAAATCTTTGAACAGGCAGAGAGAGGAGGAAGGTAAAAGCGACACAGAAGGAGATGAGGATGATGATGATGAAGATAAGGAAAACAGTGGGTCTGAGGATGAAGGTATAGTTACTCATCTCGAGCGTTTTAAAAGTTTTCTTGCACTAGTTACATGGTTTTTTCTTAATTCAGCACTAGTTACACTTCTTTTGTCTTTTATTCAAGAGGATGATCAGGAAAGTATCGATGGTCTTACTAAGAACACAGAGAAGAATGATGATAACCATAGCAAGGAAGAAGATTCTGAGTATTCTGAAACGGACGAGGAGAATGAGTTCAGTACCATTGGCCAGTCTTCTTCTTCATCTGTTAGTGCATATACTGAGCACCTAAGTCATAAATTATCAAGTGAAGAAGTGGAAACTTTACCAAAAAACAAACTCAAGTTTAAATGGGAAGCACCTGCCATTGGCATGCCAAATTGCATCTGGAAAGGAACAAAACCAAATTTTCTTGATGTATGTGTTCTTATAACCTTCCCTAGCAGATAAACGTTGCTGCAGAGTTTTCCTTCCGAACTAATTAAGTATCACGAAAACAATTTATTTTTGTAGGATGCTCAGATTGACGCAAAATACGGCATCAAGCCTAAGTTGTACAATCACTGGCTTCAATTGTATAAGAAAGCTGGAGGAGAAGATTTTGGCTCATCTACAAGGAGAAGATTCTTCTCCATCTGTACGTTATCGGTTTCTTGGAATCACACCGTTGTTCTTTTCTTTCTGATTTTTGACAATATTATATTATTTGATTTTTCTAGGTAACAGCTATATGGATATTTTGCACTCTAACAAGAAACCCTTTTACAATGGAGACCGTAGAGAAGACTCCAGTCACATTGACGCATACCTTATGCATTCTGTATGTCTATAGACGTGTATTCATGTTGCTTGCGTTTAGTTCCATTTAGCATATCTCTCCAAGAGTTGATGAAGTCAGAGTTTGTGTTATGCAGTTGAATCACATTTTTAGATCCAGAGATCTTGTCAAGAAGAATGACAGTAAAATTTCCAAGCTTCCTCATGGGGAAACTCCTGATGATAGGTTTCAGGACAGAGGATTTACTAGACCAAAGGTGCATGCATGACCCCGTGGCCCTTCTGTGTTTAAATCTGTTGTCGCTCGCATTTTGTAACAATTGTTGTTACGTTGCATAATCCAGGTGCTGATTCTACTCCCATTGAGGAGTGTTGCCTTTCGCGTGGTTAACAGGCTCATACAACTAACTCCAGAAGCTTACAGGGTATATTGCCTCGGTTGCTGATTATGTCTTGAGTTGCCTATGTTCTCTTTACATTAACATTCACCGGTTCCAGGTTACTGTAGAACACCATGCCCGGTTTAATGATGAGTTTGGATGTGAAGCAAAATCTGATGATGACGGGAAACCTTCAAAACCTCGTGATTGGGAAGCCCTATTTGGTGAAGGGAACAATGATGATACCTTTGTGCTAGGCATTAAGTATACAAGGTACATCCTCTTTAACAGGGCAGTGCATGATTCCTTTTTGTGATTTCATCTGGTAGTTGGCTGAGACTTGAATACTCTTGTCGGTTCCAGGAAGAGCATTAGGCTGTATAATGATTTCATTACCTCGGACATTATTATTGCTTCCCCTCTCGGGATAAAGTTGGTAGGTACTCTTATATACCCTTTCTTTTTGTAGGATGATATGATTCTGTTGTGGTGTATCGATCTCTTATCAGCTATACTCTTTCTAGGCCTTGGGCAAAGAAGAAGATAAGAAGAAACAGCGCAATGAAGTAGAGACCAAGAAAGTGGTTCTTGATTATCTGTCCGCCATCGAGGTAGTTTTATTTATCATTGCTTGAATATAATTTATATATATATATCTATTAGAAGCTGTATTTTGCATCTCCTCATTGAACTTATTAATAATGTTTCTTTCAATTACATGTGGATAGGTTTTTGTTATGGATCATGCGGACGTAATGTACATGCAGGTAGGTTGTGGGAGTGTGAATCTATAGACTTTGCAGAAATAATGGGTGTATTTATACTTCATTTCTTATCATATACTTTACTGTCATGTTTCAGAACTGGGAGCACGTTCAAACAGTCCTCAGAAGATTAAACGAACGGTCATCAGATCATCATAATACTGATATAAATCGAGTCCGGCCTATGTATGTACTTGTTGTCTTTATTACGTTGTATGTGTTCCACTACTGCCCTATTAAAGCCAGAATCTCTCAGTAAAAATCCGTCTTATGTTTAGGTATCTTTATGGACTTGCACGGTTCTATCGGCAGTCTATAATTCTAACTTCTTATTTAACCCCAGGTCTTGTTCTGCCCTTCTTCTTTATTTATGGTTAAGTTATGGTTAGGTTTGAAAACTTATACTAACCTCAAGATTATTTGATTTCAGATATCAATGCTCTATTCAATGAGCATTGCTTGAACTATAAAGGAAAGGTGGGTGTGGCAATTTTATCTCAACATAAAAACCCTGTTTATGTAACATGCATTTACGGGAATCTGTTAGGCTAGAGACTACTTCTGTGATCTGAGTTGAACAAATATATTATGTCTTCTCTTAACCGAGATTTGGCATAACTATTTTCGTCTCATCACACTTTTATCTAATTCAATGCAGATGAGGCTGGAATGTGAATACAAAGGTGTTCTTCATGAAGTGTTGCACAGTGTCACTCAGGTATAGTCTCATCTTGGTGTACAAACACGAAAGTTCTAGACATTTTAGCTCCTTTCCTGTCTTTGTTGCAGGTTTATGAAAAAATTGATGCAGACTCCATGAAACAAGCTGACCATGCACGTTTTGAATATTTTACCAAAAAGGTCTCTACTTTTTTATTTGTCTAGTTAATAACTAAAAACAATATTTTGCTGATTCCCTTCTACTTGTTGCTGCAGATATTCCCAAAGATTAAAGATTCTGTTCAGGTACTTTTAAAGATTAAAGATTGAAGATTCTGTTCTGATGTCTATACGTTTAAGTTTCCACTAAAGAAAAACATTGGAATCGGACCTTAATGTTGTTTGTAGGGAGGAGTAATGATCTTTATGAGTTCTAACGCCGAGATGACCATGCTTAGCAAGTTTTTGAGATCGCAGAAAGCCTCTTTCTGTATTGTTAATGAGTGAGACCATTTTTTTCTCTTATATGTTTTGAAGTTAAACGTTTCCTTGCTATCTTTGCTTTATTTCATCGGATGATGGTTAGTTAATCATGACTCTCGTTTTCAGATCTGTTTGTCAAAAGGCTAAATCTAGGGATCGACAAAGGTTTTTTGCAGGGAGCACGAAGATTATGCTTTACAATGAGAGAGGACACTTCTATTGGAGATACACGGTTTGTTTTCTTTATTCTTCTCTGATTAGATTTTATGGTTCAATTACTATTCTGATCAATGTCGGCTTCTTTGGTTTCAGATCCGTGGCATAAAGAATTTGATTGTATACTCTCTTCCGGATAGGAAGGAGTTTTACCCGCAGGTAAAAAGCATCGTACTTGCGATACAAGGCATCATTATCAGGATAATTTCAGATAGTATGATCTCCTCATACCTTGTAAGCTTTAACTGCAGATAATGAACATGCTTGAAGAATCACATGATATGGAGGCCACTGTACTTTTTTGTCCTTTTGACCTGTTTCGGGTAATTACGCAATTCTCATTTTCAATCTTGTGATTTTTTTTAACACATTTGAAAGCCAGACCTAGTTATTTTTCCGTCCTCCATGAATTCTCAAATAATACTTGCTAGTTTCTCTATATATTTGTAACTCTGATACACACTACGCATGTCCTTAATAAGAGTTAGCACTCTAAGCAGCAGCAATCTGATGTAAGTGTTGTTATTTGGATCCCATGTGGGTTATTTGCAGCTGCAGAGGATCGTTGGGCATGCCTCAGCACAGACACTTGTCAGTTCCGAACAGAGGACTTTTATTTTCCGTTGATCAAAATGCTCATCCAATTTTTTTCTGTTTATTTCACTCTGAATTACGTCTATCTCTAGACATGAATGATTGGTTTGAAGACAAATGTTGCAATCTATATTAGTGAATTATATTTACTATTGTTATTGAGAATAGAACGTTCGAACTATGCCTGAGTAAAAAAACTGGAACCGAATACCCGAACTAGAACTGAACCATATCCAAACCAAAATACCTGAAACTGGACCGAAACCCTCAATATCCGAATAATTCCTATATTACCTACAAAATGTTAATATTAAGATGCAAAATTATCTTTATTATCTACCCTAAGACATTGATTGGTAAAACATAACATTATGCTCTATAATATCCAATCAACATTTGTTACAAAAGCATTTAGAAGAACATTTACTAAATGCTAATGCTCTTTAAATGTTTTCTGCCAAATGCTCACATATGAAATTTTTGGAAAAGGATTTGCATTTATAATTTATAATTTTTATAAAAATATATAATTAGTTCATTTATTTAATATAATAATATCATAAAATTATTTTTATATCCAGAAAATAAATTTTTGATTTCTAAAATAAATTTACAATTTACGTATTTTTTTTAAAAAATATTTAACATTTAAAAAATAATATAATTATATTAAATTAAATTAATATATAAATTATATTTTAAATTAATTATATATATTAGATTAATTATAATATATAAATTATATTATATATATTATATTTTAAATGAATCATATAAATTAAATTAAATTTTAAAATACAATATAATTAAATTAATTATACAAATTAAATAATATTTTAAATGAAAATATTATTTTTAAAAATAGATATTTTAATTGTATTTTTAAATAACATTTTAATTATAAACATAATTTTGAAATTAGTAAATAAAATAATTAATTATTTATCTTTTTATATTAATATAATATAATATTTATTAATATATAAAATAAAAAAAATATATATATTATAAATATATTCATTATAAATAAAATTATTATATATTATATACTAGTTTTAATAATAAATTTAAATAACATGTTCATATTGCTCTACCAATCAATCTATAAAACAATTTAACAAAAACATACAGCTTCTGCAGCATACTACTACTTCTTTATCATATCCTTTACCAATCAGGGCCTAATTCGGATTGGAGAGGCGAACGGACACTCACATATACCAATTTGACATATATGTAATTTCATTCACTTTATAAATATATAAATTTCGGTTTCATAATTTTAATTACAGACCAAGCCGATCTAGAATCGATATGAACCGGTCTTAAACCAAACTGATCTGTTAATTATGTATATATATATATATATATATATATGTACAAAATACATTTTCTGACAGATTCGTAACCAATTGTTTTTTTCTTTTTTTTTCGATCAACCAGAACCTATTGGAACCGAAACCGAACTGAATACCCTAAAGCCAGACCTAATCCATACATTTTCAAAAAAAATTATCAAACCAAGGTCATTGGGTTCAATTAGGTTACAAAAGGCCTGCTGCATTTAGTGTGGTTAAAATACGAATATACTAGCTTAAGATCAGCGTCTCGCGCGGAATGAGTATTGTATATACAAATATTTTTACGTATTATTATTTATTTGCATTTTTTAAAATAAAAAAATAAGAAATATATTAAATAACTGAGAGGTCAATAACTATGATGTATAGAATAAAATTGGTGCAGACATATAAATCAAAACAATCATTTTTGTTTACTTACAATCATTTTATTGTAAAAAACTCCAAAAATATTATTTTATCTATTTTATATGATATATAATCAAATTTAATTGATATTAACATAGATGTATACTATATTTTGCTGTTTATCAAATGGTTTTATAATCATTTTTATTTTTATAAAAATTTCAAATCATTGATATAATTTTCAATATGGAATTTTTAATATTTTTAATACTTTATAATCATCTTACAAATCTAACAAAATTTTTTGAAACTAAAATATTAAATTCTTTGTACTTGTTCAATCCAAATTTCGAATTTAAATATTCATACAATTTTATGGATATAATTTAAACGATTATATATATATAATCGAAATATCTATTAAATAAGTTTTCCTACTCATACTGTTTGATGAACATTTGTATCTCGTTATAAAAAATAATAGAACCAGTGATCAAAAAAATTTTAAAGTACAATTTTTAATAATTTTATTGATTTATAGTCATTTTAGAAAAATCAAAAATATAACACATACAATTTATGTCTATGGTTAATATGCTTGTTTAATGTATTTTAATAATATAAAATTAAAAAGATAGAAAATATACAACTGAAAATATACAACTGAAATCAAAAATATTATTTTTTGGTAAAACTGTTACTGTATAAAACTGAAATGAATATTTCATTATGATATTTTTATTGGTTAAAGTTTATATAGATAAAACTTAATTATTTTTATTAGATTATTGATTTACTTTCTATATGATCAATGATTATGAAAACTGGTATCAAACTTATGGTAGAATTGGAAATTTTTCTATTATATATCATAGCATACAAATTCATTTTATATATAGTTTGATAAAATTATAGATTCATTTATTTATAAAGTATTGTATAAGGATTTTACAAAAATCCAAACCGGAAATCAATCCATCCACAGTCGCACCCGGTTCTGTTCGCATCTTCAAAACCGAAAAAGAATTAAAAAAAGCCCCCGTGTGGGGGTTAAGACGACGGACCCCTAAATTACACACTCACTCGCTCCTCCTTAGTGTGAGAGAGATTCGATTCAGCAGAGAGAGAGAGAGAGAGACACAAGGATGAGTTTCGCGGCGTTCAAAATGATGCATTGGCCCACCGGCGTCGAGAACTGCGCCTCCGGCTACATCACCCACTCCATCTCCGACACTACTCCGATGCAGATTCCCATCCCCTCCGGCGACGACCTCGACCCCGATTGGCCCGCCCCTCCCAAGCGCGGAATCTGCGCCGTCCCTAACGTCGTCGTAACCGCCGCGAACGTCCTCGAGGTCTACGTCGTTAGGGTTCAGGAGGAAGGGAATAATCAGGAGCCTGGGAGGAGCAGCAACCAGAAGCTCGGTGTTAAGCGCGGCGGAGTGTTAGACGGCGTCTCCGGCGTTTCGCTCGAGCTCGTGTGCCATTACAGGCTGCACGGTAACGTCGAGTCGCTAGCTGTGCTTCCTATGGGAGGCGGGAATTCCACTAGAGGGAGGGATTCAATCGTGGTGACGTTTCGCGACGCGAAGATCTCGGTTCTTGAGTTCGATGATTCCATTCATAGTCTTCGATTGAAGTTAGTTATGCTTACGAATCTCATTTCATTTGATTTCAATCAGTAGTAGCTAATTGGATATGTTGTTTCTTTTTTCAAGCTCGATCTACTGTTGAAGTTGGTTAGTTATAGCATCCCATTTGATTGATTTGCAATCAATAGTAGCTAATTGGATATATTGTTTTTTTTTTCCAAGCTCGATGCACTGTTTCGAGGGACCAGATTGGCTTCATTTGAAAAGAGGAAGAGAGTCTTTTCCGAGAGGGCCGTTGGTGAAAGTGGATCCTCAAGGGAGGTGTGGAGGTGTTCTTGTTTACGGTTTGCAGATGATCATACTCAAGGCTTCTCAGGTTCTTTTTTTTTTTAAAAAAAATTCGGCATATCATATATTCAATTTTGTTCATGGAATTACAATGGAGTAGGTATTACAAGTTTCTTTGTAGGAGATATAACAAAATATTTAGGTGGAAGTCGCATCTCTTCATATTGTTCTTGTATTTGGGCTATGTATTGATTTTTTTAATGATTCTCTTTTTTTATTTTGAAAAATTCTAAATTCGAATTTTCTTATTTCCATCTCGATTTTTAGAAACTGTTTTATAGTGTTATAGTATAGTATGTTCGAACTTGGTATTCATCATCCTCACTAATTTTGTCTTTTTTCCTTTCACTCGGATTTCTTTCATTTCATCGATTTTGTCCAGATCCTACCTTTCTTCCGCTTTTGTGATTTGCTAAGTGGAACCCCTCCCTCCCTTTTAATGCTTTGGTTTTCAGGTTGGTTCTGGACTAGTTGGAGACGATGATGCGTTCACTTCTGGTGGGACGATTTCTGCTCGAGTTGAATCATCTTACATTATCAACTTGCGTGATCTCGGAATGAAACACGTCAAAGATTTTGTTTTTCTACATGGTAAGTTATCAAGAAAGCTTTTATCCACCTTATTTTGTTTGTTTTCAGTTCTCCTTGATTTTGTAGTTCCTGTTTTTATCCAGCTGATGCATTTCGTCATGAGCAATTGTATCGTGGATTTGATTTTTATTTTTTTTGATAGCTAGCCGTCTTACTTTATAGATATTCTGGTTTTCCAAATAGTCATAATGTGAATAAGTGCTCCTTCTTCTAATTATTTGTTCTGGCATCTTGTGTCTTGTTCAGGTTATATCGAGCCTGTAATTGTAATCCTTCAGGAAGAAGAGCATACATGGGCTGGGCGAGTTTCATGGAAGCACCATACCTGCATGCTTTCTGCTCTTAGTATCAATACCACATTAAAACAACACCCAGTCATCTGGTCAGCTATTGTATGTTCTTTATTTTCCTCTTTTTTTTGTTAAAATTGTTTCTTACCAAGAAGGCAAATATTTGAATATATTTAGTAATCTACTGTATTGTAAGCTGAGAGCTTTTCAGTCAACCACTAAGAAATAAGAAACGTGCATGGTTACTTTTCTTATTTGTTCTTTTTTAGAATGCTCAAAGGTTTAGGAAATATTCATAGAATAACAAAAACTTTTTATGAAAATCAGTACAGCTGAACCTAGTACTAAGAAATCTCCTTGTGGAAACTTTAGTCCCAATCATACTTATTCCCATTATTTTGGTATTTTTCAGAATCTGCCCCATGATGCCTACAAACTACTTGCAGTACCATCTCCGATCGGTGGTGTTCTTGTGTTGTGTGCAAATACAATCCATTATCATAGTCAGGTAAGTTGATATCACTTTGCTTATTTTTTTCGAAGAAGATGTCTACAATTAATTAAACATCTGAGATACTATATTTTCTTGTAGTCAGCCTCCTGTGCTCTGGCACTGAACAATTATGCCTCCTCAGCTGATAGCAGGTGCAGTTTTCTCCCACATTCTCCACCATTCGAAATCTGCCTTATGGATACAATCTTGTTGTCACACAACCTTGGTTTAGAATCCTATAGCTTGAATTAGCAATTGTAAAAATCTGTTTAACAGTTAAGCTTTTTTTTTCTGCTATTTTATTTCAGTCAAGAACTGCCTGCATCAAGTTTCAGTGTGGAACTCGATGCTGCTCATGGAACCTGGATATCGAACGACGTGGCCCTTTTGTCAACGAAGTCTGGGGAATTGTTGCTGCTGACTCTTATATATGATGGGCGGTAATATTTTGATTTTCTTTTAAAATTTCTGCTGAACCTTGTAAGTTCCGTTGCAACTTATGTTTTTTTTATAATATGTTAAACTGACTGCTATTTTCTTTCTTGAAGTGCTGTGCAGAGACTTGATCTTTCCAAATCAAAAGCCTCTGTGCTTGCTTCGGTTAGTCAACATCTTTTCTCAACATATTTGTGCTTCACCTTGGATCCAGTTCAATTAGAGAATCTCTAAGACGTAGTACCAAATTTCTTGCAGGACATTACTAGTGTTGGAAATTCCCTTTTCTTTTTAGGTAGCCGTTTGGGGGACAGTTTACTGGTTCAATATTCCTGTAGATCTGGACCCGCAGCATCCTTACCTGGGCTGAGAGATGAGGTGATAGTTCAATCTTTTTTTTAGGCTGGTCAGGGTATTTAGTTAAATGCTTATACGTAAAAATTTCTTGCCTAATTTTATGCAGGATGAAGATATTGAAGGTGAGAGTCATCAAGCAAAACGTCTACGGATGTCTTCTGATACTTTTCAAGATACAATTGGAAACGAGGAGCTTTCATTGTTTGGTTCAACACCAAATAACTCCGATTCATCGCAGGTAGCAAGTTCTACCATCTAGAGTTTTGTAGAATATCCTGTGACTTGGGGTAATCTTCTTAGAAAAAGCTGAATAAAGCCACTTCTTTTCTGTCTTTAAAGATGGCATTACTATTCGAGTTGGGGTTCTTTTGCGGAACTTTCTCCATTTCACTATCTGTATGTGCTTTCAGTAGCACATAAATCAATTTGAAAAATCATGTTGAACAGAGAATTAGTAGTTTAGTTACTGAAGAAATAGTTTGCCTTTGTAAAAACTGCAGCATGTATATGTTAATAAGAGTTAGATAGCCTATGTTCTCATTTCCATGAAGTTTCTCATGTTTTCTTTTTCAACATATGCAGAAATCATTTTCATTTGCAGTGAGAGATTCACTAGTTAATGTTGGTCCAGTGAAAGATTTTGCGTATGGCTTAAGGATAAATGCTGATGCAAACGCCACTGGGATTTCCAAACAGAGCAACTATGAATTGGTGAGCCGTTTGTTTAGTAGTTCTTATATAATCCTAGCCGTGGAAATGTATTAGATAAAATATAAGAGTTGTCATTCAAAGACGTCTATTTTTGAAGTATCCTTTTGCTTAACAATGAAATCCTTTCTTTCACGACTTTTAGTGTCGACATGCTTGCCTCGTATTTTGTGTAAAAACTAACAAACTAAATATATGTATCTTGGCGTTTAGGTGTGCTGTTCTGGTCATGGGAAAAACGGTGCGTTATCTGTTCTTCGGCAATCAATTAGACCGGAAATGATTACTGAGGTATGCGTATCCGAAATTGTTTCTGGTATATCA
The DNA here is from genome assembly GCA_026261945.1 of Hirschfeldia incana. Taxonomy (NCBI): domain Eukaryota; kingdom Viridiplantae; phylum Streptophyta; class Magnoliopsida; order Brassicales; family Brassicaceae; genus Hirschfeldia; species Hirschfeldia incana. The sequence continues at coordinate 2,896,166 of JABCMI010000032.1, forward strand.
GATGAAAGGGTAATATACTCCTATTACAATGGCTTGGACGTAATTTCATATATACCTCTTTCAAAATTAGTATGCATTAGTTTATAGTGGCTTTGAACAGAAGGCTGTATTAGGACATTCTCGCGGGTTTGTAAGTAAAGGGCATATATATCCGATCTTACTTAGTAGTGCTATGTATATGACCTAGTATCTTGGATCCTTAAGCACGATATTCCGCATGTTCTTGTGGGTAGGTTGAACTTCCAGGCTGCAAAGGAATATGGACAGTTTATCACAAGAGCTCCCGTGGTCATAATGTTGATTCTTCTAAAATGGCTGCTGATGAGGATGAATATCATGCCTATTTGATTATAAGTTTGGAAGCTCGCACTATGGTATATCTTACTTCGATGTTTTGGTCGTATATCATTAGATCCTCCTATTCGTCTAAAAGTGTTTGACTTTTCAGGTACTTGAAACTGCTGACCTTCTCACAGAAGTCACTGAGAGTGTTGACTATTATGTTCAGGGAAGAACAATTGCTGCTGGAAATTTGTTTGGAAGGTTAGCTGCCATAATATGTTTTTGCTGCATCTTGTGAGATGTGTTTGTTGTAGAAGCTTTTTTTCCCTTACATCTATTATATTATTAATCCATGTGCTGTCTACTAAGCTCTATCCATGGCTTCTTTCTAGTCATTGAACTGTTTCTACTACATGCAGCTGTTAGAGATAGTAAATGGTACTTATAATAATTTCCATGTTTCTTTTTCAGACGTCGGGTAATCCAGGTGTTTGAGCATGGTGCCCGTATCCTGGATGGTTCTTTTATGAATGACGAATTAAACTTTGGAGCTCATAATACAGAATCCAATTCTGGTTCTGAAAGTTCTACTGTCTCATCTGTTTCAATTGCCGATCCATATGTTTTACTTAGAATGACAGATGGCAGCATTCGCCTGCTTGTTGGAGGTATGTTAGGGAAATATGAATTTCTTATGCAAAAGTTGATCTTGTATAGTCTATTATCTTGAGCATCTTAACATGTTTTACCCAAGCAGTCTTATATGGAACTTTTAACTGCAGATCCTTCGACTTGCAAAGTTTCCATACGTACTCCATCTATACTTGAAGGCTCTAAAAGGAGGGTATCAGCATGTACTTTGTACCATGATAAAGGACCAGAACCCTGGCTAAGGAAAGCTAGCACTGATGCATGGCTTTTGTCAGGAGTTGGAGAGGCTGTTGATAGTGCTGATGGTGGACCTTATGATCAGGGTGACATATACTGTGTTCTCTGTTACGAAAGTGGCGCCCTTGAGATATTTGATGTGCCTAGTTTCAATTGTGTTTTCTCTGTTGATAAATTTGCATCTGGAAGAAGCCACCTCTCGGATATGCCTATTCACGAGCTAGAGTATGAACTCAACAAAAATTCCCAGGATAATGTTTCTGCAAGGAATGAAGACACTATGAAGACAAAGGTCGTTGAGTTAGCTATGGAAAGATGGTCTGGGCATCATACACGCCCGTTCCTCTTTGCAGTATTGGCTGATGGAACAATTCTTTGTTACCATGCCTACCTATTTGAGGGTGTTGATGGAAACAACGCAGAGAATAGTGTTTCTTCAGAAAACCCTGCTGCTTTAAATTCCTCCAGTAGTTCTAAGCTTAGGAATCTGAGATTTCTTCGCACCCCCTTGGACACGTCTACAAGAGAGGAGACTTCAGATGGAGTTGCAGCTCAAAGAATTACCATGTTCAAGAATATTAGCGGTCACCAGGGATTTTTCCTTTCTGGCTCAAGACCGGGGTGGTGTATGTTGTTCAGAGAGAGACTTCGATTTCATTCACAGGTATGATACCCTCACCAAAAAGACGATTTTTTTTGTGTTCTTGCGTCTAAAGGAACTGAAAAGATGATATGATTTCAATCTTTTGGAGTTCTTTATAAACAATGATATGAAGCTTGTATGGCTTTCGTGAGAAAGTTCCTCCATCTCATGCTATCACACTTTTTCAGCGCTGCGATGGATCAATTGTGGCTTTTACTGTGCTTCACAATGTGAATTGCAATCATGGATTCATATATGTCACGTCACAGGTATAATAAGGTGTCTATGTCTTATTTATATTGTTCTTTTCTGTTCTTATTGTTGGCATCTGGACTATCAATTCCTTTGAAAAGATAAACTAATCTCATATTGACATAAACCAGGGAGTTTTGAAGATTTGCCAATTACCTTCAGCATCAGTCTACGATAATTATTGGCCAGTGCAAAAGGTGAGTTCCATTTCATTGCTTAGTGTTTCTGTATGTTGATTGGATAAAAAAAAAAGTATATGCGGACTGATCACGTTAATGCCTCATGCTACTGTCTAGATTCCTCTGAAGGCCACGCCTCACCAAGTTACTTACTACGCGGAGAAGAACTTGTACCCGCTGATAGTATCATATCCTGTAAGCATATTAGCAATGATAATATAATCTACATTCTTCTAGTTCAACCTAATCCGCATTGTGTCTCTGGTTCCATTGGATGAATTTCTAATTCTTTTGTGGTTGAAATGGGACGATAAGGCATATAGGTTCCCTAGGCAATGTGGCAACTTTTCTCAGCTATCTGGAAATTTAAATATTTATAGGTTCCCTAGGCAATGTGGCAACTTTTCTCAGCTATCTGGAATTTTCTTAATTTAGATTATCAATTTGCCCCTATTAGAGGATACTTGGGAAAAGAAGGAAAATAAAATATGTTTCAAGAGCTCTAAATGCAAATGGATGCCTCTGTGAATTTCATTCATGAATATAACATATATACCTGATTTTGGTTGCCTTCCTTTGCAGCAATATTTATTTGTTTTCTTTTTCTTGAGAAGAAAGGAAGTTTTGTGCCTGTTATGTATTACCTGCCTTTTTATTCATTATTATTCTATCGTATTAACACAAATAATATCGTTGGTCTCTCCTTTTGCAGGTCAGCAAGCCATTGCATCTAGTGCTTTCTTCACTAGTTGATCAAGAAGCTGGGCAGCAGATTGACAATCATAACCTGAGCTCTGATGATCTCCAACGACCATACACCGTTGAGGAATTTGAAATCCGAATTTTGGAACCAGAAAAATCTGGTGGCCCTTGGGAAACTAAAGCCACTATTCCAATGCAGAGCTCAGAACATGCACTCACTGTGCGAGTTGTCACACTTCTTGTAAGTTGGCTACTAAGCTCTGCCTAAAGTCATATTTTTCTCTACCTACACAGAGTGTTAATTGATTAATGTTGTCCTAGGGGTCAATGTAATAAATGTCCTTGTTTAAATTGCAATAACCAAAGCTCATGTATTACTACCTGGGTGTTTCAGAATGCAAGCACAGCGGAGAATGAAACACTTCTTGCTGTTGGAACTGCTTATGTCCAAGGGGAGGATGTTGCTGCAAGGGGCCGTGTGCTTCTTTTCTCTTTTGGAAGAAATGGCGATAATTCTCAAAATTTGGTATGTTTAGTTTGGCCCACAACTATAACCTTATTCCTTTTCATCTTTAGATATTGGATTTGTTCTGAAGCCACTTTGTAAATAGGTTACTGAAGTCTACGCAAAGGAACTAAAAGGAGTTGTATCAGCTGTAGCCTCCATTCAGGGTCATCTTCTAATATCAACTGGTCCTAAAGTCACCTTGCACAAATGGAATGGCACTGAATTAACTGGTGTTGCTTTCTTTGATCCACCGCTCTATGTAGTCAGCATGAATGTGGTACGTTTTACTTTCCTGGCTTGGTTTGGTTCTTCTGCGTGATTTGGCTTTGTTGCACATGCTAATTTATATTTCTTTCTCTGCACAGGTAAAGAATTTCATCCTCCTTGGTGACGTTCACAAAAGCGTATACTTTCTTAGCTGGAAAGAACAAGGGTCCCAACTTAGCTTACTAGCCAAAGATTTTGGATCCCTCGATTGTATGGCTTCAGAGTTTTTGATTGACGGAAGTACGCTTAGCCTGGCTGTCTCCGATCAACAAAAGAATCTCCAGGTTAGCATCCCTCTTATCGCTTTTTAGTGTGTACGTGATGTGATCAGGCCTTTACTTATGGAACATAGTGAGATACTCTTAAAACTGACGTCATACTGATGATTCCCCAACAGATATTCTATTTTGCACCGAAGATGTCAGAGAGCTGGAAGGGTCAAAAGCTTCTGTCAAGGGCAGAATTTCACGTGGGTGCGCACGTGACAAAATTCCTGCGTCTGCAGATGGTTGAATCTCTTAGCGCGGATAAAAAGAGTCGATATGCTTCTTTATTTGGTACTCTAGACGGCAGTTTTGGTTGCATAGCTCCACTGGATGAGGTCACATTCCGTAGGTTACAGTCTCTCCAGAAAAAGCTAGTGGATGCTGTTCCTCATGTCGCCGGTCTGAACCCACGCTCTTTCCGTCAGTTCCGCTCGAGTGGGAAGGCTCGAAAACCTGGGCCTGACAGCATAATCGACTGCGAGCTACTCTGCCAGTAAGTTTTTTTTGACCGCAGTCTATACGTTAAACCAGTAGTAACAACCATATATGAACCGTATGATAGCATGATGATTGGCAGAGATGATCCTAATGGTTTTTAAAATGTCTACAGTTACGAGATGCTTCCACTAGAGGAGCAGCACGCACTTGCTCAGCAGATTGGGACAACCCGAGCTCAGATTTTCGCGAATCTAGTTGAGCTCTCCGTCGGAACCAGCTTCTTGTGAAGGTCAGATCGTAATCCGTCGTTTGTTGTTCACCATGGACGACCGGAAGAGAAGGAAGAAAAAGGCAGGCTTGCTTAATGTTGTACAGAAGCTGTATCGTATGAGAACTGTCATGAACATTGATGTTTTGTTGCATTTAGAGTATGTTAAAAAGATTCTTCTCCAAACTCTCTGTTTGTTTCATTTCTACATTGAATACCTTAAGATCTAGACAGTATCTTTATTACACAACTTTGTTCAGTTTTGAGTATTATAGAATTCGGTTTACCAATTAAATTGTCATTAAAAACAGTGAAAATAGTGACACCGTGGTGATTATAAAGTGGTTAGAAGCTTTAAGTGTGTGAAGAAGCGAATGAGCAGGCTTGATGATTATTGTGTCCAGCACACAAGGAGCAAACACGTGCGTATACTCACCACTCCACGCTCAAAAGAGATAGCCAAATGGTACAACAAAGTAGATGAGTCTTCAGTTTTCAAAACACAATCATATTAACATGTTATTGTCTCTTTCTGCTGCCTATCTTGCTTTCTTTCCAATGTCTACCAAAGTAATAGCATTTTTACTTACTTTCCCTGTACCTTTTACTCTTTGTCTCTTTGAGAATCTATTTTGTTATTGAAATTTTATGTTTTGAGCAAGTTTTGGATCAAGGCCCTGTTCGTTTCTCCATTCAGATGAATCCATTCAGCTGATCCACTTGTATGCTCCATTTAAATGATCTATTCAAATTTTTGGCCATGTTTGTTTCTCCATTTGGATGAATCATTTGAATGAACCATTTGAATGGATTTTATGTTTGTTTCTTCATTTAGATGAATCATCCAAATGAGTTTAATAACCAAATTACATATATACCCATGTTTTGGTTTAATCAAATGTTTGATATTAATTTTAACTATACAAAATTTTATTATTCATTCTAAAATATATTTACATTGAAATTATTTTAAAATTAGCATTTTGATATTTATAAATTTTTATTTCATATAATTTTCATATAACTTTATTTATAAAATAGACTCAAATTTTAATATTTTTTAATAAACTTTCAAACAACTTAAAGTAGATATTCAAATTTTAATAAACTTTTAAACAGCTTAAAGTAGATATTCAAATGCTAACAATAATTTTTATAAAACTGAAATTCAAAAGATGTCTAACAATTTAAAAAGACCCACCTAAAGAAAATTGACTTGCAATCCAAGTAATAATGTCATACGTTTTCACTGTCACATGTCTTTAGACCACAAACAAGAACTTCCACACACCAAACAATACGTTTTCACCCTCTTGACTCATTGCTACAACAACCCATATTCTCGTATTCTGTTTTTAAGTCAGAAAGTTGTAGGTAACTTATAAGGGGTTCCACAAGCCGCAGAATCCAACTTCGCTTCATGATCTTTGCCTACAAGTAGTGGCGTCAACTCCACACTCTCTGTCGCTCCAACACCTATGATCTATTTTCTGGTCAGGAACATGGCAAACACTCTCTATCTTGCTCATGAAGTCTAGAGTTAGGAGCTATCGATGGACAGACTTTCATTGACAATGCACTTGCTCCACTTTCCCATTCTCCACTCTACAGTAAATTTACAGTAGTATCTGGTTCAGAATAAAATTTCTCACTTTAATAAAACTTCTCTTTTACAGATTCTAATCACTGGTTATCTCATTTATAGAATCCAAACTCAAATTCACTAAACTATAAAAACAATGTCACAGAAGGGAAGTTCTATAAGAAACACACATGAGATTCTTACAATGAATCATAGGGTTACATATATGCAGCCTCACCTAGTGAAGATACGAATGCATGATGAAGATTACTTGTTGTTCCCTTCACAAGCTTTACATATAACTATCATCTTCTTCACCACACACACCATGAGTTTCAGATCATGATAACACAAACAAGCGGAGGCATCGTTTCAAGTTGATTAGAGCATAAACACATTCTCAAGCATAAACCCATGACAAATTCTAAAGGGAAACCCATATAACATAAACAGAAGCAAACCCATCAACTCAGAGACTGACAAACTCTATGGACACAACGATTTCTCTATGAACACAAGCAGATCAAATTCCGAGATCTCTCTATGAACATCAAAACAAGCTAGAGAGAGTGAATCTATAGAGATCTAAAAGAATAAAAAATCGAGAGATACCCGAAGAGAGTGAGATCTGGAGAGAGAGAGAGATGCGGCGAGAGAGTGAGATCCGGTGAGACAGAGAGAGAGAGATGTGGCGAGAGAGAGAGTTCCGACGAGAGCGAGAGAGAGAGATCCGGTGAGACAGAGAGAGAGATGCGGCTAGACCGGCGAGACCGGAGAGAGAGAGAGAGAGAGAGATCCGGCGAGCGAGAGAGAGAGAGAGAGATCCGGCGAGAGAGAGAGTTCAAGCTTTCATGGAGTTCGAGAGAGAGAGAGAACTTTTGGCTGCGGCATATCTCAACGAAAGTGAAGAACAGAGAGATAGGTACAAGGGCAATATCGACATTTCAAGATTCTGACTGAACCAGGTTCAGTCAAATGCTCCGATTTGATTCAGCCAACTGATTCTTTAAATTAAAACTAGATTTTCGAAAATCATTCAGCTGAGTCATTAGGATGAGTCCTGCATTTTGTGTCGAAACGAACAACAGGCTCAGCTGCAGCCAAATGGCTCAGTTGAATGAACAAACGAACAGGCCCCAATTCACAAACCCACTTTGTGGTGGGAATTTGTACACTTGGTCCTTTTCAAATATCCCACTAAAAAAAAGAGAGCGGTAAGTCAAAGTGTGAAATAAGTGTTTGACATAATAATATGTCAAGCAGTATTAAGTATTCATAACCACAAATTTAGGGGCACACTGGCAAACGATTGATGACTCAAATTATTAATAATTATTGTTTATAAATTATATACAATATGTTGTCACCACCCCGGTTGATATTTTCATAGGAAAATGTCTCATCACATCATGTGTACTTAAATGCAATTTTATCCAGTATTTTACCAAAAATAAATTATGTTGTATGCTTTACTTGTTTAATTCTAGTTGTCGTTTTAGGTTTGTATACACAAAACTAAGAAAACTTTAATTTTGCATAATTTCAGTATAAAAACATCATTACATGTAAAATTAATCACATTTCAACCAATAGAAAAATAAAATAACATATAAGTTGATTAATTTTACATTGAAATTATGAAATTATATTAATTTCGAAACAAAATTTTTATTCTACAACGACAACTAAATTGAAAAAGATGGATATAACTTAAAAACATCCTTGTTTAGGGGATCTTCAGAAATTATATCTGAAGAGATTTAATCTGAGAAACTTCTAGTAATAATGTTTTAAGATTCTCATAAGTAACATGAAAATGATGGTATTGTAAGAAACTTTCTAACGGTGAAACAAAACTCAGAGACAACATCCAATTGTCAGTTATTTTTTAAGCAATATCCACTTTTACTTGTCGCTCAGTTTCACACAAGAAAGGTTCACATGACAACATTTGTAAATAATTATTTCTCAAAAAGAACATTTGCGAATAATTGAAAATTTAAGAAGAGGAAGAAAGCTGCTCAGTAAAAAAGAAGTAGAAAAAGAACTGGAAAGCAAATGATTGGACTCAGAAGCAGAATGTTGGTGAAATGCTTAGCAGCGTGGCTGAGTGTGTACTGTTGCAAGTCAGCGATTTCCTCCTTTCTAATAGATCACTTTATGATTGGACTCCTGCCTCTGTTTCACTCCTTAGTTTTCTCGTCTCTTCTCTTTTAGTATACTCACAAATTATATATAAGTGCTACGAAAAACATATTGACTTCAATTTAAAAAATAACCATCTTTCGTTAATTTTTTTGTGTGTTTCTAATTTATTTATGACTGGACTTGATCAACAAAATTTAACCAAAATACGAAATAATAAATACACTGGATGCAAACCAAAGTATATTTTTTACAATAAGAATAATAGTATACTATTTTAAAAGATTTTCCCAATAAATACAATATTTTATAATTGGAATAGATACATATTCTATTGAATAAACCAGAAACACACACGAAAATATATTATGTAATAATAAGAATACATGCAAGAAATAAACATAAACATTGATTGAAGAAGACTTTTTTTTTTCTTTTTGTTTCGCAGAAGAGTAGTAGGTCAAATTAGATAAAATTATATTTTTATCCGCACTTTAAGCGTGTAGTTATTTTTAACTAGTAAAATATTTATTGAATAAAAATTAGAAATTTTACATAATATATGTATTTTTAATTTTAACATAGATCACAGTTAAATTTATATACATTATTAATTTAAAATAGGTTCACAGGTGTGACAATTTTTTGGTTCTGAAAATAAAGCGCCATGGATTATATAAAAAATATTTAATAGCTATGTTAAATTTTAGCACAGATTATAGTATGTGATAAAAAAATAGAAAAGAAATGTTTAGTTTGAATATGTAATCACTATAAAGTTTATATGTGTAACGTGGATTTATAATATTTATACTTTTAGAGGATAAAATGTGTTCATAAAGAATATGAAAATTTGGATAATTAATCTGTTTATATTTAATTTTAAAGATTTAAAACTGAAAAGAAAATAATTCATATTTTTAATTAGAAATAATTTACAGTCATATTTATATAAAATTAAAAAGATATATTTTGTGGACAAAAAGAATGTTTAATAAGAAAAGCTTTTTAGCAAAAACAATTATTTATTTTTCAAGTAAAACAAGGAAAGATATTGAAATGCATAGAAAAATATATAGTAACGTCTTTTGTTTATTTTTGAGAATAATTTAAATATTTTTGACAGGTATTTGTGATCAAATATAATTGACAAAACTACCTTAATAATCTCACAAAATCTCAATGGCACATAATATTTTATGTAGTATCTTATATATTAAAACATAAGTCACAATCATGTGTAATATCTTAAAAAGTAAACTCTAACTAGAAATCAGTTATCATTTATTTATCAATAATATGACTTAATAATATTTCAATCCTAATATAACAATCAACTTTTATAAAACCGGATTGGTTAACAAACACATATTTGATTTCTTGATAAATTATACATAGTGGTAATGTAAACCATCGTATAGTTCAAAATGCTGAACCGATTTAAATAATTCAACCAATGTATATATAATGGTTGTATAAATATCTTATCTATTAAAATAAAAATCATAAATTCTTTCATGTGTGATTTTTTAATTCGGACCATCTCTTAAACTACTTTAATCATAATATCTTTTCATTTAAATATAAAGTTTTTTCAAAAAAAAAACTAACAAATCAGTTTAAAAGATTTTAACAAGATCATAATTTTCAAAAATTCTGTGTAAATATTTTAATAATTGTTAATTACTTTTAAAATATTATTATACATTAAAATATTTTATAAAATTTAGAATAAAAGTTTTAACTAAATATGATAATTTTTTAAAAAATTATTAAATTTATATATTTTATTTACAGAAGTATTTATGTTCAAAATATAATATGTTCGTAACAGAGGTTAACATTCACAAACTATATAATACATGTATAAAAATTAACATGTATTTCATTAAAGCTAATAATATAAAATATTTGTACTCATTTAATCATGATATCTTTTCATGTTAATATATATATATATATAATTATATATATAATTCTAACAAATCTATTGAAAAATATTTTAATAATATCTTAATTTTCAGGAAATTTATGTAAATATTTTAACTACTTTTGTAATTAGCAATGAACTATTACTATGGATTAATATATATTCACTTATCATTTATAAAATGAAACTTAAAAATTATATATTATTTTTATCTATTTTATAATAATAATAATGATAATTCCTGTTAAAATAAAATTATTATATTGAATTAGATACTATAAGTTATATTAAATTGATAAATTTGTAATTTTATTATCATAAGTATAAAATATTTATGCTAAAAATATGATACGGTGACATAACGACTTAACATTAGCAAAATATATGATACATGTACAATAATTGACATATCTTAGATTTATATATATATATATATACAAAGAATATATTTTAAGATGAATAAATGTGAAAAAATATTACTAAAAGCAAATACGACTTTGAAGGTTGGAGGGTCATAACTGAATTTAAATTTGATACAACATAATTTTCAAATATGTTGCTTAATGCATATATTAATTTTTTTAATAACTAAATCAAAATACACTAACATAAATATATAATAAAATCAAAAAATACATGTAATGTTTTTAAACTATTGATTAATTATTCCATGTAAACTATAAATTATTATATTTGAAATAGGTATATCAACATTTTAGTATATGGTTAGTTAACGTTAAAATTGTATACCACTAATGAAGTGAAATATATATATAGTTAAGATCTAGTTAAGATTATTTTAGTACATTCAGTTTTAATAGATAACAAGTAATATCGTTAAAAAGGTAATGTTGTTAAGTATCGAACCAATCAAATTTACTCAAATGTAATAACCACAATGCAACTGGACCTAACAATTGTTTTCATCTCCTGTTATAGTATCATTTCGGTCAACTATATGTACCATAGTATGTGTGATTATGAAGGATGATTTTTTTTTTTTTGAGAAAGGGCTTGATTCCACTAGAGGATGCAAGTCAGCGATTTCCTCCTTTCTCGTTTCTCATAGATCATTTTATGATTGGACTCCTGCCTCTGTTTCACTTTTTATTTTTCTGTCTCTTCTCTTTTAGTATACTCACAAATTATATATATGTGCTACGAAAAACATATTGACTTCAATTTAAAAAATAACCACCTTTGGTTAATTTTTATTTTGTGTGTTTTTAGTTTATTCATCTCTGGACATGATCAAAAAAATTTAACCAAAATACGAAATAATAAATACACTGGATGCAAACCAAATATATTTTTACAATAAGAATAATAGTGTACTATTTTAAAATATTTTCACAATAAATATAATATTTTAAAATTGGAGTAGTTACATATTCTATTGAATAAACTAGAAACACACACAAAAATATATTATGTAATAATAAGAATACATGCAAGAAATAAACATAAACATTGATTGAAGAAGACTTTTTTTTTTCTTTTTGTTTCGCAGAAGAGTAGTAGGTCAAATTAGATAAAATTATATTTTTATCCGCACTTTAAGCATGTAGTTATTTTTAGCTAGTAAAATATTTATTGAATAAAAATTAGAAAATTTACATAATATCTGTATTTTTAATTTTAACATAGATCACAGTTAAATTTATATACATTATTAATTTAAAATAGGTTCACAGGTGTGACAATTTTTTGGTTCTGAAAATAAAGCGCCATGGATTATACAAAAAATATTTAATAGCTATGTTAAATTTTAGCACAGATTATAGTATGTGATAAAAAAATAGAAAAGAAATGTTTAGTTTGAATGTGTAATCACTATAAAGTTTATATGTGTAACGTGGATTTATAATATTTATACTTTTAGAGGATAAAATGTGTTCATAAAGAATATGAAAATTTGGATAATTAATCTGTTTATATTAATTTTAAAGATTTTAAACTGAAAAGAAAATAATTCATATTTTAATTAGAAATAATTTACAGTCATATTTATATAAAATTAAAAAGATATATTTTGTGGACAAAAAGAATGTTTAATAGGAAAATATTTTTAGCAAAAACAATTATTTATTTTTCAAGTAAAACAAGGAAAGATATTGAAATGCATAGAAAAATATATAGTAACGTCTTTTGTTTATTTTTGAGAATAATTTAAATATTTTTGACAGATATTTGTGATCAAATATAATTGACAAAACTACCTTAATAATTTCACAAAATCTCAATGGCACATAATATTTTATGTAGTATCTTATATATTAAAACATAAGTCACAATCATGTGTAATATCTTAAAAAGTAAACTCTAACTAGAAATCAGTTATCATTTATTTATCAATAATATGACTTAATAATATTTCAATCCTAATATAACAATCAATTTTTATAAAACCGGATTGGTTAACAAACACATATTTGATTTCTTGATAAATTATACATAGTGGTAATGTAAACCATCGTATAGTTCAAAATGCTGACTTCAATTTAAAAAATAACCATCTTTCGTTAATTTTTTTGTGTGTTTCTAATTTATTTATGACTGGACTTGATCAACAAAATTTAACCAAAATACGAAATAATAAATACACTGGATGCAAACCAAAGTATATTTTTTACAATAAGAATAATAGTATACTATTTTAAAAGATTTTCCCAATAAATACAATATTTTATAATTGGAATAGATACATATTCTATTGAATAAACTAGAAACACACACGAAAATATATTATGTAATAATAAGAATAAATTCTATGATGTTATACTCTCTTCAATATACGGATTCAGACAGACGTACGATATTATCGGCCACTTACAATGAACATCTATTTCTGCAATACACAAGACCATAATCAGTTGAACATCTATTTAACCAAAATACGAAATAATAAATACACTGGATGCAAACCAAAGTATATTTTTTACAATAAGAATAATAGTATACTATTTTAAAAGATTTTCCCAATAAATACAATATTTTATAATTGGAATAGATACATATTCTATTGAATAAACTAGAAACACACACGAAAATATATTATGTAATAATAAGAATAAATTCTATGATGTTATACTCTCTTCAATATACGGATTCAGACAGACGTACGATATTATCGGCCACTTACAATGAACATCTATTTCTGCAATACACAAGACCATAATCAGTTGAACTGGAATTCGGCGTGTTGAATATAAAAGTATGAATTCAGTGTTGAGTTATTTGAAAGAAATTTATCAAAAAATCCACAATTTACTATAAGGAAATAACTCAATAATCAGTAAAGACAATAAATTTGATAGGAATAAAATAAATTGGGGAAGGTTTTTATTGCTTGTTGAAGACCCTGGACATGTCCTATGGCTTTGCTTCTTGAAAACACATATCTCTGGTTGGAGTTCCTGGTGGTAGCTGTAGATCTCTGGTGGTGAGGCTGGTTGTGTATTTATTGCTTACTCTCTTAAGAGACCGTAAAACATTCATGCATCTTGGTTTTTCTTTTCTCTCAACCGCTTGCTCTCTGTGAATTTATCTTGTGTTTTTCTGATATGTTGCGATTCTTCTGTTTGGTGCTCTGTCGTGGTACATATGTTAGACAATATCAACGGTCGATGTGGAGTTCCTCTTAGGTAGTTTCTCTTTGGCTAGTTTTTGTTGCGTTATGGTTTACTTTTTCGTATCCTGTGTGTGTGTGGATTTGTTATTTAAATGGGCGTATAAATACTATTAAAACATAAACATGTCTTATTGATAATAGTCGAGTCCAAATTATTTTATAACTGCATTTGAATAATCATAACCGACGTAACTCCTTTTGCCTTTATAACCGACGTAACTCATTTTGCATTTTATATGAATCATACGAATGGGTGAGACCCATTTATTTGAGCTTTTTCTCACATGAAACTTAATTATAGGACCACGAAACAAAACCGTATGTGAAATAGTTTTGCGCAAACCAATGGTTGAACAAGAAAACATATAATTACATTTTATCAACTTTTTCGTTATATTGACTTCACATATGCTTTAAGAATTATAATCTGGAACTTGGAATGAAAGGAAAGATTTATTTGAGATATATATACATACATATAATTTCCGTCTAATATATTTTATTTTTATCAGAATACAAATATTATTAACTAATCACGTCAATAATTCAAAACACTGATAAGTGCAGAAAAAACTAATTTTGTTCAAATCTGTTTAACAATACTATTAACATAGGATATGACCAATTGATATAGGTATGATCTAATTATTTTATTAGTATTGATTAAATTCTCTTATTAATAAATTAAGAAAAAATATTATATCAAAATAAAAATATGATCAACAAAAAAGAAAAAGTAAAAAATAAATTTCTAAAGAAAATTATAAAACAAAAAAAAATAATCGCCCTTTAAGGATGGGTCAGAATCTAGTTAGGGTTTAAACATTATTTCGGTTTCGTTTAAAGTGGTGTTTAATTTCTGTAGTTGAAAAAATAAAAAAATCAAAAGTCCATAAAAATGAAAACTCTTTGCTAAAAAAAATTTACATTTATTAATCTGTTTAAAACTACATTTAAAACATAATTTTAACATAAATTAAAAACTACATTTACTACTCCCTCCATTTTATTTTAATTATCATTTTAGATTTGTTCACAGAGATCTATTATGATAATTTTCTTAGTTGCATTCTCAAATAACACACAATTTTAAGGTGTTTTAAAAGTTCTGTTTACTTCATCTGTTTTATTTTAATTATTATTTTAGATTTGTGTACACAAATTTAATATTTAATTTTGTGTATTTTCTCAAAAAAACATCAATACTTATAAAGCTAACTATATTTCAATTAATAGAAAATAAACTGAATAATATAATTAATAAATTTTGCATACAAATTCTATATAGATATTTGTTTTAAAATTTTATTTTACAACGACATTTAATATGAAATCGAGAGAGTATCTTTTAAAAAAAACGGCTGATACAAAACTACTTTCTGTTTATATATATATGGCAGACAAATCACTTGAGATTATAAATAAAAGGTCTTACAAATCGTGAAGCGGGTCAAAGCATTCAAAAACCCCCATCGTAGGATGCGTCGTTAATCTCATAAACTAACTCTCTCACGAAGCTTCCTTCACGTTCAACTCCATAATTTCAAAGTATGAATACATTCAATTAACCATTTATGTAACATTTGTAAATAGATAATCATCCAAGTGGTATATCTCTAGACATATGTTGATTTCCATGCTAATTTTACGGAATGTCTCTTACTCCAATCACTACAAATCCCGGTGCATCAGCATGATTAATACAATTGATTTGATTTAAAAAAAATATATATGTCATGTATATTAAAATGTGCGAGTCAAATTGCCTGCTTGTTCCTCTTAACTAGGCATGGGCATTCGGGTCGTCGGATCTGGTCCTTTCGGATCCGGATTTGGTCCAGGAGTTCAGGACCCAATATCAATAGAATCATTTCAAATTCTTGATTTCGGGTCGATTTGGATCGTACCGGATGCGGGTCAGATCAGGTCTTAAATAGTTGAACTCAATAAGGTAATTATAATTTATCGATTCGGATTTGGTTCCGTTCCGGGTCAGATTTCGTTCGGATTTGATCTAAAAAATACTTAAAATACAAAAGTAATTCTGAAAATATTTAAATCTCCAAAATATTTGAAATTTTATTCAAAAATTATGTTTTTATTGTATTAAAATGTGTATGTATTAAACTATGCAAGAGAAAACAACAATTCACTGTCTTCTAATGGTCAATCTTCTTGCTCTCTAAACAAATAGTCCATCTTTGACTTTCCCTCGATGCATTTAATATATATTATTAATTAGGGTATCACTCGGATTTTGGGTTTGAGTCGGGTCGGATCCAAAACCTGAAAGAGTAAAAATATTGGTTCGCGTCCGACCCGAACCAGATTTTTTTTGGGTCGGATCTGGGTAAAATTCTCAGGCCTACTCTTAAAGACTGCCCGAACACACAGTCAGACACTGGCTATAAGAAAGTAGTCAATTTCCAGCAAAACTTACCAGCAAAAATTGTTGTTATTTACTATCGAATTACCGACAAGTTATTGAAGAACTATAAATCACTATAAACTTGTTGAAAAATAGCAACTAAATAATTAGGCGTAAATGATGTATGTAGCAACAAATAAAGAAAATATCTCTTATATGTGTCATCACCAGAATGAAATTTAGAATTCTTAGAAAATATGTTGGTCCAATTAAGTATATATTTTAGTTTTCATTAACTAATCATAAAATTAATTAAAGTACAAAATTACTATTTTCTTTTCTTTTCTTAAATAAAATATATGGAAGTACCAAATATGACTAATATATAAATGACAAGTAATGATTCTAATAATAAATATTTGATAACAATTTATATCTCCTCCATCATTTTTTTGATTAATTTCATATTATTAAAAGAAATTAAACAATCCAATTGGCTATAAAAATTAAAATTTAGTTTTTTTTTGTATATGTTATATTTTGGAATTTTTTTAAAAAAAATGACAATAAACTACTAAAAAGTTTAAAATTATTATGTTAAAAATTAATGATCAATGGTTTAACATCTCATATATATTACTCCCTCTGTTTTTATAAGATGGTAGTTTTAGAATTTTCACATATATTAAAAAAATCCATTAATTTTGATTGTAAATACATTGTTTTTTGTAAATAACAATTTTCAATAACTTTTAGCCAATAGAAATTCAATAAACACCATTAATGTTTTTAAAACTTACAATTTTTCATAAAACCATTTATTAAAAAGGTAAAAAGACTATCTTTTTGAAACAAATTTTTTTTCCAAAACAATCATCTTTAAGGAACGGAGTGAGTAATTGAGAAACATTTCAACATTATTTTGTAGTCATGTGTCACCATGAGAATGAAATTCAGAATTTTAAGAAAAATAGATTGTGTCATCTTAACTTATATTATATTTTTTATTAAACTAACTATCCAACTGATAAATAGTGTGTACAAAAGAATATTCTTGCATTTTCTTTAAATAAGAGCTACGAAATTACCTAATATGATTAACTTATATGTGACAATTAATGATTATGAATAATAAATATATGATAATAAGTTTTGTATCTTAGTCATTTTTTATTTAATTTTATATTATTAAAAGACATTAAAAATTCACATTATATAATTAAATTTTTTTCTTATATGTTATATTTTTAATTTTTTAAAAACCACTATAAATTATTATAATTTTTAAAATCCCACTTTAAAATTTTGTGATCAATGGCTTAATTTTTTTTTGTTATAACAAGATACAAATGAAAATAAAATCTTATTAATATAAGTAAAATACTAAAGGTTCGAAAATTATGAGCGACGGCGGCGACGGAAAAGGTGACCCTTCCTCACGCTCTCCCTCCCCTCGAAGCCCATGGAAATCAGCGATACCGGACCCTGCCTTTGCGGTGGAGAAGGGCGTTGCGTCTCTGGAGATTCCAGCGGAGGTGTTTGAGGAATCTGAGCCACTTTGGAAAGCCTTTGCAGTCGGGTACTTTATTGGGGATGCTCCCCATGTTGGGTCGATCCACGCCACGGTCAATCGGATTTGGACTGCGCCGGGAGTGAGAGAGAAAATTGATGTGCAGTTCATTGCTAAGAACACTGTTCTGTTTCGGATAGAGAATGAGTCTCTGCGTAATCGAGTAATAAAGAGACGATACTGGCACGTTTCGGATGTTCCACTGGTGCTTCAAGAGTGGTCTCCTGAGACGGCGGACAACCCCCCAGATTTGTCAGCCATGCCTCTCTGGGTGGACCTCAAGTCTGTTCCTAGCCACTTGTTCTCGAAAGTTGGTTTGAAAGCTCTTTCGACGCCAGTGGGAAGATTTGTCAAACTTCATCCGACTACGGAGAGGTGTACTCGTTTGGATGTTGCTCGTGTGTTGCTCGAGGTAGATTTGCTTAAACCTTTGGTGGAAGTTATACAGTTCAAGGACCAGAAGGATTCAACGACATGTGTGGATGTGAGTTACCCCTGGCTCCCGTCGAGGTGTAGTAATTGTTCGAAGTGGGGACACAAAATAACGGACTGTACGTCGAAGAAGGTGGTTTTTGAGGGTAAAGAGATTGACCCCGAGGTGGTCGCTGCAGCTGATGCACAAGGGAAAGGAAAATGCCCTGGACATGCGAAAGAAGTTGTGGAGAATCTATTGCTGGAGCTGGAATCTTTCCCACCACAATTAACTTCAGGAGGATCGCAGAGCCAGGCAGAGGGGAGAAACGTGGAGAGTGGGGGTCAGTCTGAGGAAACGACAGCTCTGATCATGGAATTAAATGAGGATGATAAGGATGACTCGGCTGGTTGGACTAAGGCTTCCAATACAATCCGATCAGCATCCCCAAGGCACCAGATGGATAATACCAAGAATCCCAGCTCGCCGAACTCTACTACAGACTCGGGTTCTACTGATGAGGGGAATGTGACTATCTCGCCATCACGTTTTCAACTACTATCAGTAGAAGATGAAGAGGAAGAAGAGGAGGGGGAGGAGACTGGTGAAAATTTGGAGGAAGGGGAAATACGTAAGGTAGAGAAGACTAAAGAGAGGAAGAGTGGAGTAAAGCGTACTAGGAAACCTTATCAGTTGGGGAGGTCGAAGGACATGAAGGCTAAGAGTATGAAAGTAAAATCGACAAAATCTTCCGTCAGGAAGATATGACGTCTTTTTTGCGTGGAATATGCGTGGGTTCAACAAGCCACGCAAACACATGGTTGTCAAGAAGTGGGTACTATCTGAGAAGCCATTATTTGGGTGTTTTACAGAAACTCGAGTTCAGGAAAGTAATTGTAAGGGAATTCTACAATCTGCTCTACCAGGGTGGAACGCAATAACAAACTACGATCATCACCACTTGGGGCGTATCTGGTTCTGCTGGGGACCTGGTGTCAATGTTACTTTACTTCATAAAAGTGCACAAATCATCACATGTGCCATCCAGACAGAGATAGGTGACAACTTCATTTGCTCTGCCATCTACGGATCCAACTGCGCAATTACCAGGAGGCAACTTTGGGCAGATATCAAAGCAACTCTGCAAGCGTACAAACATTTATCTCTTCCCTGGATTCTTCTGGGTGATTATAATACAACCTTAGCATCCACAGAGCATTCACGGATGCAGGACTATCTTGGGAATCAATCAGGCATGTTACAGTTTCAGGAACTGGTATCAGATTGTGCTCTCACAGATCTTTCCTACACTGGGGCGTTATTTACCTGGTGGAATAAGAGGGGCGCGGATCCCATTGGGAAAAAGTTGGACCGGGCTCTGATCAATAGTGATTGGATCCGTGTCTACCCTCACTCTTTTGCTTCCTTTGATACAGGTGGTGTCTCTGACCATGCTAGGTGTCTAGTAAGGCTAAAGCAGCCTGTTGCAGGAAAGAGGAAGCCTTTCAAGTTCTTCAACTATCTAACGGAGAATCCTGATTTTCTGGCTACTGTCAAGAGTAAATGGGAAGAAGGGGGTCCTATCTACCCGTCAAGAGCCGCTCTCACCATGTTCCATCAGAAACTAAAGGCGCTTAAGTTTGTTATGCGGGCAATGAACAGAAGCCAGTACGGGGATCTTCATGCAAAAACGAAGCAAGCATTTGATCATCTATGTACCTGTCAAGCGCAAGCTCTTTCTGATCCCACTCCTGCCACATTTAGAGCAGAGGAGGAAGCTTCTCAACGTTGGCATCACCTGGCGCTTATAGAGGAGAAGTTTCTCATGCAAAAATCGAGGGTAAAATGGCTTGCACTTGGGGATCAAAACTCTACTTTTTATCATCATGCTGTACAGGATCATGCTGCAAGGAACAACATAAACGTTCTATACACAGGCACAGGAGAGGTGCTAACTGATCCTTCGGCTATTAAGAATGAAGCGGTTGATTACTTTCAGAAATTTCTCCAAGCTGAAACGACTTGCAGTACTCATATCTCGGATGATGAGCTCCACCCGTTCCTGAATTATCGCTGTTCAGACCACGACAAAGCTCTGCTGATATCACCAATCACTCCACAGGAGATAACAGACGCGCTTAAGGCACTTCCGAATGGTAAAGCTCCCGGTCCCGACGGCTATACTAAGGAGTTTTTCATAGCAGCATGGCCAGTAGTGGGGAAGGATTTTATTCTGGTGATTCAGTCTTTCTTCCTCTTCGGGTTTCTTCCTACTGGAGTCAACTCCACCATCCTGGCTCTGATACCCAAAAAAAATCCAGCACAAACCATGAAGGATTACAGGCCAATATCCTGCTGCAACCTGCCATACAAGGTTATTTCTAAGATTCTCGCAAACCGACTCAAGTCTTTCCTTCCTACTGCCATTGAACCTAATCAAAGTGCATTTGTAAGTGGGAGACTCTTACTGGAGAACGTGCTGTTGGCAACTGAGCTAGTAAATGGATACCATCTCCCTAATATATCTGACCGCTCAATGATTAAGCTGGACATATCTAAAGCATTCGACACAGTTAAATGGGGTTTCCTCACTTCAGTTCTGCAGGCGATGGGTTTACCAAGTCAGTTCATTCGATGGATCTACCTCTGTATTTCCACGGCTGCCTTTTCAGTTGCAATAAATGGAGAACTTGAAGGTTTTTTCACCAGTGCTCGGGGTATAAGGCAGGGCTGTTCTCTAAGCCCCTATCTGTATGTCATCGCAAGTAATGTACTATCTGGTATGCTGAATCAAGCTGCAGTAGATGGAAAAATTGGCTATCATCCTCAGTGTCAACAGGTCCAGCTTACTCACCTTAGCTTTGCAGATGACATTCTGATATTTACTGATGGTAGTGTGAGGTCATTAGATGGATTGCTTGAGATCATGAACCAATTTGCAGCATTTTCAGGTCTGCAAATAAATGTTTCCAAGTCCTCTATTTTTGCAGCTGGAAGGAACCAGCATACACTAATCGAAGTGGCTCAGGACCGTGGGTTTACAACAGGAACCTTACCAGTGCGTTACCTGGGCATGCCTCTCACGACTAAGGCTTGGAATAAGCTAGACTATGAACCTCTTATCGATCAACTGAGGAGAAAGTTTCTTTCGTGGACTCATCGTGCTTTATCATTCGCTGGCCGGCTTCAGTTGATTAAGTCTGCAATCACAAGTACCATTAACTTCTGGAGTTCAGCGTTTATCTTGCCTCAGGGATGTTTGGACACAATTGAAAGCATGTGTAGTGCTTTTCTATGGTCTGGTTCACCAACCATTACACATAAGGCGAAAGTAGCGTGGTCTGATCTCTGCTGTCCGAAGGAAGAAGGTGGATTGGGCATCCGTCGTCTCCGCGACACTTCACGGGTATTTGCGCTCAATCTTATATGGAAATTATTCTCTTTGGCGGGTTCTTTTTGGGTGGCTTGGACACGTAGGTACTTACTGAAGGATAGTTCTTATTGGGATGCAAAGGAGAATAAAGGATCTTGGGTCTGGCGTAAGCTCTTAAAACTGCGTCCTATTGCATATGAGTGTATCCGCTACGAGATAAAGGATGGAAGAGCAATATACTTCTGGTTCGATAACTGGATGCCAATGGGGAAATTAATATCGGTGACAGGTGAGCTTGGCATTAGCTACCTTGGAGTTGGTAGGGATGCCACCCTCGCAGACGCTAGTGAAATGGGAAGCTGGAATATCCGACGATGTGGGAGAAGGAGGTACCCTCACATATGTGACGCTATCACTGCAATCCCAACGCCAGATGCAACTGCTGGACCTGATACTGTTCTGTGGAGACATGGCCAAGAGGAATTCAAGCCATCTTTTTCAGCAAAGGAAACCTGGAATTACTTACGTCCCACGCGAAGCAAGGTCCCTTGGTACAAACTTGTTTGGTTCCCCCAGGCTATCCCTAGACAGTCGTTCATAGTATGGCTTGCAGTGAAGGATAGATTATCAACAGGAGTAAGGATGAGAAGCTGGGGAGTTGAGCAGGGCTGTGTATTCTGCGGTACGAGAAATGAAGATAGAGATCACTTATTTTTTGCGTGCGCATACACATTTACAGTCTGGTTGAGTGTGGCAGGAGGGCTACTGGGCGAGGCTATCACGCCAGACTGGGAAGACACCATAGTCTCTCTCCTGAGGCAGAACCGTAATATGCTAGATACCATCCTGCTCAAATTAGTCTTTCAAACAACCGTTCATACGCTGTGGAGGGAACGGAACTCACGGAGACATGGGGGTGCTTTGGTATCGATGGAAGTGACAAGGAAAGCTATCGACAGACTGGTGAAGAATAGGATTACTTCACTCAAGTATGCAGGGAACCACAAGTTGGAGGGTCTGAGGCGACGATGGTTTGAAGTCTCCAGCCCCTAAAATTCTTCAATTCTTTCATTCATTTATTCTTTTCACTCTTAGAATAAACTTTACTCTTTTGTAATTTTATTAACATATGATCAATAAATTTGATATTTCATCAAAAAAAAAAAAAATCTTATTAATATGGATTTTATTTAATAAATATTCAAAACTACAATGGAAAAATCGATTCTTAAAGCAATAAAATATGTTGCATCAATTAAGTAATTCAGTTGAAACTTTTCTAAACTATGTGAAATACTAAGGTCATAGTAATTCAATTTTCAAACAATACTAGCTGCTGGTTTTAAAACCATTAAAATGGTTCTCAATGATGTTAAAGTAAAATATTAAAAACAAATTGTAGAACATGTTTTTGTAATAAAAAATCATTTTATGGCCACATTATGGTTTTTATAGGTTTAAACATGGTGAAAAAAATTAAGCTCAAATCGATGAGGCTCATCATAAATTTAAAATAGATTTTTGTTCACAATTACAATTACAAATGTTTAATCCAACATACAAATAATTATATAAAGAAAACATAAATGTATGCATATTAAAAAATTTAAACACATATACATATTTAATTTGTTAATACTATATATTTATAATTTTTATTATATAAATTTATCCTACACAAAACGCATATCTTATCCTAGTTACGTTAACCAGTGGGCTGTTAGCCTGGTGTTAAATGGTACCACTCTACCAACTGAGTTTAATTTTCGTTCGGAAGGATTGTTTACGATGTTTTAATTCTTGACAAAAAGATGAAATTGCTTTGTTAAACCAAAAAAAAATTACACTATTAAGTCACTGTAAATTAACAAGGATATACCAACAAAACTAGTTGCTCCTAGTTAGCAACGAAATTTACAACGGTTTACATCACAAAGTAGTAGAAGACTCATCGATAATCTGTTTTTTACGGAAAACACTTGGCTGAGTTGCTTAGGTTTATTTTATTTATATATTTTTCTTGTCTTGTTATTTGCATACTCAGGACTGTGTGTTATTTTTGAAGATGTCGAAAAGGAGAAACAATATGAAAAGCACATTTATAGGTTTTTATGACCATTTTAGTGAAGTATGGCTTATACTGTATATTTGGATGAAGTTTAAATCACAAATAGTCTATTTTAGGAGTTTATGTAATAGAACAAATTACTAAATGACAGTGTTTAAGCTTTTGTATTAACAAATAAGTATTTGCTAATCTATAGCTGTAATATAGTTGTTTTTCATCTAGTTGTTTAACTGTGCGGTTGAACTATCGTTTCTCATCGAAGCATGCGGTTGGGGTTCTTTTCTTTGTAAGTTCGTTAGCCTTGGTCTTACTGAAATCTCAAGGTAAGTATGCACAATAAAAATCTACATACCATAGAAATATTTTCTTAATATTCAAATACGTATATATAATAAGATTTTATATTTTGACCAAACAAAACAGACGTTCAGATTTTATATATGAAGTTACAAAAAACGAAAGAGAAAATGATAGAGGCATGGTAAAGATGTTCCTGCCTCTTAGTTTAACGACAACACTTCTCTTCCTCACAAATGGTTGTTTTTCCATTGGTTGGCATTCGCATGCACCCCCAACTTATTTTAATTATCATTGTCGTTAATATAATAAACTATATGTCTAATTATGATCATGGTAATGCTCTTGTTACGCCTTTATTTGCTCCTCATGCGCTCACTCTATACTTCATTTTCTACTTCAATTGATTCAGAGAATGTCTCGGTAATAGATCTTCTACATTTGAATACTATTCCTTGAAGTTTAAAATACTGAGCGGGTCTAGATAAAAACGAAACCGCATTTTCATGAATAGGTGAAAGTTGTAAGATAAATATCAACTGATATAAAAGTAACTAGGAGTACATAGAATTTTATATACAGATATAGAGGAAAATACAAAAAAAAATTAATACTATATTTTCTTCAAGGGGGTTTACAATGTTCGTGTATTGATTTCATCTTTGACCAAAGAAGACTACATATCCATGTAAAAGCAAACAAATCTGGTAAAATATTGGTCACAATGAAGAGGTATACACACTTAATCTAGTGTATACGTATAGAGAATGGAAGAATCATAATGAATAGAATAAGAATTGCTGAAGAGGACTCTAACATTCATTCCAAAGTTCCAATCATTTAAATAATGTAAACGAATATCAGAATACATTATTTCACAATTCGAATACCAATACTTATTTCTTTTTAAAAAATCCTAAAGTGTAATGATAGCTAGAACACCCCACGAGCCATTCACACACCAACAACTTTATCATTCCCCTAGAAGAAGAAAACTATTAGCTTATATCTCAAATCTCATTACCTCCCACTCACTCACTCCATCAAATCAAATCATTCTACTTTGCTTTGCCCTCTCCAATGGCTCTCGAAACTTTTCTAATAAAACTCAAAAACGCCATTTCCTCCAAACCCACTTCTCATCGATCATCTCCTCCTCCGATCACCACCACTTCCTCCGTCGGAGTTTTATCGTTCGAGGCGGCACGTCTCATGACTAAACTCCTCCACCTCACTCACTCTCTCACCGACTCCAACCTCCTCAGTCTACGAGACCACTCTCTTTCCTTGGAAGGTCTCACCAAGATCGTCACCGGCGACGAAACCTTCCATCTCAGCCTCGTGTGTGCTGAGCTCGCTGACAGTCTCGCCCACACTGCTGACTCTGTTTCCCGGCTGAGCTACCGTTGCTCCGCCCCGAGCCTCCGCTCTTTCCATCGCTTGTTCCATGAGTTCGCCGACACGGGTCGTGACCCTCATGGATGGGTCATTAGCTGCAAAGATACCGAATCTAAAAACAAGAAAATCGAAAGGTAAAGAAACTTCTTTGCACTTAAAACACTTAAAAACAGAGGAAAAACAGAGTAAAAACAGAGTAAAACAGAGTAAAACAGAGGAAAAAAACAGAGCCTGATTGAGTTTGTTTATTGAAACAGATACGTGAGCGTGACGACAGCTTTGTATAGAGAGATGGAAGAGATGACGAATCTGGAGAACTCCCTGAGGAAACAGATTGGGATCGAATGCGAAGAAGACGTTAACAACAACAACAAGAAAGCGATGGATCTACATCAAAAGATCGAGAGGCAGAGACAACACGTGAAGTATCTAAAAGACAGATCTCTATGGAACAAAAGCTTCGACACGGTCGTGTTGGTCCTCGCCAGATCGGTCTTCACCGCACTGGCAAGACTCAAATCCGTCTTCTCCTCCTCCGTCGTGTCTTTTCTCCCACGCTCTCTCTCTTCCTCTTCTTCATCCATGAACCTCGTCCACCCCAGCCCAAACGACGAGGAGAGGCTCAAAACGTCGTCGTCTTTTCTTGAAGAGAGCTCGAGGCTCTTGAAACCGCCGGAGACGACTCTCGGAGGGTCAGGCGTGGCACTTCACTACGCGAATCTGATCGTCGTGATGGAGAAGATGATAAAGCAGCCGCAGCTGGTGGGTCTGGACGCGAGAGACGATCTTTACTCGATGCTGCCGGGGAGCGTGAGATCGTCGCTCAGGTCGAGGCTAAAAGGAGTTGGGTTCACGGCGACGGACGGCGGCTTAGCGGCGGAGTGGAGAGCGGCGCTGGGGAGGATATTACAGTGGTTGTTACCGTTGGCGCAGAATATGATCAGGTGGCAGAGCGAGAGGAGCTTCGAGCAGAGACACGTAGTGAATAGTCAGAGCAGAGTGATGTTGGTTCAGACACTTGTGTTTGCGGATAGAGTTAAGACGGAAGCGGCCATTACGGAGCTTCTTGTCGGGTTGAATTATATTTGGAGATTCGAAAGGGAGATGACAGCTAAAGCTCTGTTTAATCTGCACTCTCCTCCTAATCACAGCTAATTTTACTGTAGAGTTTTTGTTTGTTTCTTTCTTGGTGGGTTATTTTTGGTTTCTTCTTCTTTGTTTAATTTGATAATACGCATTATGAAAAATGAAAAAAAGTTATTTGGGTGGGGTTATTTTCTTGACATTTAAGAAACTATATATAAAAAGTTTGTAAACAGTGTAGATATTGGAATGGATTTTGAGTGATTATACTTTTGCCATATGTAATCGTAAAGACTGAGTACAACAATGCTCTGCGAAAGGTTTGTATTTTCAAAGAAACATGCTTTTAAAATTAAATATTTGGAGTATAATTTACAAACCATGGCTAGGTTATTTTTTTTTCGCATTTAACAAAAGTATAAGGATACAATCCGCGTAAGATGTGTTTTTTTTATATAGCTTATTAAGTATAATCTATTAGCGTAAAGGCAAGAATAAAATGTTTGATGTTCGGATGAGTTTGGTGCATTGTTGATTTGAACTTCTGATAGACAGGTTATGGTTATAGGATATCCCTTGCCTGAGTTTTTTTTTTTATTATTAGATCTATAAATATTAAGTTTTGAATTGTTCGTCGTTTGTATTGTATTTTGAAGCTCGCTGATTATTTTTTTTACAAAAAAGAACGTAATATTTTCTGCTTGTCAAAATATCCTTTGTGTTTAAATATAATACTTAAACTATATAAAATTGTACTTTATTATTGCCATACAAAGTAGTCAGGCTTGGAATATGTAGGAAAAATATTATACGAAACTATAGAAAATAATATTTCCACTAATTGATTATCAAATCTATTGTTTACGTTGGATTTTAAAATAGGTTGATATCTTATAAACACTTTTATTCTACTGTACATGACTTTTTAACTTTATATATTTCAAATTTACTTTTAATCTAAAATTTATGTTTTTCTATCTATAATATTTATAAAGTGATTCTCCATAATATTATTTTCTTTTGTTAAAATGTTAAATTTATTTATCAACAAAAAAAATGTTTACAATACTGATTTTTTAAAGAAAACATATATGTAAGCACAAGGGATCTGTAGCTAAATAGTTCTTCCAATCTATTCCATCATTATGGTACTATTAAAGAGCCTTGTTCTTGGAACGCAGTGACGAGATCCTATTCCTGATCATCTTATTGATCTGTAGCTAAATAGTTCTTCCAGTCTATTCCATCATCATGGTACTATTAAAGAGCCTTGTTCTTGGAACGCAGTGACGAGATCCTATTCCTGATCATCTTATTGATCATATTAGTGTGCTATGGGACAGTGTGGAGGTGCCATTATGTTTTCTGACTGTTTCTTTCGCTCCAGATGATGTGGATTACAGCTTGCAATGATAGATGAAGCAGACATGTATAAGCTGATCTTCGACAAGACATAATTTTAATAGTGATTCTCCGATCAGGATTGGGTCGTAGAATTAGAGAGCCAATTGTTCATGTCCAGATTGTATATGTGTATGAACAGACAAAAAATAGATGGTTTCTCGTTTTTCTTTGGTTCTCTCGTACAGGCGGCATTTCTGGATGTTAATCCGAACTTCTTTTTTCAGTTCATTTTTATGATTTATCAATATTTAGTTATACATGCTATTGGGAAAAATTTTTAAAAAGGAAATTTCTAATTAACATAAATTATTAAATTAAAATAAAAATCAATTTTAATGAAATAATTATATGCAATATTTTTAACATATTAAAGGTATTTTTGTAATTAACATCGAAAAAACTAATGTGAAACTGAATTTTTAAATAATATTACATATATTGTAGATCTATAATAGTGTTCGTGATATGTCTTAGGCCAACATGTGTTTACTTCAAGAAGATTATAAGAAAATTATATAGTTTTTGTAATCCACATAACTAATTTTATTTATAATAATTAATTTTTGAACAATTTGAATAACCAATAATAAAATGTTAAAAAATGTGACAGTATTTAAATTGTTTTTGGTAGTTTAATTTTTTAAGAAAATAGTTTAATTATTATTTTTTTATGAGAAATTAGTGAAATATCTGAATTTTGAGAGAACATTATTGTAATTTTATATTTTATTATTCACCATATTTATTTTCTTATTAAATTTGTCTCGAGAACCCTAAATAGAAGAATTTAGTAAATAAACTTGTTTGATTTGCTCCGTTAGTTGGAAGAGCCAAAATTTTGAACGAACATATATTTTATACATATACTAGTGGTATTCCGGTGCTACGCGCCGAGTTCATACGTTTTATTTTTACATAAATTTACAATTCATTTTAATTGAATATTATACTATTAGTTTTTTATTAAATTGTTTTTATAAGAATACTGATTTCAAAATTAATATAAAAAGAAGAATATACTAAAAGGACAAAAGATTATGCCTAAAGAAGAAGACATATTAGATATTGGTTTCTTGCTTCTATTCAATTCAAGAACTTGCATAAAAAAACTCATGTTTGTAGAGAAAATTAACCTTGTTGTTGAGAAGTCTAGTTTTAACTATTTCTCTATTTCACCAAAATACAACCCAAACAACGGTGACTTGTGACACCATGACTGAAAACCTCTGTAAAATGTTTCTTTAAACAAAAATAGAAGACATAAATCTTCTTGTTGGGTATGCTATATTTATTTTATTTGAATAGAAAAATTTGAAGTTCTTGGTGGAATTATGTTAGGTTGGATTTGTAAGTGATGTGTGTAATGTCCGATTTTTAACAATGTTTTGCGCGAAGAAATGATTCCCGACAGTCAACGGGAAAAAGAATTAGATCTAATAGCCTAACACATTACTACTTAAGGATTTACATAATTATTTTTGAAAAATATTAAATAAATCATACCATCCAAAATGATAAGGGCTTTAGAAATTATTATGTAGTTTTCAAGATATAATGAGTGAGGTTTTAGTTAAAGTTTTCCTTCTAGGAACACAAAGGAAGACCTAGCCTTATGTTGTAAGGATCCATTAACAAATTATAAGAGATGAATTCATATATAACATGTAAAGACACTTTAATGAGGAGATTAAGAACTCTGTAGTCGCACATGTGGAGAAACAGAGAGAAAATAATATGCGACAATAAATCTGTGTTTCAGTGGAGAAACATGACTTGAGAGAACCCCTGTGAACAGTCTAGTAATAGAGATGATTAGACAGGTGGTTGGTAGGTAAACTCAGTTAACTTCTAGGGAAGATATGTACATGACCGTAAGAATTTGATTAGACGATGGTCGCAGGAACCTACAATTCAGTAAGGGAAGAGTTATGTGTTATCATCACAATATAGATCCGTGCTCGCCTATTGTAACGCTAATACAAATCATTACACAGAAAAACAAAATCATATTAATATTCCGTAGAAGCTAACTAAGTGTAGCTACCAACCTTATATGCTGTTAAGATCTTGGCTGAATGAGCCACCGAGGGGCTATATTTGCGAGAAGCTGAACTCGTTATGCTGTTGTACCTTTGGCTCCCACACATTATAGTCTCTTTAGCTCCATGATACTTATCCATATGTCCACATAAGCTATGGCATGCTACAGTTCAAGAAATAGAAACAAAAGACACAACTCAGATCAAGAAACCAACAAAAAAAAATACTTTGACACACCTAGTGACCACTTTGGTTGATGAGGTCAGGTTCTGCAGATGTAGGTAAGATGGCAGTTCTATATGCTTCTTATTGCCATATATGTTGTCTGAACGTGCTCTCAAGGCATCACTTTCCTTTGTCCTCCTCATGGGAATGATTCTTTCGCCACATTTACCATATTGATTCCATAACTGAGGGATATCAAAAAGTTCCTTAAGATGATAATTAGGCTTCATCCAAAGAATAAACCGCGAATAAAATAGACTAAACATAGCACTTAGAACATTAAACAAAATGCCTTAAATAAAATATAATTAAACGTCGTACTATGTACCTGAATCTTGTAATATTTAAGGAAAGGATGATCAAAAGCTGGTTCTTTGAGATATGAGAAACACATTCAATTATATCACCACATGGGCTCTGTTAATGACATCCAAAGTTATAAACTTTCGTAAGAGGAACCAGATCTTTCTTTGTGACACAATGTATACTTATTGTTCAATTAGGAAAAAATATAAACAAAACCAAAAAGTAAAAGAAAAATCATTATGTGTAGTGTAGTAGGAAAGAGAAACCAAGAATCATTAGATTATAATACTTACCAAAATCAATCCAGACAGAAAAATGCTCAAGAAAAAGAAGATAATAAGTACACACTCGAGGCGATAAAGAGAAAGACGGTGACAGTGACGAAGATAGGAGGTTCTCGGAAGTGAGAAGCTCATCGCTTTGGGAGAACACGACGAAGAAGACATGAGGCTGCGGAAAGAGAGAGAAACCATGGTGAAAGCTAGACTCGGTTCGATTTGGATTAACTCTGTTTGAAGACTTGACTGAATGAGTGAATGGTTTTGGTGTCTTTCTTCTCTGGTTCTCTTCTTTCTCTCCGACTTCTACATCTTATTCTGGTGAGGGACTTTGCTAGCAATTAAATTAACGTACGCTCTGAAAAGACGTTTGCACTACGATTATTGGAGCAACGATGATTGTGTCCACATCAACTTCACATGTCCTTCTCTTTTCCAAAAAAAAACTCATGTCCTTCCAGCTCTTCCAAAATTTTGAACACAGTTAAACACGATCAGGAAAGCCTTATGTAGTGAGAGATTATGGTCATAGACTCATAGCCGAACTTCTTTTGAGAGGATTGGAGTGATGAGTTAACGGGATAAGATGTACCTTTATATAGTCGGAGATTCAGGAAAAGGAGGTGAAGGTGATTCATTGATGAATCGCGAAAAGAGTGGAACTGTTGTTAATGATTGCTTTAAAGACGTTTAGATCCGACATTCTGTAACGTCTCCAGATTTTTCCGTCGCCGGTAAGATGAACATAGACATCAAAACGTTCGACTCTCCTAGGCCTATCCTAACTAACTATACACTGCCAACTTTAGAGTGGACTTATACAGATTTAAACACACTAAAGCCCATCATAAAGAGGACATGTGGCAATTTTTCCCCCAAGGAGAGAAAAAAGTCTCCTTTATTATATAAGATTTTGATGAAACGAATCTAGAGAATATATTAGATGTCGAATATATCAAGTGCACCTAGAATACTTTATCTTTAAAGTTTGTTTGACTTTACAATTAAAAAGTACTAATCGTTTATTTAATCAACAGCCAGATCGGTGCAACTCATGCGAGATATTAAGAGTCCACCACTTTCTGAGTTTTCATCATCTTTTCAGTTAAACTTGTTTTAGAGAAATTGAGATATAAAGCCATTAACTATTAATCATTAAGTAAATAACTATGATTTTTTTCAGATTAGTTTTATGATCACCGAAAAGACCATGCATTTTATCTGTATGTATACTGTTTCTTTTATTTATATTCTAAACAAGTTATATACATATCTGGATATTCCACTATTTATTTAAAAACATTATGCATGTCTATGGTTGGATAAAAATATGCTTGATGGGGGTCAATAGTCTAGAAAACAACTTCACACTAAATTGACCAAATGATCTGACAAAAATACTAAAAGTTTAGTCAAATATATTGGCTCTCCAAGCTCATGTTTAGTCAGCTTGTAGTGAAGGCCGGTTCTAAACATCAACAATGCATCATCACCTTCTGTTACTAAACGTCTAAACCCCCAATCTTTAGATATTCCATGATAATCTCTTAAGATCCATACTCCTACGACGTAGCCCATATTTAAATCATAACCAGCATCATAGCAGCGCCGGCCGTGAAAAACTTTAGAAGCTTGAGTTTCTGGTTCAAAATAATACTTCCTCTGTTTTTATATATAAGTAGTTTAAGTTAAAAATGTTAATATCAAAAGGTTATTACTTTTGAAAAATAGCATTTGATATTTAAATTTAACTAATAATAAAAAGTATGTATTATTGGATTGGTCATACAATATCTAATTAATTCAAAAATTGTTTTGGATTATGCAAACACTTTATATTGTGAAACAATATTTTTGGCTAAAGTACTTACATATTGAAACAGAAGGAGTTTGAGGTATTTTCGGCCTTCGGGTTGTTGTCGGAGTACCCTTTTATAGCATACTAGTGGTATTCCGGCGCTACGCGCCGGGTTCGTATGTTATATTTTTACATGTATTTATAATTTGTTATATGGACTTAGTAAAAAAAATATATTAAAAATATGAAAATAAAAATATGTTAAAAGAAATTGAGTTCTTATGATCTTTTTGATAGTTTTTAGCGATCATAGTGTATTATGTTATTTGAAGTTGTTTAGGTCAAAGCGGAATAGGATAAATGATTGTTACTTATTGATTTAATAAAAGTAAAATAAAAGACGATAAAGTTGGAATCTAAAAATGAAGCAAAGTTGATGTTTTATTTAGAGAATATATTATATTATTAATTACTAAAATAATTATGAACTATTAAACTTTTACTAATATATTTAGTGCAAGTAATACAGTTAATGGTTAGGGTGGTTGATATGTTATTTTTTTAATAACTTCTAGGAGTTCGTTTTAATTTATTTTGATAATTAGATTGCATATATATTAGGTGCACATATTGCAATAGATTGTTCATTTGCATATCTGAGAAGTTTTGGGCAAAATCGCAAAATTATCTTTGCAAATTACAAAGTTTGTAGCCAATTTGAAAACCATCAAGAGACCAGGGACCAAGGTTGAAAATACGAAATATTATGCTGAGCTTAATTGCAGTACGATTGGAACTTTGGGTTTGATTCGCATGGACATTTATGCAAATATAAAAGTGCGTCCAAATGAAAACAATAAGAAGTTCAGGGAGTTGTTTGCAAAAGGCCAAGAGTTGGCCATTGGAGCTCACGAGCTTCTCTTCGCCGAATCTGAATCCCGACGGCGAAGCTTGATTTGGAAACGACAGAGCACGGCATCGGAGAGACGACTTGGACGGTACTTCACGGTGGATTGAAGATTTGATTCGCGGTGGAAGCTTTCAACGCGGCGGTTTACCGCGAAGCGGCTAGAGATCTTGCAGAGCATGGCGGAGGAGCACGAACAGGGGATAACTCGAGCTTGGACATCATCTTAGCCTCGAGGACATTTATTTACGGCGGCTTGATTCAGAGAAAGAGGAAGCAAGAGCTCGAGTTCGAGGAGACACATAGCGGCTTGACGAAGCGGTCATAGACACCGTATGAAGAGAGCAGGCTGGTGACGACCTCCTGTAGCGGCGCGGTGTCACCGCTGGGAACACAGCGAACTCCGTAGAAACATGGTCCACCTACTTGATCTAAATTCAGCTGTACGAATTGGTGGTCGGAGTACAAAGCTCACGACCTAGGCGACGAAGAGACATGGTGAGCAGATCTGGAAAATAAATGTCATGAAACCAGCAAAAATGAAGTGACGATATCAGCCGATTTCTTCGAAGAGGGACGCGCCGTAATTAATGAAGACAGACGCGCTAGAAGAAAGCAATACGCGTGAAAACCACAGACACTCTACCTAGCCGACACGTGTGGCAAAACGCCCCATGCTTCTTTGGTGTCGTGGAAGGCTATTGAGCCATCCCAAGTCAACTTTATATATATAGATGGTAGCAAAAATGTCGTTAAAAGGCATGGGTTCGTGTCTTTTTCTTTACATATCATTTTAAAAATTGAAATCTATTAGCGGCCCATAATTTTTGTTTGACCTTCTGGTTCTAATATTTTACCAAACCGGTACTGATCATAGTTACATTTATCCAATCCAGCAAGATGGTCGGTTAATCGCTGCCTGATGGAGATTTTTGAAAGGCAAATTCTTACATATGATCCATTTATTGGTCCACAATGATTTTAGGTGTTGCATTAAAACACCTACAAATGTTAGACAAGACAAGAGTCGTTTCATTGCAAGAAGAAGAAATGATAAGATAAATGGATTTATTGTAAGATTAAGTAGAAAAGAAAATTGGCACTTTGGCAGCATGAAATGAATCTATAAAAATATGGTGACACGACACCAAATGGTTTAGGTGATATTCGTGACACAATTAAATAGTTTGCTCTAGTCCAATAACGCATGCTTTAACCCAAAAGTCGTTTTGACTTTAGTAAACACAACATCTCAACACATACAATACTTTATAAATAAACCAGACCACAAGTAAAAAGAAGAGCAAATGTGCCAAATGGAACCCAAAGAAACAAAGCCACCACCTAGAAAACAACATCCTTCTGTGGCTTTTGTTTGGGAAGAACGGCCTGGCTTACCAAAAAAGAACTGGCAACCTTCACTAGCCACCTTCGTGCCTTCTCCTCCTACACTTCCGCCACCTACCCCTCTCCCGGTTAAACTGGTCACCTCTGTTCCTCTCTGTTGGGAAAAGACCCCTGGCAAACTGCTACTCAAGCTACCTCAACCACCATCGGAAACCGCCACGACTACTCCACTGCCACCTCCGGTTCCAGTCCCGGTTAAGCTGGTTACGTCTGTTCCTTTTTGTTGGGAAGAGACTCCTGGAAAACGGGCCCCTTCTTCCGCAAACGACCCACCTAAGCTTCCACAAGCACCATCGAAAACCGCCACGACTCCTTCATTACCACCGCCGGTTCCAGTTCCGGTTAAGCTGGTTACATCGGTTCCATTCCATTGGGAAGAAAGTCCTGGACAGCCGTACCGTTGCTTCGTTGATTTCGACCCACCTGACCCGTTGGACCAACCGCTGACACCACCTCCCATGTACGGTTTTGAGGCTGAGACCAGCAGTGATATTTATGATGATGACGCAAGCAGTGATTCTGCTTTTACAGTGGATGAATTTGATGACAACCTGAATAGGGAGAGGAGCTCGATGCCAACATCACCAGCCTATGATACTGATGACAGTAAGAGCAGTTACATGACGGGAGATTCGTTCTTGAAAAAGCTTTTCCCACAGGAGAAGGTCGAAGCTGCTGATTCTC
This sequence comes from Hirschfeldia incana, assembly GCA_026261945.1. Taxonomy (NCBI): domain Eukaryota; kingdom Viridiplantae; phylum Streptophyta; class Magnoliopsida; order Brassicales; family Brassicaceae; genus Hirschfeldia; species Hirschfeldia incana. Next base: position 2,931,765 of record JABCMI010000032.1, read on the forward strand.
ACCATGTTCAGGTTACTACAGCTTCTAATGACATCAACTTTGGCTTTCCTGTGAGGAGGACGCAATATACACTCCGGGAGTTAATAATGATGAGCCGAAGGAGGAATTACATGAGAAACCAGATTCCTTCCATGGTAAAACACTCTCAAATTCTCCTCTCTCATTATCTTCAATACAGCCTAACTGTATATCATCTTACTCACAGCTAAACTCAATCACAAAAACAAAAAAAAAAAGATTCTGAATGTTGACACTTGCCTGGGTAAACTAGCAGGAATTTACAAAATATGGAGCTGAGAGTTCCTGCCTCTTTGAGCTGGAAGGAAGTGAGTGGAAAAGATACCAACGTAGGATGAAGCTCCTTTAGAAGAAAACCGTTATAAAAGTTCCTCTAGATTTGATCAAATAAACAGAACTTGTCGCAAAGTTGTTCTCTATTCATAGAAGTAGAAACTTGTTTTGGTTACACAAAGAGAGCATGTGTTTGAATACCAAACTCTTTCTTCCGCTAACGATAAAGTTACATCTTCTAATTCATTCCTATCTTCTAAAAAAAACTAACTTGCGAAAAGAATATAACACTAACCCAAAAATATGGCTTCGCCTCATCAAGACGTGGATGATTCAGCAAGCAGTTTGATCCGTTCCATGATCACTGGGATGTCTTCATCAGCCAAAGCCGTAAAACAGCACCTGAACCAACCCGGTTCTATACAATAACAAGCTGTTCCAGGAGTGGCATTAATCTTAGCAACACTCAATAGCTTCTCAAACAACTCGAGTTCCCCTTTCTCGCTGTAAGACGTCAGCAAACTGCTCATGTCAACCCAACAATACAACCCACCACCACTCTCAGCACACGGGATCCCTAACTGCTTCAAACCTTCCACAAACAGAAAATGCTTATCCCTGATCCTCTGCCTGTGTGCCGCCATGTACTCATCGATAAACCTCGTATCCGACAGCAGAGAGATAAGTATCCTCTGGACTGGAACCGGCATAGACGAAAACCTCATCAGTTTCTTGGCCGCGCTTATAACGTCTTCATGAAAGGAGTAGATAACTCCGGTTCTGAAACCGGGAAGGGAAAGGTCTTTGGAAAGGCCGTAGATGATATGAACCCTACTCTTATCGAATTCCCCCGAGGAGGCGGCGGCGGCAGAGGCAGCTACCTCTGCCATGCTAACAAACTCTTTGCCCTCCCCGTAAACAGAACCCGCGAATATTTCATCAGAGATGACGTGGATGTTCTTCTCTTGAGCAAAGCTCAGAATAGCATGTAACGTCTCTCTCGACAGTATGTTTCCAACAGGGTTCGAAGGGTTCGAAAAGAGGATGCCGGAGACTTTACTCCCTCGCTTTCTAGCTTGATTCAAAGCTTGTTCAAGGGCGGAAACGGTCACGGTGAAATTGTCAGCGCTACGGCAGTGTACTGGTATAAGCTCGATTCCTGTCCTGAACTTAATATCTCTATCAAAGCTGCAAAATGTTTTAGTATCTTTAAGTACATTGGCACATATACAGATGAAGAATCAATCAAATCAATCACTAAAAAAGTATACCCTGGATAATAGGGAGAGGGAATGAGAAAAGCGTTTCCATGATCAGCCAAGCAGAAGGCCAATACTTCGACAGCAGGAGTCCCACCAGCTGTGATCACCATGTTTGAAGGGTCGAACGAGACGTTCCCTCCCATTATTCTTGACATGAAATCAGCAAAAGCCTAAACAAAAAAAGTTTCAAAACATAAAAAGATGAGAAAATAGATCTCTCTGAGCATCTCCAACTCCGCTCCATATATTTTACTTCCAAAAACGAAATGAGAAATTGAAGTAACGAACAAAAATAAAAACATTACTCGAGTAATTTTTTTATTTTTCTTGTTCGTTACTTTAATTTTTACGAGCATCTCCAACTCCATTACATATATTTTACTTCATTTTAAACGAACAAAAAATAAAAAAAACATTACTCGACTGATGTTTTATTTTATTTTTGTTAATTACTTCGTTTCTCATTTCATTTTAGAGTAAAATATGGAGTGGAGTCGGAGGAGACGCCCTACAAGAAGCTGTTGATGATTCATCATAGCAACACAACATACCACTCTGACCTCCAGCAAACCTTCAAAAGGTTGATACATGGCGATGCTACTGACATCGAATCCACCATCAGCATCAGATTGCATCATCAACGAATCCATCAGATTATCAGACATCCATCTCTGTAGCAAGTCAAAGCACAGCTACAACAACAACAACAAAAAAGCAATTATCTCCATGAATCAATTAGATTAGGTTTTTGACTACTAGTACTCACCGTACTCTCAGCCAAACCGAGCTGGATAATCCCATCCCTATTACTAACCCGATCGTACGGATCGGTCTTGACTCTCTCCAGCCCTATATAGTAAGCCGAATCGGGAGGCTTTGCGAGTGGAGCGGCTCTGGATGAGACTCGGACGCGTCCGATGGAGGAGTTACCTCGGGTGAAGAGGCTGGAACGAGACGAGGTCCTCGGTAACTCCGCCGTCGTGGAGTCGGAGGAATCGGGAGGAGGAGGAGGAGAACGGCGTCGTTTGAGGTAGAGCTGGAGGAAGTAGAATAGGCAGCAAGGGATGAGAGAGCCGACGAAGAGACCTCCACGGCCTTGAACCACTCCCTGGAGAGGTACTATCAGCCTCATCGTCGAGAGATGAGATTCGAGAGCCGTTCGTTGAAGGTAACGAAAAGGTCGTTACGTGTCAAGGAGTGTGGAGACTAAATTTCCTTGGGAGTGGATATTAGTAATTTTGTCTCTACCTTTTGAAAGTTTGATAAAATAGCCTATTTCTTAAAAAAAAAAAAAAAAAAAATTGACGTTTGATGGAACTTTTGAAAATTATCATGTCATTCAGGAATTGGTTGTTTTTGAGTTCTATATATGTATTTCGTTCGATACTAGAGGTATAAAAACCATTTGGTTCGGTTTTACAATTGAAAATTTATTCTTTCTTAGTCGGTTCGGTTTTACTCGGTTCGCATCAGTTTCATGTAATTTGTTTGAATTTTTATACACTTCTCACAATTTGGAATGATTTTGTTTTTTCCAAAACTGCTTCACGTATTTTATATTTAAATTTATCTTCATACTTTATATAAGTACTTGAAATATCAGAAATAAATAATACTTTCATGATTATTTTAGTAGTTTTGAATATGTAAATTATTAATAAAATCCTCTTTAACTGAAGATTCATTACTGATTTTACATCATAAATCAAAATTTTTAGAGAAAAAAATTATTAAAAGAAATTAGATTAACAGAAAAATAAACTTAATATTCATCATTGTACAAGTAGAAACGTTAATCGTAAATTTTTATAAGATAACTCACAAACTCTAATTAGTGACCAGATTTTAGGAATTTCATTTTTGATGAATTCTCTGTTCCTTTAATTATATAACAAGTATGTTCATTTTTTTTGTCAGTTTTATTCCCTATTAATTATACTCAGTTCTCTCCTTTCTTCTAAATTATGATGAGGAACAAATGGAAAAAAAAATATTTATAATTTCTTCAGCATCATTCCTGTTTTCATATTTATTCAATTCTTCCATTGAAAGTTTGTTTATATGTTCTTTTAATTGATGTATGTTTTTTATTCAATTACTTTGGTAAAGTGTCACCAATTGGAGCCGCGAACGCTTATTGGTTATAATATACTCTTTCGGTTTATAAATAAGTGTCATTCTAGTTGATTTTTCTTGTTCAACAAAAAATATCACTTTATAATTCCAATTCAAATTATATTTACTTTCAGCTGAAAATTAATTGCAAACTGCATTAATTTTATAAATAATTTTATTTATCTCAAATGTTATTGGTCAAAGAAATATAATTAATAACAATTTTTTATATTGCAACAACTTTCTTAGTCTGTGTGAAAAGTGTCAGAGAGAGTATAAATCATCATAAAACATATTATATTTATTGGTTATAAATTAGTATATGTAATATTTTCACTGTATATCTAACTACTTAACAAACCAACTAAATTATTATAATTAAAAATAAAAACAATACAAAAATTGGTTTTGGATCTCATTCATTCCATTTTCAATTCTTCGGATGTAATAAATTTAAGATCAGATGGAGTATCTAATCTAGGTCCAAGTTCAGTACCTACTATATCAAATCAGTTTCAGTTATTCGGATCATGATATTTCGCCAGTCCTAATCATTAATCAAAATCACTTGAAGCGCACACAAACATTTATCCATATCTTGATGGAAAGAAGCATTGAAAACACAGTACAATAAGCATTTTAACCATTACATATATCAGTTATCGATGATATGTTCAATAAGATGGTAAAACTTCTTTCGAAAATCACATGGAAACATATCAGACCGCTTGATCCCCGCTGCTGCTGTGCCAACCTTTGGTGCAAGGAGGTATCTCCATGAACTCGTCGAACTCTTTCACGTGAACATCGCAGCACTTCCACTGCACAACAACAACAAAAGAAAAACACACAATTAAAAAAATTTTAACGAGGAGTGTTTTGAGCAAAAGAAAGGTGTTGTTACAAACGCACCCCTCTCAGTCTGTCGTGGAATACCGCAGGACCTGGATGATAGCTACAAGCAGTCTCGTGATTGTCTCTCTCCTTGAATGTTTTGCCACATCCTTTGTTTTTGCACACTTGCGGTTGATTAATGTCTATAACAACCTTTTTAACAGGAGCTGGGGGTAAGGACTCAGTCTTTTCTTCTTGCGCTTGAACTGGTGCGTTCAGGGCTTGCTGCTCGGTCTGTTCTTTGGGCTGGGAGCCTGTGTGGTTAGGCACACAAGGTTAGATATTTTGTGTGAAGAGAAGATGGAAAACGGAGAGAGAGAGAGAGTGGAGATACCAACCATGGTCTGAGCAGAAGAAGCCTTGGCGGCATCTGGAGCAAGAGTCTTTAGTTGCAGCATTGGTGGCATGTGGAGATGAAGTAGGAACCGTGACAGGCTGTTTTGGAGCCGGTTTGGCCAAAACTGGTTTCTCAGTTGTGTGTTTACCTGTCTTACATCTTTATTGCGAGAACAAACAAAAAGTATCAGTCAACCACAATACAGAGACATGGGGTTATACATATGATGAGGATGTTATTATTATTACCCAGGTATTTCCAAGAACAAAGTGAAATCGTGACTTCTTTGCTTGCAGCAGCTCCACTCTTTCATTCCGTCGTGAAAAAATGGCTGCACATATGAAGGTTTCTAGCTTTTAACACTCTCAGGAGAAGAGTGTAACAAAATAATAATAACTAGTATTTGAAGAGTAAATTTGACTTACCCCCTGCTTGGTCAAAAACCAGTCGACAGCAAAAAGTCAAAGCAAGCCATCCCGGAAAAAAATTGTTAAACGAAAAAATGTAAAGATACAATGCAATCTCCAAGCAAGCATAGATGAAAACGAAAGAGGGACAAATAAGAAAGATGAAGAGTTGTAAAGATGCATTCTATGGTTGGTACCTCGCTTACAAGCTACCAATAAAGATAACAACAAGACCTACTTCTGATAACAACAAGAGAGATAAATGCACTACTACATCATTAACCAAAACAAGTAGTGGTAAATGGGTTACAGCTGTAATTTCTGCCACTAGGGTTTGATTCAACCTCGCTGGGAGAGACTATTTATAATGTTTGGGTTCCGGTAAAGAGATAAAAACACTACATCTTTTTGTTCTCCCTTTTTTTTTTTTTTTAAAAAAAAAACTTAATTTGTTGTTTGCTTGCCTCTCAACTCTAGGTTTCATTGCCTCCATGGTTGCTACCTTATATGTCTCAATGGTACTTCATAAGTTGTGCGATTCAACCAAATCTACCAAGCTCAATGGGTTCTAATAAATATGCAATTAATCAAAAGTCTAATGTTTGGTAATGTCTTAAGACTAAAGACCTATATGATATGTAATAAGAAAAAACCTGACTGAATCAAAATAAAGGAGGGAAGGAAGACGTACAGAGGCATGAAACCGACAAGAACCGTCTGGATTGTCGTCATCGGTGAACATGGCGTTGCAGCCAATACGTTGGCATTGAAGCTTCGTTGCAGATTTTACTTCCATTATAGATCGGCTAAGAGTACCTTGAGTGAGAGAAAACTCAAGAATCTGAGCAGCGTGCAAACTGATTCTATGGCTAATTGAGACTTCAGATCGTCTCTGACCCTAACAAGATTGCAGAATTGAGGAATGCGCAGCGAAAGAAAATAAACGATTTGCTACCTATTGTGGGCCTGGAATTGGGCTTACGGTTTGTGTTCTTGTCTTTGGAACAATCTCGACCTCCTTGTCTTCCGTACAATAAAAAATTAGAAAAGAGAAAAAAACTAAAATACTTAATATTGGATATAATTTTTCAAAAAAATACACATAATCAAAAATATTAAATATTTAATTTGAAGTTTTAGTAATTATCATTTAGAATTTAATACTTAATCTTATGTAGGTGTTTTATAATTATTCTTTAATATTTTAAATGATTTAAATTTAATATTTTCATCATAAATTTAAGATATTTATAAAAAAATGTTTGACTTATAAAGTAAGTTAAAAATGGTATTATATATTGTAAAATTTAAAATTCCGAAAATTCTATTAAAAAATTTATTTCGTATTTGTAAAATTTAGTTTTGTTTTCATCATATAAGGATTTTTATCTATAAATAAAATTAAAAAGAACCAATAGTAGAATAATTTTGTTTATAAATATAATTTTTATTTTTTACAATGTAAAAATATTTTGATATTAAATTAATATTTTCCTATTTTAAATATCATTTTTGCCATTATAACTAATTTTAAAATGTGTTCAAATTTATCTTTACAAAAAAGTATTTACTGCCCAAAAAATATTTAATGCATATTCAAACGAACTATAAATTAATTATAATAAACTATATTTTGTTTTCTTAGAATTTGTTATTATAAGAGAGTTTGTCCTCTCCATGATAAACCATTTTTTTTTTGTTTTTCGGCATTGTGATTAAAGTTTTTTTAAATTAAGTGAAAATCAAAAGAAAATCGTATAATTTTGTATCCCTCTTATCTGATTCAACTGAGATTGAAATCTAAGGAAGTGTTATTGGATTGGGAAATTTAATGGATTTGAATGTAATTTAAATCTAAAATAATTTCCAGTATTATTTGATTAAGGATTTGATAAAAGTGAAATTAAAATTCAGTGTTATTATTTTAAGGAGTAATTAGAATTTGATATGCACTTTTAAAGAGAGAGATTATTTTTTGATAAAAGATATATTCGTTATTTAGATTGTTTCTTATTGGTTAGATTTTTTTTTATGATCTAAAACTAAAGTAAGATAATACTTTAACCCGTTTTGTATAGAATTCATTTAAACCTTTTTGCATTGATGCATTTTTGTTTACAAATTCTATAATAAAAATGAAATAGATGTTATTTCAAATCATTTTAATAAGATAAATGTTTTACATATTTGATTGAGTAATCCGTAGAAAACTGCAATTTTGAAATCTGAATGATTCATATATAGTCAAATAAAATAAATAATAATTTTTTACCTACTTTGATTTGTAATTTTGTAAATTTTTATATAAACTCAGTTAATTAAGTGGACTTATATTTGGATATCCTCATACTAGTTATTATTTTGGATTTTAGTAATTATGCTTCATAAGTAAAAAATGCCAACTTTAAAGAAAAAGAGAATAAATCAAAATTTATAGTTTATAGTATTTTTTAGTTTTCGATAATATTAGGTTAAGTGGTTGTATCTGAATTATAGTAAAATATATCAATTAAAATTTGGATTCGGTTCTAATTAGTTTTGGTTATCCAAATACATGTTTGTGACTCGAAAGTACATATTTTGGTGCATACTCTGAAAGTTTAAACAAGTTGCACTAGTTAACAATGGTTTGGTGGCAATACTAAGCAGTGGTTGTTAAAACAAAAGAGCATAAACAAGTTAAAAATAGCAACTAACAACTCTATACACATCAGAAACATTATTCAATCTTCAAAAATAAAGTAACACTGTTAAAACTTTGGAAGAAAATTTATTCATGATCAAACTTCTAATGAAGTTTTCAAAACATAAAAATCTCACCAAAATACCAAAAATATATAAACCTGGGTATTTAATTATTCATGTTATAAATATTTATTGGGATCTTTGAGAATTATAGACTTATGCATGATTATGTGGAATTTGGTTTTTGATTTTTCTTTCTGTATTTCTTCAACTATCTATTCGGGTTCTGGTTTGGGTTGAACTCCAAACCAAAAATATGGCAGAACAAAATCGTTTGAGTGGTATGCAGATCAGTTCGGATCAGGATCGAATCATTTTAGATTTTTGGGTTCTGTTTTTTCAGCCACCTATTAACAGTATTGTATTTCTTAATTTTTGATGTACATATATATATATATATATATATAACTATGATTGTTTTTCAATAATCAGTGAACGTACGTGACCATTGTAGCATAACATTTCGAATTAATTTGGGTAAGAATATCGACCATCTATATGTATTGGCCATTATAATCAGGCTATGTTAACTAACGAAGCCTAGGCGTATAAGAAATTATCCCAGTAATGATATTATATGAACTCTAAAGTTTGCTTTGGAGATTTTGGAATAGCTTGGAGTGCTTGAAAGATAAATAGACCAGAGGTAATCCCATTTGATTTAATATAGAAGACTAACACCACACCGCGTGCGTACCCTAACAAACGTATTTTTAATTATTTTCCTTCTTTTTCTGATACGTCTAACCAACGTATCTTCTTCTCCAATTTAATAATCTTGTCGGACAAATATTTTATTTAATTATATTGCTCAATCCTCTAGACTGCAATAATTTTCAACTTTACATCAAAGCCCTGAGCTGTTTCTTCTAAAAGAATAAGATCAAACAAAGATCACAAAATCCCAGGAGATCAGATCTTGCTGTCTCAGCATCATCATCATCCTCAGGAGCGAATTTCTTAAAGGAATCGAATACTATTAAGACTATCAAACCCTTTTGATGGACGGTTATCGGGAGAAGAGGCGACGTTGTACAAAACTTAGAGTAAGTACTGATAATAACGACACGGAGAAGATGATGCATAGAGAAATAGAGAGACAGAGAAGACAAGAAATGGCTTCTCTTTATGCTTCGCTTCGTTCTCTTCTCCCTCTTAATTTCATTCAGGTCAATCCCTTATTCCTAAAACCCTAATCTTGATTTTGATTCTTGATGACTCCTGTAGATCTTATAGTCAGCCTTTTGTCCTTTTACTTGGTCTTAGAATCAAAAAGCAAGTGTTTTGACTTTGTGTTTCTGACTTGACTATAGTGTTTCTCCTAACAAGATTCCTATTAGATCTATAACTTTCTTGTTTCTTGTCGTGATATTTTATTTTCGGTAGGGCAAACGTTCGACGTCAGATCAAGTGAGTGAAGCGGTTAACTACATAAGGTATTTAGAGAGGAAGATCAAGGAGCTTAGTTTGAGGAGAGATGAGCTCATGTTACTGTCAAGAGGAACCCTCTTGGATGATTCGAAGGATGAGATGGAGGCGATGAATCATGTGGTGGTTCGGCAGTGTTTCGTGGGTGTGGAAATAGTGTTTAGCAGCCGCTGTTGCCGTGGTCAACCGCGTCTATCAAGTGTTCTTCAAGTTCTTAGTGAAAATGGTCTTTGCCTTCTCAACACCATCTCATCTACTGTTGATGGTAGACTCATTTACACCATACAAGCTGAGGTAAATTTATCTTAATCTTACATAATACAACTATGCATATTTGCGTTTGATTTACATGTTACAATATACTGTCTCTGTTTTTGTTGAAAAAGTGTCATTTTAATGTAGATATATATTTTTCTTATTATAAAATGATTTTAAAATTTCAGTTGTAACTTTTAGTTTACTATTGATTACAAATGCATTGATTTTATAAATAATTTTATTTATCTCAAATATTATTGGTTGAATATGTGTAATTAATAAGAACTCAAATACATTTCAATCATTTTTAATATATATGGAAATGTCAAAATGATATTTTTGTGAAATGGAGGGAGTATATAATTTCCAAATAGTTACTAAAACGTAGCAATTTTTAGTTTTCATTTAATAATTTTACAAAGTAAAATAATTATTTTTTTGTTTTCCGTTTTTTTATTAAGTTAATGTTATTGTTTTCAGTAAAAGCTACATTTTTATGGGTTCATTTATCTTATTATATAAAGCTTAGTTTTCAAAGTTACTAATTAACATGATCACGACACATGTCAATTATCTATTTAAGATTGTGACATGTGTCAAACTATTAAATAGTATTTTTATAGAAAATTTCCTTTTTAAAAATCCTATACAAAAAAATATTTTTAAAACAATTAATTAAATACTAATTTTCCTTTTTCAAAATCCTAAAGAGATGATAATTATAAAATATTTTTTGATAGTAATAAAGATTATTGTTTTTTAAAAAAAATAAAAAGTTATTTAAAATAATTTTCTTGACATTTTCATTTAAAAAATCAAAAGAAAAAATATTTGTAAAATAACTAATTTTCATTTTCTAAAATCCTAAATAAATGATAATTGTAAAACATTACTGATAGAATTATTTGATAGTAACTGTTCTTTTCTAAAATCATAAAATAAGAATTTCTTAATAAAAATTTAAAAAAGTAGTTTTCCTTTCTTCAAATCCTAAAAAATGATTTGTAGAATAATTATTCAAATAATCAATTTCCTTTCTAAATTCCATTTTAAAATCCTAAACAAAAGACAATTGCAAAATATTATTTGATAGTAATTTTACTTTAGTAAAAATATTTGTAGCATAATTATTCAAATAATCAACTTTCCAAACTAAATTGTTAATTTTCTGTTTAAAAACCATAAACCAAAGGGTAATACAATTATTCACATCATTTATAGGCTTTAGCTCTCTCATATTCTGTCCATTTTCATATTTGGTGAGTTTTTCTGTATGTTCTTTCGCATTTTTATATGTTTTTTTTGTCTCACATATTGAAAAAAAACTAGGTTATCTGATTTTTGCATGTTCTTTTTTTTTCTTAAATTGGTGTTGATTTTTTTTCATGCTGTCAGACTTTTAGTTATATTTCTTTTTTTTTGAGAAAACCACAATTATATATTTAGGCGTTTGTATATATAGATTTTATGTTGTTGTAAGTAAGTTAATGTGGCTTTTATGCTTATGTGTAAGTTAACATGCCTACTATCATGCATGTGTGTGTGTGCGTTTTAGGTAAGTTAATGTCAATTTATTACTTTTATTTACGATTATGCTTATCTCTTCGAGTGAATAATATTTACTTTAAAATATGAAATAGCGCAAGAAGTGAAGAACTAACTATATGTTAATTTTTCATGCGGTGATCAAAAGGACTATTTGAGTTTTGATAGTGACAACGACAAAGAAGAAGTATCAAATCAACATATTTTATATCACATATATTTTTAAATATGTTGAAATTTTTATGGATTCTAAATCACAAACCTGATCTTTAAATAAGTGTTCCAGTCATGCTACTAAGGAACTTTGGAATGGAAAAAATGTTACTAATAACTAACTTAGGCAAAAAGATTTTTGAAACGGAAATTATAATCAGTACTTATATGAGAAAATAATTTTTTTTCTTTTTGGAATAAGTTTCATGCTAATAAATGCGAGATTGGCCTTTAAAACTGAAAACGTCAATTCTCTATATGAATTTGCTATGCAGTGACTATCAATAAAAATTAAGATCAAAGCTTCAACAAAGTTGATCTATATTTTTCAAATCCAGTCTTTACTCATGAACAATTGTACGTCGCACTATTAAAACTCACTACAACTGCAAAGCTTCAGATTCTTAAAGTATGAACAAATAACAACAATAGTGTTCTAACAAATATTGTATATCAAGAAATTTTCGATAGCATATAATCTATAGAAATAGAGGTTAAAGTCACAACATTTTTGCTAAAGTAAACAATATAGACGTTTATCTAGCAATATATTTAATATTTAGCTGACTATCAATAATACATATTGATTGATATCGTGTAACATTAATATTTTGAATTGCGTTATTTTTTCTTTGTCTTAAAAAATATACAAAATATAGAAAATTTATGATTATATATGTTTCAATAAAGTTCGATTAATATTATTTAAAGAATAATTAAAAGTGAAATAGTTTTTAAAAAAAGTTATATGCTATTTAACATCATGATTATTGAAATAAAAATACCAATCAAAAGAAAACACATTATTATTATTGTAATAAGTCTTACACCGACATATACTGAAAAATCCAAGAATTAATGTGAAAAAAGAAAATTCATTATTTTTATGATGTCGAGAAATTAAAACTTCAGATGAAATCCGTGCAACGCACCGGTCCTTATCTAGTTTAAAGATAAAACACAATTCTATAACATGTCAACTGAGACACACAGAAAAGTTTTTGAAGTCTCTTTTCAAAAAAAAAAAGTTTTTGAAGTCATTGTAAAACGCTAGTATATACTTTGCATGACATTCAAGAATATACTATCTTAAGCATCCAATATGTGTAAAGAGATTAATCATAACTACTGTGGTCATATTAATTTCAAGAAAATGTTTACACATGTGGTAACATTCTTTCTGCCACACTATTTATGTAAATATAAACTCAAGCCTTTGTATACGAGTATACGAAACTATGCATAAAGTTTATGATATGTTCGAAGGTACAACAATATGGCTATTTTTGTTTGCAGGTCAACGATTCGACTCTGATTGACTTATCAGAACTGGAAGAGCGATTAACCAGAATGAAGTAAATGGTTTTTCTGTTTGTTAAATGATATCCCTATTGATGTAAATGGTTGTTGAGACTAAATAAGCACGTGGTTAGTTTATTTGTACTTGTAATGTTACATTGTCGACACTTTGCATCTATATGTATGTTTATCTTCTTCTTCTTCCTGTTTTGCTAAAATGTAAATATCATTTCTAAAATGAAGTTGAGATTCTACTAGTAATCATCAAAATATAAGACATTTAGACTTGATTCCATGGTAAAAAAGGTAAAAAACATAGAAGCAAAAGCAATCAATACCTAAGCCGTGTTGTTTGGGAGCGAACAGTTATGCTTGAGAGCGAACATGACTAATAGTAGAATCCGAGTGAGACGTTTAACCGAGTCAAGCAAGAAAAAAAGACCCGAAGACAAGCGAACGAATACACAATGCTTCTTGAACAGCTCACCATTCCTCAAAAGAACAGAAACAAGTCTGTTCAAGGACTGTCCTCTAAGACCGACCTGGGACAACAATCTGAACAAAAAGTCCTTCGATTTTTTATTTTTATTTTTTTTTTGTTTTTCTAATCAAAAAAAAATGAAAAATGAACAAATTGCGGACCGCCACGTTTCATTGGAATTCGCAAAAAGTGAAAGACAATACCTAGAACATTCCTTATCTAACAACAAAGTGAAGAAGTCTAAGACATTATCGGCGGGACCCACATCAAATCACCTAAAAACTGAGTGTAGGATTTGCCGATATTTATGCCATAAGTTCCTACAAATTAAAGGACAAGACAACACTAACCACGTAAGTTTAATAGTGTTTAACTTGCTCAACCACACTCGTTTTCTAACCCAGCAAAGAGTAAGGGGCAACATCACCATTCATGGGCCTTAGGCCATGCGCACTGACAAATCTTACCAAAAGTTCACACCTTTTCCAAAACGAAATAATATTAAAATAATCGGATTTTAATGAATCCGCGTCGCGCGAGCTCGGCTCAATGAACCGGTATCGTCACTGTTTCACGGGCTCCACGTCACGTGGTGGCCCGCAATTGGACCAATATTAATTTAAAAAAAAATCAAACTGGATAAAATAATAAAAAGGGAAACATAGAGACTCGAGAAAGCTCGGTTCACCACTGCGCATGGCCTTACCACCTCTTTTAAGGAGCAAAATAAAACCCGGCGACAAAGAACACGAAGAACATTTTCTACTGTTAGCGGTTAAACCTGCAAACCAAACTCAAACCAACTGAGTAAGGTCAAACCTGAAACAAAACAGCGGGGAGGAGCTTTTCATGTATTTATCTATTTCATGTGGATCGGGTAAGTTTAGGTCTCTAGTTGTTTCTACGACCGACGTCACATTTTCTTACTGCCCTCTTTTGTTTGTTTTTTTAATATATTTTTACTATTTTTTGGTTATATGATATGTGAATCATATAATATAAATTGTATTAAGTCGGATTGATTCAAATGCATGATTGGATCAAAATGAATATTTTATATATATATATATATATATATATGATTCCAATTGTATGATTGGATTTTGGGCTTTTTGCATACTACTCAAATCAAACACAACATTAACCAATTTTTTTTTTGAAATTTTCATTTGTCCTATTAACCAAAAAGTTTGGATTATTCACGAAAATGCCAGTATTTTTTTTTGCTTTTCAAAATGAATATTTTACTCTATCATCATTATCATCATCATCATCTTCATCAAATATTTACAATATTCTCATTGTCATCAATACATTAACCACTATGAACAACCAATTTGAAGTTCTTAGTATATCTAAAAATCAATTTTTACTCTTCATTTCTCATTTTCTATGCACTGAAACAACATATCTTTCACTTTCTCTCTATATTCATCCAAAAATCCAAGAATTTGATTTTAAATTTTAAAGGTTCATGGAGCCTTCTTAGTTATTGGTAGTGAAGTTTTGTGTGGTTAGAGAAACTAAGTAAGTTATCTCACTTGTTAAAGCTATGAAATCATTTTTTTCTATATTTGTTCGTTGGAAGGCGTTCGTGTAAGTTTTCTACGACGGGAAGATTTATACGAAAGTCTTCTAGTCAATGCATATGTTAGTTTTGCAATTGTTTTTCTGTATGTTTCTTAGAGACTACTTCTTTGGGACTCTTCTAACTTTTATTTGTTGAAAAAAGAACCTTGAAAAAACCTGAGAAACTTCCCGGTAATTCGTCCAGAAAAAACATGTTAGTTTTACAATTGACTGGATTGTGTCAGAAATATGACTTTCTCCAAATGACTGACCCAGAAGTATTCTGCCAGAAGACTTCCATATAAGTCTTCCGAACTCTTGGTAGAATTCTTCTCACTTTTGGTGAATAAAGTCGTCTTGAATTACTTTTGCAATTAATATATAAAACTATATAACTTAAACTAGACGACTTACCCGAAAATCTTCCAAACTTTTATTTTGAAATTCTGGTTACACCTTGGTTATCACAAAAGCCTAATGTGTCAGAGTGAGAGAGAGACACGGGAGAGAGAGATCTGGCGGGGAGAAAACTATAGAAGAAGATGAGAATAGAAGCGTTCATGAGAAGATGCGAATACATACGAGAGAGAGAGAGAGAGAGAGAGAGAGAGAGAGTTTTAATGAGTTAAAGTTTTGAATTTTAATATAATAATTAAAATATATTATTAACCCAAATTTGAGGTTCTACGCAATTTGAATTTTTATGTAACAATTCTCTCATCCACATTTTCTTCCACCCACAAAATTTTTATCCATACTTTCTATGTGCATGTCCACAAAACAGATGTCCAACAACTATAAATTGCAGATTTAGTTAACTATTAAAATATGTATATGGATATCGAAATAATAAGAAAAAATAATAGATTTCTATACAGTTTTTATATATGTATTTCATATTATAAAATACAATATGATGAACTAAATATGATGGGATAAGAAAACTAAACTAAATACAACCTAAACTAACTCCTGATTACACAATAAAAACAGTTCTACTTTTACAAGCACGGATGATGTTTTCTACCATATTGCACTTCTATTCTAGAGAAAGTGATTTCCAAACAACTTGTGCCTCTTTGGGTAAAGAACACACAAAAAGTCTAATAGTGTAATGCATTCGTTTATTTGAATGTGTGTGTTGTATTTGTTAGTGTTTCTTTAGCGAGTGTAAGGTAACAATGTGGTGTTTTTTTTTAAGTTGTAGGTTTTTCCATAATGGATACTTTAGAGACTAGAAGGAGAGTATAGTCATATAGAGAACATCTACTGGGTTTAAGGAGAGACGCAGAGGCCAAAGACCAGAAACTGGCTGATCAATGGACCTCTAAGCACATCAGACGCACAAAATTTCTGGAATAACGCATGGGTTGCAGGTGTTAATTTGTAATTGAGTTCTTAGTCATATTTTATTTAGTTATAAAGTAAGTTATAATGTTGTATTAAAAGATGTGTGTAAAAGTCGTGACTTTAGATTACAGAATTGTGTCTCTTATTCTAAAAGTCACAATGTTTAGTATGTGTTGGTTTCTTTTTAATCATGTAGTGCACCATTTTAATTGATAGAAGTGTGCAAACGTAGAAAAAAATAAAACAAACTTGAAACACAATGCTGTAAAGAGGTAAAGATGTGTTATTAATCACTCAAAACGCAGCAGAACTAAATAAGAACATAAATCGTAACTCTCTCTTTTTCAAATCGGAATCTGGTGAAGCTCCAGCGTCCGTGTGCGTGCGCATTTAGACGCCGGAGGCGGTCATCTTCTCCTTTCTATTCGCCGGCGTCTCCACTCCCTATTCGTCTTGTTCGTTGTTCTGAAGCTGGAGGCTTTCCCGGATCCATCTCTCTCGCAAGGAGCTCCGTCTCCGGTGGTTGTTTGGAGCAGCACCGGGTGTGGTGTGGTTTCTGTTTGGAGGAGTCGGCTCTTAGGGTTTACAAGCAGTCCCTTAAGATGCTTGGAGTGTGGTAGCATGTGGAGGGGGTTGAGCAGCATAAGAATCATATCAGGAATGTAGTCCTTCGCTCTGCGTCTATCTGGTGGTTATTGGTGTGGTCGTGTGTTGTAGGTCCTCTGTCTCGTCCTTGGCGTCTTGGTGAGACACAACCCATCGATTCTCGACTTGAGGGCTCCCGAGGTTCAGTCTAACTTGGCGGCGAGCTTAACCTTGGTTGTTGGCGTGTGTTGATGGCTCGAGGTGCTTTACGGGGCAGCGGTGGATGAGAAGTCGTCTATGGCTTTATCAGCTGTGGCGTTGGGAACCTCAACTGACTCTCCTCTTCCCGGCTCTTGTTTCCTGTCCGCTTTGTAGCCTTCGTCGACAAGGTTCTTTGGTTTGTTTGCTCTTGTTTATTGGTTAGGTTGGCTTCGTTGTCACCGGTCTCAACATCAGACAGACAACATAAGTAATCCGGTTCTCGAGGGCAGCTTATGGCGAGTTGTTTGGAGGATTCAGTGGTCAGGGATCCTCTTCACTCCTCGGTAGCTCCATACGGCGAGCAGCATATCCCAGCACTGTGAGCCTACTTTTCATGGTTATGTTGCAGCTAGCTATTTTGCAGGTCTCGGAGCATGTTTCGGGTTCAACTAGCAATGGTCCTCTCACCCCTGTTTTCTTGCTTTCCGTTCAGTGGTGGTGAGGTCTTCCGGGGCGTTTTTAAATGACGGTGAAAATTGTAAGTCTCAACGAGTTCATTGAGTACCAGCTATTCCGGAGACTACAAGGGAAGACTCCGGCAACCGAGGAAACGAGATCAATCTCTCCTTCCCGTGGTCATCGTCAAAGGTGAGAAGTGAGAACAGTGTTTGATACTTTAGGATTTTGAAAATGGACTAGCGGAACGCGCCAGAGACATGGATCAAGCGAAACTAATTAGGAAAAAATGAAATAAGGTGATTTTGTATGAGTCGGGTTTGTAATTGGATCCCTATTCCCGGTCTCAGATTGAATTAATATAATATAGCTTATTTAAGAAAAATAAAAATAATTACTGGCTACATAAATACACCTTCACATACACCTTCACATGACTAACCATAGAAACTAAACTCTACAAGAAGTATTGTTATGTATGACATCATCTGTTGTTAACATCACGAGTTTAATTTATTTTATAAAAAAAACTGATGTGGATTTCAGAAACCGTTTAAATATATCGATTCATCAGCTAAAATATAACTAATCTGACGGTAATTAAATTAACGCGCTTTAAAAGCTTAAGAATATTTTTTTGAAAATTTTAATTTACAAAATAAATATGTTTTAATATTATTTGATAAGTAGTATTTTAGCATTTTTATTTTAGTGTATTTAAAAATATATAATTGTAATATTTATATTTACATTAATTTGAAAGTCACATAAGGTTTTATTTATTTATTTTTATTATAAAATTTATTAATTTTGATGTCAACTTAAACCAAATATTATCTTGTGTATAAAGTTATTAATTATATATTTTAAGAATAAAAGTAATCTAATAATACAAATCTAATATTAAAGTCTTACTAAGTTTAAATGAATGAAATTTTTGTTTATGAAAATATAAATAAAATAATTCATTAATTTAGTTAATAATATATTCAATATATAAATATACATCAAATAAGTGTATATCACATAATTAATCAAATTATTTAAAATTTAATAACAAAATATATTAATATAATTTAAAACATAAAAATAAATATTCTTATATAACTTTCATGTTTAATATAAATAAAATAATATAATATAATTATATAGTTTTCAAATTCAACAAAAATAAAAAGGCTAAAACACTACTTATCAAAAAATATTAAAACATATTTGTTTTGTAAATTAAATTTGTTAAAAATATTTTTATGTTTTTGTAACGCATATTAAAATCCAATTTAACTAAATTATGGTCGGATTGGTTATATTTCAATTGGCGAAATAAAATATTTAAACGGTCTCTGACATGTACATCAATTTTTGGATGAATGAAATTAAATTCGTGATGTTAACTACATAACATCATTAAGTTGAAGGAAGTTGTCATGCATAACATATACTTCGTGTAGCTATGTATATATTAGTTAAATTTTATAGTTAACCATGTGATAGCCGATACTTCGTGTAGTCATCAATCATTTTCCTTTTAAAAATAGAACATAAATCCTTCTAAATGTATTTGGCAATAATTTTAAAATACAAAGGTACAAAAAAAAGCAGCTTAACGCTTCTTTTGAAAAAAATAATAACTTCCAACTAAGAAGCACTTACTGTGAACAATGGATGGGCCTGACTCGTCGTACGTAGTCTTCCTTTGCGATCCACATCTGCGCTGCAGGGTAGCTAGCGACGGATAAGTCAGTTTAGTTGGTTTAGAAAAATTGGAGGATAGGGTCATAGGGACCGTGTGTAGCTGCTGGAAGATACTTATGGTTAAACATCCATTAAAAAGGTAATAGTGATTTGGTCAAAAAATCAAAAGTAATAGTGACAACTCCGTTTCGGCAAATATCAGTGTTATTGGTGCATATAAAATGCAATTGATCTTTAATAAATTCTGTATTTAGTGTAGATTTTGTATATCTTAAAGGCCTAATATGTTGTGGCCAAATATGTTTCTGATCTAAATAATAACTAGATATTTATAAAAACTTTTGTTGCCCCGATCTTTTCTTCATATACATTGTGGGATAAAAATATAAAGTACTATATTTATTGCTACATGAAAAAACCAACCAAGTCAAGGCACTCTCAAGTTTGGAAATAATACAAAACTTTCGATATTTAAAATTATAGTAGATATTTACAAATAAAGTTCTAAATTTTAATCATTCTAAGCATTAGTCGAATCTCTTATTTGTTCTATAATAGATATATGGCCAGTTTTTAATTATACTAATTATGGAATGATTTACATACACTATATATGCAAATGATTTCTATTTTAGAAAAAAAATGATTTCTATTTAAAAAAAATAAATCTCCAAAAATATTAAGTTAATTTATATTGCCGAAAATTTTACAATGTATCATAACTATTTTTCCTTGAAAAAAAGTCTTTGCAAAAAATTCTTCTTCAAAATAAAAATAGTAAAGAACTGAGCAAGTTACGCTATATAAGCCAACTATGTTATTTTTTTTTGTTCTTTTGATTGAACTCATATTATTCATTCTTTTTAATTTTTAATTTTGAGTTCTACCAATTTTCATGTATCAAAAGTTTTGAAAGTAAATTCAAATTATGGATTAGTTGGAAAAAATTATCCAATATTCATTTTTTCCTTTGGATTCTTGAAGATCGTGTGCATAAAGGGTTGTAGTAACTTGTAAGAGAGCTGGCATCAATCAGGTATAATATTACAAATAGCTTAGAGAGTAGAAAACAGAAAACACCAAGGATTTTGGAGGAAATGATAGTTACAATTATTGTTTATTAGGAGAGAAGAAGAATCAGAAAGCACTTGGACTAATGTGCATGATACAAAATCCCGAACTTTGTCGTTTAGCTGGGCGGAGATAGATCTGTTGGTTTGTTTTTTCTTAACCTAAAATAATTAGAGGAAACTCTACGATTAAGAGTGAGGAAGAGGAAGTGAACAAAAGAGACGCACGTGATGCAAAGGTGTTTTGGATTTTTGATTACGGCGAGTACAAATCAGAATAGCTGGTCTTCTTGTCCTTTTCCCTCTTGTCTCATCTTCGTCTTTATTATCAATTTAGAGCATGAGCAATGGTGAACCCTAAAGGGGGGTTCACCAAATTTTTTTAATATATTTTTGTGGGCTCATGAACAGTTAAGAACCCGGATATGTGATTTTCTGCAATGGTGAGCCCGAAGAAGAGGTTCATAAGAATAAAATAATAATATTTAAAAAAAAAAAATTTGAAAAAATTCAGAAAACATAAACATATTATTGAAATATATTTTAAACTTATGAAAAAATTTAATTCAATACATAAATAGTACATAACATAAATTAGAAATTTTGAAAAATAGAAAGCTTATTTAATTTTCTTCATGACCAAACTTTTGCCAAATATGTTCCACTAAATCGGCTTTCAAACGCTGATGCTTATCTCCATCTCGAACTTCTCTCTGCATGGCCAACATATCCGGGGTGACATTAACACTATCTCTGCTTGTTGCCTTGGAACTTCTGCTAGACTCTCCTGTCTCAAACTCCGATATATCAATTGGAGCGTATCCGTCTCGTTCATCCTCTACTATCATATTGTGCAATATGACACAAGCCATCATTAATTTTCCTATCCTTTGCAAGTCCCATTGTAGAGCTGGGTTCTTAACAATTGCAAACCTCGATTGCAATACTCCGAAAGCCCGTTCGACATCTTTTCTGGCCGCTTCTTGTTTTTCCGCAAATTTCTGTGCTTCAAGAGTTTGAGGAAGTGAGATGGATTGAATAAATGTTGCCCATGGAGGATAAATCCCGTCGGTAAGATAGTAGGCCATACGATAAGTGTAGTTGTTGACCTTGAACCTCACTTTAGGTGCTCGACCATGTATGATATCATCAAAAACTGGTGACCGATCAAGAACATTGATATCGTTGAGGGTACCTGGTAAGCCGAAAAAAGCGTGCCATATCCATAGATCTTGTGATGCAACGGCTTCTAAGACAATTGTCGGCTTCCCCGAAGCACGTGTGAACTGACCTTTCCAAGCCGTCGGGCAGTTTTTCCACTCCCAGTGCATGCAGTCTATGCTGCCTATCATTCCCGGAAACCCCCGTACCTCTCCAACATCGAGTAATCGTTGAAGATCCTCGGCTGTAGGTCTTCGTAGATACTCATCTCCAAAGCATTGGATTATTGCATCACTGAAATTTGCCAAACACGAACGTAATGTACTGTCAGCCATTCGGAGATATTCGTCATATGTATCTCCTGACTGACCATATGCGAGCATACGCATCGCTCCCGTACACTTCTGAAGTGGAGAAAAACCGTTCCTTCCGGTTGCATCTGGTCTTTGCTGAAAGAATGGAAATTCAGTGCTCAGACGATCGACAATGCGAAGGAACAATGGCTTGTTCATTCGAAAACGCCTCCTAAACATATCCGATGTATATGTAGAATTTCCCGTGAAATAATCGTTGACAAGCTGAATGTGCCCTAGTTCGCGATCTCGTTCGATAAAACGTCTTTTGGACTTCTTGGGCTGAGCATAAATCACTGAGTCGATGAAATTATCAACAACTTCGTCCACCATTTCTTCTAAATATTCATCAACTTCATCACTTGATGAGGAAGACATTTTGTATTTTTGCTTGTTCCTTCCTTGAAGTCAAATAAACATTTATAAGTATATTATTTAAAAGTTTCATAAATGATTTTTTAAAAATTTAAATCAAAAATGTAATATTTGAAAATTTAATAATCTATATATAATGTGAAGTATAAATTTTAAAAATCCTTATATTATGTTAAGTATATTTTTTAAAAATTGTAAAAATCTTCTGGTATTATGTTAAGTATAATTTTTAAAAATTGTAATAATCCATATATTATGCTAAGTATATTTTTAAAAAAATTGTAATAATCCATATATTATGCTAAGTATAATTTTTAAAAATTGTAATAATCCATATATTATTCTAAGTATAATTTTTAAAAATTGTAATAATCCATATATTATGCTAAGTATAATTTTTAAAAATTGTAATAATCCATATATTATTCTAAGTATAATTTTTAAAAATTGTAATAATCCATATATTATGCTAAGTATAATTTTTAAAAATTGTAATAATCCATATATTATTCTAAGTATAATTTTTAAAAATTGTAATAATCTATATATTATGCTAAGTATAATTTTTAAAAATTGTAATAATCCATATATTATTCTAAGTATAATTTTTAAAAATTGTAATAATCCATATATTATGCTAAGTATAATTTGTTTCAAGTGATGTTTCAAGCTTTAACAAGTAGATGAGTTACCTTGCTTTGCTTGATGATAGGTTGGAACAAGAGTACACAAGCTTGATGGAGGAAGAGATACAAGAGAAGAGAAGTTGATGTAAGAATAGTTTATGGAAGAAGAGAACTTGTAGAGAAGTTGTGGCAAGAAGAGAAGGAAGAGTGGACAAGTAGATGTAAGAGTAGTTTAGGCTTACTTCTCGTGATGAGAAGTTTTGCTTCTCGTGCTGAGAAGTTTTGATCTCAGATGTTTAAAGTTATAGAGATGATTGCAAGAGGAGATGAATGATACTAAAAGTGAAACACATAGCTATCATATATATAAGAGTCATCCAGTTTTAACTCGGGTACACACACCCGTGATGAGCACAAAATACAAGGTCGGGTACATACATCAAATCCGTGACTTGGAAACATACATATCCGATGGTCCTAAAACAGTGTAGAAAAGTTACCAAAATACTACACTGCAACACTTCATTCCCGTGCAACTAAACGACATAAGAAACCTGCAACTAGAGACCTCCACTGCAACACCTAGCGTCCTCCAACACGTTAACTCCAACCCGTGACCTGCAAAATAAAAAAAAAAACAGAATCAAGTTGAAGCTCAAGATAACCAAGGAACAAGCTTTACACAACCAAAATAATCAACATACAAGATAACCAAGGAACAAGCTTTACACAACCAACAAATCAAACCATTTAACCAAGCTAAAACAACCTATACGTTAAGCTAGAAGCTAAACAACCTATACGAGATGAGACAACCAAACTCACCAAGTCAAAGCATTTCACCAATTAGTTTTGTCTTAAGTTGTTTCTCTTGATCCGTGAGAGCCTCCTCGTTTTTAGCAAGGAGACGAGCAAGGATCTTTTGTTGAGAATGGATATTTTTCATTGCTAGCAAGCTCTCAACTCGATCAAAACCAGCTTCATTCCCGTTCTTCTTCCGCTTGGCCGCTTTGCTGGCCTTCACACCCGGAGGCCTAGCATCTCCATCGTCAGGTACGATCTCCGGACATGGTTCCTTCCTCTTTTCCTTTGCAGCTTCTTTGACGTGTGACCTCCACTTCTGATCATACCTCAACTCCCTCCAGCAATGCTCAAGTGGGAACTTTTGTCCGTAGTCATTCAAAAAGATGTCATGAGCAGTTTTCATGACATCATTCTCATTTTGCCCGCTCGCCTGCGACTTAAGCGCGGCTTCATGGCAACCAACAAACCTCCCCACCTCAGCATTGATCCTTCCCCACCTCTGCTTACCTTGGCTCCATTCTCGAGGAACGGAGCCAATCATCTGAGGGCTTGAATTGAAATATATCTCTATTCTCTTCCAAAAGGCCACTACCTTCTGCTCATTAGCGACGATGGGATCCTTACTTGTGTTCAACCAACCGCTAATGAGCACAAGGTCTTCTTTCACACCCCACTTTCTCCTTTCCAAAGTGGGTTTCACTTGCTCCGGGGGGTTACCAACAGCCTCATCAGAGTCAACCTCTATAGGTGGACTCTGCGAAGTTAGAAGGTTCACAAACCCGGGTTGGTGAGGAGTCTGTGAGGAGAAAGGTTCCATGTTTTGTTTCGGGTTGGGTTTTGCTTTAGGGATTAATTTTTTTTTGTGTTTTGTGTAGTGGAGTGGGTAGGTTTTATAAATTGTATTTGGCTTTCTATTAACTTTCGAGACAGATGGAGTAAACCTTCTCTACCTAACAGAAAATGTTCTTAACTACCATTGAATTGACAGCAACCTATATCTTTAAGAAAATATTAACTGCCCTAAGTACCATTTATCAATGCTACCAACTACCAAAATTAATTAAAGATTTTTAGAAGTTCTAGTTACAGTTCTAGGTGACTTGGTTTCGATACTTTAGTTTGGTTAACACTCAACAATTGCTAAAAAAACAAACAGTGGAGTTTGGTTAACTCTTACCCGAGGAGTCTCAGTCGAAGCAGACCTTCTCCAGCGTTGAGACCTGGACGGTGAGGAAATCTACGTGCTCAGTGAGGAGTTTAACCTTATCCTGTACATTTAAACGACAAAGATCAATGGTTATTCAGACAAACGTTATATCAAAAAGTTGAATTTTTTTTTTTCAAACCTGCAGTCTGTCGATCTGTCTACAGAGGTTCGACGCAGCCAACATAACTTCTTCTGCCTCCACAACCCTCTTAGTCAACCTTTCAATCTCCTCCTGCACACCTATAACCCAAGGCTGATGATAATGTAGACCATCAGCCTTGGTTGCAACATAATAAGATGTCAGACAGTTTCGTAAATGATAAACATAATAATAAATATGTTAAGAACTTACTTCGTAGTTCACGCAAGTGAAGAAACGCTTCTCCGGATGAGTGTCCGACTCGTCACTCCGGCGAACCTCACTGATCATTCTCCCACCACAAGGACACCGTTTAGGAATCCCGTACTAGGAATCGTTCACGTAGTATTGCAAGTCTATCTCCATCTTCTGCCTCTTTGAATTAGCATAATCCTTCGCCGGATCCATCTGCGAACTAAAACTAAAAATGTATTAAAAACCGTGGAAGAAGGAGTCCATAAACCCAATTCGATTACAAACCCAAATACAAACAACTCCCTAATCAATTTAGAACCCTACAAACAAAAGCCCCAAATCAATTAAAAACCCTAAATCAAAAAGCCCTAAATTGATTTCAAACCCTTAAACAAATAAACCCAAATCGATTTAAAACCGTAAATCAAACTACTCCCTACTCAATTTAGAACCCTACAAACAAAAGCCCCAAATCGATTAAAAACCCTAAATCAAAAAACCCTAAATTGATTTCAAACCCTAAAACAAATAAACCCAAATCGATTTAAAACCGTAAAACAAACTACTCCCTAATCAATTTACAACCCTACAAACAAAAGCCCCAAATCGATTTCAAAAAAAAAAAATTGAAAACCCCCAAATCGATTTAAATCCGAAAAGAAAATGCTCGAAAAGATGAGAAGAGAAGTATAGATCAACTCTATACTGATGTAAGAGGTTGAGAAGATTTACCGGAGTAGATTTGATGGAGATTATCGCCGGAAATTGAGATCGCAGTCACAATCGCCTCGGAGACAAACGAGAGAAAACAAACCCTAGCTTTTTCGGTTTCGAAACAAAATGAAGAGAGCAACGCGGATACCCTCTTTCTCTCTCCCCGACGCGTAAATGAAAGACGAATGAGAGAAGGACGCGTGGCGTGAACCCGCCTCTTACGAGTTCATTCGTAAGGCCCGGTTCAACAAAACGAACCCATTTTTTATTTAAATTTATTCACCCGGCCCTAAGAACTCGGGCCCGTGATCCGCTGAAGACCCGCCGTTGCGGATGGTCTTATCAACAAACATTTTTTGTCGGCTTTAAAAAGCATTAAATCGTTTCATTTATCATTATGATTATTTAAGCTAATCCTTTTATTGTTTATCTAAATGTCATTTTTTAATTATAAGTTTATAATATAAAATGTCAGCATAAATTACATAATCGTATAATATAATACTCCCTCCGTTTCAATATAGATGATGTTTTGGAGAAAGTATTTTGTTTCAATTTAGATGATGTTTTGAGGTTTTAAGGTTAACTTTAACTTTATTGGAAACTGTTCAGCCAATTAGATTTTGCAGTTTTTTTTATAATTGGTTAATTGATTATAAAATTATATTCTTAAAATGCTTTTTTAGAAAGATGTAATTTTCTTAATCTTTGTGCAATAGTCTAAAACATCAAGTATTATGAAACAGAGAGAGTATATAATATAACTCGGAAGTCGAGTTCTCTGAATTAAAATTGTTAGTAATTGTATATAAAATAACTCAGAAGTCGAGTTCGTCTGGATACAGGAAGAAATACAATGATCTTCTGAAAAAACACAGTTAATTGAGAGTTAGTTAAAAAGTAAATTGTGTTTAGTATTTGATGACTTTGTAGTTTCTTATTACAAAAAAGTGAGATAAAAGCAAGATATAATAAAGAAGCGAGTTTTGTGTCTTGTCGTTGTTGAGCAAAACGATTTTAGTGTTTATGTAAAGAACTTGTTGTCTCTGTCTTCTATCTTTCATCTCGCCTGAGTACATCATGATCCATACACATTATCAAGTTAACACATCAACAAAGCTTTCTAAGATTCTACACAACATGATTTGGAGTGAACGAAAT
Organism: Hirschfeldia incana; assembly: GCA_026261945.1. NCBI lineage: Eukaryota > Viridiplantae > Streptophyta > Magnoliopsida > Brassicales > Brassicaceae > Hirschfeldia > Hirschfeldia incana. The sequence continues at coordinate 2,958,701 of JABCMI010000032.1, forward strand.
AATCGGCTTCGCAGTGAAGCAATTCCCACTCTGGTCAAGTTATACACAAACTGTTGGCTAAATGTGAGGAATCGTCATGAATTGTGTGTTTTGGAACAAGATTGTAAAAAAAAAAATTTAGTCTCTAGAATCTTAGATTATGACTCCACTTAGTGTATAAATAGGTTTTTAATGAATATAATTTAATATTCATTCCAGAGAATTAGGAAGTATGCACTTGAAGAGTAAATAAAGAATTACGAAAATAGAATCGAAATAGAAACTACAATTCAATAATTAATTTTCACTGTGCAAACACTATACAAAGGTAGCTGCATATGTGTATATATATATATGGTGCCAAACAGGTAAGATACAGAGCATTGTAGGGGTGTTGATTCTTATGTTTCTAAGAAAGAGAACATTCATGGCTAGGTTTTGGTGGCCCATGTGTTTTGTTTTTTCTGGTGACTCTTACTACATTACATGTTGAAGTATATGATGCACAAGTTTCTGTCTTCAATTTTAAGTTGGACTCGCTGGTTAATGACACTTGATGTGTACTTTGTCCTTGGATTTTTCTTACTCTCTATATTTTCTCCAATCTAATCCATTCCCAAGCATGACACGTAAACAAGAGAAGCGAAAAGTCTTGTACCGTTTCCGTTAGATTTTTGTTTATAAACTACCGTCTCATTAAAAAGGGAAGAAGGGTTCAGCCCATTACAACATTAAGTTGATAAAAAAAAAAAAAAACTACCGTCTCATATGCCATCTGATATGGCAATATGTTTCAATCAGGACTTGACTTCTAATCTCCTTTACAAATTTCCATGGCATCAATTTTGTATCAAAATGATACACGTGGTTTATATCCGCTCTAAAGCAGTGAATTGTGTTTTTTCGTACAATAAGTTTGTGATAACTAGTCCGGACAAGTTGGCCCAATGGTTAGGACGGGTCCCCGCCTGCACCCAGGTAGGGGGTTCGATCCACGCCGGAGGGAACTACTTCAACTTGCTCTGGACACCACACGGATATGGGCTTGCTTTAGGGCCCATTTGAAAAACTGGGAGGGGCGTCTATCCGTGGGCATTCCTTCCCCTTGGGGATTAGTCTGGGCCTCTGGGTCTGGGATACCCCCAGGTTAAACAAAAAAAAAAAAAAAAAAAAAAAAAAAAAAAAAAAAAAAAAAAAAAAGTTTGTGATAACTAAAATTTAACAAAATAATTGTTATAAAAGTGAGGTGATACAATTTCAACATTATTTTATACTCCCCCTGTTTCTATTTATTAGTAGTTTTAGCAAAAAATATTTGTTTCACAATATAGGTAGTTTACACATTTCAATTCACCTTTTTCATTTATAGGATATTGTGTAACCAATGGATTAATGTTAAGTTTTTTATAATTGGTTGAATTAACTAATTAATTGATACTTTTTAATGTTCTAAATATTTGAGCTTTTAGGCAACACTACTTACAATTAAAAACAGAGAGAGTATGTTTTACGGAACAACATATATTACACTATTAAATCTATGATTAATATTTTTATAATCAGTTTTACGTTTATAGTATGATAAAATAAATAAAAATCAAAATTATTTGATGCACGAGTACTGGCCTAACTACACGATTTAGCTAAAGAACTTTTGATTAAACTAACAAAACCTTAAAATATGATAGTCTCAAAATTTATATTTATTTTCACTTTATTTATGGTTCTCACCGTATGTATATATATATATATATATTTTAATTTGAATTATAACATATATATATATAAAAAAATAAGTTTCTTAGAACATCTACAACAACACTTCATTTTTCACTTTTTGCTTCATTTTTAAAGTAAGTTTTGCTCCAACCCTACTTTACTTTTGCTTCAAAATGAAATCGACAGTGTTGCTTCAAATTTGAATTTCTACTGTACATATCTTCATATTTTTTAAAGATGAACATTTTCATTATAAATCGGTCCTTAACTTTTATTCATTCTTATATTTTACCAAAATAAACTATATGCTTTGATATAATCCAATTAATTTCAAAATTTCGACTATTATTTTTATCTTATCAGATGTTCATATCAAAAACATATGGATATTTATTTTAAAGAACTTTTTAACTCGATTTTAAAGAGTCATAGATAAATAAGCTCATTTCTTACTAAAAAAATTTGTTAATCAATTGTAAATATATATATATATATATATATATATATATATATATATATATATATATATATATATATTGTGTTTATACAAATTATGATGTTTTGTGTTTGTTTATTCATGTTATGTAATAAATTCTTTATATGAAAATATTAATTTTATATTAAATAATAATTATATTAGATTATTGTTAAAACAAAACAGTTAGGTAAAATGAGTATATAAGAAGTATAAGGTACATTTTAATAATTAGTGATAAAGTAGAGATGAAATATACTTGGAATATTCATTTTACAAGAAATAAATGAAGCAACCCATTATAGTGAATGTTGTTTCATTTTTATATTCTTTATAAAAAAATGAACTTTTGAAGATAAAAATGAAACCAACCATTGGAGATGCTTTTATGATATGGATGGTTTGTTTAATTTTTTAAAATTTAAAAATAGAATATTATATAATAAATATAATTGTTATTATATAACTACAAATAATAATTTGTGATCAATTTTATATTTATAGTAGTTCACATTTTAAGTTATGTATTTAGTCTAAGTTATGCTTAATTAGATATTAAATTTTTCACTATTTTGATGGCATTTTCACTAATATATAATATGACTAGTTAGTTTTATAAATCAGATCGTAAAATAACAATTTAGTTATTAATCAGTAGAAAACACCTTGAAATCTTGAAAGTAAGAAAAATACTAACATTTTCATTCCCAACTCGTTACACCTTAAGTAGCTAGTTTGTTTATTGAAGTAATTAATTTAATGAGCATTCATATTCCACACAGTAAAAAAAAAAAGCCAAAAAGACTTTCAATCCCTTGTGAATGCATTTCACCACGAGAACAAAAGAGACTTAGTAACTTATAAGACAAGATATCGATAGTAATTTGGTTTCTTATATAGTTATATGGGATTTTTGTTGGTGATGACCCAATTTGAAAAGGACTCGAGAGTTTTTTCATCTGCTCTGTAATGCTTTTGAGTAAACTCAAGGAACATAGGCCAAGTGAAATCAGGGTATCTCCTTGGTGTGTTGTCCAAAATATCACTTGGTGGCCTCACAACTTTGTCTCTCTTAGGACACAAGAAGAACGCCATCGATTTCCTTGCACTCTCTCTGTTCACGACCGCTCTATGCAAACAACTCTTGAATATCCCGTTCGATAGAGCCTATAAAACCAAAATTTTCACATATCATTTCTGTATGAGTAACGACAATGTGTTTACTCTTTTAGATGGTCATTAATTACCATGAAAGTGTCACCGATATTGACGACAAAAGCCTTGGGATTGGGGGGAATTGATCGCCATTGATTGTCAACAAAGACTTGAAGGCCGTTGACATGATCTTGGTGAAGGATGGTCAAAGAGCTTGGATCACAATGAGGCCCTGTACCTAATGTCAGATCTGGTGACTGGCATGGAGGGTAATGATTTAACCTCATTATCGAATCATTCTCTTCGAAAAACCCTCTAAAGTAGTCGCGGTTTATGCCTAAACTTAGCCCCAGAAGCTCCATAATCTTTAGAGACAGAGAGCTCATTGCTTCACAGTACTCTTGGTATACATTCCTGCGAAAATAACCGGGAGATCATAAGCAAAACTGATCAAATTATCTCCGGTTTAATGATTTCGGTATAAGAAGCCGGTTTGTTAAAGTAAGACTAGAAAACAGAGGAAATAATCTTTTAAACAAAACATAATAAATAATTCTGACTGGTGTTTTTATTCTATTTTAGGACACTTACCCAAATTGTTCGAACTCTGGTCCTAGTGTACCGGAGAAGTAATCCTGAACTGTTTTCGATCCATTATTCTCGTTGGAAAACCGGAAAGAGAGAGTCTCCTTCCATGGGAGCTTGGTGGAAAATCTTCCAGTGAAACTACTGGCATAGCCACTGCTCTCACCGGGTTGTCTCTGAGCTCTTTGTTTTCCGGCTAGAGGCATGTCGAAGAATCTTTCCATGAAACGGTGACCGTCAGATATGAGGGACTCGCTGACTCCATGATTAACGACGAGAAAGAAACCATGTTTAGTGCAAGCTTCTGCGATGAGTCTAGAAGCCTCTAGAGTCGAGTCTTGGCTCGAGAGATCGATGAAAGGTACCTTAAGCTCCGGAATATCAATGGTAGGCTTCTCTTCATCTGGCCATATGAACTGGTTTGGTATTTGAGATTGGAGGTTAAGAAGAGAAGGGTTGAAGATTATTGGAGGAGTTTCATCGTTTTCAAGACTTTGTTTTGGTTCTTGTTCTTTCTCTGCCGGAGATGTTATTGTCGTTGTGCAAATTATCGCCATTTTTGGGAGAGTTTTTATTTTGTCTTTTTCTGAGTTTGAATGAATGAAAAGAAGTGGGAGTGAGTGTTGCTGAGGAGATGGGGGAACAAAGGGTCCTTCAAGTCTTTATATAAGCAAGCTTTCAACTCTTGTTAATGTCCATTTGTTTTTATTTTCTTTACATTAATTTAGTTCCAATTTTTTTCCATATTTTTGTATTGAAGGGCTTTGCCACGTGGGATTACATACTAATATATTTTATCAGGTACATATAATAGTAGTGTTATCAAGTTTTGAATGTATTGAACTCAATTTTTGGTATCGATCAAAACGACAAAGAAAACTAGACGACAACTAATCCCTAAATTAAATGTTTATTTGTTCATGTTCTTGGCATTCATGCATGTTGGATTCAATCTTGATCTTATATAATACATTCTTATCGGAATACTGCAATCATTTTAAATTAATATTGTAATGAAAATTTGTCAAATGTGTGTATAGACTACCACATTTTCTTCGAATGCTTGACCGTTTAACTAAGAAAGATTTAAGTTAAATTTTAACCAAAAATAAACTGTAGTTTTCATTTTTATTAAGGGAAAACTGTTACACTTACAAACTTTTGAAAGGTAACTAAATGAAACTATGTTAAGACATAACTACTATCAATGCCTCTGATATTGGAATAGCATGGTGGAGTAGGAATATCCACAGGAATTCGATCAACTAAAACCTTAAACAACAGTCTATATAATATTAATAGACCAGTTAGTAAAGCTTTAATTATCTTGTATATCTCAAGGGCTTATTCAAGCTCAAGATAATGAATTCTAAAGCAACGGAGATTATATAGGACCAATTCAAAGCTAGGTCAAATGAGTTAAGTGACTGTCCGAGATCTCAAGAGTTAGGTGCGGCATGTTCATCCGAGATATGCGAAGTAGTTGAGTTTCGGTTGGTACTAAAAAATACAAATCAAGCGTAGGAGAAGAACTTCACTTATTTCATAGTCACCTACACATTTTTACTTCATTGCCAAAATTAATCAAACATCTATAGACTATTCTTGTAATATTTTACTTCATTACTAATATTAATCAATTCGTCGATTATACAAAATCTTTATTATGGGTCTTAGCCTCACACCGTCGTTGGAAAAGTACAATCATTATAGCGTAGCAAGCTCATTCTATTCTAAATAATCTTTTGGATGACACGGATTTGTTCAAAAAAAAGGATGACACGGATATTCTTTTGGTTGAAGAATTGTAGTTTAACGTATTCAGATTTTATTTATTTACATCATCTTTGAATGGTTATACGTTCACTACATTCTGTAGTGCACACTAACTCCTTTTTAAACAGGTACTTACTCTAGAATAAATTCATGTTTGACGACTACCAATTTTACAGTATAGATACATCCTCTGGAATCAATTCTGGCTTCAGTCCAACAAACAAATTGCATGGGAATAGGAACTTGTGTATTTTAATCACACAAAAACATTATTGTTTTAGGCGAAAACAAGTAACTTAAAGCAATGGATTATTTTGGTGGTGTCTGTTTTTATAGTTGGCAGGAGGAAGAGGTTCCCGAGGTTGTGTCTTGGCTGTATTAGGAGAAGTTTTAACTCCACACACTTATTTACTTTCTCGTCTTGCATAGTTTTAACATTTGAAGCTTAAAAGTTTCTAGTTGTTTGTCTATTTTCTATTGGATGTCCAAGAAAATGGAAATATGAGAGAGATAACTGATTTTGGATCCAAACACTAAGTAAATAACTTTGGGCTGGTCTTATAACACTTAAATTTAGATTCAGATCCGCACGCCTTTACGAATATATTTTTTATGTCGTTATTTAAGATTGAGCAAAAAACCCGAATCCAAAAAGTCAAACCGATCCGAATATATAGTACCAAATTCAAACCAAAATTGATTAAATATCTGAATCATTCAAAATTTTGGTATTTAGATAACTAAAACCTAACCCGATCCAAACATAAGTATTTTGGATATTCGAAAAAGATTTATATATTAAATATTTTTAGATTTAATGTATATAAAAACATTTAGAATATATATGATAGAATTAAGCTGGTTTAAGTATTTGAAATTAAATACAAATAGGTAAAGTAAATATCTAAAATAGTTAAAGTATACTCAAAACAACAAACATGTTTAAAATAGTTATTGCATCTCTATCGAAATATTTAAAACAAACTAATTTATATGTTACATCTAGGTACTCTAGCATATGTCATTCAAATTTATATGTAATATATTATTTTGTTTATAGACTTTGAAAAGTTTAAAATATAAATGAAATTTAAAAATAGTTTTAAATCCGATTCGAATCCGCAAAGATCTGAATTGAATTCAAACCAAAATTTAGAAATATCCGAATGACGCTGAAATCTTTGACCTTAAAAATCCAAAACCCAAAACCCAAAAATACCCGAACCTAACCCGAATTGGTATATGAACGCCACCTATAGTCAATATTATATATCATATATGTGTGATCATATAATTAATTGTATTTTATATGTACCATCATATAAGTAATCATATAATTAATAGTATTTTATACTTACTATCATATAAATAATAACATATATTTATATATATTTTAAAAAATTAATATGAAATATAAAAATTATAATTTAAGTTGGTGCTTGAAATTGAGCTTTGTATTGTATTTTTCTTATATATATTGAAAACATTTTTTATAATGGTTGTTGGAAAATATTTTAGTAAAAATAAAATTTTGAATGGATTTTGATATAAATCAAATTTATATTATTATTATGATCTGAAATATGTATTTCAAGTAACATAAGAACTTTATTTTTAATATAATGTAATGGATTTCCAATTTTTTTTAATAACATAAATCCATTACATTTTTTTAATATACTACTATTCATGTTTCAAACAACATTATATTCTTTTTTTATTCTATTAATTATATTTTCATATTTTTTAAAAGTACAGTACTTATACTATAATAAAATAGATACTATCTATGTTTTCAAACAACACTATATTCATTTTCTTTTACTATTCATGTTTCAAACATTTTCTAAAGGTACATCTACTATTATAACATAGATAGATGGTTACATATTGGGACGTTTGAAAACCCCACGACTCGCTGGATCTCCTCCTCTGATACACACTCGTTCGTGGTTAGTTTGATCAATTTCAAGTTTGGAGTTTCTATTTTTTTTCTGTCCACTGGATTACACTTTTTTTTTGTCACCTGATTTTTGTAAGAAGAAACATGAAAGATTACAAGATAAAGTTTTTAAACCGAAAGGATTACACCCGGTACACAAGCCAGTGGCCACACAGAACTGACCCTGGAAACTAAATCCCATACAAGGGATGCCAATAAACACATACATTTAACAGCAATGAAATATAAAGACAACTGGAACCAAACGTCACTGGAAAAGGCTTCAAACGAGCATGAAACAACAGCTTCAGAACTCCATGAAAAATACTTATAGAGATTGCCCACGGTCAAACCACCAATAAACCACTTCCTCAAACAACGAGGGAATACCTCAGAAACCAAATAACCAAACTCCACCTTCCGACAAGTTGGACTTAATAGATTCACCACACTCTCGGAAACAGCAGGGCAATCACAGCCGTCCACTGGATTACACTTTAACATTACTAACATTTATATATATATGTATATATGTTTTGTTTTACACTCGGTAACATTAATGTCTGTACCTAATTCCTAACGCTGTCATCAACTTTGAAATTTGTTTTTTCTTTGAAAGAGGGCTTGATCAATTTTGAAATTTCTAAATAAAAATCAAAACATCTTGTCATAATATATTTTATCAACGCCAAAGTTTATTATTAAAAAAAGTTCCAAAGTTTATCAGAAAACATATTCTTTTAAAACAAACTTCTGATAGTACGTATACCTTTTCCTTTTATCGATTTATAATGCCAATAATGAAAGAATGCATTAAAAAATCTTATCTGGTACTTCAAAATGATGTTACTGACTGTTTTAATTACAAGAGAGCTGGAACTAGTGTAGCAACAAAAATTTCCTAGTAAGATTGGCTTGTTTATAAATTTGAATTTAATAATTAAATTATGCTTATATTAAAAGCTTAAATACCGTTGCTATTGAACAAGGAAAATAGTACAAAATTTACTAGTTCTCGACAAGTAAAGGCGTCAAAATTAAAGTTGTACCCAGGCCAAACAAAAACAAATAGCATCAGTCTTGGTGTTAACGAGTATTGGTGAGAGTTTAGCGGATCTACCACCCACGCCCTTATAATTCTATATGGGTATGTACAATATAAGATATTATGAAATCTAGCAGTAGTATGACACATTATGTTTTAGCTATCCACTGATGTCCGTAGTAAAAACCAAAGTTAAAATTGAAGCATTATTGAACAAGGAAAATAGTACAAAATTTACTAGTTGTCGACAAGTAACAACGTCAAAAGTTGTACCAAACAAAAAAAACGAGGTATTACGTTTTTTGGGTCCATTGGTTCTATTATGCATACTTTAATAAGAAAAGCTGTTCTATTATCAAATAAAAATAAAATGAGATTGGGAAATACATTAACTGAAACAGTTCTCATATAACATGAAATTAAAGTAACATGAAATTAAAGTTATATGACCCGCGATACCAAATAAAAGTTATATGACTTGCAAACTTGTCATTGCAAAAGTTACAAAAAAATTTGGCATTTATATTTATGCTTTAGACCATCTCCAATGATTAATTCTATATTAGAGTAGTTTCATTTTAAAATAGTGTTACCTTAAAATAGAACAATGTTTTTTCTCCTATAGTTTACTATATATCTAATTTTACGACTAATACTTTTTACTTACAAAATTTACAAATTAACCCCTTATATTTTTTTTCACAAAGTATTCATAAATTATATATTTATATCAAACATTTATTATATTAAAAATTACTTTACACTATACAAATAACTTAATACATTTTAACTTGAATATCCCCATTAGTGTATTTTTCCAACAAATGATCGATTAATCTTCAAATTCATAACCCAACAAAAAAAACTAAACCTTAATTTTATACCAATCTATCCTAGAGAGAAATCCTGAAATATTTTAGCGAAGGTAATGTTGATCATTTTTTCTTCTTTTAAACTATTTTTATGATAATTTTTTTTTTTTCGAAAAGCTATTCTAAGATTTTTTTTCTCGACTGATAGGCCTTGAAAAGAATGACCTCATCCCAATCATACTTGAGGAATGATGGGCGGATCGTTGAGACTTAGATACTTTGGACAGTAGGTAATCTTCACAATAAGACTGCAGAATGTCTTAGCGTTCTTTGGTAGCTCAGAAGTTATGAGTTCATCGCGAAGATTAGATCTAAATATCTCTTCCATGGAGATTATTCTCTGGAATACTTGTACACTTGTTAGATGCTTTTCATTCTTCCTTAGAGTGGTAACGTTTGTGCCATTTCTAGATTCGCAAATCGAATCAAAATGAGTACAGATTAACTGAAACAGATATGGAAAAAAGAAATGAGATGATGTAGACAAGTAAAATCTTTAGCGAGTGTAAAACCATGGGAATCGCACCAAAACCATGGGAATCGCACCAAAACCATTGTTGTCTAGTCGCAACTTTATAAAACCACTAAAAGGGTCCCTTCACTTCACTAAACGATGAAAGAAAACTCTGTTTTTGAAATGACAATCTCACTATCAACCATTAGCTCTCCTATTCTTATCACACACAACAGGGAAATTGCAGGTAAGTGTAGCTCTATCCAAAAGTGAAAACAAACAAAGTGTTCCGTACAAAGTCATGTTCTATGGACCTATGATCAGATCCAAAAGGATCAGTAGGTAGAACCCATTAGACCCGAGGGATAACAGAGACTGATCAGTAGTTGTAGTTCAAGCTGGCCAGTCTTCAGGTGGGGAAGGATACGCTTAAAGGAACATCTAACAACAAATTGGGTTACCGAAACGACAAGAAAACAGATAGAAAGAAGGTGGGGAACACGGGAGATATGTACTTACTTGATTAAACTAGACATGGGGGAGCAGATATGATCTCTAACAGATCTTTCTTTCTTGATTGCCCCAGGAAAAATACATGACTTTATCACCAATACCGCCAAAAGCACGCCTCTCACAGTTTAGGATAGTATAATACGACAAGGCGTTTGTGCACACAAAATATATTGACTAGAGAGGATGAGAAAACAGAAAAACTAGTGATTATTTCATTTATACATATGTCCATCATCCTATGAGAAAAACACCAAACTGCGCACTTATATTCTTTCTTCTTTCTTTTTCTTACTAGATTCAAATAAAATATACAAGATAATAGATATTGGTGTGTGTGGAAGTAGTAGTAGAAGTCTTACTTGTATACCAAATGGACTGGTCTTTAAAGGGCCATTGGGAGATAGTCTCTATCATGGAAACTAGCTAGCTAAAGGAGCATGCAAGTACATAGACCAAAAAGCAAGTGCAACTTCTCTGCTTTCTTATCTACCTGTGTACCTTTAACTGAATATTCACTAGGTCTCCTCTAAAGCAAATGATGCACCAATGAAAGGAGGAGGCAAGATATAATAATTGAATTGAAGCATCTAACAAAAAGCAGCATAATAGACGACTGTTCTTATCACAAAGGTACACGAGTATCAAGTGAGGTGGTCAGGATGGTTGCAGATATTACATAAACTAGAAAAAAGAATCTCAAAGGAATTTGATTGCCATACCAAACATCTTGCAATAAGCCTTTCTTTTCCAAGGCATACTCTATCCTATAGTTATGAATCGTCGAAAACATGGAAAATATATCCTTTTATATATGTAGAAAGACGTTTATGTTATATATATGTTACAGACAAGCATTTCATTGCTCTGGAATTTTCAAATAAACATGGCAGACAAAGCTGAAATCCGAACCCAACTTGCCTTTACAAAAGACACCATGTGACACAGAATAGTTTTTTTCTTCATGTCATGACGGATGGCTTATCCCTCCCAGTTAACTCCTTCAGCTTTGATACAGACAACGCAAGATCTGTAGCATGACAACGAGATAAATGATAACAAAAGTCATGACTAGTTTACCGAAACAAAACAAGAACCAACCAATCAAAGCTTTTAGAGCTATTTGTGTAACCACATCAACCAGCTGAAGTGCTGAACCAGTTCCCTGGACCAACTATTTTGTAAGTTCGGTCACTGTGAAAGGGGCCAAAAGACTCTCTTCTATACATATGAAACTCTGAATGTGATAAAAAAAAAAGAATCTACATTTACGGATAAACGAAATATGATTCTGGATCCATCCGTGAAATTGAAACCGAACACCTTGCTTGGATGCAACACTTCCATCAACCTATCCAGAATCTGTTAAAACATGCTCAGATATTGCATGTAAAGGCATTGTCGTATCATTATCAACATTTTTTTTTAAACTCTCTCCTGTGTGTTTTTTTTTTTTTTGAAAATCTCTCCCGTGATTATATGTTTTTTTTTTTTTGCTAAATCCCGTGACTATATGTTATCACTTATCAATCTGTCATCCCACTCAAAACAATCTTAGTTAACTAAAATAAATACCTAATTAAAATAGTTGTTCTATCAACTCCATTACACGCCTTTTTGGTCAACCAGGAAGAATCATCAAACTGCCCTAAGAACAAGACAAACACCTATCTGTAACTTTCTCAAGTCTCGTGACATGAAGACGGAGATGCGTTGTCCCCTGAACCACCTAAAAACTGAAGCTCCTTTCTATCATAAGTATCCAACGAAAAGTCCCTCAGCGTTTGAGTCGGGCCGTCACCGCCAACACTGCTTGTTCCCATCTGTGGCTCAGCGTCCGAAGCGTTTGAGACATAATAACTTGGGACTGGTCTAGTACCACCACCGTTCAGAAACGATGGAGCAGCAACGGTGGGTATGGCCCACATATGACCCATTTGATTCGGCCCACCAGTAACGAACCCAGCTTGCCAAAACGGCACGAAACTCTGCGTATTGACGTTCATTAGGTTAACGCCGTAACTCGACGCCGTTATCGGAGCAAGACCAGAAGTAACGGAGCTGTCTTGTCGGTTAACCTCCACGAACTCACTCGTGCAGTTTCTCCTCCTCCGTTTCCCGAACCCACCACTGTCACTCTCAAACTGAGGCGGAGGTTCGGTCGGGATCTTCAGAGTACCGTTGACCGATACAGCAATCGCCGGTATGGTTCCGGTTCCGGTTGCTTCGATTATCGCCGGTTCGGACCGTTCTAGTAACCACCGAATGGTTTCTCCGTCGGATTTGTGACCGAGCTCGCGGGTCAGCTGAAAGATCCGAGCGGCGCAACCGGCGGGCATTCGGATCCTCCGACCACGTCCCTCTACTTTCGTGTGACGGTCCTTTGACGGTCTCTTCGGAGCCGTGATTGAAGTCGTCACCGGCTGCAAAAACCCGACTTCGTGTTGCTTATTCGGGTCGTCGTCTTCTTCTTTCAGGAGCATACCCGGGTTGGTTTCCGGATCCGGGTCGGATAGATGGGTCATGGCCTCTTTAACTTCAAGATTCGATTTCATTCCCGTTAAAACCCTAGAAAATCTGAATGAGAACAAATTCGATAAAAAAGAAAACAAATTTAAAATCAGCCAAGGAAATTAACAGAACGAAGATTGAAGTTTCGAATAGTCAACTTATCATTTTTCTCGTAAATTAAAGAACAGTGAAAAAGGTGAAAGGAAAAAAAAAAGAGCAAACCTAAAGGTAGAAAAGTCACCACCGCACCTTATCCTTTTTCACGAACCCTACAAAGATGGAAGGAGGGCCCCTCAAGATACTCGTTTCATTTTTATAAGTTCTGTGCCAAATCAACGGTTTGGATCATATATCACGTTGTTCACATGGATAGATGCAGCCGAGATAATATGGGCCTCATTTAATTATTGGGCCTAATCCCCGATTCTCTCTCCTTTTAATCAAACAAACTGGTCGGATATTTTTTGTCGGCTCTATAATCAAAATTCAAAACCAGGCTACATAACATATATAGTATTTACATTGGGCGATTATCTCGAGGATCTTTAAGCCTAATACGTAGAAGCTCAGTCTGCACGTAGCTACCGTTGCTATAACATGAGGCTTACCAACTGTTTTGGATGACTTTCGGCGGGTTTCCCGACTAGTTCTGGTGGACGGTCATTGGACGCTAATTGAAGTTCTTAAGAGGGCATCTGGATACCAAGATCATAAAAAAAATACGTAGAGTATTTTATGGTTTTTTAAGTCCAGAAAAAATGACCTAGATTACATAGAATTGGAAACAGATACGTGAAAATAAAATGTTTTGAAATGTCAAAACGAAGAAACGATATATACATTTGTGTGTTATTTTTATTTGACTCAACAACAATTTTTCATTAACCAAGAGATTGCATATAATCAAATCACAAGTGCGGGTAAAACACATAGTAAAAAAATATAATATATATTTGTATGGACCAACTTATTTTTCTAAAAATTTCTAAGAATCATCGTAGTGATGACACGTGACTACAAAATATATTGTAATATTTCAGGATTAATATATAGGGATATACAGAGGATTATATGTAACGAAAGAATAAACATAGCAAAGTTCATTGTTAAAAGTTACAACTTATAGCCAAACTGGTTAACCGAACCTGAACTCGGCTACAAGTACAAGAACTCTTATAACAAAGACTCTACACTATTTCACGGCTCTTATGCTCAAAAACATGAACTCCACATCTCACGCTCTCCGTCTCCACAAACCCTGATTCCAAAAACCGAGCAACGAAAACCCAAAGCTTATAAACATCTTCAAAATTGGCGAGAAACCCTAATGCGGCAGTGAGAACAGAGATGCCCTGTTCGTTCTTTCTTTTCTCAAGAACTCTATCTTTCACCCCTTCATACTCGTCTTCGAACAAGATTTTTTTGACGAACCCTTGTCCGAGAGAGATATTACTGCAATCAGCTAGCTTCTGCACGACAAAAGGTTCGATCCTCGCTCCCTTTTGGTCAAATAGATTGAACGCAATGGCTGGTCCTCGATTAAAGTTAACTTTTGGACCGTAGATTTTAACGAGACGGTTAGTAGTTGTAGAATGTTTAAGTTTGTAGAGAGCACTTACCAACCAATTGATCAAACATCTTGATCTGTTTCCCGTTGCTACCAACCCAAGTGAGTCCACATGATCTAGACCTCTATATTCGATTCCAGAACTAAAGATATCTACCTCTTCAGATCCTGTTCGCGTCCGGCTGATTTCCAAAGCGTGTAATGAAATCGGATCATCAGTAGGTACAAGGTTAACCATACCTGAGCCAGTGGAAGATTCAAGAATCGAAATGGTAGATTTCTTGACGAACAAGCAACCGAATCCCGAAGGGTTTTCTCCAAACACTTTGTAGAAGGAACACACCATGAAATCAGGATTATATATCGAAAGACCGAAACTGTCCATATCCTTCGGTCCCAACCCGCAAGCATCGATCATCACATGCCACCCGTTTTCTTGCGCCACACTCATCCATAGATAGGGATACCTGGATCCAGTAACCCTAGAATGAAGCGGAAATACGAAAACACCCTTCTTCTTCTTAGCGCTTCCGCTTTTCCCAGCAGTGACCATCTTCCTCAGCTTAGACGAACAGATTCTCAATCCTGGCCATGAGAATTCCGCTGCAGCTACCTTGGCTCCACGTTTCTCAGAGACTCTGTTGATTTCATCCACCGCCTCGCTTTCGTAGTCGTAAACCGTCAAGAGCTTCCGCTTTGAGAAGGGGTAGGACTCGGCAACGAGCCTGAACGCTGAAGTTCTATTGGCGGTGAAGACCATTGAGTAATCTTCTTCGGAGATCTTGAGAAAGCTCATGATTCTTCGCTTCATAGAGTACTCGAACTCTGTTTCTTGACCTCCATCATGGAGGAGCTTCTCTTTCAAGTTACCGATCTTGGGAGAGACACTGAAGAAGGGACTTTCGGACAAGGAAGAAGAGATCTGGTAAGTGGAAGGGTCGTAGTTGAGTAACTGTGAGTAAGAGTATAAACCGATTCCAATGTAATCAAGACACGTGTAATGTGTCAAACCCAAGTGGAAATAGTGGTCGGATCTGATGCGGTCGATCTTGTAAGTGTCGGTGTATTTAGGGTAAGCTTGGGTGAAATGGGAGAAGGATTCTTGAAGCGAAGGAAGTGAGTTCGGGTCGGTGAAATGGGTCTCCGGGAAAATAGTGGTAGCGGTGGTTTGAGCGAAATTACGGCGGAGAGTGGCGGAAGTGACGGTGGGAGTTGGACCTTGAGGTGGATCGGAGGAGGTGACGTCTCCGGGGAATGATGACGACGACGAGAAGCATCCGTGAAGACAATTTGGTGGTGGTGAATCACCGGACAATGGTCGGTGCATTTTGTTTATGGTTTGGTGTAGAAGATTTGATTTTTGTTTTGTAATTGTTGTTAAGTCATGAGCCTAGCTTTGTGTTAAATAACGCTAAAGTCTAAAGTGATAAAGTAGCGCACCTAAGACAAAAGCTTGTTTCTTTGTCTTTCGAGATTTCATAAAGGAAAATCACGAATACGTATATTATATATTTATATTAATATATTTTAAATTATAAATAAGAAGTAATGCAATGGAATGTGGAAAAACTTATATTAAATTTTTCAAGCTAAAACTTGACAGCATAGATAATAATCAGATATAATGCTAATGTACTCATGTAGTATTTAACCGCTATAAATATACTTTTCTGGTATTTTAAGCCATATCTGGCATGAAATATGTAGTATATCGAACTTTAAGTTTGTGGAAAACTTAAATTATTAAATCATTCAATTGTTGCAGATAATTTGGTGTCAAGTGAGATTATTAGAGTGGTTAAATAATATGGTGCAATGAATGTTTCTACAACGCATAGATTGACGTTTTGTGTGTGCTCCATATCTATGACTGATAAAAAAAGATGTGTTCCTTTTGAAAACCTTATATATGCTCAAACAACATTTATAGAAAAATGTTAAGAGGAATATTATTGAACAACGTTTTTAATTGTGCTCGTTCTTTTATATTAGAAGAGATCTGAAAACTCAATGGCCACTCTGCACTCACAGTGACTAATAAGATTTTGCTAGAGCTGTGGTTGAATTTTACTTGTGGAGGTGTTAAGTACTTATATGAGATAGCTACAGTAGAACAACTACTTATGAAAATATGGTTTGATGGATGTTTTGCTGCTTATATGGAAAAAGTGTAAAGGAAAAAGGAAAAAAATAGCTTTGTATTACTATCAAGAAAATAGAAAAAAATAGAAAAAAGGAAAAATAGCCGGGAATGATGATTACTATCAAGAAAAGTCTGCATTTCACTTTGTATTGTTTCCCGAGTTTTCCTTTAACAACGCGTTAGATTTAAAGGTCAAGAAAGTGTTTTTTTTTTTTTTTTTTTTTTTTTGAAACTGAGAAAAGAAAGTGTTTTCTTTTCTCCTTTTGTTTCCTTATATTTACAATGCTTACATGCTAAGCTACGCAATATAAAAAGAAAAAATAAAACAACACTGAATTTCTGTTTCTTGTACCCTTCAGGCTATCATCATTATTATTTTATAATATTGCCATAGTATAAATTATTACAAAATAGTTTTCTCTATATATCTGACTTTCTGTTAGTGTTTTGTAAAGAGGACAAGTGTGATCGTGGTGTTGGTAAAGGAGCACGCGACCGAGGATTATGACGATGAGTAGAGGATTTTAACAATTTACAAATCTCCATCTTAAGATTATAGTTCTCAAAGAAATCTCCAAAATATTATTTGATAAATGATTTACAATGTATCATCATTATAATAATCTGAAATAAAAATAACGATATATCATTACTAATAACTACATGACTTGGAGGTAAATATGACATGAATATTTAAATTTAATGTTGATTTATATTTTTGATAATTTTTGAAAAATATGGTAAGAACTCATAAATTAACATATAATAGTACATTATATAATAGTAGAAATAGAATAAAATAATATTTTATTGTTTAAAAAAAATATTGTTTAATTCTGTTTTCATAATTATATAATTTTTATAACTAACATTATTTTTCAAAATTTTATGCAGTTTTTTAAAAAATTGTAATTTTGTAATCTCATTACCACAAGCTTTATCACATCATATTCCTAACAAATGTTTTTCTTAATTTTTTAGAATTTTGTTTAATATATTTTAACCAAAAAAGAGATAAAAACATTTCCAAGTTTATATATACATATATACTACTAAATAGAAATTTAAATGTATACATTTATATTATTAAATTTATTTTTTAAACATTTCCAAATTTTTATTTATATTAATATTTGTTTTAAATTAAAGTTTAAAATTAAATACTGTAAGCAGATAATAAAATCTAAAAATTAACGAAAACTTATGTTTAAATATAGTTTAAATTTTAAGGCTTTCATTTCTGTACATGCTGCATGGAACTCCTAGTATTTACTAATATGGTAAGGTTTTATCTGTTGACTATTTGTCTTTCAAACACCAGCTACGAATTAGGACTGGGAATAATATCTATATCCAACGTATTTACCTGAACCAATCCAAAAAATAGGATACCTGACCCTGTTGAATCCTATCTAAATATCTGAATGAGATCACTTTTCAAAAATCCAAAAAATCGAAACTTAACTCGGCCTGCACTGAGAATCGGATGAGGATTCGAACATATATATATATTATTGTTTTAAATTATATTTATAATATTATTAATACCTAAATTAAAATTATAAATCAAATATATTAGTTATATTTAGGTATTTATAGATAAAATATATGTTTTTGGATAAAAATACTCAAATAACATTATATATATGGTTACTTTCAGATAAATATTAACCAATTCGAACAATATAAATTGAGTATTTTTGAAGTTTTAAGTTATTTCAGATATAAATTTGAGTAGTTCAAATATAAAATATCTGAGTAGAATCGAGTAATTTGGTTACGAAAACCCGAACTCACCCGGATCTGGGAGGACCCGACTCGAATCCTACCCATTTTTTGTAATACCGAATGAGACCATTTTTTTACAAAAAACCAAACAACGATATCCGAATGGATAGTACCATACTCGAAGGGGTACCCGAACGCCCATACCTACTAAGAATGTGAGAGAGAGAGAGAGAGAGAGAGAGAGAGAGAGAGAGAGAGAGAGAGAGAGAGAGAGAGAGAGAGAGAGAGAGAGAGAGAGAGAGAGAGAGAGAGAGAGAGAGAGAGCTATTGGGCGATGAGGGCATCCTAGGAGGGTGATGAGGAGCTAAGAGAGAGCCATTGGGCAACGAGGGCATCCTAGTAGGGCGATGAGGAGCATGAATGGCGATAAGGAAGGCTTTGGAAAAAAATAACGAACAGTAGAACCAAACTTATCCTGATCCAAAATGTAGTAACGAATCCGAACCGAAATTGATAAAATACCCGTACAAATTCAAAATTTTGGTATTTAGATAACCGAAATCGAGCTTGACCTGACCCAAACTGAAATATTATGTATACTCGAATGTATCCGAAATAGATTTATATATCTAAATATATTAAATATTTTTAGATATAATGTATATTAGAAACATCCAAAATACATAATATACTTTTTAAGTTGTTCACAATACTCGAAAATTTCTACAAATAATCAAAAGTAAATGTCAAAAATAAATAGCAAAATTATACTCAAAGCATCAAAAGTACTTAAAAATATGTAGTAACCCACGCCATGTGCGGAGTGAATAGCTTATTAAATTATTTAGTTTATGATGTAATAGTTGATTTTATAATACACTTTTTTCAAGGGTTAGACATTCAAATATTTGTTTGGATTTTGTTGATCTATATGGATTTTGATTTTTAGAGTTAGAATTCTGATATTTACAAATTTAGTTTGAATATGGTTATACATTACATGTTCAGTTCAGGTTTGAGTTCGGGTACATATTTCAATTATGTAATTTTTATCAAAAAAATCCAAATATAATCTTCAAAATCTAAAAATAATAATAACATAAAATATAAATTTAAAATAAGGTAAGACTAAAACTAAAATTTACATAAAATAGTTCAATTAAATATTTAGATGGAGAAGAATAAATATTTTTAGTATTTTGAACATATTTTGTTCTTTTAGATATTTTCATATTAATTAATATCTAATAGATATAAAATTTAAAATAAATAATATATGTAAGTATATAATTGTGTTTTAGATATTTTTGATATCCAAAATATATCGTTTGGATTAGATTAGGGTCTGGTTATCTTGATATTAATCTTTTGAATCCATTTAAGTACTTAATTAGTTTTAATTTATGTTTAGTGTTACTTTCAAATCAAGTTCGGTTACGTTATTCGGATCCAAATATTTTACCCAGACTTACTTTCTGGGCAAAACTAATATGTTGGGCTTATTTTACATACAAAATTATTGGATCATACTTTAATGGCGTCGTGTCAATATTGTTGGGCATGCTACAAAGTTGACGTAGTATATAACCAATAACATGTACTTTTATAAAATTATTTTGGTAAATATAATAAAAACACGACATAATCGAGTGAAATAGGTTAGAGTTGCTGTTAGAAATAATGTGATCTCTTCACTCGGTACATTAATTTTGTTTTCCATCGATTTTGAGGATTTTCTTTTCTTTTAAAGCTTTTTTATTTATGATTTTTTCTACAATCTAATTATGTTTATAATTATTGGTTTGATATGAAAATTCTACATAGAAAAATGATATTTGTTTAAACTAAAGATCTAATTTTGTATGTGTCATTTTTTCACCGAAGTTTCTTTAATACATAACCAATCATAATTATTTGCTGCGTCATATTTCATATGCATAAATTTAATCATGGCTAGTTTCGGCAAGATACAAAACTTTCAATTTCTAAAAACATTTTCATTCTAGCATTTTAGTTGATGTGAATCTTAATAATTTTTTAATTTATTTATTTCAACAATGATATTGTTTAGTACTTGCCCGTAGAAAATTTAAATTCACTAATACAAAAGTTAAAAATACGAAAACTAAAACTGAATTGAATTGTGAGGCTGACATATGTCAATTTTTGTGTGAACACATTTGTTGCAAATGTTTCTCCTTCAAATATAAGGGATATCAATTGAATCTTTCTCTAAATATTCAAACCAAACCAATTTATATGTTAAGTTTAGATATTTTGACATATGTTATTCAAATTTATTTCTACTATATTATTTTTTTCATAGATTTTGAGAACTTTCAAAGTATATAATAAATTTAAGATTTAAAAAATAATTTAGATGGGTTATCTGAACACGAACCAAACCCAAAAAGATATGCACCGAATCCGAACCAAAACTTAGAAAAACTCGAATGGGCTGAAATCTTTGATCTCGAAAATCAGAAATCCGAAGAGATTCGAACTGAACCCAAATGGGTACCCGAACACCCATCCCTAGCGATGAATGTATCCTAGAAGGGTGATGATGGAGCATGAAGGGCGATGAGGGTATGGAGAAGAGCGATGAGGCATTTCTCTTATTCCTTCCGTATCAATTTAAGTGGTGTTTAGAAATTTTTATTTTGTATCATATGAAGTGATGTTTTCATTATTATAGGTAATATTTAATGTCATTCGAAATTTGTAACCAATTAAAAAATACTGTAATTTTTCTTATTGATTGAATTTTTTTTATTTAATGTTACTTTATGTAACCAAGATAAATCGCATAAAACTTTGTATTTTCTTTATACTTCTGCAAAGATTTTAAATACCACTTAGGGGTACAGAGGGAGTAATATCATTCCCTTTGCTGATTGCTTCATATACTTTTGGAACCATTTCGTTTTTCTACCCAAGATTTTTCGTAAAGATTTTCCTAGAAAACATTTTGCGGAGGATTATCTCATAGATTTTCATATGACGTTCTTCCGTGGGAACTTTTTAATTTTTTTGTACTGAAAATTGTTTTGTAAAATTCGTCATTTCTTGCAAAAACCTTTTTTAAGAACATTTTTTCGATCTTCTCATGTTTGGGTAAAAAGTCTTTCATTCCTTGTCTGAGTTGAAATACAAAAAGTTTTGTTCTGTATCCTTATTTAAACAGACACGGCTTATGCATTGTATTTTCTTCAATATCTTCGGCTTATATTTGCTAAAGGCATAATTTCCGGAAAGATTTTAGCCAATGATTTCATCGTGACCCCTAACAACATTTTCTCGGATTTCTCTGTTTAGTCCTCCTAAAAACCGAGACATGGTGGCTTCTATATCTTCTGTATACTAGCTCTCAGCATTAGAAGCTCCATCTCTTGGTAATATTCTTCAACAGATCGAGACCCTTGAGTAAGTTTTCTCAGCTTTTGATGAATATCATGATGATAATGGATTGTACAAACCGCTCGCGCATGATAGTCTTCATTTCCAACCATGTCTCTACTGGACATTCACCATTGCGCCCTATGGATGTCACCAACTGATCCCACCAACTCAGAACATAGTCATAAAATTCAGTAGCAGCCACTTGTATCTTCTTATCTTGAGTGTTCACTGTTGACAATAGTTCTATCTTTTTCTCCCACTGCAATTATGCATCAAGATCAGCCTTGCCATGGAATGTAGGGATTTTGAGTTACAAGCCAGCAAGCTCATTTCCTTGATTCCCTATGCCTTCTTGAGCACGTCTACACCTCCTTTGACTGCTTCGAGAGGAAGTATTGAGATGTTCATAGTAGTTGTCGGTTTCTTCCTGATCAGCATGTTCCTGTTGGTTTTGATTACGTCTGGCCCTCCTAGGCTCTTGTCTCTGTTCATTAGTTTGCTGGATCTCTTGTTGATATCTTGTTTGAATTCTTCCTTGCTGGCTTTCAACATTTACTGTAGTTGAGCAGTCATAGCTTCCATAAGGATTTTGTTATCCCTGAGAGTTTCTTCACCAATTTCTCCTGTCATGGTTTCCGGAGACACAAGAAACTTATCCAGTAAAATGTTTTACAGAAACAAATCACCAAAATTTTGAAAACAGATTCACAGATTTCAATTCGATTTCAGGAGTGATGATCAAAACATAATCTAATTCAGATTCAATTCTAACATACATATCAAAGGCATTCAAAAAGTTTAACAGATGAGATGGGCCTTCCTTCTTATCTGCCATTTACCTGTATTCTATGGATAGGAATGGTTGCTCTACCCGAACTGAGTCTACCCGAACTGAGTCTTATTCCTCGGCTTTGACTTCGAAGATACTCAAGTCTACTCTTTAGCGAGGGACTACTTTCTTTGCTTGTTCGGCTGGGAATAGGTTTCATGACACATGTGGTTCGGAAAGACTCTTGATACTCCTAGATTGAATTCATGAATATTATACACTTTCTTATTAGATTTCGACCATTTTATATAGGAGAAAACTTGTACATACATAAGCTCTCGAAACTTTAAGGAGTAAAAGACAAATGCTTCTCTTGGAAAACACACGAATACTGACTTAAAGAGTAAAGTTTGAAACTAGAAAAGTTAGATAAAAATAATATAAGATATATATGTCATTCTTGGACCGTGGATCAACAAGACAACAACTAAGTGATGTGAGAAGTGACAGGTGGTCTCGTTAAAACTCTTCCTTTGAAAAATCTGGTGGGACAAAACAAAAGGCAATAGAAAAAATCACACACCAGTTATTTGTTTAGTTGTTGATCAGCTCTAACTTGGAGTAAAAGATGGATGTTGTGAACAAAGAGAAAAGACATATTGAGGCAAATACTAAACAGCACCTTCAAAACCCGATTTCTTTTTCCCTATAAGAATACATACTTATCTAGAAAAAATATTTTTTCCTAAAACGAAAATGCAATGCTAGGCATTTACCGGTACACATAGATTTAAGACATATTCAGATGCAACAATGGTTCCTCAAAGTTCTATCTTGTGTCAAAATATGAGGTAAATCACAACTTCATAAGACTTCCATCCATAACGAAACTTTCAACGCGTCTGCGTGCAGCACCTCAAATATCTCCAAAATAACCCAAAACTTACCTGAAGTTGAAAAGACTATAAAAGAGACTCAAAACACATATATTAATCTCAATAAAGGATTTATACTATAGTATAAAAGTGGTAAAAACCATGGTATATCATTCACAAACTAACTTAATCATTCCTCTAATTGTTTCATTGAGTTTCTTTGTTTTAGGCCGAGTCATTGGACCTTCTGCAGACTGCAATGGCTAAGATATCCTCATCTATAAGTTGTTCATCTTCTTGTTCATGAGTCCATTCCATGATGATCACATCACATTAGAGAGCCATCACACTAGAGTGCAATTCTCAGCAACGAAGTAAAAGAATCTTCACTGTTGAAGAGAAAAGAATGGCCATGATTGATTACGACACAAATTGGCCCAGTCTCAGCTTAAGCACAAGCTCAACCAGTCAAGCAGCCTAAGAATCAGCACAGTCAGAAACAGTCGCAAATGAATATAACCTCCAAAAGCAGAGTACAAGATGAAGCAGTGACCACGACGTGTACCAGTAAAATCAAACTGTCAATTCCATTTTCAGCCATTGATTATGAAAATGGTTCGTGAAAAATCCATCTGTCCACGAGCTAGGGTTTACTCTCGTGTAAATAAAGACTTAATGTAATCCAAAATTTTATGCTTTCATCTTTTTCGTTTTAAGGTCTGGTTTTCTTTCATAATGGAAGAGTTTGACTGGTAAGTCTTGATAGTTGATCCTTTTACCATTTTACATAACAAGTAAATTTTTTTCTGAAATATTTAACAAGTAAGGTTGCTTATGAGACTTAGAACTTATCCAACTAACGACTACCAAAATTTACGTAATATATATTCTAAACATATGTAAACTATCTCCAGCATTTCTTTTTAACGTTTCATTCGTATAGAGACTTCGCTTCATACTTATTTCTAATACTAAATCGTGCACTAATTACAAGGGAGAGAACGGCTTTCAACTTAATTTAGGTAGAAGCTTGAGATTTTGAATTAAGATCTGCTCAAAAGTCTTGTTATTGGATTGTTGTCTCTCATCGTTCAAAGAAAGGGAACTCTCAAGGCACAATTGGTAATTCTGTAATGTATCAGCGAGAGGAGTTGAAATGTCATTCTTTTTAAGCCTGGAATAATAATAATGGTCCATTTGCTGCGCAACTAGACTTAAATTATAACCAATTTTGTTGATTAGTACATTACAACAACAACAACAAAATATAGAAAGAGTTGAAAGGAGACGAAAGGTTTTGTATCTACTATTAAAAATCAAAAACAGAGGAGTTTAAGCCATAAACTAAAGGGAAAAAAGTTAATGTAGACCTAATCTATCTGTTTATTACTAGATTAGTTATAATATTATTTTAATTATTAGTTTAGTTTTGATACCTATAATGCCCTTAAATCCTTTGTTATGAAAAACGATAATTACAGAATTGCCATTATTACAATTTTTAATTTTTTAAAAAATAAATTAATAATTACGGTTTTGCCATTTGATAAATTTATTTGATTCACGTTAGAAGAAACAACAGACTTATTAACCACAGATTTATTTCTATATTGCCACAAACTTATTTTAAATTGATAGACTTAATTTGATTTTCACAGATTTATTTGATAGACTTATTTTTTTTTGGCAATAGATTTATTTAAATTTGACAGACTTATTAGCAAATCAATAGATTTATTTCTTATAGCTACAGACTTATCTAAACTTCACAGATTTATTTTAGGTTTGATAGATTTATCTGTACTTTAGACACAGATTTATTCTGTTTTGACAAACTTATTTTTGTTTTCACAGATTTGTTTTCATTTGCCAACAAATTTATTTAGTTTTGATAGACTTTCAAGCGATTTATTACTTTTCAATAGACTTAGTTACAAAATTCAACAGATTTATTTACTTTTGACCACAGATTTTTTAACGTTTTGAAGGCAGACTTATATAATATTAACCAATTAAGCAAAATCATGACAAACCATGTAAACCGGATTTAATTTAAACCAAACAATAATTTAAATGTGTAAACCAAACCGTGACTTAATTTAAACCGAATCATAATTTAATTGTGTAAACCAAATCATAACTTGATTTAGACCAGAATTAAAATTGAACCAAACCCTAATCTAAACAAATCTAATCAAGCACCCATCACGTCAAGCCGTCTTCTTCTTCTTCTTAGAAAGTTCACGTTTTCTTTCCATCGTTTCTCTTTTCTTTTTCACAAATGGGGAGACTTACTCTTACTTGGGGTAAATGGATATTTCAAGAAACTAGATGGCTATTTGGTGTTGACAAGAAAAAAGAGAGAAAAGTTATAGAAGTAAATGATAGAATTTGCTATGAAGATTTTGTTCAGATGGTGATCAGAGAGTACAAGGTCGATATACAAAATTACAAGGTGGAATTGAGCTACATGTATCCGAAAAAGTTTTTTTTGACATTACCACAAAACACACCTCCTATAGATATCGGAAATCAAAGACAACTTTCTGGATTTTTGGAGCATCTAAAGACCGAACCGATGAAAATTTGTCTCGAACTTAAGCAAATAGTTTCAGAGGAAGAAGATGATGATGTAGCTGCCAAAGAAGACAATGTTGTAAGTGATGAGGAAGATGATATATTTGATTATTGTGATGATTCAGATGGAGAATCTTCGGGGGATGAAGACTTCACATCTTACGGGATACAAGTTGAAGAAGACAAAAATACAAAATCACCAAGTACGAAGGTCGCCATCATCAAACAAAGGTCGCCATCATCAAACATATCACAATTCAAACCAGTTATCTCGCCAAACTCTAACAAAGAGAGACGAATCGGCTGCCAATCAATCAACGACCATATCTCATAATTCTTTCTAACTACCAGCTGATGCGTTAAGAGGTAATGAACAACCTTTGCAGACCATATGAAATCAAGCTCGTAAAATCTAGGAAAAACTCCAACTGATGACTTCTTTAGTGCATCCCATGCGTCGTTTCCTACTCCTACTTCCACCATTTGAAAATTTGACAAATAACTATAGTAACTCATACTCTTTTGTTGGTTAGGTGTTTTCCCCTTTTTGTAAAGTCGTTGCGGATAAGTACTCGTTGTGCTAGCTGAGGCCATATCTAGCAAAGGAAAGTTCAAAGTAACATTATCATGACATAACTACAGAGAAATGCATATAGATAACGAATAAATATTCACTAGGTAACATGTAAGAGTTGCCTACACTAACTAAGGTTGAAACCATATACTTACCTCCAGTTGATGATGAACGTGGTCAGTAGCAACTAGAACTGATTCAAATTTGTCAGAACCTAACAACCGGTGAACAAGATTAATTGTTTTGAAATTCATTCAAATCGGAGAGGAAGACTGAAACCAGAAATAAATATTGGACAGATAATTATGACTGTGGATCTAACCTGAGACGACAAGCTCCACTGGCGGAGAAGACAAGAGCCACCAGAACGTAGACTCGTCCGAGTTTCTATGCTCCCTGTCCAAGACGCGCTCTTCACGCCGGTGCACACGAGGCAAGTCGGAGGAAGGAGAAATCGAAAGCCCTCAAGGGGAGTCTGTCCGTTGACAATGGAACCGTAAACCCTAATTCTTTTAAAGAAAAATATATTGTGTGTTGTTATTTTATTAATTTGTTTTTACGTTTAATTTTTTATTCTATTAATTTATTAAATGGAAATAAATAACAACATAGATGGTTAAAACTGTCTTTTATCCTTTTAGTTAACATATGTCGATAGGTGAGAGTTATATGAGTAATTAACTGAAAAATAAGAGTTAGTCTGAGTAATTTTCTCTAAATTATATTAGAATTCTCAACTAAAGTTGAACAAAAATAGAGTCTCAAACTGAGAAAAATCAAAAGGAAAAAAGGAAGAAAAGACGTAAAGAACACGGAAAAGGGTACTTCACGCGGCAAAAGTTTCATCATGTACAAAGAACTATGCTAGTTAGTAACTAGCAGTTACTGACGTTGGATTATAAATTATCTTATCAACTCAGATAAACAGTATCTTAATTAATCTTTGTGAAAAATGAAATATATCTTTTTATCATTTTAGTATATGTGAATTTCCATTAAGTTGGTGGCTTGGTGCCTGCTTTCATGGGCTAAAGAGGCACCATAAAAGACTTAAATTAGTTTAAGACTCTCGTAATAGAATGAGAGGAAAACAAACGTATTCAGAGCAAAATCATTGTGTTATCAAATACTGTGTTCTTTTCGGAGGAAAATCTCTTTTATAAAAAAAATGGTCGAAATTACACTGATTGAGTTAGCAAAAAAAAAAAAAAAATACACTGATTATAGTAGATCTTCAGTTTTCTCCTGCTTTTTCCAACCTTTTTACTTTCAGTTGTTTACCAGACATAGCATATTTACTAACTATTTTTATTAATAAGATCAGTAAACTATACAACCTACTTAGTAATGGATCTCTGTACCATGATCCAAGTATCTTAATTTTTCTTAGATTCACTGAAAATTCTGAAACCACCCATTAAAAAGAGAGAGAGGGAAAGGTTCTGAATGTTGGACCCGAATATGACTCTCAGGTGAGGTCACGATAAAATGTAAGCTGCCAAGTGGGCCGCGTAAAGCCCATCACATTAATACGAGCTGGAAGCTGGATTGAAGACTGAACCTGAAAGTCGTCATAAAGGAGGTCACGTTATAACGGGAGCTGATACTTCGGAGACTCGGTCAAGAGGAACCTGGAGCAAGTACGTAACTGAAGCCGTGTATTTCGGAGATCAGTTAAGGAGTTATCGACGAAACCTGGACTATATAAAGACAGAGAAGATCTAGAATAGGGATCCATCTCCTGAGATATAACAACTATCAGATTAGATTAAATACATTACGCATTCTCCTTGTAATCATCAAAAACACCTTTTGTAACACTCTTTGATCATCAATATAAACGTATTCATTCATCAAGCTTATTTACGGGATTCAGCCCACGATTCATTGTCTCTCAACCTAACCTAAAATCTAAGAAGTGAAACCTTGTCTCTCACAATTGGCGCCGTCTGTGGGGACAATTAATCGAATCCCTTTCTCCAAAGCTTAAAGATGAATCCACTCGATGGAACTAATCCATCTAACCCCGATCAATCGAACCTGAGCAATAGCTCACCGAATCGCACTGCTTCGGGGGCAAATAACTCGAGAGCCCCCGGTGGGACCAACTCTGGGTCCTCAGCCCTCAACAACACACCGCATCAATCCGTTCCAAACCAGACAGAAGCTCAGCTTTCTGAGATCCGACAGATGATGCTCCAGTTGGTAGACAAAGCTCAACAAACCGAGCGAACTGTGCAACAGCTAGCCGAACGGCAGCAACAATTCGAAGAGATAACCAGATCTCAGTCCGCAATAACCCAACCGTCCGTCCATCAGGGAAGAGGGATCACGTTCCATGAACGAATAGCTGACCCCTCCTTCCCTCGAGAGCGTCTGAATTTCTCCCTTGATAGTTCAGGAGCAGACGGTCAGGAACCTGCTTTCCAAACGCCTCGCGCTAGGACAGCTCCTGCGTTTGTCCCACCAGTCATCAGCACCATGGGGAGCAACGCAGCGACGACGAGCTCCGCGCCCGATCGAAACACCGCTGGGGGCACTCGATTGCCTCCACCACTACCTCCTTCGGGATCTGGAGCAGGAACCAACATTCCGTCCGGGGGCAGAACATCAGCTCCGGTGTTCCAAACTAGGGTTTCAACCCCAAACGCCGACGGATTTCAAAGAACGGATGCTGATCCTGCAGCTCTTCGCACTAATCTCGCTCGGAACCTGAGGACGAACGAACGATCCGTGTCGCCAGCTAACTGGGAAAATGATCAAGTCAGGTTCCGCCAGGAACCTGTGCGTCGAACACCCGAGAACGATCCAAATGTCCTTCCCTTCGAGGGACCTGACGCGATTCGCAGATACATGGAGCGAACCCACGCAGCTCTCCAGAAACTGGGAGCTCAGGTCCACAAAGCAACGAGCTCAGCTCCCGAAATCGAGAGCCTAATCGAAGAAACTCGTGGAACTCCATTTACCGATAGAATCGCTAACTCTTACATAAGAGATACTCGAAAAATCAAGATCCCTGAATACGATGGAAACACCGACCCAAAGGCTTACTTAAGAGCCTTCCAGCTAGCGATCGTAAAAGCTCACTTCACGAAGGAAGAATGCGATGCAGGATATTGCAGAACATTTGCTGAAAACCTGACTGGAACAGCTCTAGAATGGTTCTCCAGCCTAGAACCAAACTCTATAGACAGCTTCGATCAGCTAGCTAACGCCTTTATGAAACAATATTCAACCCACATCATGAAACAAGCCTCCGAAGCTGACCTCTGGAAGATCAGACAAGGACTGGGAGACTCATTGCGAGTCTACATCGAAAAATTCAGGGCAGTAAGAACCAAACTCTCGAACCCTAACGATCACGTAGCTATCGAAGCCCTCAGGAGAGGTCTCTGGTACAAATCAGGCCTCTTCTCGGAGCTGACTCTAAATCCTCCTCCGACTATCGACGACGCCCTCCACAGGGCCTCCAGATACATTACCTTGGAAGAGGAAACTGCGGCGTTAGATAAACTCCACAGAAAATCCCAGAATCACCCGAAAGGCGAAACCTCCGACGGGAAGGGACCTCATAAAAGAGGGAGCTCCCGAAATAACCAGACTCAGGGAGAGCACTCCTATGTAATCGAAGATGACAAGGAAGAAAAACCTGTCGCCGCAACAGGCAAAGTCCCCTGGTCCAAAGGCTACGACGAGAGCAAACATTGCTCTTATCATGATCGGAAAGGACATTCAACCGAAGAGTGTTGGGACCTCCAACGACAACTGGCTGCTAAGTTTGCAGCCGGAGAAATAAAGGATGTGGACCTCAAAAAACCACAGCCTTATCAAAAGAGAGGTCCCCGTGATGACTCCCCGAAACGCGAAAGGTCACCTGAAAAGGAAACAGATTCGCCACCTCCCGCTCCCAAGAAGAGAGTCGAAATGATCCTTGGGAAATTCCCCCAAGGAAAAAGCCTTCAAATCGAAGCTCTCTTTAATAAAACACCTCCCCAATCGAGCCCCGACTCAAGGGTCGATTACATCCTTGGAGGGTCCGATTCATGTCAAGACTCCGTTAACTCTATTAAAAGTCACGTACGGAAGGCTGTGTCCAATACTCAGTCTAAACCGACCAAACCCGAGTCTAACACTAAAATCTCTTTTTGGGAAAGTGAGACATCAAACCTTGACAGACCTCACGACGATGCTCTCGTCGTAACGTTAAATATAGCAGGGTACGAGGTACCTAAGCTCATGATCGACACCGGAAGCTCCGTCGATCTCATTTTCTATAACGCATTAAAGGGAATGGAAATAGATGATTACGAAATCGTCGACCAGAAATCCAACCTTGTGGGCTTCTCAGGAGAAACAGCTACCTCACTAGGAACCATCAAGCTCCCAGTCATAGCTGGCGGAGTCATGAAAATGACCAACTTCATAGTTGTCGACAAACCATCTCCCTTCCACGCAATCCTCGGAAGACCTTGGATCCATAAGATGAAAGCAGTAGCTTCAACTTATCACCAATGCGTGAAATTTCCAGCAACCGATGGGATAGTTACCGTACATGGTAGCCAAAAGATTTCAAGGATCTGTTACCTGGGAGGGTTCGAGATCATAAAAGATTCCCCCCAATAGCAATTACAGGTCCAGGAGAGTCGTGAAATGCAACAGAATATCCGAGGTCCCCCCAAGAACCTCATCGAAAAAGTTAGCATCGACGACTCGAACCCTGAAAAACAAGTAAGCATCGGATCTGAGCTACCTCCCGAAACTAAAAAGGAACTCATCGAATTCCTAAAACAAAATGTCAAAACCTTCGCATGGGCCACCAGTGACATGAAGGGCATAAACCCCAACGTCACCACACATAAGCTCAATGTAGATCCCACCTTCAAGCCGATCAAACAGAAGCGTCGTAAGCTAGGCCTTGAAAAAGCCCAAGCCGTTAACGACGAGGTTGATCGACTAACAAAGGCCGGATCAATCCGAGAAGTTCAATACCCCGATTGGTTAGCCAACCCAGTGGTAGTAAATAAGAAAAATGGGAAATGGAGAATCTGTGTAGACTTCACCGACCTAAACAAAGCCTGTCCCAAAGACAGCTTCCCGTTACCTCACATCGATCGATTAGTCGAAGCAACGGCCGGCCACCAGCTCCTGTCCTTTATGGATGCCTTCTCTGGATATAACCAGATTATGATGGAGCCTGAGGATCAAGAGAAAACCGCGTTCATAACCGAACGAGGAACCTATTGTTATAAGGTTATGCCATTTGGCTTGAAAAACGCGGGAGCTACCTATCAAAGATTAGTAAATAAAATGTTTGCTGGACAACTTGGAAAAACCATGGAAGTCTACATCGACGACATGTTAGTCAAGTCTTCGATGGGAGAGGACCATATTTCCCATCTAAGGGAATGCTTCGACATCCTCAACAAATATGACATGAAGCTAAACCCAGCTAAGTGTACCTTCGGAGTACCCTCCGGCGAATTTCTAGGTTACCTCGTAACCGAAAGAGGCATCGAAGCCAACCCGAAACAAATAGCGACATTCCTAGAGACGCCGTCACCTAGAACGACCAGAGAGGTACAAAGATTGACTGGACGAATCGCAGCACTAAATAGATTCATCTCCAGGTCCACTGACAAGTGCCTCCCATTCTACAAACTCCTAAAAAATAATAAGAAGTTCCTATGGGACGAAAAATGTGAAGAAGCCTTCAAACAGCTGAAAGCATACCTCTCGGAACCTCCGATACTGTCAAAACCTGTAACTGGAGAACCACTGTACCTGTACCTGGCCGTATCGGCAGCCGCAGTTAGTGGGGTGCTAGTACGGGAAGAGCAAAACGAACAAAGGCCTGTCTATTACACTAGTAGAAGCTTAATAGATGCCGAAACGAGATACCCTACCATGGAAAAACTAGCCTTAGCAGTCGTAACAGCTGCTAGGAAGCTACGACCATATTTCCAATCACACTCAATCATCGTAATGACCTCACATCCAATACGAACGATTTTACATAGTCCTAGCCAGTCCGGACGACTAGCTAAATGGGCTATCGAACTCAGCGAATACGATATCGAATATAGACCTCGAGCAGCTGCAAAAGCTCAGGTCCTTGCCGATTTTGTTATCGAGCTCACGTCCGAACATTTAGACCAAGAGATGGAGGTCCCAAAATGGAGCCTATACGTGGACGGAGCCTCGTCAAAACAAGGCTCCGGCGTCGGTCTAAGACTAACCTCCTCAGCTGGGGAAACCATCGAACAATCCTATAGACTCGGATTTAACGCCTCCAACAACGAAGCTGAATATGAAGCATTAATCGCTGGCTTAAAATTAGCCTTTAGCCTCGGAATCCGAGAGCTGAGTGCCTACTGTGACTCTCAGCTAGTAGCTAGCCAGTTTCATGGAGAATACGAAACGAGAGATGAAAGGATGGGGGCATACCTCGAAGTAGTCTTAAGCCTGACAAAACAGTTCAATAAATTCAGGGCAGTAAGAACCAAACTCTCGAACCCTAACGATCACGTAGCTATCGAAGCCCTCAGGAGAGGTCTCTGGTACAAATCAGGCCTCTTCTCGGAGCTGACTCTAAATCCTCCTCCGACTATCGACGACGCCCTCCACAGGGCCTCCAGATACATTACCTTGGAAGAGGAAACTGCGGCGTTAGATAAACTCCACAGAAAATCCCAGAATCACCCGAAAGGCGAAACCTCCGACGGGAAGGGACCTCATAAAAGAGGGAGCTCCCGAAATAACCAGACTCAGGGAGAGCACTCCTATGTAATCGAAGATGACAAGGAAGAAAAACCTGTCGCCGCAACAGGCAAAGTCCCCTGGTCCAAAGGCTACGACGAGAGCAAACATTGCTCTTATCATGATCGGAAAGGACATTCAACCGAAGAGTGTTGGGACCTCCAACGACAACTGGCTGCTAAGTTTGCAGCCGGAGAAATAAAGGATGTGGACCTCAAAAAACCACAGCCTTATCAAAAGAGAGGTCCCCGTGATGACTCCCCGAAACGCGAAAGGTCACCTGAAAAGGAAACAGATTCGCCACCTCCCGCTCCCAAGAAGAGAGTCGAAATGATCCTTGGGAAATTCCCCCAAGGAAAAAGCCTTCAAATCGAAGCTCTCTTTAATAAAACACCTCCCCAATCGAGCCCCGACTCAAGGGTCGATTACATCCTTGGAGGGTCCGATTCATGTCAAGACTCCGTTAACTCTATTAAAAGTCACGTACGGAAGGCTGTGTCCAATACTCAGTCTAAACCGACCAAACCCGAGTCTAACACTAAAATCTCTTTTTGGGAAAGTGAGACATCAAACCTTGACAGACCTCACGACGATGCTCTCGTCGTAACGTTAAATATAGCAGGGTACGAGGTACCTAAGCTCATGATCGACACCGGAAGCTCCGTCGATCTCATTTTCTATAACGCATTAAAGGGAATGGAAATAGATGATTACGAAATCGTCGACCAGAAATCCAACCTTGTGGGCTTCTCAGGAGAAACAGCTACCTCACTAGGAACCATCAAGCTCCCAGTCATAGCTGGCGGAGTCATGAAAATGACCAACTTCATAGTTGTCGACAAACCATCTCCCTTCCACGCAATCCTCGGAAGACCTTGGATCCATAAGATGAAAGCAGTAGCTTCAACTTATCACCAATGCGTGAAATTTCCAGCAACCGATGGGATAGTTACCGTACATGGTAGCCAAAAGATTTCAAGGATCTGTTACCTGGGAGGGTTCGAGATCATAAAAGATTCCCCCCAATAGCAATTACAGGTCCAGGAGAGTCGTGAAATGCAACAGAATATCCGAGGTCCCCCCAAGAACCTCATCGAAAAAGTTAGCATCGACGACTCGAACCCTGAAAAACAAGTAAGCATCGGATCTGAGCTACCTCCCGAAACTAAAAAGGAACTCATCGAATTCCTAAAACAAAATGTCAAAACCTTCGCATGGGCCACCAGTGACATGAAGGGCATAAACCCCAACGTCACCACACATAAGCTCAATGTAGATCCCACCTTCAAGCCGATCAAACAGAAGCGTCGTAAGCTAGGCCTTGAAAAAGCCCAAGCCGTTAACGACGAGGTTGATCGACTAACAAAGGCCGGATCAATCCGAGAAGTTCAATACCCCGATTGGTTAGCCAACCCAGTGGTAGTAAAAAAGAAAAATGGGAAATGGAGAATCTGTGTAGACTTCACCGACCTAAACAAAGCCTGTCCCAAAGACAGCTTCCCGTTACCTCACATCGATCGATTAGTCGAAGCAACGGCCGGCCACCAGCTCCTGTCCTTTATGGATGCCTTCTCTGGATATAACCAGATTATGATGGAGCCTGAGGATCAAGAGAAAACCGCGTTCATAACCGAACGAGGAACCTATTGTTATAAGGTTATGCCATTTGGCTTGAAAAACGCGGGAGCTACCTATCAAAGATTAGTAAATAAAATGTTTGCTGGACAACTTGGAAAAACCATGGAAGTCTACATCGACGACATGTTAGTCAAGTCTTCGATGGGAGAGGACCATATTTCCCATCTAAGGGAATGCTTCGACATCCTCAACAAATATGACATGAAGCTAAACCCAGCTAAGTGTACCTTCGGAGTACCCTCCGGCGAATTTCTAGGTTACCTCGTAACCGAAAGAGGCATCGAAGCCAACCCGAAACAAATAGCGACATTCCTAGAGACGCCGTCACCTAGAACGACCAGAGAGGTACAAAGATTGACTGGACGAATCGCAGCACTAAATAGATTCATCTCCAG
This sequence comes from Hirschfeldia incana, assembly GCA_026261945.1. Lineage (NCBI taxonomy): Eukaryota > Viridiplantae > Streptophyta > Magnoliopsida > Brassicales > Brassicaceae > Hirschfeldia > Hirschfeldia incana. Next base: position 2,994,148 of record JABCMI010000032.1, read on the forward strand.
GTCCACTGACAAGTGCCTCCCATTCTACAAACTCCTAAAAAATAATAAGAAGTTCCTATGGGACGAAAAATGTGAAGAAGCCTTCAAACAGCTGAAAGCATACCTCTCGGAACCTCCGATACTGTCAAAACCTGTAACTGGAGAACCACTGTACCTGTACCTGGCCGTATCGGCAGCCGCAGTTAGTGGGGTGCTAGTACGGGAAGAGCAAAACGAACAAAGGCCTGTCTATTACACTAGTAGAAGCTTAATAGATGCCGAAACGAGATACCCTACCATGGAAAAACTAGCCTTAGCAGTCGTAACAGCTGCTAGGAAGCTACGACCATATTTCCAATCACACTCAATCATCGTAATGACCTCACATCCAATACGAACGATTTTACATAGTCCTAGCCAGTCCGGACGACTAGCTAAATGGGCTATCGAACTCAGCGAATACGATATCGAATATAGACCTCGAGCAGCTGCAAAAGCTCAGGTCCTTGCCGATTTTGTTATCGAGCTCACGTCCGAACATTTAGACCAAGAGATGGAGGTCCCAAAATGGAGCCTATACGTGGACGGAGCCTCGTCAAAACAAGGCTCCGGCGTCGGTCTAAGACTAACCTCCTCAGCTGGGGAAACCATCGAACAATCCTATAGACTCGGATTTAACGCCTCCAACAACGAAGCTGAATATGAAGCATTAATCGCTGGCTTAAAATTAGCCTTTAGCCTCGGAATCCGAGAGCTGAGTGCCTACTGTGACTCTCAGCTAGTAGCTAGCCAGTTTCATGGAGAATACGAAACGAGAGATGAAAGGATGGGGGCATACCTCGAAGTAGTCTTAAGCCTGACAAAACAGTTCAATAAATTCGAGCTAACGAGAATCCCACGAGGAGAGAACTCTTCAGCAGACGCACTCGCTGCGTTAGCCTCCACGTCCGACCCTCTCGTAAAACGAATTATACCCGTGGAAGGAATCGAAAAACCGAGTATCGACATAGCTACAAAAGCTGAATTAGATAACATGTCAAAAGCAAAAGTCGAGGATAACAGCCTTCCTACGGAAGCTACCCAAATCTTCACGACATTTTGGTTCCCTAAAACCAGAGCACGCAGCTTCAGAAAACACTCATTTAACAATACAACCAAAAACTTAGAGGACCACAACCAAAGTGAGGGCATTCACCGAAGTTCGGACTCTCCCGAGCCTAACTTAACGAATACCCCCGGGGGCACCACCGAAACCTCGGAACCACTCGTCCTCAAGGTACAAACAAGAAGCCGCGCAGCTCGCAAAAACACAACACAAACCACCGGGGACAACGAAGGAATTGGAGATATTCTTCGGAACTCAGACCCCTTGGAGCCTGTTCCAACGAATACCCCCGGGGGCACCACTACACCAGGTCCCGAACAGGAACCTCCCTCCTCTCTTCACAACAAAGTTGTAGAAAGAGAAGACTGGAGGATACCGATCATGGATTACATCCTCGAGGGAAAAATCCCACCCAATAAATGGGAGGCTCGAAAACTCAAAGCCCTAGCAGCAAGATATTGCATAATCGAGTCAGCCCTCCACAAACGAAGCGTCTCCGGACCTTACCTAAAGTGTGTTCATGGTCTAGTAGCTATGAAACTCATGAAGGAAATGCACGACGGTTCCTGCGGTAATCATTCCGGGGGCGGAGCTCTAGCTATCCGAATTAAAAGGCAAGGTTACTTCTGGCCTACTATTATCACGGACTGCGAGGTCTACTCCTCATCATGCGACAAATGCCAAAGGCATGCACCGATCATACACCAACCAGCGGAGAAGCTATCTAACATATCAGCTCCCTACCCGTTCATGAGGTGGTCTATGGATATCGTAGGGCCATTAGTACCATCAGGCAAAGGAAAGAAATTACTGAACCTCCTGGTCCTAACCGACTATTTCACGAAATGGATCGAAGCTGAAGTTTTCCAACAAATAAACAGATTTGAGGTCGAAGGATTTGTTTGGAAGAACATTGTATGTAGGCACGGTGTCCCATACGAAATCGTAACCGACAACGGAGGACAATTCATATCCCACGATTTCAAAAAATTCTGTGATAAGTGGAACATCCGTCTCACATTCTCAACACCTCGGCGACCTCAAGGTAACGGCCAGGCGGAGGCTGCTAACAAGTCGATCTTAGCCAACCTCAAGAAACGCCTAGGAGCTCAGAAAGAACTTTGGTCAGAAAACTACCCGAAGTACTATGGGCTTGCAGAACCACCCCACGAAAGGCTACGGAGGAAACTCCTTTCTCCTTAGCCTACGGGATGGAAGCTGTCGTCCCAGCAGAAACTACCGCAGGCAGCCTCCGACGGGAGCTCTGCACCTCGAACCCCGCAGCTAACAACCAGCTCCTGATGGATAGCCTCGACTTAATCGAGGAAAGACGAGACCAAGCCTTGCTCCGCATTCAAAATTACCAGCAAGCAATGGCACGGCACTATAATTCCAAAGTAAGGCCCCGGCAGTTCGCTGTAGGAGACCTGGTACTCAGAAAGGTCTTCGAAGGAACCAAAGAACCAGGAGCTGGAAAGTTAGGAACCAACTGGGAAGGACCCTATCGAATCATCCACATAGTACGACCCGGAGTTTACAAACTCCAGAAGGTACGAACCGGGGTACCTGAAATCCGATCGTGGAACGCCACGAACCTCAAAAGATACTATCATTAGGTACCCAAATTCCTTGAACTACGTTTGGCTTGATCCCTTGACTGGGTACGTAGGCAACTCCGTCATGAGTGCAGCCCCAACCTCTTCTCACCAATCTCATCATCTAAGCCAAAGCGGCACCTGTCACCAAGGACGCTTAGCCCAAAAATAAGCTACTATGTAAACAATCTGAATCATGTACTCTTTGATATCTGACATTAATAAGACGATTAATTCAGTTTCATAAGCATCAAAGGTCTTAAAACCCTCTAAGAGAATTCAGGTCCCATAAAACCGCGACCTGAGCTCAATTATCTCGAACACATTCAGGTCCTTGAGAACCTGGACCTAAGGTCTTAAAATCCTTAACACCCACGAAGGTCTTAAAATCCTTGACATAAGCCAAGGTCTTAAAATCCTTGACAAATCAATAAGGTTTCAAAATCCTTGACATAAGACAAGGTCTTAAAATCCTTGACAAATCAATAAGGTCTCAAAATCCTTAACAACAATCAAGGTCTTAAAATCCTTGACAAACCAATAAAGGTCTTAAAATCCTCATAAAAATCAAAAGGTCTTAAAATCCTAAAGAAGCAACAAAATCTCAAAACTCCTCGATTTCATGCACCACATTCCAAAGGTCCAGAGATCCTTCGGATTAACTCAGGTCCCTATGAGTCTAACTCAGGTCCCGACAGACCTGGATGCCAGGTCTCAGAACCTTCAAATTGGACTCAGGTCCCCAGATTTTCCGAAACAATGACAAGGACCTCTCCTTGAAGTCCTCATGACTAAATGTTAACTAAGCAAAAATGTTCGCAACAAATCGAAACTAAAGGTCCCAATTTGATTCATCAGTCGTTATGATTAAGTAGGACATGACCAAGCTCAAAAACTCGAGATAAAAGCAAATAAGTCTTGAATTCGACAAAGGGTTTAAAAGCCTCCCCAGGCCATTAAAATCCTAAACAACGTTAAAGGTTTAAAGGCCTCCTCAGGCACTAAAGTCGTAGAACTTAAACGAAACTTAAAGCCAAAGTTTGAAAAACACGAAACATAAACTTAGAAGAGCCATAGCTCTTAGTCTTCCTTCTCATCTTGGATTGGTTCACCATCACCCGCTGGGACCCCTCCTTCAGCCACATTAGCATTGCCTCCTTGGGCTACCTCGATCGGAACTAAATCAGGAACCATTAAATCCAGATTAGAACCATATTCCCCAGAAAAGGACGGATTAAACATGTTAATCTCGAAAGTACCTGAGCTGTCCGAGATCTGGGGAAGAGGAAGCTTGCTGACTGAAAAGTCAGACACTTGAGCCTTCTCATATGCGGTCGTCGCATCAGGTAACAAAGCCACCAGCTGGCTGTATTCCTCCTCAACACTCTGGATCTTGTTGTTCAACATGTCCTTCAAGAGGTCAACGTTGGCTTGGAGCTCCTGAGCATACACCAACGCACTGACCTCCTCCTTCTTCTTAGCAAACTTCTCCCGAACACAGGTCAAGATCTTGCCATAAGCTTCAGCGACCTCTTTCTTCCCTTCCCTGACTGCCAGCTTGACCTCGGCCTCCTTGTTCTTCTGGCTCTCCTGGGACGAGATAACGAGCTCACGAACTTGTCGCTCAGCTATCCTTCTAGCAGATTCCAGGTCATTAATCCTCCTGCCCTTCACCTGGATATCGAGCTCTTGGCTCTCAATCTTTCCTTGTTGAGCATCAGCCTTCGAGCCCAGCCTCGTAACTTCGGCTTCAAGTTCGGAGATTTGGGTCCGGGCCTGATCGAGATCAGCCTTGGCTGCCTTAACCACCTCGGTAACCTCAGCGAGCTCTCCAGCATCGGGGGCATCACGCAGAGCATTCTCAAATCCGAGCTGGGCCCTGTTAACAGCCCCAGCCAACTACGACAACAACAAAAAATGACGATGAGTATCATTTCCAACAAATGCAAATAAAGAGCGGGTAGAGATCACGCACCTGACCCATACAATGGGCAATGTCGAGATACTCCTCCCGGTTAGACAAGTCTTTGAGCGCTGGAAGGGGACATCCTACCCTCTTCAGGTGCCTCAGTATCGCGGCTAGGCCCCACGAATCATCTAAAATCGACCCAGGCTTTGAATGGGTAAAGCTCCACCCAACAGTTCCTCCCCTGGAAGACGAGGAGGAGGATCGAGTGGGAGCTCCGCCTTGATCAGTCCTAGGCCTCTTGTGCCTCGACGGCTCAACTTCGCAGGTATCCCTGGGAGCTGGATGATCAGTTTCCGGCACAGGGACCTCAGAAAGAAGAGTGGCATCCTGAGCTGTGACCTCAGCAGGAGCAACCTCAGCGACAGGTTTGGATACTCCATCATCCAAAACGTCCTTCACTGAGTTAAGGAAAGATCCCCCTTGGCTCCTATCTCCCCCACGGGAAGCACTGGCAGCCTTCGAAGGGTTACCCCTAGAGCGAAAGGATGGCCTGAGAGTCATGTCGCCTGACTTAGTTTTCTCGGTACCTGAAGCGCTAGCACCGGTTGAGATTGAAACAACTGAGTCCCCTGCAGAAACTGGAATAAAGAAAACCCTTATAAAAGTGAAAATTTCACAAACGACAAGACTAGTAAAAAAAAAAAAAAGGAGTTTAAGCCTGAACTTACCCTCAAGGTTCTCAGCGGGAATGGGATCCTGAAAAGAGGCGTTGTAGACGTCTGGGAACCTGGCTGCACCTATTCGAGATGTGGTATAAGCAGGCCAGGAACAAGGAGTCTGAAGCAGCTTGCGGTATAAAGCTCTGGTAAGCTTAGTGGAAAGCTTTGGAGGATCCTCAATCTCTGCAAAAGAAAAAAATCCAAAAAACGAAAAAGGTTAACCAACCGTAAATAAACAAAATAAGAAAAGGGACACTCCTAAAATTCCTAACCAGATGGGTTAGACCAAGTGACCCTGAGGTTCCGACCAGCGGGAACCGTCAAAAGATCAACTTTAACATAAAAATATTTCTTCCTCCAGTCATCATCACTACTGGAGAATCTGAAGATCACGTGATTGGGACGACTAGAGAGGTAGTAAGTCCCGGAACCGCCTTCTTTGGAAGCACTCTCCTTTAAAGAGAAGAGGCTCATGAGCTCGGTAAGACCAACGCTAACCCCTTCTTCTCTAGACCTAGTGATGAAGCCGTTGATCACACGGATGATCGAGGGACAGAGTTGGGGAAGAGCTAACTGGTAATGATCTAGTAGATCTAGCAGTAAAGTCGGAAGCGGAAATCTCAGGTGAGACTTGGAGATGAACTTCTCGTGACAACAGAACCAACCCTCCGGAGCAGTCTCAGGGGTTTCGTCGGAGCTACAGGCACGGCCAAGCTCTTTCGAGCCGAGAGCCTGAGTCATAAGGTTGACTACGTCTTGACTGTCTAGTAACGACGGCGAGTGTAGGCTACCGGAATCATCTTTCTTCTTCCTCTTAGAGACCCTGGTTGCGATCGTCTCTCTCGCTTTCTTTTTCCCCTTCATCTTGGCTCCGACTTCTTGCTTAACCTTCAGCAATTTAGCCCCAGAGGCAGAGGGAGGCATCCCGGACTCGCCGGAACCTTCTTTTGGAGGATTCATGATATGGGGAAGATCAAGAAAGAAGGTCGATTGCAAGATTCGGAAGAGGATTTGCAGAGAGAAGTAACAAGAAAGATAAAAAAAAAAAGAAAACGCAGTAAAATAACCGAGGGGAGAGGGAAGTTACCTTGGGAAACTGAACGGAGGCGTGGAGAAAGTGGGAGGCGCAGCAGTTAATGCTCGCAGCTTTATATCCCATCAACTCTCGAGATCCGGAAACGTCATTTCAAACTTCCTCCATCTGAACCGTTGATTTTGGTTAGCGCGATAAGGACCGTTAGATCGAATAAACCGTATCTGAACAAGATAAGAACTAATCATGACCTTAACGAAAAGATAAGGTCGGAAGCTGGATTCTAGCTTCCGAGACAAAAGATTTTATTCGGAAGCTGGGGGCAACTGTTGGACCCGAATATGACTCTCAGGTGAGGTCACGATAAAATGTAAGCTGCCAAGTGGGCCGCGTAAAGCCCATCACATTAATACGAGCTGGAAGCTGGATTGAAGACTGAACCTGGAAGTCGTCATAAAGGAGGTCACGTTATAACGGGAGCTGATACTTCGGAGACTCGGTCAAGAGGAACCTGGAGCAAGTACGTAACTGAAGCCGTGTATTTCGGAGATCAGTTAAGGAGTTATCGACGAGACCTGGACTATATAAAGACAGAGAAGATCTAGAATAGGGATCCATCTCCTGAGATATAACAACTATCAGATTAGATTAAATACATTACGCATTCTCCTTGTAATCATCAAAAACACCTTTTGTAACACTCTTTGATCATCAATATAAACGTATTCATTCATCAAGCTTATTTACGGGATTCAGCCCACGATTCATTGTCTCTCAACCTAACCTAAAATCTAAGAAGTGAAACCTTGTCTCTCACACTGAATTCACCAAAGGAGTTGATGAAACTTCTCGTCTCTTTTTGCAATGAATTCTGTTCTTTCTGGGAGTATGTGACTCAATTATCAAACAAAAATACTTGTAATCAAATTTATTATGTGTTGTCTATAGAATTTTTTTGCTGCTGGATAGTTATGCTATTACAACTATGAAAAATATTATAGACGATTGTATAACTGATAATTCTATCTGCTGTATAAGGATTCACGTCTGATTGCATCAACTGAATCGCTCTATAGGATCTACGCTTGGCGGTACTTCTTATGCGTCATGATGCAGATCTTCTGTAAGTTTTTTCTCTCTTAATTAGCATAATGTCGTTTTTTTCTGTAAAATTAAAATTCAAATCTCCTGGTGTAGAATCATTAATAAATCCTTAGGCAAACCAATGGACAAGCAGACCTCCACAAATGTCTATAGATTTAAGCCACAAATCCTATTAATATAAAATAATCTGAGACAAAAACAGAACGGAAATGAAAGAAAACAAAAGAAAATCTAACGGAGAAGGAAACAAAGAATACTAAGGGTAACATGAAAACATAATGTTTTTCTTTTTTTTTTTTGCTAAACTGAAAACATAACGTTAGTTTCATGGTTTCCATTTTTGTTGCAGGTGTAACCACGTAAGTCAATATGTGAAGTTGTTGTTTTCTTCGGAACAATTCTATTGGTCTTTTCAACTAAAATTACTAATTGTCTTCCTAGTAGGATGTGAAGTTATTGTCAGCTGTAATTTTAGGAGATTAGTGTATGTATAATATCATTAGGTTAGATGGGAAACACACAGACTGGGGAAGTAGTCAAATTGGAACAAGAGTCTCATACAGTCATACTTCATGTTAGTATATAAAGCGCACATAAAACGTGGACTCTTTTTTCATCTACACAAGATAATTAAGAAAAAAAACAAAGCATATAATTTAATTTTAAGCTGTAATGGGTTATCATATTTTTCCTTTAATTCTCGTCACAATTTTTATACAACATGGCTATTGCTATTCCCAGAAAGGTGCAATCTGAACTCATGGACCATCCTCATTCAATCTGGATGAAAGATTCAATATATCTATTTTTGTTAGGTTATGGTTTTTTCAATGTTATGAATTTTTTTTTCTCGTGAAAACAGGGTTTTACCGATTTATGAAAGATGCAACCTTAGCACCAACTTATGCTCATTTTGACTACATAATCATCGGAGGAGGAACTTCAGGTTGTGCATTAGCCGCAACGCTCTCTCAAAGCGCGAACGTGTTGGTTCTCGAACGTGGCGGCTCTCCCTACGAAAATCCGAGGGCCACCGATCTCGAAAACTTCTCAAACACGCTTTTTAACATCACACCAGACTCATGGTCGCAGCCTTTCATCTCCGAGGACGGCGTTTATAACGTACGTGCACGCGTCCTCGGAGGCGAGTCTGTGCTGAACGCTGGGTTTTACTCACGTGCGGAAGAGTATCTCGTGGAGGATGCTGGGTGGGATATGTATGAAGTGGAAGCCTCTTACCAGTGGGTAGAGAGCAAACTTGTGTTTAAGCCAGATGTAATAGGTTGGCAATCTGCGTTGAAAGATGGCCTTTTGGAGGCTGGTGTGTTACCGTATAACGGTTTCACCTTAGATCATCTAGTTGGGACGAAAATCAGTGGTACCATCTTTGACCCAGCTGGCCATAGACACTCGGCCGCTGATTTGCTAGAGTATGCTAATCCGGACACAATTGCTGTCTACTTGCACGCTCTTGTCCACAAGATCCTCTTCACCACGGAAGGTCTTTATCGATCAAGAAATTTTTGTTTCGTTAACTTTTATATATACTTTGGTCGTTGGATATGTAATCTCATGTTTTGCACAGGCGACCAAAGACCTAGGGCGTACGGAGTGATATATGAAGACGCGGATGGAGTGTTCCACAAGGCAGAGCTGGCAAAAAACTCAATGAACGAGGTGATTTTGTGTGCTGGGGCCATTGGGAGCCCTCAAATGTTGATGCTGAGCGGCGTGGGTCCTAGGGTTCATCTTGAGGCTCATGGGGTGAATCCTGTGGTCCTAGATCAACCCATGGTTGGACAAGGGATGGGAGATAATCCGTTGAACACTGTTTTCGTCTCGTCTCCTGAAACTGTAGAAACGTCCCTCATAGAAGTTGTTGGGATTACCAAGTTTGATACTTTCATTGAAGGTTTTAGTGGCCTGAAACTCCCTAAGAACCATAGGTTCTTCGAAGGTGTTCTCAACGAGGTACAATATTAATATATACACTGAATCTATCGTAACTTATAGACTTATTTTACTGGACTATGTACATGTGTTCTTACTTACGAAACACTGCGCAGACAAGCCGCTCCACCCTAGCAGTTGCAGACTTCTTCAAATCCATTGATTTTCTATCGAACGTGAGGGAAATTGATGGCTGGATCGTCAATAAAGTTGACGGTCCCGTGTCAAGAGGTCACTTAGAACTCCTGAACACGAATCCAGATGATAACCCTTCCGTAACATTCAACTACTACCAAGAGAAAGAAGATCTAGAGAAGTGTGTTAAAGGACTTAAAACCATCATCAAAGTGATAAGTTCTAACGCATTCTCCAGTTACAAGTATCCGAATGCAACTGCACGTGAGCTTCTCAATCGCATGCTGAGCCTTCCCATCAACCTGAGGCCAAGGCACGAGACCGCAAAGTTCAACTTGACACAATTTTGCATTGACACCGTGATTACAATTTGGCATTATCATGGGGGTTGCCAAGTTGGAAGAGTTGTCGACAAGAATTACAAAGTCTTTGGCATTGATGCTTTGAGGGTCATCGATGGATCCACGTTTCTTAAGTCTCCTGGGACTAATCCCCAAGCCACGGTCATGATGCTTGGAAGGTAAGATGCAAAAAGAAAAAGAAAAATGATTCGTATATACATGTTACAGACTTAATTTAGATATGATTACTGGAGTGGTATATATGTGTAGGTACATGGGGCAGAAGATTCTGAGAGAGAGAGATGCTTTCGAGGAAAATAATGAAGACTATTCGATCATTAAAGATGATACCAATAACTTATCTTCATCGTCCAAATAAAAGAGTGATTATTGTCTTGTTGATATTGTAATTGTCAGTTATCTGTTTTAATAACTAGTTATTAGTAATCATCTTCTCGCTATGATGTGAAGTTATTTTGTTGGGTAAAGTTGGTGCCTCTCTTCTATTTAAGAGGAACCGTTAATGACTTTTATTCAGGTTGATACAATGCATAACCTAAATTGGTAGCGCCAAACACAAGTTGGTGCTTCCCTCCCTCTGCAGTACTCAAGAAACCAGATAAAATAAGATTTGATCACTAGCAACATCAAAGAATTATACCAACATTAATGATCATTTTTATAATATTATTTGAAAAGCTAGTTTCCCACATCTCACTTTCTCGTTAATTTCTATGTTAGCTAATTACATAGGTATCTTTGATGAAATTAAAATATTATATTTAATTACCATTATTAAAATTTATTTTCATTTTTAGTATAATTTCCGTTTTATATTTTTGAGGATAACATATATTAAAAAGGAAATATGTATAGTTTGATAAATGAATTTATAAAAAGGGAACATATATTTATATATAATGTGGTTACACAAAAAGGGAAGATAACAAAATAAAATGGATATGAAGAAAAAATATTATGCTATTTAAAACATTATATTAACTCTTAAAAACATAAAATATGTTTTCAAAATAATAAATGGAGATACCTTTAGTTGACTAAAAGTGTTTATAATTAGTGTTATTGAGATGTTTTAGTCATTTTTTCTCTATATTTATTCGAATAAAAATATTATACTATTACATAAAATTATCTATAAAATTATTTTACATATAGAAATTTTTATTTTACTAAATATTTACTTTTCTTTTTAACTTATTATTTTTATATATGTATAATCCAATAACAAAAGTACCTAAAAAAATCTAACTGATTATGCTTAAGATGAATTAAAATAATTTTCAGTTTACCTTCTTTATATTTAAGGTAAAAATTTACAAATATTTAAATTATTTTAAATACTGAGATTGGCTCATGAGCTTTGAATTTTTTGCCAGTTATCTTTTTTTTAATTCAAGTTTCTACTGATCATCGCTTTATTTTTATAATAATTTGGGAAATCAGCATACATAACATTATTAAAAATATTACAAAAAGATACTTACAAATCTAAAATGAAAAACTGAACTTAGACGATAAATAAAACCAATCCGATTTGGCTTAATAAAAATGAAACATAGCTATACTTCAATTTCATGGAGTATAACTTTAATATACCATCTGAATATCAAAAGCTTTCACCATTGTTATACACAGTGGCGGAGCCACATGGATAGCATGTGGGTCAGTTGACCCATGTGGATTTATGAATTAATTTTACTTACATATATATGTAAATTTCTTTGGAAAACTGGAGAAATAGTATAAAATTTAGTTAATTAACTCCTATGATCTATGTTAATTATGAATTGATCCCCTTGACAAATTTTTCCTAGCTCCATCACTGGCTATACATAACAGAATCAGAACATGAACGGATGTACACATTCAGACTATTTTAGCTCAGCATACATTAAAAATTTCCAAGTTCATGATTCTTTAAGCTTATATCTCAAAAGTAATATCTTTCTAATCATGCTTCTTCTTTCTCTTTGAGGAAAGCCTCCCTCTCTCTAAGAATCTTCTGTCCCATATACCTACATGTAACAATCAAAACAATCATTTTCTTAATTAAATGTTTAATATGTTTTTGATCATTTCTCCATTTGCTTATAAATTACCTTCCAAGCATCATAACTGTAGCTTGAGGATTTGTTCCTGGAGATTTGAGAAATGTGGATCCATCTATAACCCTTAGACTATCAATACCTAAAATTTTGTAATTCTTGTCTACCACTCTTCCAACTTGGCAGCCTCCATGGTAATGCCAAATAGTCATCACAGTGTCGATGCAAAATTGTTTTAAATTAAACACCGAGGTTACATGCCTCGGCCTCAGATTAGTGGGGACGTTCAGTATTAGATCGAGCAAGCCAGGTATGGTCGCATCCGGGTACTTGAATTTGGAAAATGCCTTTGAGTTAATCACTTTAATAATAGTTGTGATCCCTTCAACACATTTCTGTAGATCCTCTGGCTCTTGATAGTAGTTAAATCTCACTGAAGGATTATCATATGGGTTAGTATTCCTAAGCTCCAAGTGACCTCTCGAAACCGGCCCCGCCACTTTCTGAAGGATTACACCTGCTTGTGTGGTAGCATTGAATAACGGATCTATAGATTTGAAAAAATCGGTAATGGATTGAGTGGAGAGTGGTGTGGATGTAGTGGTACGACTTGTCTGCATCTTACACAATGAACAAAAAATATTAGTAAACAAAAAAAAAATTATAATGATGTTTCAGTTTTTATTATATTATACCTCGTTAAGATAGTTCAAAACGCCATCGAAATAATTACGAGTCCAACTATAAGAGAAGATGACGCCACTTGCTCCTTCAATGTAACTATCAAACTTTGTGATACCAACGGCTTGTATAAGAGAAATCTCCACGGGAGTAGGAGAAGGAATAAAGATGGCATTCATCGGATTATCTGCCATCCCTTGCCCGACCATTGGATGATCTAAGACCACCGGTTTAATCCCGTGAGCCGCAAGATGAGCCATAGGACCCACACCGCTCAGCATCAGCAGCTGCGGGCTTCCGATGGCACCCGCCGACAAAATCACTTCGTTCATTGCGTTTTTGGCCAGCTCTGCCTTGTGTAACACTCCATTTGAGTCTTGAAATATCGCTCCGTAGGCTTTTGGCCTTGGTCTTCCTGTCCAAAACATATTTCATATCCAAAATAGAGGCGAACATATATAAATATGCAAACAAAACAAAACTGAACCGTAAGGCTCAAATAAAACCAAACTGAAATCGATTTTAGTATATTTAAATCAAATTTGTCAGGAGTTTGTGTTGTTAACTAGATATACCTTAATATACTATATAGATATTTATATATAATACCATTCCAAAACCATATTTACTAAGTTCTATATATTAAAATAGATGTTTTGAAAAAAAAGACTTGTTTCGATAAATAAATTTTTGTGTTTTCTATAATTTGTTCTTTAATAATAGTAAGCTGTAAATTGTAAGAAATTAATTAAACTAAAATTTTAATTTAACTTTTTAATAATCTAATGTATATATAATATAAATTTATCATTTTTTTATATGATGAAAACAAAAATTCTATTTTTGTGAATTTTTGTGGAACGGATAGTTTCTAAAACCAAAAACAAATAAGAAGTAAACCCGAAACTAAATTGAATACAGAATTAATACCTTCTAATCCAAGGAATAGAAAGTAAGATAAAAAGGTTTAGATCAATCAAATACCTTTTGTGGTGAAGAGAATCTTATGAACAGTAGCGTGCAAATAAACAGCAACCCTGTCCGGATTTGCGTACTCCAACAGATTCGCAGCGGTATGTCTCTGACCGACATTATCAAAAATCGTACCACCAATCTTGGTCCCGTAGGTATGATTGTATGTGAAACCATTATACGGAAACTCACCAGCCTCCAAAAGCCCGTCTTTTAACGCTGTTTGCCATCCCATAATCGGCGGTTCAAACGCTATTTTCTTCTCAACCCACTCATAAGCAGCTTCTACTTCATCGCTCTTCCACTCAACCTCCTTAACGTAGCCATCCCCCGCACGTGTGTAGAATCCAGCGTTTAGCACCGAGCCTCCACCTAGGACGCGCGCACGTGTGTTGTAAACGCCGTCTTCGGAGATGAAGAGCTGCGACCACGATTTGGGCGATGTGTTTGAGAGTGTTGTAGCGAAGTTTTGGATATCTGTCGCGGTAGGGTTATCGTAAGGCGAGCCACCGCGTTCTAGGACCAAAACGGTAGCGTTTTCAGATAGCGTTGCGGCTAACGCGCAACCGGAGGTTCCTCCTCCGATGATGATGTAATCGTAGCGAGCGAACGTTGGTGCGAATGTTGCATCCTTCATAAAACTATAATTCCCAGCTTCACGAAAAATAAACGATTACTCTTATTTAATGCTAAAATTTAAAATATTATATTGTCACTGTCACATACTGCATGATGGATATATATATACGTAAGGAAAAAAAATAGAAAGTAATGTACCTTGATCTGGATAACATAAAACATTGGAAATGAACGTTATGATGACAATTATGTGAAACAGCCATAATATTGGAAAACTCATTATGGTGAAAGATTGTGATTGGTTCTTTATATTTGGAACAGAGCCAACAAAATGAGTAGGTTTGATAGGGTTTATATAATAAGAGGAAGTATGAGCTCTTTTCGTTCATCTTTATGAGAGGAAGCTTTGATGGTTCACCAACACTTATTTATTGCTCCTACACTCATACAAAGAGTTCACAGTCTTGGTAATTACTTTTAAAGAAGGAGGGGTTTTCTAATTGCTAATTTGCGGAATCTTTGATCATTTTTTTGTCAGGACTAGTACTTATAATCAAATAGTCACAAGAAATATGATCGATAATGGTTTAATCTACATATCAAATGTATAAGTAGTTAATTAGTATTAGATCAAAGTAGTAACACAACATATAAAAACTTTTAGCATAGCTATATTAGGAGTACTTCATTTTAAATCTCGTCTAAAAAGCTCGACATGTAGCCTGTAGGGTCTTATTAAGGAGTCTTGCTCCAAGCTCATCGGCCTTTACCATATCTTTAGGTTCATTCCATGTTCCATCATAATCATAAGCCTTCATACTTCTAGTAGTGAATTTAAAACTAAGTTGATAAATAAATATCAGTCCAGCAGTTGCAGCCTCTTTCAATTGTGACGGTATGATAAGTTTCAGTATTCAAAAAGAAATTAATATTAAAAAGTTTATGTAAGATTTGAATCTTTAAAATGAGATTTATCATCAACAACTTATATTATTGGAAGAAAAACTTGCATAAAATTTTCTGCATGAAGTAGAACCGTCGACGCACTAGGTCCCTGGCTCGAAACTAGGCCCAAGTGAAAACTCTATTCCGGCCGAAGGGATTCACGGATATGGTGGCCCAAGTAATTACCTTCCGCGTGTCTCTTATGAAATCGTCAGACCCGGTTTAGTACTCAATCAGCCTTGTACCTCTCGCAAACTCAGAGTCTGTTAAAACCGTCTCGGATTCAAATCATTTCGCCGGAATAATCAGGTCCATTTTTCTCCATTCTAATGATTTGTGCGATTGTTATTCGATACGGTTGCTGTTTCCACTACCAACGTGAATTTCTCTAACCTAATTGATCACCACAAGTTTGCATTTTGTTTATTGTAACCCAAAGTTGATTTTAAAAATGATTGCTTTATAGGAAGATATGAGTGGTGGTGAATTTGTTATCGTAGCTGCTGCTATTAGACACAAAGTGTCCCACATCGGATATTGAAAAGGATCCTCAGCAATATATAAGATAGATGAGCGACTCCCCTAATTGCCAATTGGTTTTAAGTTGGAAGTCCATATAGCTTAACAGCTGCTATAGTATACCGTGACTTTCTTAAAGCAGTTGTGAAACATGTTGGCAAAGAAGACCACAAGTCTCATTTTACAGACTTTGTAAAGAACGAGTTTCGGTAGAAGAACGCACACTCGGTCGAGAAAATCAACCTTGCCCGCAACTACATTTATCTTCTTAATAGCATTCACTCTCACAAGGTTTGATGCTTAACGGCATTGCCATTTTGTACATATACAATAGAACAGACTTTTTGTGTGTTTAGTCTCATAAATTGGGTTATCGCAGGATCTGTTGTTCTCATACAACATTGCAGTTGATAGAACAGAAGAAATGAAGCGAGTGCTTGGCAAATCTGCAGCCAGTGTTGGGCTTCGTCTTCCGGAGGTTTACCAGCCTTGATCATCCCACACTCCTTCATTTCCTTTACAGAACTTTGGTAACTTTGGAATAAGTTTGATACTCTTTGTAGCCAGACAGATCTGAGATGCATGGATCACAATTTCTTTTTATTGTTACCACATTTGTTTTGGGATAAAAAAATGGTACCTGTAACATGCTATACATACACGATATGTTGAGTAAACTATGAAGCAACCAAATTGATGGCAAACTGTGGTATAGTAAAAGTCTTTCTTACTAGTCAAATATTTGTCATGCTGTTCGACAGGAAATTGTCTACTTAGTTTTCAAACACCAGTTCTTGTTCTCGAAAAGCCTGACTTTATCAGCAGTCAGCAACTTGATCTTGTAATGTTATCCAAGCATATGAAACTATACAAGTCTTGAAACCACAAAACTATACCTGGACTTCGAGTAAAATAGAATAATAAACGAGATATGATGAGAATGTGAATATTTTATCACAATTTGGCCATACAAACCCAAGCGTTACAAGACAGAGATTATGCTGAAGAAGTGAAAATGGACAAAACAAGGATTAATACTCTCCCAATTCTGTCTCAAAACTGTCGACATGGCACAATCTTAGCCACTTTTGATAAACCTTGGAGATGCTATGTAAGAAAGAGATTAAAGTCGAAGATTATGGAGAGAAGCTTGACATCAACAAGTAAAGAGATGGATGCAGAGAAGCTGACGTGAATACAAGTCAGTGAAAAAAGGGGGATAAATTGTTAATCCGTTAGACAGTTGGGCCAAGTTCCTTAACGGCATCTAGAATGGTTTACTTCATTTTTTACATCAAAATAAGCTAAACTCAAAATAAGTTGGTATTTTATTCCAATAGTTTCCCTCATCATTTCACTCAAAAACATATTTTAAGTATATTATATTATTACTAGTTATTGTTAATGCCATTTTTTATTATTTTATAAAACTTACAAATTTAACCCAACGAGAATTCTATTTAAATTAAATCTTCATAATATACATAAATTTAGTTTCTAAAAACAATCCTTTATATAAACTTATAATTACATTACCAAACTATTATTAATTTCTCTAAACTATGAATCATAAATACTAAATCTTTTTAGATATATCAAAAATTATAGAAAAGTTTAAGAACTTATTTCTAAATTAAAAAACAATCATTTTGAAGAAAAAAAATCAAAGAAAATGAGGAAAACCCTTCTTTAATAGTGAATCATTTTGAGTGAAAAAAAATGATGCATCATTAGAGAAGGTTTTCTCTCATTTTTTTTTATATTTTATCTCAAGATGATGGTCTAATGGGTATCTCCAATAGTTTACCCTCATTTTTCCCCTCAAAATAAGTTTGTATTTTGATTAATGGTTTCCTTATTTTTTCCCTCGATTTTTGTTTTCAAGTTGATTATATTACAACTATTTATTATTAATTCAAAATGCTTGTTATTTCATAAGGATTACAAATTTTACCCAAATAACTAATTTATAAAATAAAAAAAAATATTTATTTTAAAGGAAGACATTAAAAAAATGAAAAAAAAAATCCACTAAGGGTCTGTTTGTTTTACCATTTGTCTTCTCTATTCAAATGAATCATTTGTATGATATATCTAGATGATCCATTCATTTTTTTGGGACAATTTGTTTGTCCATCCATATAGCTCATTTAGATGAATCATTTCAATGAATCTTATGTTTGTTTCTTTATTTTTCATTTCCATCAAAATTATTTTTCTACATAAATTATCAAAATACTCTTGTGTTGATTTAGTTATATGTTTGATATTAATTTTAACTATATTACATTTAATTATTTAGATTAATATATTTACATTAGAATTATTTCAAAATTAACGAGTTTTTTTTTGGGTTTTGGAGAGAAAACTAGATTTTGCGATTTTAGAGGGAAAACAAGATTTTCGATTTTGGCGGGAACATGCATTTCTTTGTTTTGGTGGGAAAACGATATTTTGCAATTTTTGCGAAAAATACATTTTTGTAATTTTGACGGAAAAACACATTTTACAGTTTTGGCGGGAAAACATGTTTTTCGGTTTTGACGGAAAAACAAGATTTTGGGATTTTGGTGGGAAAACGTATTTTTGCGGTTTTGGCGGGAAAAAACAAAAACTCGTTTTTGCGGTTATGGCGGGAAACATGTTTTAATGTTTTGACAGGAAAACGAGATTTTACGATTTTGGCGGGAAAACCTGTTTTGGTTTTGGCGGGAAAACGAGATTTTACGATTTTGGCGAGAAACACATTTTTTTGGTTTTGGCGGGAAAATGAGATTTTGCGGTTTTGGCGGGAAAATGTGTTTTTCGGTTTTGGCGGGAAAACACATTTTTTACGGTTTTGGCGGGAAAACAAGTTTTTCGCAGTTTTGGCGGGAAAACATGATCTTTGGTTTTGGCGAGAAAATGTGTTTTTTTTTGACGGGAAAACGAGATTTTGCGATATTGGCGAACAACGTGTTTTCTTGTTTTTGCGTGATAACACATTTTGGTAGGAAAACAAGATTTTCAATTTTGGCGGGAAAACACGTTTTTGTGACTTTAGTGAAAAAATGTGTTTTTGTGGTTTTATTAGTTTCGTATGTGACAAAATGATATTATGGTTAGGTTTGTAGTTTGTGAATTGCATTAGGGGCATAATAGACATTATACTATTTTAAATGAACCATCTCCATTCAAATGATCTAAATTGGTTCAGTTGAATGGACTTCAAAATTAAACCTAAATTTTTGAAAGTCATCCGAATGATCCATTTGAATGATTTGCAGTCTTAGTGCATAAACAAAGAAACTCTCATCTTCATCCAAATAGTTCATTCAGACGGAGAACAAACAAGCTCTTATGCATGATTTTGAATGGACAAAAATAATTTATGAATAGTATTCTTTCAGAATATATTTTCTCATTTGTATGTTTTTTCCCAAAATGAGAGACCATTTTTTGATGGTCTAATATAATGTTGTTTTTGAAGGAAAAAAACATGTATTGTGCCTAAACCGATGCAATCTTAAGATTGATGCTGTGAAAGAATGTTAAGGCGAGAACCACTGATGTGATAAGCAGAAAATGTGTGAGTGAACTAGGATTTACAGAAACCTAAAAAAACAGGTCACTGCATATGTGATGTTTGTTTCTTTAAAATCCCATTTATCAAGTGAAGCAAAAAAAAAGAGTTTAGAATGTTGGACTGTGAAACAAAGCTAATGACAAACCTCACATAAGTTTCAAGAATTGACTAAAGTTTGATCTTTAAATTAACAACATATATCCGGAACATTACAATCATGATGAATGGAACTGATTGGTTACATTTTTTTTGAACATTGACTAATGCTTTATTCATATTTCTGATTCATTATGAATCAGTCATACATAATGAATGGGAATGATTAAATACTAGATTTTTTTAAAAAAAATATTGAGTAACGGTTCCTCCATGTTTTTGATTCATAGATGAGTGGCCGTTGACGTGCATCCTCTGTAAACCACAAAAACCACCAACATGAAATCTAGACCAATCATCAAAACTTTTTCAATATTTCTTCAGACAAAACGATTGAAATCAAGAAAATCACAATCTTGATCATCCGATGAAACTCCTTTCGAATCCACCACTGACCTTCCCCTTCTTCACCTCTAACCCCCTCCCTTCAAAGCCTTTTTTAATCAAACCCATCAAAGCCTCCGTCCAGGCTCCTCCTCCAGACTTCGACTTCCGCAACGAGCTCGCGTCGGACTCACGCGCCGCGATCGCCAGAACGTTCCCCGAGCTGCTCGACCTCGCCGACAACGGGACGCTGATTCTCGTCCAGAAGCAGAGTTTCGGCCCAACTCCAGCCTGGCGCAAGGAGTTCGTGGAGCCTGAGTCAATCTGGCTCGTTGGCACTTCTCATATCTCGCAGGAGTCTGCCGCCCATGTCGAGCGCGTGGTGCGCACGGTGAAGCCAGATAATGTAGCCGTCGAGCTCTGCCGTAGCAGGCAAGTCTATTTTTAATGTTCACTTTATAGGTTTGAGATTTTTGTCGTATTTGACAGTAACATAATATAAGCAGAGCTGGTATTATGTACACTTCTTCAAGTGTCGGAGAGGAAGACCAGAACTTAAAGTCTGGAGTCTTATCGTTGTCTGGAACAGGCTTTCTTGGTGCTATTGGTCGGAGCTTAGACTTAGGTAAACTAATAAAAAAAAGCTTATTCACCTTTAACGCTGATGAGTGATTGATTCTTTATATGATCATAGGAGGCCAAACCGCTTTGGCTTTGCGACTTCTCTTAGCGGTTTTCTCTTCCAAGTTATCCTCTGTCGCTGACCGTCCTTTCGGAGATGAGGTACGCTTCTTTCAAGGGTTTTGTTTCTACTTTGTGAGACTGTTCTCTTGATCAAACTTTGCTTGCTAGTTTCGTGCTGCTCGGAAAGCGTCTGAGGAGGTTGGTGCGCAGCTGGTTCTTGGAGATCGACCTATTGAAATAACAGTAATGCTATGTTTTTTTTATAATAAAGGATCGTTTTCGTTTAGTTAACACGCAAGGGACATAACTCTGATGATAACGTCGTAGCTTCAAAGGGCGTGGAACTCGTTGAACAGGGGAGAGAAGATTAATCTGGTGATGGGTGTGGCTAGGGCAATCACATCGTCATCCAGTATATCCGCAGCAGAGCTTAAGGTTCTGTCCTCTTTCCTCGACCTGGCATTCCCTTAAAGTCGACAAGATTAAGCTGTAATAAGCGGTTGTAATATGCATTGCAACAGGAACAAGAGACTGATGAAAGCAATGGAAGTTTGCAGCTTTATGAACGGCTAAGTTTCTCATACCCATCTCTCCTACAGCCACTAATACACGAGAGAGACACCGTATGTTGAAAACCTAACCGGAGTGAACCCAAATTTCTCACTAAACCTAACGTTAACTACGTTTTTCGTAACTGAACAAGCGAAACTGAAACCGACATAACCTAACAAAATTAATCAACAAAGAAAGATGTCCTAGACGAACCTAACTGTGTAAGTATTGAGCCAGCTTAAATGTGTTGACACTTTTTGTATATATGGCAGTATCTTGCTTGGTCGTTGAAGAGGAGTAAGGCAGTGAATGGGTGTAAAACGGTGGTGGGTGTGATCGGAAAAGGACACATGAATGGTGTGATCTACGCGTTGGTATCTGACTCTGGTGATCTACGGTTTAGGGATTTGGTGGGAAGAGGAGACTCTTCTGATGGTGGTACTACAGCTACACCGGACGGCTTGATTCAAATGGCTTTGAAGGGCCTCGCAAGAGATACAATTTTAGGGCTTTTGTTGTGGGAATTGTACGATCAGTATCTCAAGTTTATGATGATGACCCAAAACCCTTCATGATAGAGCCATCGCAAATACAATACGTTTAATCCAAATGAGTATAGATATTTGATTTTTTTTCTCTGTTAGATTTTGTCGAGTCAGCCTTGCAATTACAACTACAGAAAAGTGTCTTTATTTTCTACATAATTTTTGTAATGAAATGTTGTATTAGTTTAGTGTTTTCAAGTACAAATATTTTTTTAGTGAATGTTAAATTATATTCATCCAAAAAACAGTTTTACAACAAATGTATTAGAGTTAAAAAAAAAAAAAAAAGAATACATCTTCTCCTAACTCCTCCCAAACCAATACACCACTAAGTTTATCTCCCTTATCACTCAACAGAACTTATTTCAGATGCTTTTATCGATGGTTTTCTTCAAACTTGTAATCCCATAGGTTCTTTCCGGTGTCTTCTCTTATTTTGCTCTTTACGGATAGTGTATATCACGCATTAGAAAGTATAGAATGAAAAATAGTTTTTTTTTGTTTCGTTTCTATTCGCTTCTGTGATGATCAACTGAAGTGTATTCCAATTTGTCGTATAAGACCCTTGACGTACTCGGTACTCCGATGATGATGTTTATATTTTGAAAATATTTCTGGCAAACACCTTAAAAATTTTCACAAGTTTCTTGTCCCTGTAATCCTTGCAGATAACACGAGCCTCTTGTGCTAGTGCACTAAGTTGAGAACTAAATCTGATATGGATCTCAAACTTTGATTTGAAAAAATCTATCAGTAAACTCTCAACCTTCTTATTTTCTTCAAAGTGTGTTTGCAGAACATCTCAGCCTCCTTTCATTCTTGCATCCCTGAATCATCGAGTTGCTTCTTTTTAACAGATATAAAAAGAAAAATAAAGTTTTTGCACTAAACCTTAATATGTCACAACTCCATCTTTCTCTACTGTTTTGGGAACTTTATATCCATCTTTCACTGCTTTCCAAAAATCTATATCAGTACTCTGTAAGATCGCATTCATCTTTAGTTTCTGATGTCCATAATGTTCCGGGTCAAGCATAAATTTATGTCGTACACTCGTATTATATCATTCATCATGCCTTCAGAATTTCACATGTGACTTCTGTGTCCCGCTCAGATACCAATTGAAACTGCAAGATGGGTCTGCGACAAGTAGTACAAGTACCCTCTGAACTACTATACATGATCCGAGAAACTCTATTTTTTATACCTTTTAGTTTCACTCACCATACAAGTAACGAAACCCATTTTACTATAAAAAAAATACTTTTTTTTGTATTGATACAATAGAAAATTCCCTTAACTCAGTTATACTAGGTAGATTTCGTGGCTCCCCTTCCCAAGGAATAAATATTCTTAAATCTTTCTTTCGTTTTGAGTAAAAAAAAAATTATTAATGGAAAATGTATAATATTTGTCATCAAAGAAATGTCCTCTTTTTTTCTAGTCTTAATTAGTCCATACACGAACTCCAACATAATTCTAGCTTCATAATACAAGTTCGTATTATATATAGCACTTCATATACTAATATTATTTCGGTTTCATATTAAGTGTTATTTGAAAATCTTACATATAGATCAAAAAATCATTTAATTTTACATATTTTCCATATAAAAATATCATCACCCATATACATATTCATATTTCAACCAATATAAAAATAAACTAAAGAATTAGTTCAGTATAAAACATCTCTGAAAATTGCATCTTCAAGAGAAGAAGCCAATTAGTTCAGTTTGTCATGTATATCTTATATATTAAAACAGAAGTCACAACTTGATTCATGTGTGATTTTTAATTTGGACCTATTCTTAGAAAAGTCATGTTGCATTTATATTCTAATCTTATAATTATTGGTTTACTATAACATTCCATATATTCATGGAAAATCTGTTTAGAAAATCTAACAAGATCTTACCAAAAAATTTAAATATCTTTTTACAAAATAATACATTAACTAATTTCGTGATTGGCAATATTATATTATTATAAATTAATGTTAATTAAAATAAAATTGCATGCCATATTTTATAAAACTTATTATAGTCTATATTTTATTAAATTAGATTTGCTATATAAAACAAATATAACAAATTATATATATTAGTAAAGCAACCTAATTTCTTTTTCAAAGCCTCTTTCACCTAAATAAAAAAAATAAAAAAATATCTAATAAATAAATAAACTTTGAAATTCTAATATTCATTAAAAATATTAATAACAACTCAATTTAAAAATAATATATGTTTTATTTACTCTTATAAAAATATTGTTTGAATAATATGAAAAAATTACAGAATTTTCAAATATTGTTTTTATAAAACAATGCATCAATTTAGTAACAAAAAGATTCAAAATTCATATAATCTTCCAAAGTCAAAAATAGTTATGTAATTTTCTAAACCTCTTGGCTAAATATACAATTTTAAATAAATATTTTAAACATATAATTATAATATTCCAAATGATAAAGTGATTGGCTATAAAGTATTACTTTTTAAATGCAACATGAATAACAAAATATTTTAAAAATTAAAAATAGTATAATATTTTAAAATTTTAATTTAATAAAAATGGTTATATATCACTAATCATGTAAACAAAATAATCACATGTATAAAAATGAAAATAACCACCCGCACGGTTGTGCGGGTCGAGATCTAGTTTTAATTTACAACAACAACGTACGCTCTGACGTCAAGAAAGAGATTAAGAAGAGTGCTTATTTCTTAAACAAATAAAATGTTTAAATAGAACGTGGATAGATCCTTAAACTGAACTATAGGCTACTATTATCTAATTTATCTTATTATATATAATCTAAGAAGCAACTATGAAGCATCTTTTGTTTCCACGTGGCAGCTTACTAGGAGTGGGAAAGATTTGGTTAGGAAACACAATACCAAGAATCACTCATTTGAGTATTTAAGTACAACTCCAACATTTGTAATTAGTTTGCTATGCTATTGATTAGCGTAGGGGGTACATACTTCTCCTAATGAAGAGCCACTTTTATTCTCTGTCAAATTGCTATTCTATTTTTTTTAAGAAAGAATTGTTTTTTTATTATTGAAATATTCCTCGTAATATTTGACATAAATGCACGTCAGGTAAATCCTTATGGAAGTTAGCATTCCCTAAATAATAAAAAAAAAAATATATAAGGGGGGTTTCGACCAAAAAAATGTACTTAAGGGGATCAGCGAACATATATTCGATTGATTGACATAAATTATTTAATATGATTTATATAGTGGTCTATCGAACTGTTGTAATTTCATATTTACAAATTCAATATCTTTGTTTTGGTTAATAAAAATAATATAATAATGCATTTGAAAGAAACTAATTATATTTTCATTGAGAACTTATTCACTTAAATATTATTCTGTTTTCATTTTTTTAAGAGATCAAAACATCTGGACCGTGTAATTGAAAAAGTGGAATGTTTTACAGTATTCAGACATAGTAGAGATCTAAAATATTATATGGTGCCAGCAATATTTTCAAGTTCATGAGATAAAAACGATAACTACATTAATTATTATTATGTTTAAAAAAGAATATTAATTATTATTATTGTTATTATTATTATTCTTATTCTTATTCTTATTTTATATAATATACATATAAATTGTTATTCATCTTTTATAGTGACCAAATTTAGGAGACTCTGTCAGCTCGACCTGTCATTTGGAAACAGAACCAAAACAATTCCTTTCTCCATTTCTCCATTTCTTTCTTTTTAAACTCAAAATTTCATATCATTGACTAAAAAGATACAAAGTGAAATGCATAACCAATAGAACATGAATAAATTCTCGGAGACATGATACTAACTAGAACAACCGATAGATTTAAAATAGTAGACAATGAATATATAAAGAAACAATGGACTAGAGCTGAAACTGATGATCAAATAATTACTCACCACCTTTCCTTCTTCCATTTATAAAGATCAATGTTTTAGAGAAAACACATTTTTAAATTTTCAATGCACTAATTATATTTTCTCAATTTCATTCTAATTGTCGTTGTAGTGTAAAATTTTTGTTTCAAATTAGTGTTGGTTTCTAAATTTCAATGCAAAAATTATTAATTTTATATGTTATGCGGTTCTTTATATTCATTAGTTTATTTTTCTATTGGTTTAAATGTAGTTAAGTGTATATAAGAATATATATTTCTTTAATCCGTGTACACAAATATAAAACGACCAATAAAGTAAAATCGAAGAGAGTAGTAAACTGTAAACTTCAAAAAAATAATTATGTTTATTAAAATTATATTAAAATTTATGGAGAATAGTTAGTCACAAAAAATATGCATTGATAAAGAAAGTTTCATATTTTAATGTGTATGAAAATTCTAAAACATATTTTGAATCGGATAAAGTAGTTAACAAGCAAAGCTAATTGATTTACTTACATTAATAAAAAAAATTCTGATGATATATTGGCTGTAGATCGGCTTCAATAGGCCAGGCCCAAATCTTACTCTTAGATCAGGTATTAAATATTTACGTTATTGGGGGGGACAAAGTTAACTAACTAGAGCATGGTACATGTAAAATATAAGCAACCCATAATACATGAGCCCTCCCTCCGTTTTAGTTTAATAATGACGGTAAAGTAAATAAAAAGTCAAAACAAATGTCGTTTAGAATTTCAATATAAAATCTGTTAAAGATATTTTCTAGCTTATTTCTCAATTTTTGAAATATGGTTAGGTATATAGTTAATGATATTTTTATTCTGAAAAATATACAAATTAAATATTTTATCAGTTGTTTGTATAAGCCTAAAACAATAATTAAAATAAAACGTAAAGAGTATATTATATAATGATCTGTTCTAGACCCTAAAGCTCTCATTCTAGGAGGGGTTAAGTGAGGGTATAACTATGTAGAGTTGGTTGATTCTAAGAAATAATAGAGTCGTTAAATTTCTAAAGAGTTGTAAAGAGCTTTTCATATTTTAAAAACAAATTATCTAAATTTGCTAGTGTAATGACTTTAAAAATCTTGAGGTTATACGCAAGATTTCTGAAATTTTGTTTTAAAATTATGTAGAATTCAAGTCCCAATAATGCTAGATTTAATAGGATTATAGAATTATTAAAAACCACAATTTTTTGAAACAAGAAATCTTATAAGTGATTAAACAATTATAAAATAAATAATGTTAGAATTTTAAAAGTTTTAAAATCATGAAAAATTCACATCTCACTACTCCTAGTCTCTCATACATTTAATAAAAAATTAAAATTAAATTTAAAATATAAAAAGGATAGACCAATTCAAGAAAGACAAATGTTAGAAAGTATTCTCAATTTTTTTTGTCTCTCGCATGAGAAAATGGTCTTTCTACAGTATTTTATTAATTTTTCTATTTTTCATTATTAATTTCAATTCTACAGTATTTTTCTTCCTTTTCTCTAACTTTCTTTATTAATTTCAATGAAGGGCTTATTTGTGATATAACCAAAAAAAAAGTGAAATTAATTTTACAGAAAAAAGTAGAGAGAGGAATAAGTAAGAGGAGAGAGGATAAGATTTTGGTTAGTCAATAAATTATGATTTTTTGTTTGGTTATCTCACCCAATTTCCCTTTAATTAATATTTTTTTTCTTCATTAATGAAATGAGAAATAATTTGCTTTATGGGCGCCATTTTTGGAAATTAGTTGGATGGAGTAATAGGCTTAAAAAAGACAAAATCGCCTATTCCATCAAAATACAAGCTGCAACAAATACAAGAATAAACATAATTAGTAAAATAGAAAATAGAAAATAAGATATTGTTATCAAAACACAATATAATGATGACACCGACTGTACGTAGCCAGCTATGTATTTTTTTTATCAATAGCCAGCTATTTATATAATGTGTAAATTAGAGATATTTTTCTCTAATTTTTTTTGTTCATTTTTTTTCTTTTTCTACAAATTTGGAGTGTAGACAAGAGTATATAGAGAGAGTTGAAATAAACGACCAAAAGAGAATAAATAGTGAGGAGAAGCTCGTCTCCCCCTACTATATCTTGTGATTATGCTGGCTTCATGCCGAAAGTATGGACTATTTTGTTTGATATGATTGACCCTGTTTGGTAAAAGAAAGTTTCACTTCAAAAGTTTTGATTTTTAATTGAATTTTAATCTGCGGATTAATCTTACGTTTATACGCTTTAAGAGATTGGTTTCTCTGTTAGGGGATTATGGACCGTTCGATGTGGAAGCCGTCAAAGTGTGATGAATCCCCCTTGGCTTCAACTCCTATCTTTGTTGCTTTTATTCAAACAACTCAAGAACGAGCGCTTTTTTTTGGCTTTCACAACTCCTACCTCTTTTTTTTTTGTTTTCTAATATATTAATTTATCTGTTTCAAAAAGATTGTAAGTTTTAAAAAATTACACATATTACAGCATATTAAACTTTTGGATACATTTTTAAAATTTACAATTTATCACTAAACAGTGCACTGAAAATACAAAAATATGTATTTTTCGGGAAAATTACCGAAACAGAACAAAAATTTGGGATGGTTGTCCCTTAGGTTAAAAATAATTTTTGTCTACTTTGTCTATTTCTTACATTTTTCATTTCTGAGACTTGATGAAACAAATAGTTTTAGGAATAAAACAAATTATTTAAAATATTAACAATTATTAAAACACCCATATACACATGCACTTTTTTTGAAAAACTAGATAATTTTTTTAAAAAAAATTACGTTCTACTAAAAGTAGAATTCATCTTCTACGGGTCTATGAAGCATATATATACAACATATGGTGTTTGGAAATTAGGTGCAACCTTGAGATGAGTTTTTTTCCGACTGATGACACAGAATTGCATTTTGCTCCTCTCAACAGAGAAAAAGAGGCGGAGAAACCATAATAAATTAGGGTTACGGGACATATGGCTTTTTTTGTTCTGTTTTTTGTTTTTTACATTTCTAAAACCTTTTATGTTTACCTTTTTTGATTAAACATTTTAAAATCATTTTAATTATTTGTGTTTAATTTTTTTAATGAAATGAATGAAATGTTAATTTTTGTATTATGAAAAATATTATATTATAGAGACAACTTATTGATGGTATTATACTAAAGCATAACCATACGGGGTTGGCAATGCAGTGTTCTAACCAAAGTGATTTCCTCTGCTACAAAATCAAGTGTGCTTGTGCTTTATGTTCAGATTGTCCCACGCTCTTTCAATGCTGCTTCTTCTTTTCTTCTTTTCTATTTGTTTCTGGGTATCTTCTGTTAAAATTTTAACACTTATATTTATTATACCAAAGAGAAATATATATATATCTTTATCTTGATTAGAGCAACACGTGTGATTCTTACAGACTCGAGTACAAGAACTTTCGGAGAAAGATCTTTCCGAAAGGCGTTTTATATGTTTGACTTAGTAACTGCAGAAGAAGACAAAATAAATATGACAAAAAGGTACAGCAGAAAAACTTTTTTTTTGTGAAAAGGACTGCAGAAAAGCTTGCACGACGAGTGGCCGCCATCGTCGACAAGATAACGATGAACACCTCCCTTTTCCATCCAAGTAAAATAAGATACCAAAGCTTAATGCTATATAATGTATTATTTTCTTGCTTTCCAAACTGTCCTCGAAGAATGCTTGTGCAGACTTTTAGTTAGAAAAGAGAACAGAAAATAGTTCTATTTATTTTTCAAAAAAAAAGTTCTATTTAAGAAAATGCCTTATTTGAATATAATTCGAAAATATCATGTATTTGTTCATATTTTTATATAAGTAAATCATAATCTAATATTTGAACTAAACTGAGTTATTTAAGAATAATAACCATATTTTCTAAAAATATTACATAAATAATTATAGATCTAAAATTTAGCTCTTTAATTATAAATAACTATAGATCTAAAATCTAGTCATACTTTTTATTTTAAATATTTTGATATTCTATTTTTTTGTTAACCTTAATATTTTAATATTCAATATCGATACACATACCATTAGTTATATTTATATACATACATTTTATTTGAATTATAAATATATATATATATATATGTATATATATGTATGTATATAACTATTAAATTCATTCTCACGTTTTTATGTAGTTTGAATCCATATTACAACATGCAGCAGTTTTCAAAAATCAATTACACGTTCCAATTATTTTCTTAATTTCAAAATTTGTTAACTTCAAATATATATTTTCTAACCAGTAAATTATTCAAATTATTTTATTCTTTGTTATGAAAACATTATTTAA
Organism: Hirschfeldia incana; assembly: GCA_026261945.1. NCBI lineage: Eukaryota > Viridiplantae > Streptophyta > Magnoliopsida > Brassicales > Brassicaceae > Hirschfeldia > Hirschfeldia incana. The sequence continues at coordinate 3,023,869 of JABCMI010000032.1, forward strand.
ATGATGGGTATAATAATTAATTTGTATTGTCTTAAGGTAGTGGTCTAAGAAAATTATTAGTTGGTCTATCTTATATGTACCGTTGATATTCTTATGATGACTCTAATTTTTGAATATTAATATTGTAGTTTTAATCATTTCAGTTGATCTATGTTGTTTATCTTATATTTTAAAATTTTATTATGTGGCCGTTGTATCCAGTTTATTTAAAAATTTATAATACTCCCACCATTTCTTAAAAAAATGTCATTTTGAAAATTTTACATAGATTAAGAAAACGATTGATATGAATATATGTTTTTATTAGTTACATCTATTTAATCAATATAATTTAAGATAAATAAAATTATTTATAAAATAAATTCAGTTTGAAAATAATGTTAAGATGAAAATATACATAATTTGCATTGAAATCCTAAATGAAATTTTTATTTAACAAGAAAAAATGTAAAAATAACATATTTTTAAGAAGCAGAGAGAAATAATACAGTTTATCTGTTTTGTTTATACAAAATAAAATATATTGGAAAAGAAGACTAAGAACATACCAAAAAATTAGAAAACATACGTATACTATACATGTTATGTTATAGTCTACATATGTTTTCTAAATTTATTCATTGTTCAGTCCTCTTTGTCAGATATATTTACATAAGATTTAAATTGATACAAAAAAATATTAACACATAACCATAAATTCACATAATTTACAAATAGACATAACTGAATTATTGATATGTAATAATCTTAAATAAGAAGTCAAAAAATAATTTATGTTAATCAGTGGTGGTAGCCCAGTTGCACTTGAGGTAAATAATCCAATACGGCGAACCATAGCTCAAACCCCGCTGGTCACACGTATATAAGATATTGCTTTCATATCATTTGGATGTCCAGGAGGAAATCTATCTGTGAAGTGTACTTCTTCTGAAAGTTAGGTCTGTATCTTTAATAGATTCGGATTTAACTATTTTTTATTCAAAAAATAATTAATTTATGTTCGCAATACAAGTGTCAAAAGTTTAGGTCAAATAATTTCTTCATCATTATTCATTAAAAATTAAAACTGAATAGTTCAATAATAAGTTTTAAAAAAATTAAAGTTTTTTTTGGACTACTTGTTAGGATGAAAGTTAGATAAATGTAAATTTTGAAAGTATTATACCTTAGAAATGCATATTCTAATAATAATTGTAGCAATAACTAAAATTAGTTGTCAATTACCAATTACCTTGGTAGAATTTAGATAACAACAGTACCCGACATGGATAAATCTATAATCTATAGGTTTAGTTCTCGTTTTTTTAACACTAGAACTTTAGTTCTTGTTCTTTTTGGTCCCAAAACGAATTTTTTTTTTCCCACCAGCGTTAACACTATTTTACCTGGTCAACGTCCCCCTCCCACCAGACAATTCCACTTTGGATTTGAAACTAACTTGCATCTTCTATTGATTAAAATTTTCTTTGTAATGTATAACTTTCCCTGTATTTCAAGCAAAAAACTAAATCTTATGATACTAACATTTAGTCACTTCTAAATTACAAAATCAAACAAGTACGAAGAAATAAGCAAGAAAAAACTATGGAACCGATTATTTATGTAAAAAAAACTTCACAAAATATTGTCGATTAATTGGCAACTTCTGCTCGACTTAATTCAACGTGTGGGGGCACACCGTGTGTAAACTTAAGACTTTGAAAAGTTAAAACAAATACTATAATTTTATAAAGTTTCTATCGAATAGTTCCCTCACTGACCACCACCACTTATTCTCTATATAAACCCAATGCTTAATCAACCTTCTTCACACCCAAACAAAATTGTCCTCTGTTACTTTTCCCTCTCTATATCTTCTTCTTTCTCAAAGACACTAATAGAAAAAAAAAAGACAGATAAACAAAATGTATCAATCAAATCTTGTCAGAAACGAAGTACAAATACCTTTACTCCCAAAAATATCTCACAACGAGAAATTGCATGTACTTAAAAACTACAGTGCTCCTCTCTCTCTTTCCGTAAATGAAGCAATCTCAATAGCTAGAATCTCTCTCCCATTGGTATTCACAGGTCTCCTCCTATACCTCCGCTCCTTCGTCTCTCTGTTTTTCCTTGGAGGTCTCGGTGACCACACACTCGCTGGCGGCTCCCTAGCTCTGGCATTCGCCAACATAACCGGTTACTCTTTCTTCTCCGGTTTAACCATGGGAGTTGAATCAATCTGCTCCCAAGCCTTCGGCGCAAGACGTTATAACCTCGTTATGTCTACGATCCGGCGAGGAATCATTCTCCTCCTCTTCACATCTCTCCCTGTCTCTCTTCTTTGGATCAACATCGACAAGGTTCTCAAAACGTTGAAACAGGACAGGGAGCTTGTGTCCGAAGCCCACACCTTTCTGCTCTACTCTGTTCCTGACCTCATCGCTCAATCTTTCTTACACCCGTTAAGAGTTTACCTCAGGACACAGTCAAAGACTCTTCCTCTATCAATCTGCACGGCGGTCGCGAGTGTTCTCCACTTGCCCATCACGTTCTTCCTCGTGTCCTATCTCGGTTTGGGTATTAAAGGTATCGCCTTAAGTGGGGTTGTCTCAAACATCAACCTCCTCGTCTTTCTCTTCGTCTATATCACTTTCTTGGAAGAGAAGCTAAGAAACGATGATGAGGAAGGTGAGGAGGTTTCAGAGGAGTCGTGTGGGAGAGAATGGAAGAAACTTCTCGGTCTGGCCATACCGAGCTGTGTATCGGTTTGTCTCGAGTGGTGGTGCTATGAGATCATGATTGTGCTTTGTGGGTTACTTATAAACCCTAAAGCAACCATTGCTTCAATGGGAATAATCATCCAAATCACCTCTCTAGTTTACATTTTCCCTAACTCGTTGAGCTTTGGAGTCTCGACACGTGTCGGAAACGAGCTGGGTTCGAACCAGCCACAGAGAGCGAGAAGAGCCGCAATTGTTGGTCTCGGTCTCAGTATCGCTCTAGGGTTTACGGCTTTCTCGTTCACGTTCTCAGTCAGAAACATATGGGCTAGGATTTTCACTGATGATGAGGAAATCATTAAGTTAACTTTGATGGTTCTACCTATTGTTGGCCTTTGCGAGCTTGGAAACTGCCCTCAGACGACGGGGTGTGGCGTTCTAAGAGGTTCAGCGAGGCCGAGGATTGGAGCTAATATTAACATGGCGGCGTTTTATGTGATTGGGATGCCATTGGGAATGGTTATGACGTTTTGGTTTGGGTTTGGATTCAAGGGACTTTGGCTTGGAATGCTCGCGGCACAGATAGTGTGTGTGTGTGGTATGATGGTGGTGACGTGTAGGACTAATTGGGAGTTGGAGGCGGCAAGAGCTAGGGAGCTTACCGCGGTAGATGGTGGAAGAGGCAGCGACTACAAAGACGTGGAGGTTGGGAAGGTTGGAGGAATGAGTCAAGTGAGGTCATTAGGAGTGATAGAAGACTGCTTTGTTTCATGACTTTCTTTTTTTAGGTTTAGTTGATAGTTTTTTTTCTTTAATTTGGAAAGATATACAACTGTTATTTGATCTGGCTACATTTGATTAACATAATACGAAATAGAGATTCGTATCCACTAATAACAGTAAAATAACTTGTAGGAATATCCGCTTTTAAGCATTCAAAGGGCACTGTCTCTACAAAACAACCAAAGTAAACTCACTTAAGACACTTGAAAAGGTTCCATGTATTAATTTATTTGTACTTCTAACGAAATCACTGTCTTCAGTAGAGACTGACTTATGTGTTATAGCTTCATTTCTAATATATTTATCTTTTTGTTTGCATAAAGATATACACTAAACAAATTGTCGACGTGCTCTTCAAGCTTATTAAGTTTTACTTTTAAGGACAAACTTATCAATTTGGTGTCGCCAGTTGTGTATCAACTATCAAGCCTTACATTCGATAAATAATAATTTCAAAAGTTTCATTTGGTATATATTCTTGTTATAAAATAATTGAGCTAAGCAAGGTAAAACGAGAAGTTAGAAAAGAAATGGGGGAGGTGAGTTTTAGTATAACGACTATTTTAGAACTTAAAAATTGTGTTTACTGTTTTCGTTTACACCTCACTTATTTTATTATGTATTATAGTATTACGAACATTACTTTAAAAATTATATAGAGTTAAAATATATTAAACCAAAATTGTCGAACCAAATTTGATTCAGTCGAACTATATTGAACCGTGATCCAAATATTTTCCGGTCCAACATCCAGTCTAGTTTTTAAAACACTAGTTTCATGTGTCTTTTGAGTTAGTTAAACAAAATGTACATTTCAAAACTAATCGTCCAGTTTGGAGTATATACAGTCAATTCAGTATTTCATGTAAGTTTTAATTTAACAAATCAAACGTACACTATGGTGTCAACAAAAAAACTCAGATCGAGCGTGGATAAAGAACCTTAAGTTAACATAGCTAATAATTATTAAGTTATTTTATCTGTATATATAATCCAAGAAGGAATGATGCAGCATCTTGTCTTAACGTGGCAGCTGACGAGGAGTGGGAAAGATTTGGTTAGGAAACACAATGCCAAGAATCACTCATTATTTGAGTAATTAAGTATGACTTCAACATTTGTAATTAGTTTCCTAGTTAATTGATTAGCGATAAGGGGTACTTACTTCTTCTAATGAAGAGCCACTTTTACGGTCCGTCTTTACAGAATATTTGACAGTTCCTCATGTTCACAGAATATTTGACATTAATGCACATCAGCTAAATCATTATGGAAGTTAACATTCCCTAAATAAAAGTGAATAGTCTATTTAAGTTTGAGCATTTGAGTCTTCGGCTCGGGTTTTCAGGTCGAATTTGAGTCAGGTTTTGTCGAATCTGGATTTTTTGGGTCTTAAATATTTGAATGTCATTGGATAAGTATAATTTGTCAATTTACGTGTCCGGTTTTGTTGTACCGGTCTTATCGGATGCAAATCGGTTCAAGTATTTAGCCAAATACCGAAAAATATACTGAAACACCCATTTATACCTAATATATACTAGAAATTTGGGGCATTTTTCAGGTATCCCATCAGGTTAGGTCCGATCCAAAAGTCGCAGGTTCTCCACAAAAGACCAATGAGGTAAAATGACATTACGTGTCCGACCCAAACAAGTTTTCGGAGTCGGTTCCGGTCAGTGGCGGACCGAAAATAATATTTTACATGAGCCATAGTTTAGCTGCCCCTAAAATAATAAAGAAGTTAACTAAAATTAAAAAGAGAAAATAGGTAGAAGAGGAGATTTTAACTCACGAATTGGGTGTCAACGGATAACCAACTGAGCTATTTTCACTACTGATTACAGCTAACAAATTATGTTTTGATATTCTTACCTTCGACACTTGACACCCCTTTATTGTGCGTGGGTCCGTCTCTGATTTTGGTTTGAGTTTTTGGAGCCACATAAAATGCTTAGGTTTAAATAACTCTATTCATTTCAAAATTATGTTTGTTTTAGAATTTTTACATGTAATAATAAAAGGGAAAATCTCATTAAGAACTTCTAAAGTTGTCATTACTTCTACTTTACAGTTTCATAATAAACCTTTAAATTAATAACAACCTTAACAAAAACACCTTTGACATGATGCTTAACTCCATTAACTTTACTTAAACATAGATTCTACTAACATTATTTAATTTGTTATCAAAACATATTTTTTATTTATAGATAAATTAAATTTAAAATCTCTAATTGGTTTGTTGTGTAGAGTAGTCATAAAATCCGAGAAATAAAATAATAACAAAAACTCTAAAGAAAAAATCAAAAAGTGAGGAAGAAATATGTGTATGTTAGAGATGATATATTTAATGACATTCTTCGTATTTTAATCTTTTTATTCTTCGTATTTTAATCTTCATAACCCATATAATGTTTCCTAATGTCTGGTGCTTCTTCAGTTTTTATTTTTATTTGCGGAGCTTTCTAAAAGTTATAGGATAACTGTTTTATTTTAATTTGATTTGCAAGAGTATAATAACTCTAAGTTGATATATTTTTGTATATGAATTATTTACCATGTTACTTTTTATTCGTTTACACTGCACTGGAGAGGATAAAATAAAAGAAAATTTGGTTGATTAAAAAGACAAATTAATAAAGTACATGTTTAAGAAAAACAAACGGAATTAATCATCACGTCAACCGTGTTTATAATTATGTTCACCATAATAATAAAGAAACTTTTAAGCCATTGTCATTGTTTTTTTTGTGAGTGTTATTAGTGTGAAGGTCTATTATATAAGGTTTAAGATTACTTGAAGGTTTAAGGTGGAAGTAATGACCATTTTGGAGGTTTTTAATGGAATTTTAATTTCCAAATAATAAAACATATTAACTTTTAACTAATAAATGCATATTTTTTTATGATTATCAATTTACAATACTTCTAAACTAATAAAATTTTAATATATGTATATATATTTTAAGTTTTCAATTAATCATTATTAATTTATAAAAATTAGTTAAATTATAAACTATCTCTTTTTTAAAAAAATATATATCTTAGTGAAGCAAACGGAATATAAACGAAGGAGGGAGGATGGAAGAACATATATCGAACCGATTGACATTACTTTTTTTATATATAGTTGATGATCGCAGTTTTGTAATTTCATTTTTTTACAAATTCAGTATATATGGTTTGGTTAATAAAAATAATATGACAACGTATTAAAAGACTTATAATTGTTTGAGAATTTATTTTTAGCTCTTCAGTATTTAGTTTCAGATTGTAAGAAATTAAAGCATCTAGCTTCTCTAAGAAAGTTTTAAGAGTATTCATACATAGCATAGAGACCTTCTAAACTCTTTGATGGTGCCAGCAATAATTTGAAGCTTAGGAGATAATTAAAAACAGCTGACTACATTAATTATTATAAGACCATGAATAAACTAATAAAATATCAATGTAATCACATGCTTTTGTACCTTATAGTGACCAAATTCAGGAGATTCTGTCTCGTCGAGCTGCGATCATGAAACAGACCTAAAATAATTAGTTCACAAGCGAAGACAAATAATTTAAAGTTTGATTGATCGAGAATTCAAATAATATATTTGACTATAGAGCGCCCTCAAAAGGTCAGGCCAAATTTTATATCAGGTATTTAATATTTGCGTAGTCTTGGGGCAACGGAGGCGACAAAGTAAAATAGATTAATAGAGCATGGTGCATGAAAAACTAAGGGACCCAGAGTACACGAATACTCTAAATTAGTAGTAAAACAATGAATTATAAAAATATGAATTGTCTTCTGGTGAAAAGTTATTTGTCAGACAAGATTTCCAACAAATTTTCGTATTTTTAGACAGTAGTAAACAAATATCCAGATGAAAACCTAGTAATAATATATGTGATTTTTGGATTTAGCAATTTTTCATTCTAAACCGTTTTTTTTTTTAAAAAAAAAATATTCATTCTAAAAAGTTAAGTGAAATGTCGTCAATGATTGCTTATCGTTCTTCATCCACATCAAATTATTTTAAAGTTTTCACTCACGTCCTTCTCGGACACAAAGCACAACATCCAAAATAAAAATACTTACATATACAAGGTCAAGTCAGCTTAGTTGCTGTCGATGTAAAACATTTAAACTTTTCTAAGAAAAAAAAGAACATAGCCCGTAAAACACACGGATTCAAAAAGAGCTCAATAGCCGGATATGATGTTAAGAAAAGCTACACGATTAGCCTCTTTACACATATTAGGTCAATGGAGTATTAAGCTCACCAATATACGATTATAAACGATCGCAACCATCGTATATTTTAACCAACTTTGGAGCATCATTGAAAAAACTTGAAAATCCTTGATGGTGAAAGAGGTATCGAGAGTGTTGATAGCAAAAGAACTTCTGTGTGACCTCAATTCATGATTGAGTAATATATATATATGGGGTTGTGATGATTATTTGCTAACTTGAGGATGAAATGAATTTTGTGACTAGTGGTAAGAGGTCCATTTGATGCAAATTGTCTTTAATTTGATCTACTTTTGAGGCTTTTGCTCAAGATGAAGGGGTGTTACTGAAAAGACGCGTGCTAGTTGTATAATATTGTAATCCCAACATGAAAGAAATATTAGTTGATCTTCTAAATTATCATATCACCATTTGTATTCTAATCAAAATCAGAACCATAAATGCATATAATATACACAATTCCTTGGACTACGCACGTTTCCTCGTATACCATCACTCCATTTACTAAGAATATTTAAGAGCCTATAAGCCTCATATCCCTCGTTAGATTTCTCGAATTATTGAAGTCAAAGCTTAAATAATCATAATGCCCAATAGCATTTAACTCGAGAATAATTTATTAAACGCAGAGTTGAGGAGATAGAAAGTGGTGGGCTTGAAGGAGACATGACAGCGGAACGAAGAAAAAGGCTTTTGCTGTTCTTGCCATCGCTTTGGTCTTTTGGTTAGCTTCAACGGTCGCTATTAATTCAAATTCAGTTCACGTCCTACCGAAATCCCCAAAAGCCGTACCTACATACGCATCGGCATAGCGATTATATATGTACACGTGTAGAATCTTATATACTAACGTTAATGTGTCTTAATTCTTGATTCAGTTGGAGAGACATATTCCTTGTAACTAAGCCCAAATGATTAATGTATAGTCTTATATTAGAAGTGTTACCAACCAATAGCTGAAGTCTACGATGCAACTTTTCGATATTTTATACAGGGCATCATCTGATAAAAACATTACAAGTTAAATGGGTTTATAATATGCAATACTTCGATATTGTACAGTGACCCTATTAATTGTGTTTCTACGTGTAATTATTTTGATGAAGACATTTCACGTTAAGAGAGGGTTTGGTCACTAGTTTTACAGTTTTGAATCTGTTTCCTAACTTAGAATTTAAAACTACATTTATATTTTATCAAAAAAAAAAAAACTACAAATATTTTTCAAAGGACGTATCACCTCGGCGACCCAATACCATGCATTTCAATTTTCTGTCTAGACGTTAAAAACACGTTTGATATCTTCAAATATATGTAAATTATTGAAGTTATTAAGTAGTCTTTGCATATAATGAAGGAACATATTGCAAGTCTTTGTTAAATTTTTATATAGAGCCGATCCGTACCAAAATCCCATATATATTATTTGAGTGATTTGTACACGTGTTATCACTACAATCATTTTCGATAAAAAAAAAATGATGACATGTCTTTAGAAAATTGTGATATAGCATCATAACAATTGTGAAATATAAAATTTCTTTATTAAAATTTACATCTTTTTACAAGAAAATTTAAATATGGTAATGACTAATGACTCATATAGCATCACTGATGTCAATTTTCCATATGAATATTTATGTTTGATAAAATTAGTAAAATGTATTAATAACTTACATATCACAATTAAAATAATATATATATATATATATCACATTAATAAAAATAAACTAATAAAATTTACAAATATAAATTTTACGTCAACTTATATAGCATATTTGTATAAATATAATTGTAAATATGCATAAAAAATATAAAGCTAAAGTAACACTAATCCAAAAAAGTGATTGTTAAATGTTTAAAATTTTATTTAAATTTATCTTTTTACCTTCCTAATGTTAATTAACCAATTGATTTCTCAGTTTAACATATTTTAACTAAAGAAAATAAAATCTCAAATTTCTTACCATTTATATTTATATAAATACATATGTATATGTTTAAGATAAATAATCATCAAAATAATATAATATAATTAAAACTAATACTATAAAATGTAACTAATATTTATCAAATTTAAATAAAAGCTAACTGAAATAGTTATACCAAAATCAAAAGAAATAAAATTAGAAAAGATGTTTATAATTTTTTTAAACTATTAAAATTAAAATATAAAATAATAATATTGAAATATAAATCAAAATTTTATTTTCAAATAAAAATTATCTTTAAAATTATTATTTCTGCGTATGATGCTGGAAAACACCTAGTATAATATATATATGAAAAAGATTATTAGCTATATGAACAATATATATACCACTATACTAAGCAATTGAATAAAAATAATATATCTAAAATTATAAGGACTATATGATTCACATGACAAAATCTTTGAACTATTATGTGTTATATTACTAAAAGCATAAAGATCATTCTAATAGCCAAAAGATGTGTCAAATTTGAAATCTTGCAACATTTGATTAAAATATTGTCAACCAAACTCTTGGAAATATATAGACCATAATACACATGCAAAGATCAAAAACTAGATAAATACATAAATCAAATATTAAATACAATCTTATACAACTCAAAATATATGATAATAAGTCAAAAACATAATTATAAGTTGTTGGATTTCAAATCTAACATTTGTTTTTGTGAAAAATGGCATTTTCAAAACTAACATACATTTAGCTATTAGAATGATGTCGATGGTGTTAGAAACATAACATGTAACAGTTCAGAAATATCTTCATATAAATCATGTAGTTTATGTAGTTTTTGATACATTACTTTTATCCAGATATGTGTGATGGTTTATAATTCGTGTAACTAACAAATATTTTCCTATATATATATATATATATATATATATATATATATATATATATATATATATATATATATATATATATATATATATATCAAAAATCGCTTTAGCCATATTAAATATTGGTATTGAACATTTAAAATTTTAGAGTTGGTATACATAAACAATTGAAATTCTAATTATGAAACATCAAATGTAAATGTCAATTTTTTTTTTATTTTAGATCGTACTCGAGTTTAAATAAGTGTACGAAACAAGAATATCTACTTCGGAACTTGAACTATGCTCTGAACGTACCACAGGTGATCTAACTCGTATATCTCTCTATCAACTTGAAATATACAGTATTTAAATCTTCCTCGAGTTTAAAATGAGTGTATTAAATGATTATTCATGTCTTTCAAAACCATTTAAACTTAGACAGGATATTCTAGTGAGATCGATGAACCAGCGACCCGATAAGTCCCATTTGCTTAAGATATTTCCACTAGATTAATGTCAAAAAAAAAAAAATCCACTAGATTATAGAAAATCTTGTTTTTAGCTAATTCCAAGACTGATTAATTTTCTTTTATTTTTATTTTTAATTTTGAATTGGTTCTTATATACTCAAGTTTGGTTTGAAATTATAGTTTTTTCGGTTTGGTTTGACTTCTCTTAGTTAAAATACTGATAATTTTAGTTTCTTACATTTTTCAAAAAAAATTATATTGTTAATTAAATTATATTTACATTCTCGATATAACTATTTTTCTCATCTAAAAATATCTTAAATCTAAATTCAATATTATCATAAATATTTTAATTATATGATTTTTAATAACTTTTTAGTATTATATTTAAGTTTCTTATTTTATTATTAATGCATAGTGATTTCTTACACGTTTTACTTTCTATTAATTATTATTACTATTTTCAAAGTTAATACAACAAATTCAGAATCTAAATTAATAAATTAAATATATTTTTCAATATATGATATTGAAGATATGTAGCAGTAGATTTAAACTTTTAACATATGTTAATAATTTTATACTTTGTATAAAAATATTACATAGTTTTCAAAGTTTAACCCGTTTCAATAGTGAATAATAATTCATTTAAATGAACAAATTCAAAAAATAGGGCAATATATTTTTTCCTGCACATTTTAGTATAGTATAAATTATAAAATTAATAAAAGTAAAGTTTACATTTGTAGTTTTTACTCAATAGTTTTTGTTATAAATAAAAATAAAGTTTAAATTTGTAGTTAATTGATTTATTGTTAGGATTTTCTTGAAATGTTATACAATTGAGAGATCAATATAAATAATCGAATATGTCACCTTATGCACTTAATTAAATGGTCTTACGGTATAAAATAATGACTATTAATCGTTATTCATAGGGATGGACGTTCAGGTACTCATTCGAGTTCAGATCGGTTCTATTTGGGTTTAGGATTTTCAGGGTCAAAAATTTTAGTCATGTTCGGGTAATCTTAAATTTTGGTTCGGGTTCGGTTCGGATCCTTGCGGATTCGATTCGGGTACGGATAACCCATTTAGATTATCCTGTAAATTTTAAAATTCATTATATGCTTTCAATTTCACAAATCTATAAATAGTATATTGTATTACATATAAATTTGAATAGCATATGTCAAAATACTTAAATTTAACATATAAATTAGTTTGGTTTTAACATTTGGATAGACAATCAATAAATATTTTAAGTATTTTGGTGTTGTGAGTATAGTTTAACTATTTAAACATTTACTTTTGACTATTCTATATATTTTCAAGTATTTTGAACAATTTAAAAGTGTCATATATATTTAGATGTTTTTCTAGTATACATTATATCTAAAAATAATTAATATATAGGTATATTAATCTATATCAGATATATTCGAGTACCCGAAATATTTCGTTTCGGATCAAATTCAGTTTCGGTTCTTTAAATACCAAAAATTTGAACCCGTTCAGATTTTTTATCAATTTTGGTTAGGTTTGGTATTACTTTTTCGAATCGGGTTCGGTTCAGTTTTCCGGATTCATTTTTTTTTCCAGTCCTAGTTGTTCAGTTAGTGTCAATAGTTGTTCCGTTTTAATTTAAAGTTGGCCCCATCAATCAGGTAATTGTCGATAATTCGAAACTTCGAATCTTCTCCACTGATTTCTACAGATGAAACTAAAATACAAAATAAACAATATGTAGGCCAAGTCCACTTTGAAAGCCCATTAACATAAGATCTTATCTTTTTCGATTTTCTCTCCATAAGAGAAAGAAAGCTAGTTTTTAGATGCAACTCTCGTTTCTGGTGAACAAAAGAAAAAAAAAAGATGCAACTCTCGTTTCTTTTTATCTTCAAGCAACCAGTTAACGTTTTCTCCCTTTTGTTTCAAAAACTAGGTATAAACATCGTTAATTTTCTCAGAAGTAATGATTCTTCAGTAGTCAAATCATAAATGTTTCGCGTGAATGTAGAAGAGCCGACTCTAATAGCAGTGCCGTGCTTAGCAAAACAGGGGTTTAAGGCAAAAATAATACTCTCTCTTTCGTAATAAATGTCATTTTAATTTTTTTTATTACATAAAAAATATCACTTTACAATTTCAATTCATATTGTACTTACTTTCAGCTGAAAATTGCAAACTTCATTAATTTAATAAATAATTTTATTTATCTAAAATAATATTTGACAAAGAAATTTAATTAATAATAACTTACATATAATTCATACTTTTTTTAATCTGTGTGAAAAATGTTAAAATAACACTTGTTCATAAACGAAAAAAGTAAATCTTATTTTAATAATAATAACAAAACAGTAATATTAGTATAATAATAATCTTTTGATATACAATGACAAATAAATAACAAGTTAAGAGAGTTATAATAACAAATGAAAACAAATATATTATATGTTTTGTTACTTACTAACCTAAATTCTATATAGACAAAGAAGTTTTCAACATTAATGGATGTTAGTTAAAAAATAGAAATAGATATTTTTTTTAGTCATAATAGAAATGGATGTTTGATTATTTAAAAATAGCATGTAATAACCAAACATCCATTAATGATGTTTCTAACTCATAGTCAATTTTTAAGATTAAACTAGAGAGTGACACGCCCTAAGAGGTCGGGTATATTATTTGCTTTGTATATATTGTTTGAAATTAAATTTATATATGTGTATTTTTATTTGTATCATATATGAATGTTTTGTAATCATATTTGTGTTTTTATCTGGCCCGTCTTTTGAAAGAACCGATATATTTTTTACTTATTTTTTTCTTAGAAATTTACTTTTCATATTTGTATGTTCTAATTATATATGTGTTTTTCTTTGTAATCATATCTATCTATTCAATTAAATTAAGAATATGACCTATTAATATATGTATAATCCAGGTATAGTCCAACTATTTTCATATAATTATTAAAATCTCTTACTAATCATTTTAGAAACAATTTTACACACATGATTACAAAACACAAATATTATTAAAATACCCAATTATGAAAATTAAATTTCTAAGAAAAATGTAAAACAAAAAGTATAATCCGTCTTTTGAAAGGTGGATCAGAATTAGTCTATTCTATTAAAACAACAACCTGGCCTATTGGTATAAATGTGGTCTAATAATTGTATTAGAATTATGATTTTACGTAATTATAAATTTGCACCCATTATTTTGAAATCCGATTTAAACCTACGGTTGAACCGAAAACGCGGTGATACAATATGTAATCTGGTTTGGATTTTAGGAAAAAAATATTATTTAATCCTCTGGTAAAACTCACAAAAACCCTTCAAAACCCAAAATCCGACTATCAGTTGAATCATTGGTTGTACCTGTGTGTAACTTTTAATTAATAAACCTTTTTATATTTACCTATATTATTAAATTTTGTTTGTATTCTAATTAGGAAGTTATATTCTTGATCCGCCATTCCAAATGATGGATATATTTTTTTAATACATTTTTTAGAAATTTAATTTTCATATTTGTGTTATTCTTTGTAATTATGTTTTTTTTCTTTATAATCAAATGATGGATATATTTTTTTAATACATTTTTTTAGAAATTTAATTTTCATATTTGTGTTATTCTTTGTAATTATGTTTTTTTCTTTATAATCATATTTTTGTAAAATATTTTTCCTTAACTTATCAGTAAAATTCTTGATAATTGTATTGAATTTTTGATGATGCATAATTATACATTTGTGTCATAGACATTTCACATATTAATTTTGTACTTTTTTCCTAAACAATATTTAAAAAAAAAAATTAAAAAGTATAGTTACATTTTTTTGTGGTGATCATGTACCTAATGTGCAAACATTAGTTTATAAAATATGATTCACATACATAGACTCATCAGTTTATAGTTAATTAGACTCTCAAATAATAATTGGTAACTGCTTTCAAATTAGTTATCATATATTCTAAAACGACATGCACCAAAAAATTCAAAAAATTCAAAAAATCAGAGATTAATTGAAAACTAATTGGAGATTAGTTTTAGGGCCATTTATATGGGTTTACCGTTATAATTAACTTTGTGAACTTAATACCATGTAGACGTATGGTCTAGTCGTTTGTAACTTCCTAAATATGCCACCGGAAGCCAATTCACGACATTGTAGTGTCTTTTTTCTATTGTAGTTTTTACCTTTTGTGTTAGGTTTAATGAAATAGAAAATTGCAAAAGTATCCTCATCTTCAACCTTTGCTCTTCAGCAATTTTCGACGGCCATTTTTTTTCTCACGATCTCACTGTTTCGCTTAATAATCATACGGATTCACACCTAAATTTAACAGATCTATAACTTAAAAGGGGATTTTGAATGAAAAACTACAAAACAGTGAGTTTTTCTTTTTTTTTCGAGTAAAAAGGTCTATTCACCATGGTTTGCCTCCGCTTCACGTTTATCTTTTATCCGGCGAGTAATCGCCGCCGTTTTTGAACAAAATCATGTATTATACTTATTGTGCACCAATAATATTATTTAGCCGCCGTATATATGTATACTTATTCTGCTCCATTTAATCTTTTTTTGTAACCACACGTTAATTACAAAATATATGTTTAGATGCAGTTAGAAAATATAGTTTGTTTTTCTAAATAGATAAAGTGGGAAAATAATTGTTGGACACAACATATTATTAATATCCAATAAAAGCTAATGTTATATTATATATTTGATAGGTTAATTATAAAACCAAAAATATAAACATAAAGAACTAAATATTATAAGTAGAAGAATTTGTTGTAGTGATTTGAGATGTTAAATAATTAAATACATGATGAATCTCTGGGTAAAGAATATTGATTTTAATGTTCTGGAAGGATAAATAATTAAATATACTTTCGTATATATTTGTTGTTATATTTTGTTGCCCTTAAAAATAGGAGATTATGGAAAGTTGACTATATATTACTTTAATCAGTTTTCTTTTGATAGCAGTTATAATATACATTATATTTTATGCAGTTTATTTATGGAGAATTAATAGCATCGATTTTTTTTTGTTATTTCACTGATTCTCCCTTAATTTCATTTGTTTTTTTAATAATCTTTGTTGGGCCTCGGTATCTTAACCGCAACATTTTGTAATATCGCCCATTTGGGCTTGAACTAATAAAAATAAGCCGACAACACCCAAATCCATACCGAGCTTTCTATTTGGCTTCCTCGACAACACTCAAATCGCGAGTAAACAAAGAAAAAAAAAAAAAGAGAAAAGGAAATAAATATTAAGAAGATTCTTCTTCTCTCCAATGGCGAAACTAACGACGGAGTCTCCTGTCTGCCGCAAAATCGTGCATTCTTTCTTGGATTTTCTCGATTCCGGTAATCACACATCATCTATCGATTTCTAATTGTTTCCAGAACAACTTTGATTAAGAGGTAATTAAAATTGGGGATTAATAAATTGTTTTAATTATCAATTGTAGTTGAAGTAGCTCCTGGTGTTGACGAGGAAGGGCTTGAGGTTGCTAAAGAATGCATAAAGGAAGCATTTAAGATCACTTCTGATTCCACCAGAGACTACAACTCCAAACCCATCTCGCTTGTCACTCTCTTCACTTCTCCTCCTAGCCCTAGGGGTGATGAGCCCAGTTCTTCATCAGCTCCCCCTCCTCACTCAGTGGATGCAGCAAGCAAAGAACCTCTCTTTAACGGTCAGTTATTATTATTTTTTTTTTTTTTGCTTTTTCTCTTGTTCTTGATGTTGTTGTTGTTGAAGTTTGTGTGGGTTTTGGCAGGAACTTGTAGAGATGAACTATTTGGGCAACTCTTTGGTGCGCTTGAGAAAGTTCGGTATTTCAACACCACGCCTAACGGAGATGATGATCCTGCTCAGCTGGAGAAAGCAACCAAGATCTTTCATGATGCTATCACTGTTTGTGTTTCTTGTTTCCTTTTGTTGACTTTATTATTGATGTTTTTTTTTTTGCTTTCGCTTAGTAACATGTTTTTCTTTATCTACATAAATCAGGAAATGGAGAATTCTGGATGCAAGACATTTGATGCCAAAAGCTTGGCAGAAACATTCAAGTGCCAAGGTACTTGCCAGTGTCATGTTTAATCTTCCCAAGAAGAGACACACCATTAAGTTTTTAAATATTGTCCAATCACCTCTTTTTAGGTAACAAGGCCATGCAGTCCCAGCAGTATCTGGATGCAATCGAGCTGTATTCTTTTGCAATTGCACTCTCAGATAAAAACGCTGTTTTTTACTGCAACAGGTGCGTGATAAAAGCTTTAATCTGATTTTCAGCGTGCTTAGATATATTTTCACTTTGTCCAAACATTTTAAAAATGTAAATTACATGTATCAGGGCTGCTGCATATACCCAGATCAGCATGTGCTCAGAAGCAATCAAGGACTGTCTTAAATCCATTGAGATAGATCCAAACTATAGTAAGGCTTACAGTCGTCTTGGGTTAGCATATTATGCTCAAGGAAAGTATGCTGATGCTATTGAGAAAGGATTCAAGAAAGGTATGTATTTGTTCTTTGAATGAATCGAACCTTACTTTATCAAGTTTAGCATATTATTTTCATAGGGGAGATTGCTTTAGAAAAGGGCTAAAAGCTTTACTTCGTTGTTACTTTAGCTAGCAAGTTTATTCTGTGTAACCTTTTGTCATTACACTCATGGCAGCTTTGGAGTTGGATCCGCATAATGAATCTGTCAAAGAAAACATCAGGGTCAGTTTTATTGTATTAATATATACTTATCTGCGTTATCATTATGATCATTCTGTAACTTAGAATGAGACTGTGATATTTGCAAAAAAAACATAGGTGGCTGAACAAAAGCTAAGAGAAGAAGAACAACGACAGAGACGTAATCATCAAGATCCGGGAATGGGAGGGCAGCAAGGAATACCGTCTCAGTTCTCGATGCCTCTAAACCCTGATATGATGAGCATGTTCATGAACATGGCGGGGAACAATGGTAACATAAACGGTGCAAACGAGCCTGAGATTCGTGTAGGCGGAAACATCAACATAGATCTCGGAGGTTCGGATCAAATGCCTGAAGAGTTTTCAGGTGCATTGCGATCAATGATGCAGATGTTTGGAGGAGGAGGATCACAGGAAGGGAACAATAACAATAACAACAACAACAATCCTCAAGGTACTAATGGTCCACCACATGGAGGAAGACCATCTGGAAATTAAACTTTTAAGATTCGTGTTGCGTTTGTTTCTAAGGTTGTTATTATATGGTTTTGAGTTTATACTCCAAAACTTTGTTAGTTTTTGAATTTTCACAGTAGACTGATGTAATGAAAATGATATTACAAAATGATTGTTCTAAGCATACATGACGTACATGAGCAAGTGAAATTCATATTAAGCCTCAAAATTCTCAAACACAAAAGGCAAACTGTTTATCTATACAATTTGAAAAAAAAAAAGAAAAAGAAGCCAAACCCACCTTATGAAAACAGTACTGATACAGAAGCACTAATCTGATACTTTTGAAGTCTTTTCTACAATATACAGTTTGTAGAAGAAACGGACTCACAGTCACAGAGAAGGTTGAAGCGCACGGATCCTGATATCATACTTGGTAACAGTGTCAGTGACACCACCACCACCCTTCCTGGGCGATTGCGTTACGAGCGCGTACTCAGGAGGGGCCTTGTCGTAAGAAGCAGTGCCGATATGGTTATTACATTGGCGACATAAGAGCTTGGTCTTACGTCTGAACAAACCGAAAGAGTATCTGGAGAAGAAGTGAGGCATGCATTGGAACTCATCGACCAGGCTGAATCTCCCCTCGTCAATATTGAAGAAGGATATGATTCCAGTCTTCATGGACTTCCCGTACTTCGATCCGATTGATGATGTGATTCGATTCGTGGAGCTCAAGTTCAGCTCATACCCACAAGATCCACAACTGCAATAAAGTAAAGAAAACAAAAAACATTTGAGTTATACAAATTACAAAGCATAAAGTTCAATGCAACAAACAATCAAACAAAAGCTAATATTTACCAATAATTACATATTATGGCCTAACTAACATTATTTCACCAGTTACAGAACAGAATTCACCCAAATACAACAACCAATCAAAAAGCTCATTTACCAATAATTGCATTTAAGGCCTAATTAACCAATCAAATCAACAATTGAAACCCTAATTAAAGATTAAAATGCAAAGAGAGTTTGTTACCTGTAATTGACATGTCTCATGGAAGAGGAAGAAAATGATGGAGAATAGGAATGATTGCCAACAAATCGGCCGTCGTTGATACCCACCGACGCCGATCTCTCCATCGTTGTTGCTCGAAATCAGGCAAAGCTTTCGAAGAGAAGAGTTGGGGGGTGGGTTTGATTAATAGGTTGGGATGAGGAAGAACGTGTCCCTCCCGCCCACTTGGATTGATTGGATATGACTTTAAGCTTCTTCACGCCTCCACGACCAATGTCGTGGTCGCGGCTTTGTAGTAACGATCGAATTGGTGGAAGCAGTACGAGATCTTTTCTTGTAATTTTGTTTTTGTTTTTTTCTTTCAAAGGCATTTATGACCTAATTGTACCGTTTCTGCTTTGACTTTGACTGTTCTTTTTTCACAACAATTATTAAAAATAATGAAGAAGGGACCTGGGACTGGGAGAGCCAAACTGGTGGTACAGAAATTCTCTGTAATTTTATAGAATAATTTTGTGATTTATACCTATTTGATAATTTTTAACTATGGAAAATAAAAATGAAACGATCCATTAATTTAGTTAACTTCATATTAAATGAAATCATTTTGTATTTACTTATCATCCAATAAGTAGTTATATTTATTTTCAAATTTTCCATAAATTATTTAAAAATAATTTACATAAGATCGATGATGATGATTTATCAAATAGTTTTGAAAAAGTATATACAAAATTTATTAAAAATAGAATTTTGTGTTCTATATTGTTTGAACTCAAGATTTATTATTTTGTTGTTTTGATACATATTTTAGTAGTATAATGGAGTTTTAATGTTTTTATTAATTACTAATGATAGAGGTTAGAAATTTACAATTTACTAATGATACAGAAGTATTCATCTACTGTATGCAGAAAAATTGATCAAATACAGAAAATTCATTTTCTACAGTGATTGTGTAATGTGATTGGTGGTTACTGGTTCGTACCCCAATCACATTGACAACAAATGTACAGGTTCGTATCACCAATCACAACATTTTAGTTACAACATTTTTCTGTAGAAACTGTAATGTGATTTTTTTTATTGTAATGTGATTGGTGGTTACTGGTTCGTATAGTTGCTGGGGGGCCCACAGTTGTGGGTTCAGAGAGTCTACGAACCGTCTCAATGTGCAAACAAAAAAACTTGGGGACCATTTTGTTCTTCTAAGTGATCATCTGAAGAAGACAAAGATAATGGTTTTTTCTGTGGTCGAACATGGTCCTTTTCTTCTCCAAACCTTTCTCATTTCATCTCCGAGTTCTGGGCACATGGCAAGTTTGAACCTTGGAGCTAACTCGTTGACCAACGAGTTTTTCGGCTCCTCCTTAAAATTACGGATTGACTTCATAAATAAACCGTTTAGACGAGTTGCAGAGGTTAGATTACAAGCTAAGATACTCATTCCATAGTATTTTTCGGGAATTTTTATTGAATTTTAATGTAAAATATAGTTTTGTGTCTGTTTGAGATTTGTAGAAATGGAGGTTTCGTGTTCAGGAAACATCCGGAATGGAACAGATGACCAAACAGGAGCTAGATCGTTCTATTAAAAGGTGATGACATTGTTCTCTGTGTATTACTATGCTAAAAAGGGAAAAAGAGTTTTTGAGCTTCATCACTCTGTTGATAAGCTTGAATATGTCTCTTGTGATTCTATACACTCGTCAGTGAGTGATACCAAATTGATGGATTTCAGATAGTTATGATAAGAATTGTGTGGTTCTGGTGGATGATATCTTCATCTAGTTAAACCTTAATAGAATTGGTCTCTCTACTTTACAGAAGCAAGGCCTTGAGACAGATTTTAAAGCAATATGGAATATCAGAAGAAATCCCTCAAGAAAGTAAGAATAGTAGTAGATTTGATGACCTGGACTGTAAAGAAAAGCAGGACGCTGCTGATCCTTCTTCTATCATAGATGACTCAGAGATGGTATTTAATGGAAGCTATGGATCTGGGTTTTAAAGTTGGTTTTCTTGTTGTTGAATGGTGGTTTCTGAATGAGGGAGAATCTAAATTTCTTTACTCTTATAAAATGTTGATGAATATTGACAGAACACAGAGGATGTTTCAGACATAAGTCGCCACAACTGTCAAGAGAAGCAAGACGCTGTTCCTTCTGTAATAATTGACTCTAAAATGGTACTATAAACTATTTATTTGTATTTTGGGTGTTTTCTTGCTGAATTTTTTTATTTGAATTTCTGACTTTCATTAGTATGGAAAATCTAATGAGTAATTGACAGAACACAACTGAGGAATTACCTGATTTAGGGCGGCAAGAGAAATACTGTGAGACTGTGAGTACCACAGAGGACGTTTCAGGACAAAATCACCACAGGTTTCCCCATGTAGGAACATATCCCTACTTTCACTCTCCCTCCCTTTCAAAATGATTTGAGTTTGCTTTCAGATTCAGCTTTATTACTGTGTTTAAGCTATGCTTCTTTTGTGTTACTCAAACGCTTCCATTAGATTCTTTTTTGGATCTTTGATTCAACTTAGCATTGCATACTCTTTAACTGTGCTTTTCCAGCCTGTAACCATGTGTTTCTTTAGTTGAAAACAGGTGCTTTGTTCACTTCTTCTCTGCTTCCTGTTCTTGGTTTCTGCATGTTATGCATTGTTGGAACACTACACGCAATAATCTCACGAAATCATCATCACGATAGCTCCAAAAGAACAAGGTGGAGAACCGCATTGAGTGAAAGGAACGAGCCCGTTGCTTCTGATGAACATGATACAGTCAGTTACACAACTTTTCTAAGTAGTGTTCGTTTTACAGATTTTTGCGTCGGTTTTTGAAGAAGCTAAGTGCATGCAGGTCAGTTCAGCGTATCCAGAAGCTACCAATGAAGTGGATGAAGCATCTAGCAAAGTAGAGCGTGAATACAGGAGATTTCTTTTGGAATGTGGATTGAATGAAAATTAGGTTCCTACAAGTTAAATCTTGAGAAAAACAAAAACTCAGTTACTTATGTGTTTGGTTTAAGTTAGATAAATTGTTTAGACTACTACATTTTTAGCATCGTTTTAT
This sequence comes from Hirschfeldia incana, assembly GCA_026261945.1. Classification (NCBI taxonomy): domain Eukaryota; kingdom Viridiplantae; phylum Streptophyta; class Magnoliopsida; order Brassicales; family Brassicaceae; genus Hirschfeldia; species Hirschfeldia incana. Next base: position 3,046,197 of record JABCMI010000032.1, read on the forward strand.
TGTTCATATTAACCAATTCTAAATTGCAATTTATGTGTAAAACAATTTTAGTTTATAAAGAAAATTTATTTTATTTTCAATTATTATTGTTTTTGGCCTAATTTTCAATTATTTTATTTTTAATAGAATTTTTACCCAAGATTTTACAGCATTTTACAATAATATAAATAAAAATATGATAACAATATACTATTTCTGTTGTAAACTTACCTATCATAGCATACATAACATGAATCGTAATAACAAAATTTGTAATAACAAAATAGTGCTACAGTTAAATGGAAGTTTTCCGATAAAGGAGATTCTTCCATATTTCGAATATGGAAGAGTTTAAGCTACTTCAACTGACATTTACAGCTATATAGGGAACCCAATACCAAATATAAGGGATCCGCACTCAGAGACTAAGAGATTAGAGATAGGCTGCTAGAAATAAGGTTTATACACTAATTTGTAGTTCCTGCTCGATTATCAAATAAACAATCTCTTAATCTCGATTTTCTTTGTTCTTCCAGCTCTTCTTTTATTCTGTAGTACTCACAAAATCCTCTAACAGTGCAGTTTCCAGAATTTGAGCTTGGGGACAAGCTTCATTCTGCCGAGGGGAGTACTGATACGTTGATGAAGGTTTACTTTCGGAAAAAAAAAGACAAGTCAGCAGGAGGAACACGTGAGAACAGAGTGAGTTGAAATGAAAGATTATTCTTCATTCAGAGTCTTTGCCGTTACAGATGAATTAAATAATAGTCAGAGTCTGTATTTGCAATTATTATGCTTGTTGTTGCTGAGTCATTATGAGATTGGTGTGATCGTGATGAGATCACTGTAGCTTTGTGTTCGTCTTGTAATCTGAATTTGCATTTACAGTTCTATGTCGAGGATTCGTTTATTTATTGTTAAGGATTCTCAGTTGTTACAGAGAAGAAGTGAAATTCGTAACATCATAACCATTTTGATCCATTCATCCCCATCAGGCAGCATGCCCCTTAACAATGAATAAATGAATCCTGGATAGAACCGTAAATGCAAATTCAGATTACAAAACAAACACAAGATGATACTCGTAGCTACAGTGATCTCATCACGATCATACCAGTCTCATAACGAGTCAGCAACAACAAGCATAAAAATTTCAAGTAAACCTTTATCAGCTTCTCATTTGAACTGCAAGTAGTCATACAAACAAATCAGTTTTGTTTGAAAGAAATAGCAATTACTTTGCCTTGGAGGCCATATGCTCGTTTATACGTATTTTACTGGAAGAAGGATCAAAGGGTGTATGGAGTAAAAAGGATTTGGAACTCATTGTAGAGTATCAAAATAAACATGGCAACGATTGGAGAACTCTTACGGATGTGATGAGTAATCACTGGAATCAAGTGAAAGACAGTTAGAGGAGGATAAGTTTGGCGTCCAAGAAGAAAGGTCATTAGACGATGGAGAAGTACCAAAACATGTTTGGTCTTGTTAACAAGAACCATAGAATGAAAGCGTTCAACGAGAAGCACTCAAAACACCGGATGTTTGAATGGCGATAAGTGACGCGCTTGAAACAAGGGACTATGCCGTCAGCTACACTAAATGGTATGATCAGTTTGCAGAGATTTTGAGATGCGAAGAAAGTGATCTCTTGATAGTCAAAGACAATGAAGTGGAGGAGATTGATGATGAATATTTCAGTAAAGAATCTGAACTTGGTGAAGATGACAAGCTCTTGAGATACTACATGCTGAAACAGATGTGGAATGAAAAAGATGGTAAGAGCAAAACTCAAGTGGTTAATGAAGCTGAGATTAAACAATCGGAGCGAGATGAGAACTTGGTATTTGGTCAAGATGAGTTTGAGACTTGGTAGAGTCATGAGGAGAAGAATGCATGGGAGACTGTTATGGGTCAGTCTAGGATCGTTGCAGGTTTTACAAGGAAGAATGATAATACAAAGAAAACATAGAGGAATAAGAAGGAGGATAGAACAAAAATTGTCGAATAGACTAGAGCATAATCATCTCAAGAGTGTCAAGGAGAGGAAGTTTTTATTTCTTTCCGAAGCAAACATTCACAAGTCAGCCGCGATTAATGGCGTTTTTAACTTATTGGTAAAACCAATTTGAAATTCCTCGTCCCTAATTTATATTTTCCACATGATCTCTGCTAAACCAAAGACTACCTCAAGATTTATGGTACTAGGTATGGTTAATTCAACGGTGGAGATACTCGTTGACTCAGAGAATATCGTTTGCGGAAAAGCGTTACTGGTTTCTGTGAGAGGAAATAAATTGGTGATGCTGATTCTGGTGAAGAAGATCTTCCAAGTTTCAGAGTTTACTAAGAAGAATTTGATTTCTGTGATGTGGAGGATTTGTAAAACTGGAGATGGAACTATAGTTGTTACTTTCTGACTTTTAATTCTTAGTATAATCACAAAGTACACATTAGTTTGTAACAAGGTTTTTTTTATGAATAAAATTTAACATTCATTCAAAAAAAAGTGTTGCGATTAGGTGCATTTAAAGAGCTTATTGTTATGCTGCAAGTTGAATGTGGATAAGGGACGAAGGTGTATGATAAGATGAGGAAAGCTGTTTACTACGGTGTTGAGGATTCAGAGTTACATATCAATGAGAAGCCTGACTTTGACAAGGAAGATGAACTTCTTGGCACCTAAAAATAGGATGTTTTTCAAGGTGAGAATGGACTTACTTCCACCAGAGAAAAGATTTTAAAGCATGTGGAGAATGATGCCAGTGATGATATTGAAGAACATAGGTTGAAGATAACACATGGGTATGAGATTGTGATTGCTACCCAGGGTCGTTTGACTGATTGCCTTGAAAGATGGTATGTTGTGTTTAACCAGTGTAACTACATGTTCATGATGAGATTGATCGTATGATAGACATGAGTTTCGAGCCCCAAGCTGCAGATTCAAGAAATAGATGGCGTGCAAACTTGAAGCTAGAGAACGAGGAAGAAGAGATTGATGAAAAGAAGATTTACAAACCATTGGTACTGCAGGAAAGTCCACAAGTGCACTGACTACTCATCATGTGGAAAGAATCCGACAATTTCTTCAGACTGCAGAAACTGCTCGACAAGCTTATTGAAAAAAAAAAACCATTGTGTTTGTTAATAATACGTGCAACTTGTAGGATATCAATTGTTGGAGATAGTGATAGTAATGAAAGTTACATTACGTGGTGTACAAGCAAACAAGAAACTGTTGAGTTATCATCATGTGAAGCTTCACTGATAATAGGGACTGAAGACGCGAAACTGGCTATATGGCATGGAGATTTATATACATCGGCGTATGCTCGAGATAGAACAGAGCGGAGACATATTGTCGAGGCACTTGAAAGATTGAAGTTCAAAGATACAAGAGGATGTGGAGGAGATAACCAGAACATAGTTCAGACGCTCTCAAGGCTTTTTGATACACATTGAGGAACCTGAAGAAGACATCGACCCAATGTTCTGGCACTGTATGAGAGCCCTGGATTCCCACAACTCAGCTCTTGTGAGACGTCCACCACAAGAACAAGGACAGTCCTCAGGGTGGTCGTCAATACTAATGGCACAGTTCTATAATAGTTGTTTCAGTGTGTGTGTTTCTTTATTACCGATCTATTGTCACACATTATATTGGTTTTGGCATGTTTGTAATTTGCTTACCTTTAATTATTGAAAATTATTTTTTCATTTTTTAAAAAAAAATTACAAAGTATGCAATTCTATAACCCAAAAAATATATTATTGCAGGAAATCGAACCGACAAATGAGTCATTATACAAAATAATAAGGTATCCAGAATTAGCTATGAAAATTAACGTCCGAGAAGAATGCTACCTTTTTTTTTTTTTTTTTTTTTTTTTTTTTACGTAACCATATTATTTATTTTGGCCATGATCTAAGTCATGCAGTTTCAGAAATTACAAAAGAGAATGGAACATATAAATGAACCATAGCAACAATAGGAGAACACATTCCTATTGAGAAATAGATTACTAGAAGAATCTAGCCACATCTACCACGATTTCCTCGGCCTCGATTACCCCGTCCACGTCCACGGCATGTGGGTTGCGAATGCATCTCTCTAGCCTTTGTAGTTGGTTTAACCGGCCTATCTCGAAGGATTCTTTTCCCAACTGGAGTCAAGAAATCCATCGACTCTATTTCTTCAGATTCTAGAGAATCTTCTTCTTCCTCCTCTACATCGATCAAGGAAGCAAACTTGTTAGAACCCAAGTCAGGTTCAACGATGCAAGCACCCTCTATGGCACCTGAATATATTTTCTGAGAAGTGGATGCGGTTGATAACTTCTGGGTAGTCTCCGGAGTTGGAGTCTCAATCGTGTTGTTGATGCAGATAATAGAAGGAGAGTTACACATGTTCTCAAGTACCGTGATTGACGCAAGCGTGTCAATTGTCGGGAAAGATGGTGAAACTACCATTGTGTCAGAATCTGTAACTAGATCCTCAGTCTCCGCAGGTTCAACATGAGAATCTACCTTGCAGCGATTAAGCTCATCCTCATTACCAGGAGTTTCCAGAGATCCACCTTGGCTTGTGCTATTGTTTTGCAATGTCAGTACCTGATCCTCCAAAGGATTAGCGGTAAGAGTTTCTATAAGAGAAGGAGCACCAACAATTGTAGGAGATGCCGAAGCATTGACCACTACTGTTCCATTATCCTTATCTGGAATCTCTTGCTGCGATATGTGCAAACATCTCTTTGCCTTGTGGCCAATATGACCACATTTCTCACACTTGGCAGGAAGCCAGTTATACTCAACATCGATCATTGAGTAGTTTCCTTGCTTATCCCATGCTGCTACTTTTTGAGGAAAAGGCTTATCAAGCTCAATCTCAACCAAAACTTTTGCCTCTCCTAGCATCGTAGGATCTAGCCATGGCTTGTGGGACAACATCGGTTCTCCTAAACCTGAGGTAATCCATTCTAAAGCAAAGATGGAGTATAACTGAGCAGGAATGTTCTTAAGTGTTACCCACAGAGGAACAGAAGTGATTTCTGGAAGAGATAAAGATTCCTTAGAATTCCATGCCGCTACGAACATTAAACAGTCATCAACATGCCACAGACCACGCTCCAGAACCCATTTTCGTGTATTTTCATCCGGGATGTGAAAGATATAGGAAGAATCACTTATCTTCTTGACAAAGATGTTGCATTTCCTACCCCATATCCTATTTAAAACTGCATGAACCAACCCACCAGATGGTACTCGACAGCGAGTGAACTGACCAACCACATATTCTTTTTGATTTTGCAATCCATTAAGAAGTACGTGGTTTGGAATTGTTACCTTCGGGGTACCATCTTCCATGTACTCTGGGATAGTCATCCGATGGAGGTTTCTTGATTTCGGATTTAAACGAGCGGTCCAAGGAAAGCGATTTCTATCAGTCGGAATTGCTTTAGTAGGTGGTAGCGTTTCGTTGCTTGAAGTATTCCCAGCATTCTCATTTCTATATGCCTGATTCCTCACAGGCTTTGATGAAAGAGCAGGCCAATTGACTGATTCAAGAGGCACGTCGTACTGAGCATTTGATTTCCCAACCCAAGGTAATGGTTTCGCCCATGCTCCAAGAGGAGCAGTAGTAGAACCAGTCACTGGTTGTAAATCCTCAGTTGGCTGCAACGGACCATCTGAAGGTGTAACCCGAGGTGATGAAGGCTGAGCAGTGTTAGTCTCCACAGGTAAGACCTCTGGAGATGTAGCCGACTGTACAACAACAACCGTCGAAGGCGCTTCGTCAACTTCACCTTCTCTCACCGCCGTCGAGATTGGGGACGGAGTATCCATTGTGGCTGTATCTAGAGTTGGAGAAACTTCGGAACCGGATCCGTCGATTTGGGTTGCGCCTCCAAAGAAGTGACGATCTCAATATCTCCGTCGCCAACATCCTCGTGTTCAGATTGAGCCTCCGTCGTCACCATGACGAAAGGTCTCAGAGGAGAAAAGAAGGAGAGAACAGAAGTGGTACTCTATGGGTCACCGGAGATGAAGACGGAGACGGCAAGCCGTCGAGATTGAGATCGATTTTTTTTTTTTTAGAAGAATGCTACCTTATAATATTCAACAACACACGAAAATTGCTATTATAACATCTCCTGAAACACAAGAGTCATGAAAAACGTATTACATGGCAAAATATAAGAGCCATAATAAACTTTGTTAAGGCGAGACAAATACGCCATAGACAAAAATATATTATCACAAAAATCTGGCGCGATTAGAGAAGTTAAATATAAAATAGGGAAAATGCTACAAAATACGTATTATTTATAGCACACCGAACACTACGATAGGAGGTGGTCTATTATAGCGGTGGCTGTTACAGCGTTCTTCGAAACGCTACGAAAATGATATGATAGCGTATTCTCGGTGCTACAAATGGTGATATTTATTATAATGACTTATCAAAAATGGAGTTCGAACTTAAGAATGAGAATGTTGGATTAAGCTTGAAGGAAAAAGAAAACTTGAGAAATAAATGAACTTCTAATCCTACAGAGTTATGGTTTAAAAGATAAGGAATGTTTCCAAATATGTTTTAACTAATTTATTATAAGAATTTTGATTTATATATATATATATATATATATATATATATATAAGGAGATGCAAGGGTATTGCACAAGTATGGATTGAGAGATTGTGTGAGAGAGTATGAATTGTGTGAGATTGAGAGAGATTGAGGTTTTGAGTTTTCCTCATTGATTGTGATTCTATACTTATTACACTTTTTGTCAAAGTAATGCTATCATATTGCAGAAACACACAATATGTTTACATGTTTATACGACAGATGAAATCTGAGGGTTGGTAAGTAGAGAGCTGCTATTTCCATTACCAGTTAATTTCTCCGATGAGATTTTACTACCGTACGCCACCAATGCATTAAGATCAGCGTCCGTAACCCTCTGGAAGAAATTAACAAATCATATTAATCAACTGCGTGTGTGAGTAATTTCCTTAGATTAAGTCGTATGTATCCCTATTAATATGTCATATACATCAAAAGAGTAACATAAAAACCGAAACCTTTTTCTGCTTGGTTAACTCCCTGAATCGTGAGAAAATGTCGTTGAATTTCTCATCACTGATTTCATATCCTAGCTGAGAATAGATAATTAGCGCATAAGTACATAGTAATTATTTTCAAAAACTTAACATTAATCTCTTATTTGATATGATATATATGTGAATGTGATAAACTGATCACTATATAGCTAACCTTTCTTAACCTATCTTTCACAGCATGACGTCCACTGCATGCACATTTCCATCGTTGTTTATATAAGTTCAACAAAAGGCCGGTGATGTTGGTTATATAAAGCTAAGAATAATAGTTACCTAAGCTTTCCAAGAACAATGCCGGAATTTTGAGATTTTTCGACCCCAATGTCTTCTGGTGAGAAGATTTCATATGTACTCGGATATTTCAACATTCCATCCTGCAAATTTTTTAACAATATTTCTCGTATAGCAAATCAATCTAATATGTATAATATAATACTCATTTATTAAAAATATGGAACCTGGTGAATGCCGCTCTCATGAACAAAACAATTGGCGCCAACTATAGGTTTATGTGGTTGAACATACAAACCGGTATACTCTTGAACCTGCTCAACACCATTTTATATATTACTCAATTATTATAACTAAGGGTCCAAAAATAATAATTAGCATCAGTATATAATTGTAGAACATTGCTTATATATATTAAAAGTTACCATCTTGCTAGTAGCCATGATATGGCGCGTGTCTATTCTTGTGTAAACACCATCCATCACATATGCTCCACGACATTTCAAAGCCAGCACAACCTACATGCAGAAGAAATATTCATGGTGATGATCGTGATGATGATTATTGTGGTAATTAGTATGGACTATGGTACCTCTTCAAGCGAAGCATTCCCACTTCTTTCACCTATTCCGTTGATCGTTACTTCGACTTGTCTTGCTCCCGCACACACACCCTGAAATAGGCTTATACGTTTGTCATCTTGAAAATATATATTTTGTCCAGCAATATCTTAATTTAACTAACTCAAAAGAGTAAATTACATACGGAGATTGTGTTGGCGGTAGCAAGACCAAGGTCGTTGTGACAATGAAGGCTGAAGACAACATCATCAATTCCAGGAGTGTTTGCTTTGAGATAGGTCACCATTTCTCCAAATTCTTGAGGGATGTTGTTCCCTACCGTGTCCGCGAGGGTCACCGTCGTTACGCCTTCTTTTATTGCTTCTCCCATAATCTTGCATAGAAAATCCTTCTCCGATCTGAATCACACACACTAGTTAGTATTTTAGTTTAGTCAACAGCTAAAAACGTTTAGATTAGGATTTATATTTGTTAGAAAAAGTATATGAATATTTCATTTTCTTAATTATATGAATATTCTTGTAAAATATACATGCAAATGTAAGCTTATAATATTACTAGTATCTCGAAATCTATATTTGATATGATTGATTATATGCAAACACTATAAGTCTACAGCTAAAACGTTTACATTATGTATCCCTGATGTTCAGTTTAATTCTGCGTTTGCTTCTGCATGCAAAAGTTTGGTTTGGTTTGAAAAAAGTGGTTATTATTTTTAAATCATATATTATATAAATGTTCTAGCAAATTATATATGCGAAGGTAAACATAAGATTACTAGCAACGATTTTGTACCTTTTAATAGTAAACCCTTTTTCAAAAAAAAAGAAAGATTTTGTACCGTAAAATCAACCGACCCAAACAAATAATATTAAGATATTATAAAGGTTTTTAGATATGGACCGGACCTGCCGCCATCTTCGCAACCAAATTGGATGTCACTAAAGCCTATTCTTTTAGCGAATCTAATACTACTTTTGGCCATCTCGATGACTTCTTCCTTAGTCTTTTTCAACTTATATTTCATGTGAATGTCACTTGTACATATGAATAGGAATATCCTCGGCCTCTTAGCGTACTTCAACGCCTCCCAAGCGGCCTCGATGTCTTCATGTTTGCATCGTGCGATGACGCATATTACCGGGACGTAACCTGTTTCCTCGTCCACCTAAGCAAAATAACAATATAGTTTGTTTACTCTGTATGTAGGCATTATTTATTTCAATCTTTGGAAAGATTACTTCATTATAATTATGAGAAGTCACAAATCAAGGATAAAGGTTAACTATATAAACGGGACTCAGCGTAGCAGTAGGCCATGTGCCATAAATTAAAAATGACCCCCTTAAACGATATGACTACTATTTTCGGTGTGAAAACGTAGTGGAAAAATGTGAAATCGATGTGTTTTTTTTAACTAAGGTGAATTGATGGATAATGGTGAAGAAGAGAAAAAAAATTACGCATGTGGATTTTGAAGGACAAAAAATAATATCATACGTATTATATACTAACTATTACTTTCATATGGTTAGTTTCTTAATTATAGTTTTCTTATGGTTATGACACGCAATTTCTCTTAAGTTAAAGCGACAACGGCGTTTCAAAAAAAGAAAGTTAAAAAGATAAATAATTAACCTCGTTACCAACGGTCTTGGCGATAGTTTTAACAGTTTCTAACTCTTCGTCAGAAGACGCCGGAAAACCGACATCCATGACGTCTACTCTGAGTTTAGCGAGTTGCCTAGCAATCTCTAACTTCTGAAGTGGAGTAAGAGCTCCACCGGGAGATTGTTCGCCATCACGGAGCGTGGTGTCGAATGTTCTCACATAATTCTTGTCCGGGAGCTTGTTCGGTATGTACTCTGACCACCGTCCCATGACGGGTTTGGGGTCACTACTACTTGTTGCCGCCTTGTTGGACACAAAGGAGCAACATGAGACGTACATGGTTGGCTTATTCCGCAGACAAGTTAGGTGGAGAGAGGGCAGGGAAGATCGAATGGGTAAAACTGACTGGACAATCACCGTGGAACCGGTGGTGGGGATCATAAGGGAGTATGTCAGAAGTGAAGAAGTCATTACAACGGAAAAGGAAAGAACGAGAGAAAGAGAGATGTTACTCGGATTTGAAGAAGCGATAGTGAGGAAAACTGTTTTGTGATGAGATGGAGAACCTGTACATTTATAGGTGAAAAATATAATTGGATTTATATGATTAAAAACATTTGATTTCGTGACTTGATGGCCTAATTAAACTTTCCATTATTTAAACTTTAGATAGCGTGTGCAAGTGGCCTTGTTATTGTTAGTTTATTATACTCCTTTCATTCCATGATATAAGATGTTTTGTTTGAATACAAGAATTAACAAACTTACTTTTAGTAGTTAATGTTATTAAATAATATAAATAATATAAATTAACTGATCACAAATAATATAGTAAATTGTTATTGGTTAATCAGTTTTCAATAAAGATAAAACACTTTAAAAATATTAAAACATCTTATATTTCGAAACATCAAAACTTCTCTAAAATATTTTATATTGTGGAACGGAGGGAGTACATCTGTACTTCTTTTGGCGTTTTGGGTTTATTCTTGACACACATGTGTTCACATAACTAGTTTAGATCTCTTTAATAGTTACAAAAATGTAGTGATGTAATTAATATAAAAGTCTAAAATATTAATTACAAAATTAATGAAATGTTTTCGAGTATCTTATCAATGCAGATGCTCTTAGAGCATTCCTATTATGGGTTTATAACACAAACTCACACAATTCCAAGTAAAAATATATTATAATAATTTGATTTTTGTGAACCCGTGTCGTCTTTTGGAAGAGATGGGTTCAACAACTGTTTTGCGAGCCTCACGACATGTGGCGGTCCGTGATTGGATCATTTATTATTTTTTTAAATCAAACGAAAAATAATACTAATAATAATAATAATAATCAAAAATTTATTTTTGGAATCGAGCCCACCCCTCTCTCTCTTTCCGAGTTCGCTAATAGAGATGCTCTTAGAAACTTTCGAAATGACACTTAATAAACTATTGTTATCGTGTTTTCAAGATCTTAGAGAACTTCAACATTCTGATAGTGTTGACCTGTAAACCAAACGATGAGCTACTTTTAACTTGAAAATTGCACCACATAATTCAACTAATACAGTTATACAGATTACTATTTGGATAAAAAAAGAAAAGAGGGTACTGAGTAGGATCGTATTATTACTTAAATAAGTTTATTATATGGAAATATTATCTTTACGTATGTTTCATTAATCGTCCAAGTGCATGTAAACTAGCACCAATAATCGACCACATGCATGCTAACTATAATTTCTAACTAGTGGATGAGATAATGCCACTATACTACAAAAGAGGGCTACAGTAAGCAAGCTTTTCCCCCTTTGTTTTTGTTGTGGTCGCGCCTGTGCATGCAAATTACAATATGAGAGATAAATTAAGTGCACAACTTGTCAATACAACAATTATATCAACGTCGGAATTTTAAAGTAGTTGAATACGTGTAGGTTAATTAGAAATATATGCTGATTAAAATTATATAGCTAATAAACTTATCATCATTATAGAATTAATTGCTTATGGAAATAATCTTGCCGACTCTATACTCACGTGAAAAGGCATGTACTAGATCTAGTCTGGGATTTTAATATATAAAAAAAGAAGGGAGATTGGAAAATTATTAGAGATCCAAAAGGCACAGGCTGTTGTATATTAGGTGAGGAGTATAATTGATCAATATAAATATTGTAAAATTCCGACCGTCAATTAATAATGGACCACTCACTTTCTTTCACTCGGCCCATTCCATATATTAAAGATCGAAATCATTGTCTGCTAATCATACAATCATCATATGATATTTTCATGTGATTTGGTCTTACTTGCACAATATCATTGAGTGGGTTTTTGTACAGGCGTCTTATTGCTTATCCTAAGGGAGATAAAAATGATGGTCACTTTTCCTCTTGCATCTGGAGTTTGAAGATCCTGCATCTAGTGGCGGATGCAGGACAACGGCTACGGGGGCACATGCCCCCAATTGTTTAAATTTTTTTTTTACTAAATATTATAAAGTTGATTAAATATTTCTACTCTAAAATAATTACAAAGAAAAAAATTATTGTGCTTCCAACTAATTAGCTTCCTACATCTGTCACTGTCTGCATCTCTTCCACCTGAATGGTCCAGAGACGTCAAGTTTACCCTCGCTCCCGTCAGTATGGCTTTGGGAAAATCGAACATAGTACGGCCATATGATATTTTTGAGCCTCATGCACTCTCCATGTAGTTAGAATCTCAGTATCTGGTGTAGAGTAGGTTTGCATGAAGTGGCATGCACAAAGGAGATAGTGCAGCTTCAGAAAAGTTTATAGAGATAAAATGATGCTTATAACGGTTAGTCTTTTGCACATTCTGTTTGTATGCATCTAGAAAGCAGATAGACGTTTTAGGAAGAGAAGTACGAAACAAGATTTCACAATGATTGAACAAAATTACTTGCTCTCTGTTTCTTTAAGGTTTTGCAAGCATTAGTTTTTCGTCTGTAGTCACCTTAACGATAGCTTGAATCATCTGTATCTCTGTAACTATCTTGAATACTTTTACCAACACTGGAGAATATGATAGAGAACAATGTGATCTCTCTCTTGTCGCGTTTTGAATCAGTTGATTTGCTAAAGTTACATATGGCATTTTCTGTCTCTTTGGCAGTGCTAATGAATATGATATAACCGGTATCTATATGAGATCCACAAGTATACTCCCTTGAGGTTTCTTTTCATTTGAAAGAAACTTTGTATATAGTTTTTGATGCTTTTTTTTCTCAAAAAACATTGTGTTAGTCACGTGTTGTCTGATTTGCATTCCGTTTGATGCAGAGGTAATGTCGAACTCTGTGGACTCGGAATGAGTAATATATGATGATGCTGATGCCTTGATAATCTATCAATTCGACCATAATGCTACTTTAGATATGTAACATAATAAATAAAATGATGGTTGAGCTAAGGAAAATGATGGTTGAGCAAAAGATATATCTGTTTATTTGCATGTAAATGTTCTCAGTGTAGTGTTTGTTGTTGGATCATGTCTCTTTCTGTTCTTGATTGACAGTTTTGATTCAAAGTCCATACCAAGTAACTTCACAACACAAGATTCAAAATCTCTTTCTATTCAGTGTCCATATAAAGTTTCACAACATTCTTGTTCTCTCTTTATTCACCATTCACTCTTTTTATTCACAACATCAAATTTTATTCACAACACTCTTGTTCTTCTTTTTTAAAAAAAATCTAAAACAATTGTTACACATATTTTATTATCTTTGTTTGGACGTGATGAAAACAACAACTGAGTTCCGATGTTTTTTTAAAATTATTATCGTTTATTTTACTAATCTTTGTTTTTGTATTTTTTAAAAATCTATGTTTAAAATAACTTTACAAATTTTTATTTAATAAATAAATTTTATTTTTAATTAAACAATGATGAATGTTTTTTAATAACTCATAAATAAAAGACTCCCATTGGAGCACAAAAATATTGGTGTTTCTTGAGTACATCTCTTAAATAACATATAATTCTTAAAAATGATTAAAAGACTCAAAGTGGATTTTTGGGTTAATAATGATGCTCTAAAGGTTTTATGGAGTTCCAGACTCTGTCAATCAGTCTATCCCGATATGTCTAGTCTCGAATCTCACATCAATAGAGTGGAATATTATTTTGAATAATATAACAGAAAACCAACAGAAATACGTCAATTTACTCATTTTAAATTTATTTTGATTTGTTGCTCAAAAAAAAATTATTTTGATTTATACCCCAAAAGACTGTCTTGATGTTTTCCATAAAATTAAAGGTTTTGAATTTAAAAACTAAACCTTCTCAAATAATATGTAGAAATATTTTAACAGTGTGATTTAAAATGTAGACTTTCAGAAACACATAGTATTTGTTTTACAATTTCATAATGGATTATATTTCCACCATTTTATTATTGTTTTACTAAACATAAAATAATACTTTTCACCAACTAACTAAAAATAAGCGTCCTTTACACTAATTATCAACTGAACGAACAGAAGACGAAAAAACTTCCTCTCAAGATAACAACAAACTACACCTATTCAAAATAATATCTAACCCCTTCCAAAATTCAAGGAACGAGAGAACCGGACGTCAAACCCTAAAAAAAGAGAAAAAACAAACGAACACTAATTCTTATCTTCTTCCTTTCCCAGCTTCACTACTATATATATAAACCTCGCGTCTTCTCTTATTCTACATCAGATCTAACAATAAGAAAAACACTAAGCTCTTTCAAAGAAAATTTATAGCAATGATGAAGCAATCTCTTATTCTTTCCATATTATTACTACTATCATCATCATTTGCACCAATCCATGCCCGCAACAAACCACATCCGGCAAACTCTCCCTCACCGGTAACAACTCCAGCGCCGGGACCATCAAATACCGATTGCTCGAGCGTTATATATGACATGATGGATTGTCTCACGTTCCTTACCCCTGGATCAAATGATACTAAGCCCACGAAAGTGTGTTGCGGGGGAATCCAATCTGTTGTACAATATAATCCTAATTGTGTTTGCATCGGCTTAGCGAGTAGCAAAGATATGGGCATTGCACTAAATAACACAAGAGCTCTTGCCATGCCTACGATTTGCAAGCTCCCTGTTCTTCCTCCCCATTGCAGTGAGTATTTTTTATTTTATTTTCGGTAGTTCTTAAATTCTTTGTTTTTTTTGCCTTCTATTTTCATTGTTTCGAAGTTTAATTTTTTCTTTGCTGGTGTAGCTATACTGGACGCGCCGAGTGCATCTACTCCTGGTACGTCTTCAGGTACGTGTTTCGTCATATTCTCATTTTGGTCTTTTTTCATAGATAGTTACTTGAATATCTTTCACAATTTACCAAAAATATCATATTAAGATTAAATGCTTTTCTTTGTTTTCCTTCTTTTTTTTTCTTACGGTTTGATAGAAATTGAACTAAAAATAGTGTGGTACCTTATGTTTTATTTTTAGTCTTTTTAATGGTTTTCGGGTAAATACAATGTATTATTTCACTGACGATCACTAGGAATTATAATAATAAAGTACTGATAGTTCGTTTGCAATAACAAAAAGTAAGCTACACTTTACATATGTATTTCTTATAATAGACTTTTGATATGTTATGTTTTCTGTTTACACTTTTGATATGTTATGTTTTCTGTTTTCTTTTCACAACAAGACATTTTCTTATATACTCTTTACCAGATCAACTGAATATTGGGAATAAAATCGAAGTGGCATGTTTGTTTTTATATATTTTTCGTTATAAATATCTTTAGTCTTTCATTTGTAATTGTATTTATTCACTTATATAGGGAAAGCATAGGTTTCCTTTCAGCTTTTTGGTTTGCATATATCATTTGTATATTAAGAAATATAATGAACGAATGATAATATTGATGCAGTTTCTCCATCGGCTGTAACACCTATGACTTCACCGTCTTCAGCTCAGTCACCCACCTCTTCCCCATCTTTGGCTGAGTCGCCGGGCATGACTGCAACACCTCCCTCGAGTTCTGGCACCAACCACCTCTCAGTTTCAATGTTGACCTTCGTTTTCATATCTTTCTTCTATTACTTAAATTTCGGCATTTTCTAATTAATTGCAACGTTCACGTTTTCATATATTTCTTCTATTTTGAATTATATGTTTGTGATTTCAAGACTGGTGCTGTTTTAATTTGATGTTCTCTGATAATCATATTAATATATATTTTTCAAATCATGCAACACTGGTATAGATCTGCTGGGATTTTGTCTTTGTTTCCGTGAAAAGGTCTGTGTAGGAATGCTAACAGAAAAAAAACTGTCGCTTTTCTAATTCTAAGTTTAAAATTGGATAATACCCAAAGTTAAAGTGATGATTAGTGATTATCCATCTTGATATTGTATCATTCACTTTCACCAGTTTCTTCAACAATAACAAAGTTGTTTGTCACTCATTATCTCTTAGCTAGGGTGACTTAGTGAAATGTACGTAGTGGAAGACAAATTAAAAATATAGACATGCTATCTACTTAAAAATATCCTAGGTTGTACCCAATGTTTTGAAAATCGATCTGCACCCACGGTTGGACTGGATTCAACCCTATACTTAGTGTTTTTAAAATCGGACCGACCCGATGGTTGGATCGGGTTAGACAATGAACCGATCACATAGCCGGTTTAGGTCTAAAAAGTTTAGGTCTAAAAATTAGTTCGACGATGATCATGTATGTATTCGGATTGATCAAAGTTATCAAACTGATAAAATCCATAAGACTATCAAAAATCTATAAATCATCCATATAAACATAAATCTAATTTATATTTATAATGTTTTATGTTTAAAATTTATTTATGTTTCAATTATGTATCATATTAACTATATTAAAATATATATACTAAAAATATATTAAATCAGATTATTAAATTAGGTTTGACCCAGTCGAATCATATTAAACCGTGATCCAAAAGATTTCTGGTTCAGTCTCTGGTCCGGTTTTAAAAACACTGGTCTAAAGTAAATACCAGATTTCCAAAATGAAAGCTGCAATTAAATCCAGAAATCCAAAGTCTATCGTATCAAAAAATTTAAATGTTAGCAGCGTTTAAAGCTAGCTAATATATTAGTTACAGTTACAAGTTTTAGGTTCCCAATTGGTTCAAACGCAACGGTTGTTGTTGCGGGTGCGGAAAGATTTGATGATGCAGTTTCAAGTGTTATTAAGTGTTTTGTATGACTAGCATAACGTTTGAAAATTACTCAGTTTTGCAAGATATTTGTGACTGGTTGATTATGAGTTACTATAACGGTTAATAATAAATTGTCAATATTAACATATTGTAACATTATAAAATATCAAAAACACACTATTGTGATATAATATAACAATTATTAATATAAAACACTGAATAATAATATTATGTTTATTTTTATTTAATTTTAATTTAGAAGAAAGTTATAATTTTCATAAAATTTGTTTTGAATATTAATATCGAAACTTTTATAAGAATATTTATTTCTGCTTATATATGTGTATATATCCTTCTATATGTATCTATATTAATGTTTAAAAATTATAGTGATTATTTTAGTTTAAAGTTTTTATAAAATAAAATATGGAATTTTAATTAAAAATAAAAAATGTATATATATATATATTTTTTTTTTCTTTATAATGCTTCCATTTTAAATTTTAAAATAATTAAAAAAATTATATATTTTTTATTCATCCGCTAGAAAACAGCAGCGCCTTATACTATATTGATAGCTAACGCTAGTCTCAGGGAACGATTTTGAAATAATAGTGTAGAAATTGTTACAGATCGTAAGTGTAATGATTTTGAAATAATAGTGTAGAAATTGTTACAGATCGTAAGTGTAACGATTTTGAAATAAGGGCCGAGTGATGTGAATGACGACTGTGGGCCTATAAGTCCAACAGCAAAACAAAGGATAACGAAAGGAATATAGAGAGAACAATGGAAAAAACGCAGAAGACTGCAAATGGCGGCAGCGATAACAGCGAACTGGGCGTTTGTTGCCGCAAGGCGTGGACGACGACAATGGGGAGGAACCATTCCTTTGTCCTGTAGCCTGTCGTCCTCCTCTTGTTCGGGACAACCAAACACAAGAAAGCTTGTTCTATACTCGAAACCAGGATGCTGTCTCTGCGATGGTCTCAAAGAGAAGCTTCAAGCTGCTTTCTCTCTCTCTGGTCCTGATTCGCTCCAAAACGTTACTCTTCAGGTCTTTCTCAATCTCACTACCAAAAAAATTGGATATCAATTATTAGATTCTGGCTTTGATTGAAGTTCGTTTGCATTTGTAACATTGTTAGGTAAGAGATATCACTACAAATCCTGAGTGGGAAAAGGCATATCAGTATGAGATACCAGTCCTGGCTAAAGAGAATGCTGATGGCAAAGAGGTGTGTGTGTGTGTGTTCTTCATTTCAAGCCTTCTTTCTTTTTTTTTTTGTTCTTGCAATATTTGATTTATTACAAATTATTGTCTTCATGGTAGGAGATTTTGCCAAGGTTGTCTCCACGTTTAAGTGTGGAAATTATACAAAAGAAGTTACTTGCTGCTTTTAGTTGATGTGCAAACGTGTGTAAGGTGTGTACTCCTTTACTCTCATCTGCTATTGCATCTGTGTTTTTTGGCTTCATTCTTCTTTTCCTTTTTGCATGTAATTTTGTGGATATGTTTTTGCTGGCTGATATCAATGCAAATGGTGCTTTGATTCACCCATTAATTTGAATAACAATAGTGATTTTCTAAAGTTGTCTCCACGGATTACTTTGCCTTTCTCTCTGTATTGTCATTGTTTTTAGCTTTTGGTTTTGATTTTGAAATGCTATTTTGGGTATTCTCTTGAATTTGAACATCTGAATACTTCTTTTACGGAACTGCTAGTTCTTGAACAATCGTTGTTGGATTTGTTTGTCTTTCCGCATTATCTACGTTCGAGTATAGATTGCTATTTGTCATAAAACACTTTCATCGCTGACCATGACGTTTTTATCAATGCCATTCCCGATACAGGTGCTGCGATGCAACTTCTCAGTAACATCTTGGAACTCATCATTTCTATTTCTATTTATCAAAAATTGAAAGCAAGTTTTCTCATGTAAGCATTCAATATCCTGGATTAAAATATTTAGGAGTTGTGTAATCTCTTATGCCTGGCAATCAAACACATTACTATATTTGAAAAGCAAGCAGAGTCTTTTCTAATGATTACTGAAACACTTGTTAAGCTTTTTTTTATATATATTTTCAATCATATAGAGATCACGAAGTTCTCTCTGCCTACAAACCAAAAAGCGAAGACACTAGGGCACTCTCTGAAATGGTCTCATTCTTAGAATCAGTAGATGCATAATTGGGCGATATTGAATTGGGAGCCACATGGTTATGGTTTAGTGGAAAGAATCAGTCTTTGATCCAATGCTCATCACGTAGTTAGCGCAAAATCTAATATTCGCTTGAAACAAAATATATTTTGCTTAGTGAACCAAAAGGTTGATGTGTCATTATAGGGTGATTGATAAAAGCAATTAGCTAGCTTTTGGGCAAATCCTTGTGTACTTTCCCTGGCACAATTTCTGCGGTTTCTCATCGTTTGACTGCATATATACCTCTAATTATAGTGCATACGATTCCTTTTTTTTGTCATTGGCAATATCTTTGGTGCATACGATTCTATTTCTTTTTTTTTGTCACTGGCAATAACTATAGTGCATACAGTTCTATCTTTTTGTCATGGCAATTTTGATAGTTAGCCTCGTAAGTTCAGGGTTAACTTCAAAGACATATTTCTGATCATTTGAATTTTTTAACTCTTTGAGAACTGTGGATAATATAGTTCGACTTGATTCTTTTGAAATTTTAGCACTCACCGTCAAAATAAATTGTCGCTGTGGATGCCTAACATGTTCGAACTCTGAAGACTATTTGTTTCCTAGACTAGACTACAGAATAGTAACACTGTGAAGTAAGCAATGGTTGGGCAAATAGAGTAAACAAAGTTTACAATTAAATAAAATATTTTTAGTAATTTAAAACAAATCATCATCTTTATATCCGTTGATGTTTTCGCTTTTCCGTAACCTTTATCATCAACTATCGACGGAGAAACGTAACTGATTACGACAAAGATTACGACAAAGATTGCAGAAGGTGAAAACATTAATAGATATAAAGATAAGAGTTTTCTTCACAAAACTTTTAATTGATGGTTTATTTCATGATCTATCTTGTTGAGGATTTAAATTATAATTTTTTTTTTCGAAAAAATCCTATAAATATCGATTATCTAGTAATTATTTCAAACTTCACAAAATTTTAGTTGATGATTTGTTTTACAATTTATCTTTAAATAAAATAAGCATATCATGCAAAGTTTATCATTTTTTTAGGAAAAATTAGGGTTACTGACCAAAAAACACAAATTTACTATCCAAAATCATTATTTTCTCATACTTTCTCTTTCTGTCTCTCTCTCTATCCAAGTGAAGACCATCTAGTGAGTATTAGAGAGTGTAACTAAGATGCATCGATGTATATGTGATAATACTGGTATGGCCAAAACTTTATACCAATTTATTGGTGAATGAAATAGTCGATGTATACCAGTTTATCAGTGAATTAAATAGTTGATGTCTGAGTTAAAAAAAATCTTTTTATCCTTTTCTACTAATATAGTTCTTATTTTTTGGTTATTTGGAAAATAAACGCTTCTTAACCTTTGACCAAAAACTCAAAATCATAGTTATAAAAGAAATCCAAAATCACTTTTTTTTCCTCTTACCAATGAAGGGAAAAGTTCCATCAATTTTAAACTGTTTATAATTATTTAATCACCTTAATAGACTAGAGATAACACTTTGTTGTGTTTTGCACCGCAGTTTACACATATAAACAATACAATAAATTTCTGCTTTATCTTTAATGAATATATATATATATATATACATAAAAATTAATGATTTTTTTTATGCCTACAACATTATCTTGTAATAGAATAATTAACCAGACAAAAAAATTAATAATTTTGTATATATATATATATATATATATATAAATTCTTAAGACATATTTCACATATTTGGATGTCATTTTTTTCATTTCTGTAATTAGCTAAAATACATTAAAAATTATGTTTAAACATAAGTATTTAATATATGATAAAATATTTTGAAAATATTTTATTATATGCTTTTTGTCTGCTAATAACATATCTAGTTATTAACCATATATATTATCGGGTAATATCATTTTGACATGTAGTAATAGTGTTTTTTAGTTTTGTCTCAAATAAAAATTATTTCTAAATCCGGCATTAGAGGATTGGATAAAAAGTTTTTACTTAAAAACACGCAAGAGCCTGTCAGAAACAAAATCCGCCGAACTCCAACCGGATTGCATTTGCATGTTCCTTTCTCCAGCTAACCAAGTTAAGAAACAATTACACCCATAGTCACTTTTCTATCTTTTTATATCATAATAGGTCACTTATTACTACACACACACTTTCTTTCAACAACTTATTGAATCCTAACCAAAATACACTAACTATAACTTTAAAGCTTATTGACACAACTAGAGAAAAAGCGGGAATTAATTTCAGCCACACATCTTTCCTCATATTCTATGGACATGATTAATTCTAGATAAGCTAACTAATGGATCCCATCTTTCTCTTTCTTATCATCTTCTTCTCTTTCTTTTCTCCAAATCGAGTTCTTCTTTTTTTTTGGTTAAGAGGATTTGTGTCTTTTTTTTCTCCAGGTTGAATCCTTTTTTTAGTTCAGTGGATTTGTGTTTTACAAATTTTTAGTTTTAAAGTGTTTCAAAACAATAAAAAATAACAAAAAAAATTTTCCCCGATCTCTGATATTCGGTGAGTCTCCGATGACCTAACAAAATTGAGAGAAGGGGAGGGAGGCAAATAGAGAGGTTTCCACCACAACCATCACCGCAAGCTTAAACCACTAGCGAAGCAAATTCCAGTCGCCGTTCTTGTGGCCGAGCTAAAAGGCGTTGTCGTGGCAGAGCTCGTGACCATAAATCCTTTACTCACCACGATCATATCACCAGGACCTTCTCTCACCAACATGTAGCTCAAGCTTCGTTTACAGATCATGGAACAACAAGCCATGTTTCGAGATTGTATGAAAAATGTCCAATCTCTTATGTTTTGGTTTTATACGAGCAATTGAAAAAGAAAGTCGAGAGCCTGAAATTCACTACGGAAGAAGCCTCACACGCTGAGGTTGCCTTTCCTCTATAATTGTTTTCTCTTGAAATTTTTATGTAAACTGGTTTCTTATACATGTATGGATATCATGTACAGGTGGATATTGTATTTTGATGTACATGTGGATATTGTTCTCTGGTGTACAAGTGAATATTGTCCTCACAAAGGTCTAGTCCGTTCATCCAGCACAAATTACACATTATTTTGTCGACGGAAATATCATTAAGTAAAGCCCAATGGGCATTTTACAATTTGATATTGGGCTAAGCAAAAGAAACCCAAAAAAAATTTACAATGAAGACAAAAAAAAATCAGAAGCGGCTTCTGCATATCATCTTCTACGCGTCAACAAAGGAAGCTTCTCGAGATAACACGTGTTTTTCATGCGGAAAAGATTAATCTTAACCGCCGGAAAGCTTCTCCGCCTTGATTGTCTCTACTTCCGATCTTCTCCAAAACGCCTTACAGCAGCTTCTGAACTCTGAAAAAAAAATAAGTTGTACAAGTGAAACATTGTACAGGTGGACAGTGAAAATTATATGTACATGTCAATGCTAATAGCTGTACAAATGTGAAATATTCAAAACAATTTTTATAGAATTTATGGCCATGATATGATATTGACTCTCAAGCTCGAACAAGACTTGATAACAACTATTACAGAATTTCCAAACTTGAGATACATAATGACATGCTTGTACATATACGGATATCATGTACAGGTGGATATTGTATTTTGATGTACATGTGGATATTGTTGGACAGTGAAAATTATATGTTCATGTCAATGCTAATAGTTGTACAAATGTGAAATATTCAAAACAATTTTTATAGAATTTATGGTCATGATATGAAATTGACTCTCAAGCTCGAACAAGACTTGATAACAACTATTACAAAATTTTCAAACTTAAGATACATAACGACATGCTTTTACATTTTCTCATACCTTGCATAATCTTCTTGTTTCTCTGCTCGGATTCTGAAGTCAAGAAACCATCAAACATAAAGATGAATAATTTCTATTTGTGGATAAAGAGGATAAATAGTACACATGGACACAGACCATGGTGTACACAACCAAGTAGTACACAATTGGGGTTAAAGTACATAATTGGCAAGTTTGAGGCTAAATCAAAAAGAAAAAAAAATCTTCAAATTTTGCGGTGAGAATGGAAGCAATCAAAAGACAGAACCATTTGTGTAAGCAATCAAAAAGATAAGAGGATTAATCTGAGTAAACATGTACAATTAAAAATCTCAGGGTTAAAAACAAAAATTATATAAAACATAAGGACCAAAGTTGTAAGAAAATAAAAGTGGCCATTGATGTTCTGGAGCTTCTCAAAACAGCGCCTGCTGTGACAAAAAGATGTAGAAATGTGGTTCATATTTAGGTAGAGAAAAGCTTGAATTTGAGTGGTTCATATTTAGGTGACGACAACGCAACCTCCTCTCTTTTCGCCTTCCCTGTAACATATACGAACCAAAAAAATCAGCTTCTTCAAGTCCTAAAATAGAACGCACGACCCCAAATCAAAACACTAATCTGCAAAATCTGAACCCAAAACAAAAAATTGTTACCATAATCCATGAAACCCTATATCCCCACTCCCAAATCGAAACCCTAGCCACTAGAAGATACTCGGAAAGTATGCAATTTCACGAAGCAATTTTGGAATAAAAAATCACAGAAAGAACCTCAATAACCACAAATAACTTGCCTTTATCTTTTTTTCCTCTCAGGCCGCTTTTTTCGCGTCCTTACCTTCATCTCTGTCATCCTCCATCATCAAAATTGTCGTCTGGAAAATTCTCCCTAAATCCTCTCTCGCTCTGTTTTACCCAAACTGATGAAAAAGAATTATTAAATCAGTTTGTTTTTAGATTTTCTAAGTTAATAAATAAACTGTGAAAACAAAAGCATTATCTCTTTCTCTTCGTGACCACAAGTGGGACCAAACCCATTTTCAAATTTCAAATATCTTAACCAGCCCAACCAGCAATTAAATGGCCAATTACTTATATACCCATAATTAGTTAAGAGAAAAGAGGGCAATTTTGTATTAAACCACCAGAAACTACCTTAGTAGCAACTTGTGACCTCACATGTAATAAAAAGTCATAAAGTGACTTAGAATGTTATAAACTCCCAAGTTAATGATCAATACCTGACAACCGGTATTAAAATACAAGATAAAACTCGAAAATATCAATTCTACTGAGTCACTTGAAGTCATTCCAAAAATTCTTCCTCCGCAAAAGTAAACTTAACACTGTATTTATTTTATCCCAAGGATGGAGAAGCCTATCTTTCTTTGAAAACTTATTAGGAGAGAAAAAAAAAGTAAATTTTTTCTTGTTTTTTTCTTAAAGTAAAATTCTCAACTTTCAACAATTTCATATTTTATTATAGTGCTCCCAGCTTATGATAAGAAATATTCAGTTTTCTTCAACAAAAATAATTAAAATCCTATAAAAAAGAAAGGAAAATCAGTTTTCTCCTTAGGTTTTTTTTCCTTGTAAAAGAGAAGAAAAATAAATAAAAACAAAATCTAAGAAGAAAAAGTAAAAGAAGGTCACCTACCCAGTTGCCCCCACACACGACACAACAAAGCACAGCCTCTCTCTCACATAATCACATGTACCAACTTGGTCAAAAGTCACTTACTTTTATATAACACAAACTCTCCTCAAGTCTTGATCTCTTTTCTCTCAGACACACACACACCCACACCTTCTTCATCATGGGAAGGTCTCCCTGTTGCGAGAAAGCCCACACGAACAAAGGAGCTTGGACCAAAGAAGAAGACCAACGTCTCATCGATTACATCCGTAATCACGGCGAAGGTTGCTGGCGTTCACTCCCTAAATCCGCAGGTTTGACAAGTTCTCACCAATCATATTCTTTTTTTATGAGGAAGTTTACATAAACCAATCATATTTTTAAGTTTCAATTTTTGTTTATTTTAAAAATGCTCTAATAGATCTTTTGAACTGCAACAGGATTGTTGCGATGTGGTAAGAGTTGTAGATTGAGATGGATTAATTACCTTCGTCCGGATCTCAAACGTGGAAATTTTTCTGATGAAGAAGACCAAGTCATCATCAAGCTACATAGCTTACTCGGCAACAAGTAAACAAAGTTTCCATCTATTTTCTTCCCGGAAAAAAAAACTTTTCAAAAGTTTCTAAGTAACAGAGAGAAAACAGAGTCATCACCAATTTACAAAATTTTAATTTTTTTTTTTCAGATGGTCATTGATCGCTGGAAGACTACCAGGAAGAACAGATAATGAAATAAAAAATTATTGGAACACTCATATTAAGAGGAAGCTTCTAAGCCACGGAATCGACCCGCAAACTCATCGTCCGGTTAAAGATAACGTCTCCGTGACTGATCCCAAAACGGCGCCGTCAAATTTATCAGCCACTGTTATTGTTTCACCTCAAAACTACGCCGTTGAATATGCCTTTAATGTCAAACCGAAGACGGAAAATTCCTCGGATAACGGCGCATCCACGAGCAGCACGACTACGGACGAGGATCTCCGACAAAACGGATATGGTTATTACAGTGACAATTCAGGAGACACGGAACTGAATCTTGACCTAACTCTCGGGTCCGGGTACGGGTTGACTTCTTGGGTCGGATCATTAGCAGATTCGAAGCCGTGGCGGGATACGGCGATGGCGGCGCGTTTGTCACTATAGTAAGAATTAACCGGCAAAAAATCCCCAAAAATAGGGTTTTTTTTATAGATATTTCTTCTTGTGTGGGTCCTTTTTAATATCTATCTATACATTGTTTTTACGTCAGTTCTTGGCATTTTGTTTTGGTTCTGTTACATATTATTTATTACCTGTTGAAGTAAACAATATTACAATTTTTAAGGAAATATATAATGTTTGACCGTTGTGGTTAAATTCTTACATTCTTTCTTAAATCTTAACTACTTACCAGTCGGTAAAACGAGAAGTCAAAACATGCTTCAAGCCGGTATCAATTATAACATAACTATCTTTTTTTTTTTGGAAACGTAACTATCTTTTACTTACTTTTTTTTAACTATTCTACAACCGTTTATTTAATTTTTTGTGTCACATTATCGTATATTATTCTTACTTTAAATCATTACAATCACCAAAAGAGTGTAATATTACAAAGTATATTATAAAAATATATAAGCATTGATTGATTTCCAAAAAAGGAATAATATAAATTTATAAGCATTATCTACCAGGAGTGAAATGTGAACAGAGTTTTGGCTATTTGTGTATGTTACGACTACGTTATCCTTTTCTTACATGTCGATAGATGGGTCATATATAAAGCTTACAGCAAAAGGCTTCTAGAAACTTGAACTACTTTATAATAACTAGGAACTAGTGGCAAATTGTACCTAATTATCTATTACTATAAAGTTATATTTTCAGCGTAATGGCAAACCAAATAAAAATTTTTACAAAAATAATTCAGCTAAATTACTTTAAGTTTCTTCATATTTATTTTTTTCCTATCCAAATTTAATACATAGTTAACTACCTTTTTATTTTAAAACACAAAATTGTAAGACTATATCTATTATAATACTTAAATTATATTTATTTCAATCGAAAATATTAATAAGTTTCAAATAAAATAAAAAAGTCTCTAAAATTGACAAAAATTAAAATTTTAGTTTCATTTTAGTTTTACAAATAAAGTTAACTAGATTATGATAATCTTAAATTGTGTAGAAGTTATAAGTTTTCAATATAAAATTTATTTTTTTGTTTAAATATAATTTCTTTTCCTTCAAATTAAGTTTTCTAAATTAAAATTTTCGCCACAATTTGCTTATTTTCTTTCTTAAAATTTAAAATAAATTTATATTTTTTTTATTTTTTCTTATATTATGGAGCTCTTTATTTTTTAAATTTCATTTGAAACTTATTAATATTTTAACTAAAATAAACATAATTATAATTGGGTTTAAAATAGGTATAGTTTTAAAAGTTTGTATATAAAAATAAACAAAATAATTAGTTTATATTTTAAAATGGATAACAAAATTATTAGGTATTAAAAACTTGATAAAATTTAGTAGGAATACTTTAATAGAATTCCCCTACTGTAAAATTACAATATGGACTCAATCACAAGAGTCAAGACATTGTTGATGCACAGGAAATGGAATGTGAAGAAGCAGCTGCCTGATAGGGAGAGACGGAAACAGATAAAGAAATATTATACTAATAAATAAAAGATAAAAGGAGAATAAGAAAAGGGAAAAGACATGTGACATGTTTTATGAAGGTAGGTGGCCGAATCTGTCATTATAACCATAATGTTACCAAACTAATTGACTTTATCTAATTTGTTTTCATCTAGTAATATAAATACATCGAAACAAATATAGTAATATCCGAGTCTCGATTGAACACATAATATCAATACGGTGCTAATTGCTAAAGGCAAAGCAAAATATGAACCCACATAAATGTTTGTCTCTAGACAATGTTTGGTCGAAGGAAAAAAACCAATATAAATGTAAAACTATAGAAAGAATCATGTGCGCAAAAAAACCGGAAAAAGTATCATGTGCGCAAGAAGAGGAAGAGGGTATGGGAATGTGGATTTAGGTGAGATCCAGCCAAACATGATTCCCTCCTTTCCTGGAAATAAAAAGAAGTTGTCACTTTCTGTTTTATAATAATCAAAACTTCCCATAACGACTTTAAAGTTGTAAGAATTGATATTTTCTTGTTGCATCTTCTAGATAGATTTAGATTATAAGCTTTATTCTCCAAATTTAATATTCAGTAATCATATTCTGTAGCAATTGGCGGTGAGGTATTCTCAAAACAGATTCACAAATCATTAGATTAACATTAAGTTTGTGACAGTCTGAAATTGCAACTTAAAACTTTTGGGGTTTAGAGGAAAATTTAAGGTTTTCTTTTTTCCCCCTATAAATATTTTTTTTTTCTATTTTCTTTTATTCTGAAACTGAAATATAACTTTGCGGAGATCTAGAGGGGCCATGAGATTCTAGCTGGTAAGATTTATATGAGAAATTTGCTCACAGATATTCTTTAAATATGTTTATGGAATATATAAACATTGAATATAAAAATGTGAGAAAAGAAGAAAATTTAAGGAATGAAAAATCATAAATATAAAAATATGAAAATGTATATAAAGTTGAGAATATGGAGAAATGGAAAGAAAAAAATAATAGGATAAAGATAATTAAAATATATTGAATGCTAAAAATTATACAAATAGATAGAGTTACAGATATAATATCTGTAATGGTTGTCAAATTTCACTTAATTTAAATATTTTGTCATACTCCATCTGTTTCCTAAAGAATGTCATTTTAACTTTTATTTTATTTTTGACACTACATTTTCAATCAAAAATTTTCTATTAAATCTTTTTATTACCCTTTTAAGGGAATAATAAATATTTAGTTAAATAATTTTCATTTAAATAATAGTTAATTAGTTTGAAGTTTAATTATAAAACTATTGTGATGAATTATCTAAGTTAAATATACAAGACGGAAGAAATTAGACAAATTTATATTATTACTTAATTTAACATATTTAGACTAATTTACATCAATTTATCCCATTTTAATCGATTTAAACACGTTTAACCGATTTAAAATAGTTTAAACCAATTTGAATGTATAAATTGGACTTTAAAAATTGTTTCGGATATGATCGAGTTAGCTTAGATGCTACTTAGACCAAATTTTAGGACCCTGGGGTTTAATACATTGGAACTTGCTTTAAACAAAATAAATAGGAGTAATTTAACATTAGCCTCATATGTTTCCATTTTCAGGAGATGTTTGCTTGTTTGTTTATTTTTCAAAAACTCAAATAAAAACTAATCTAAAATAAGATAATTTTAACCACTGGAATTTGAAAGCTTTCAATGGGACTTGTTGAAATCAACTAAATGGGAGTAATACAACATTAACCTCATGTATTTTCCTTTTCAGAAGACGTTTTTCAAACAAAAAATCTCAAACTAAGAAAGTTAACTGAATCTTGCTAGAAATGAAATATCAAACTATAAGACAATAATAAGCTAAGTAAGTTTTTTTTGCCTAGAGTACGCATAATAAGTTTAAAACCTCTAAAACTAAATAACAAAAATATGAACAATAAGACGCACAATATATTTAATAAATAACTGAAGAATAATAATCAAAGTAGAGAAAATGATATGAAAAACAGAAAAAAAAATATGAACAAAGAAAAATATAAAATTCTAAATGAAAAGGAAAGGAAACAATAAAATAAAAGTAAAACATAACAAACATCAAAATGGTTAATCGAAATGTTTTAAAATATTCTAAGATTAAGATTTTATGATCCCAAAAGAGTCATGACTAAAGGATAGATTCCGAATTTGTAAAAATATTTATTCTGCTTACTAACTTGGTATGTTCGGGGATGTGTAAAACACATAAAAGGTGGAGTTTAATGGATTAGATGGAAATGGCGGTCCATTATACATTGGAACTGGATGGTTTCACAGGCGAGATGAGGGAGAGGTAAAAGAAGAATCAGAAGAAGAGGCTGCAGAGAGGTACGAGAAAGAGGTAGAGGAGTTCAGACTCTGGGGGTGCTCAATCTCTTGTGCTTAACCGCTCTCACGTATGCAGTAAGTGATAACAGGAGTAGTTGTGGTAATAAACTGGCCTATATGTGAGTGCATGTTGTTGAGGAAGGTCAAAAGGGAAGATGCCAAAGACCGTTACAGTCAAAGCATGTGTCTTACCTTTGTCTGCTTGCACTTGTATCGCGTTGCTGTAATGGAAGATAAAAACCAATGTATTGATACAATGGGCATCATCAAGTATGGATTGCAACTACTAAATAATGTTTGGGAAGTTTTCAACATCAATTCTTCTATTTTAAAAGATTTTTGCTTTACAAAATCTAAAGAGGAAGAGAGAAATCCTAATAGTCTAACATCATATATGGACAGATAAGAGTAGCCCTCTCCAGTTTTCTATCTTTAAGCTGCCCGCAAATCTTCGAAGATCTGCCATGGAACCAATGAAATCTTGACATTTGTATGGTAGAAACATTAGTTACAAAATAGCACTATATGGTAGAAAAATGAAGCTTACTTGCTTGCATACAACAGAGGAGTCGAAAGAATGGAGGATTGATGGGGTGTTTCACTGGTTCTGAAGGTGGCCACCTGTTTCAAGAAGCTTTGTTCAAGCAAACCCGAAACCTTCACTGGCTTCGTGAATGGCAAGTAGCAGGCGTTCCTGAAGTTGTTCCTTAGATGGATACTCAGGGAGGTCTAGTTGGTTAAAACTGCAGCAGAACAAGAAGAGATGATGAGAGAGAAGTAAGGCGGGTATTTTTATGAGTAAAAGGCTTTGGTAATGATGTCCAACCATGTATGAGCTGATGGCAGCCGCTCTGGCCCTCCATATGCTTTGTGGATTTGTAATCTTTGAGGCCCTGATATACCTTGCAATGCCTTGAAACCTTCTAAAGGAACCTGTAAAACAGAGATACACCACTCTCGTTAAAACAAAACATATTTCGAGATTATCCAACCAAATATTTCAGGTAATTCGATAGAAGCTGGCTAATATTTGGTTTACCTTTGATGTTCCGGTGACAAACTGAAGAAATCTAGCCATATCTTCTTTGCTAAAAGCTTTAACGACCTCCCAGAACCAATGAATCACAGGGGATCCTGCCGCATAGCTGGTATACTCCGTATTGGCTTTAAGATCATCGACTGAAAAAAAAAAAAAAGAAGATTGTTATTATTTACTTAAATGCATAGACAATCACATGTAAACAATATAACAAGATGATCCAACATACAATCAATCTCAGGCAATCCACTGATTAGGAGCTCGAGCTCTTTATCATTAAAAATGGATACGAGCTCACGAGGTATCAACTCATTAAAGCCTTCAAGGAATGCGTTGATTTGAGGCCGAATAGCATTGGTAAGTATATGTCCGGCCACAAGATCAACATATTCATGTTTTGTTTCTTCTGTCACTCGTATGTTTCGTCCTCCAGGTTTAAGCTCATAGTCCGTCACCTTTTTTCAGTTAAAATAAAACGAACAATTCAATATGGTTATAATGAAAAGAAAAGCAAACATCTATTATCTATCACACACCTCAGTCTTTTCGTAAAGAATGTGTTTTTCCTCATCTGCGTCCATACTGAATGTGAGGTCGAGTATGTCATTCACATCATTCTGAATGAACAGAGAAAGGGTTAAAGATGCTAACTTCAATTTTTTGAGCTTTTTAATGACAAAGAAGAAGGTAAATTTAGACTAGCTCCACAAACCTCTAACAGCCACTTCAAATTTTTGTAGTAATCAGGATCCACGGCCTCGATGTCATGATAAGTCACCTTCACACCAAGTATGTGTTTATAAAAGGAACGAGTGAAATAAACATCTAAAAGCTGCCCATCAAACAACGCCTTCGCCACCTGCAAGGACATCACAAACATATCAGATAGACCCAAAAACAAACAATTGGATCTCACTGCAACGACAAGATCCTGCTATTTACCATGCGACCAACAAATTTGAAGTATGACAGATGCTCTGTTTGGTAAACAGAATTGGGATTAGGCTGGAAGGTGGCATCATTTCCAACGGTGGTGAAAAGCAACGCTCCTTTGTCGAATATAACTCTTGACAGTAACTGATACCATTCTCTTGTAAGACCACCAGCATCAATACCTTCCTCACCTTGAAACTGCACATTCAGACGTCCTTTCAGATCCTGTGGGGAGCGCATACGTAACTGGTTGTATGAATCTTCCAACAAATAAGCTCGGCGGACACTAATACGCAATGGCCCAGAAATGTGTTGATCATGCTGGTGTCTTATCCTTGACCTGAAGTAGGCTTTCTTGTTATCAAAATCAAGCAGCCTTGGTGCCTTGAGCATCACTGAAAGGGACTTCTCCAGTAAACTTGGATTTTGCCTAACAAACGAATTCAACAGTCGCCTATGCTTCTCCGCAAACTTTGAAAAGGTAACAGAGCCATCAGTTTTTTTCTGAGAATCTGCACTGGTTTTAGATGATGAACTGTGAGCGGACTCCTTTACTTCTCCCGCTGTCACATTCCCATGATCCTGCTGTAATATTGACGGAGTTTGAATTTTCTCACACAGAACAAAGAAAGCCTCAATAAGAGGTAGGAGCCTTTGAGTTCCTGGAGGAAGAGAGGACGGAGGAGAGACCCCTAGGACATGATCACCGGAGTTTGCATTGGAAACGGGTGTTGTAGCGGCAGTATGATCCAGCTGCAACTCATTCATGCTGATACACTGGCTAAGTTCTTGCCAAAGGGGCTCCAATGCCACGTTTAGTCTCTGCATGATGTTTTGTTCCTCCTGCTCTGTTTCCTTTTCGATTCCCACGTTGTTATTATCAGTAGGGGAAGTTAGTGAGCTAAGCACTTGGAGAACACGGAGAATTGAAGCACCTGCCATGGAACCTGTACTATGACTAATCTTCTGCGTATTGCTCAGTGTTGCTAGCTCACGCACAGTTGAGGCACTCAGACCACTTGCCAATTGTGAGAGTTCTTTTATGAAAAACTTGCGATGAGCCACATCTATGGCAGCCAGCTTCTTTAATACCTCTCCTGCTAACGAGTATATTTTATCCGATAACCTGTTAAGGTATTAAAACATGTGTCAATCTAAAGCAATTCAGGGATATAACTGAAACCAGGGATAACAAAACACCTACGTTATGTACACAACTACATAGGAAGAAAGAGGAAAATAAGGAACGCAGTTAACAAACGAAAAGAGTTCTTACCCTTCATATCCAAGAAGAATGCAAAGATTGCAGAGATCTGACTGTGGCAACTGCAGGAATATGTTATATATATCAGTACATTTCTTCCTACTTGCAACAGATAGCTCAGCATCACCCAGTAGCTCAGGTTCAGTATCTTTTTGTGTTTCAATCGAAGCTTCTTCACCAACGGGATTCTTCTCTGATTTCTCAGGTATTTCTGAGGAAGGAGACCAACCCTCAATTCGGGATGCTGCTGTGTATACAACTACTTGCAGTAAACCCATGACCTGAAACGTAGAGAACACAGATCTTGTAGATAGACAATACAGATAAAACTAGAATCACAAAAACTATCTAGAGACTGTAGCGAGAAGATTCCTACTCTCCAAATCATGCTAAACATACCAGTGCTAGATGAGATGTACTTTGCAAAAGCTGAGGCCGATTAAGCAATCTTAGGAAGACAACCACAGGTATTTCCAGATTCTTGGTG
This sequence comes from Hirschfeldia incana, assembly GCA_026261945.1. Lineage (NCBI taxonomy): Eukaryota > Viridiplantae > Streptophyta > Magnoliopsida > Brassicales > Brassicaceae > Hirschfeldia > Hirschfeldia incana. Next base: position 3,079,292 of record JABCMI010000032.1, read on the forward strand.
TCTGTCACATGAGTAACTTTCTCCTTACCCTTGCCTTCACAGACAGGGGGTTTCTGGGACAGCAGTGACGAGTCAAAGTAAAACAGCATGTCAGCAACAGCTGAATGATTCGTAGCCAAATAGGTCAAAACCTCAAGCACCCGACGGAACACTAGAGGAGGAAGACCTGTGTTAGAAACAAAGAAAGTCAGACTGTGCTCTGGAAGCCAGCGTGTATATTAACCAATAGGAAGTTACCATTCAACAGCTGGGATCGTCCATAAACAACATTTGATTGACATCCATAGAGTCGTTGCGGATTACTTATCGCCAACTCGCTCGGCGATGTTTCCATCTCTGGCCTAATAATATCCAATAAAATCTGAACCAAGTTTGCTCTTGTAACACTGTGAGCACATAGATTTAATAGAAGTCTCTGCAGAAGGCCTTTCCCTAACGGCTGATACATTAAAAATAACATTATCGTCAGAAGCAATAAATACAAATGATAGTTTCATTAGAATAGTCATCAAGGCGTTTAGAAATAAGAAGCACCAAAATCATTGATTTATTTCCTTGCCAGAAAGGGGTATGGAAAATACTAGGAATGCATCTTTTACCTGTGCCAGTCGTAGTAGCCTAATAAGAGATTTCAAGGCATCAGCATCCACAAGAGGGGTTCCTTCCATCTCTTTTACTCTCGAGCCATCTGCAGAAGATGAAAGAGTCCTCTGACCAATACTCACTCCAACACCCCTGTCCATACCCGTCAGCCTGTTGTAACCCAAACCATTCCTTCGATTACTCAGCCTATGGCTACTTCCAAAAAGATTACGAGCCTGATAGTGACTCATTGCTCGGTCTCTGAGCATCCGCGCTTCCGCAAGCAAAGGTGAAGGCAAAGCTGCCAAAACTGCTTCCGAAGAAGTTAAGAGAACCTGAAAGTAGAGATACAAGTCATTTTCACGTTATCACCAGCTCCAAATCAAAACCCAAATTACCAAATTCAAATCAAGCTAGAGATACAAACCTCTTCACGTAAATCAGCAGGTAGAGTGGCAATAATTGAAGCGTTATCCATGTCAACTGGTTGTCCTTGAGACTGTTGTACCATCCTTTGGGCTCTTTGTTGAGCCAGAACTTCGGTTTGGATATCTGGGGGAAGGGCTGCCAGAAATTCAGGATCTATGTCGTCTACTGCAGGGGGTTCATAAGTTGGAGGCTGGATAGACTGAGCTTGCTGAGAAGCAAGGACTTCTGCCCGCAAATCTTCAGGGAGCGCATCCAAAAAGGTAGGATCAATGGAATTTTCTCCAGGTGCCCCACCGTCCAAGCTACCATCAGCAACTTGTACATCATTCCTTTCATCTTGTGTAGCTTCCATGGCTGAGAGCTCACTGTTGTCACGAGCCAAAACTGAAGGTTCCGCAATGTGATTTCCCTCTACATCATCACTACTCATATCTACATCCACACTTGGTTGGCAATTAGAATCAGGATCATCTACTGGAAGAGGCATTCCCGTACCAGATACGTTTTGAATACTATGCGTATCAGATTGATCCTGGGCAGTGGAGACGTGATTCACTGCTTCGAGGCCTGCTTGCTCGATAGGTACTCCATCACCTTCCCCAACTTCCATCCCGTCAATCTCATTTAGTGTACTGTTCAGAGGAAGAGGTTGCATAAGTTCATGCTGCGGTGGACATTCACCTGCATCTTGGACGACAGGAGAAGCTAGATTAGCTTGATCTTGCGAGATACTTCCAGCTGTTACACCAGGTGGGTTATTGACATTGTCATGGTTATTCAACAGTTCAGGCGCTTCGTTTTGTTGACCCGCGTCGCTACTATCTCCCAAAACGGCTTCACTTTCTACAGATGGATGATGTTGCTGCTCTTGGACTTCTGTGCTATTACTTTCCCTTTCGACATTAGTATCTACTGGAGCACAAACTCGAAGGTTGGAAATAAAATGTTCTTCTATCAACTGGGCAATCGACGCAGACTGGTTACTTGGCTGAGGATGACCTATATCAGTCCAACGACTGTCACCAACCCCTCTTCTTGATGAATCCATACCCACAACAGAATAGTCAGTCAAAGGAGGAGGTGCCACACTACCTCCTGAACGATCACTGAAAGGATTACCTGGTACTTGATCAAACGGTAAGACCGGTGTATCAAACATGTAGAACTGTGCTACATCATAGTTGCCCGCTTCTGATTGCCTGGGTAAACTGCCAGCACTTGCTGAAACTGAGGCTGTATTGCTAGTTTGCAAAGGTCTCGAGAAGAGCGGATGCTGAAAGCCATGTACTTCTGAAGCAGATCGATCAAAAGATCTGCCTGTTTGACGTCTACGCTCAAAACCCAAGGGTCTCCGTAGAGCAAACAGATCATCCACATTCACTCCTTCAAATGGCTCCGCTGTAATATCATCAATAAAACCGTTTCCACCACCAGATCTCCCAAGAATCTGAAAGTGATCCAGCCCATCAAGAGCTTCCCTCCACCGCACCTCTATTACACGATTCTCATGGAAATCATCCTCATCTTCGTCAATCATGTCATCATTATATTCATCTTGAAGGCCAGCATCTTCAGGGTCTTCCACATCAGTTCCAGCAAGAGACATAACACCAGCTCCATCTTCCACTAAATCTGCATCCTCATCATCCTCCCCTTCGTCTCCCATGTCATCATCTCCATCATCTTCGTCCCTATTTTCAACATGAAAACTCATTTCGATTTGATCACCGTCAATCTCTTCTCGCATGAAATCCATCTGAATAGGTTCAGGCAGTGTCGCCGTCGCCCCCTCGCCTTCTTGGGTTTGACTCGAACCCCTTTCACCTTCACTTTGAGAAAAAACTTGAGACAGTTCTTGTCCATTCTCTGCTGCATCGGTTACTTGCTGTTGACAGCCATTGTTCTGGTTTGGCACATCAGCTTCAGCCTCAGTTGAAGTTCCAAGACTGTCATGTCTCTCATTAGAATCTGTGGTCCTTTTCCCGTTTGGTCCTTCTGATTTTAGCTGCTCGGCAGTATTGGCAGCCCTCGTCAGTGTTTCGAGAGACTTGAGAATGAGTGTGACAAGCTTTGGAGCATCGGGGTGGTCAAGATCAATCACGTGAAGAATGCTGGTCAGACATTGGATAGTTCCCCCATCTATCATGCTCTTTGCAACATCAGGTGAGCAACCACAACCAGGCAAGTTGCTGGAAGAAGAATTCTTCATCAAGATCGAATAAACCAGGTTGGCAAAAGCAAGAACTCTTTTATCAGGCAACAAAACACTTTGACTAGAACTCTTTCCCAAGCAAGCAAACACAGATAAAACTCTCGAAAGCTCACTGATTATTCTTCTACGTCCTTCACTGGAACGGCTGCACAAAACGACCAGAAACCAGGACGCTTTTTCAGACAACTTCTCCGTCCATTCTTCAGGTCCAACAAACTTTTCGAGAGATATAGGAAGTAATCGATGAATGACATGGTAGATTAACCCTCCATTTCCAGGAGAATCATCATGCAGATTGGCTCCCCGAAGCTGAGATATTTCTGTATCCTGCCTCAGTATGACACCAGCACCATGCAAGTACATGAGAACAATATCACTCAACAACTTCAATATAAATGTTACCCTCGCCAATTCTTCAGATTTTCCAGATCCAAGTTCTGCCTTCTCCGGATCACCAACTTTGGATTTACCCTTTACTTTAATTGCTGGCTCATCGACCTCCATTGAGACTAAACCAGTTTCAACATCCGCATGCCTCTTCACCCCAGGAAAACTTAAGACAATGTCAATAAGCTGATCAATAACTTGAATGAAGTTAGGAGAGACTCTTCTGTGGCTTTTTGAACATTTCCCAGACCCATCATGAAGCTTATTTTCAGATATTCCAAGGGGTTCGTTTAACCCATGGTCACTGCCAGCAACTTTTGGCTTTTCTTTTTCTTTCGACAGTATCACAAAGTCCCTCCCTCCTGATGACTCAAGCCGACAAGTAGAAGCCACAGCTTTCATAAACACCACAGGATCTCTTGAAATTACCGGTGCCATTGTTGTCAGAAATGTCAGAGGTAATACCTTACCTATATGTCTCTTCCCACACAAGGTCTGTCTTATTTCTGATTCCATGGCAATTTGGAGTGTTTGTGGATCCTCAACCAGATGCCGGACGATTACAGATGCAAGAGTATCGTACCCAGGGAAAAAGCAATCTTTGGGAAGATTAAAAAGTGAAGACAAGCCTCCATATTCCAGAAACTGGATAGCTAAAGCATGAGATTTTGTCAGACGAGCACATAACTGAAGAGCAGCCTGCATGATCATTGCTGGAACACACTGCTTTATAAGGCCACATGAGATTAGTAGAGCGTTTCGACCCTCTTCCGTGGTCAGATAGCCTGTAGATTTTCCAAAAAGTGATTCCAAGACCTCATTTGACTCACCGTTAGCAACATCAAAAGATAACGCTTTCTTAGCTGCTGAGTCTTGCTGACAACCGCTCAGCTTTAAAGATCCACGTTGATTTTCTTCCACATTTTCAGACGAGATTCTAGTCTGTGCCTGCAACATCATGCTCAAGATAAGAAGCAAAGCACTAATGCATTTTGGAGCCAGAATCTTAGCTCCAGATTCACTCTTCAGCTTGAACTCCATTAAGATATCAATTGCTACAGCCACAATACCATCCTGTGCAGCAATTTCTCTGGTGTTATCATCCTCTGAGAGAATTAATGCTAGAATGTGCGCTATCATAGTCAAAGCACCAGCATCCTTGGAGAAATCAAGTTGTACTAGCTTCAATTGCTGAATCAGATAAGACACGATTTTCGGGCGATCCTCTCCTTTGTTTCTGCTACAGAGTGTTACAAACAAATCCATCAGTGGAAAAGCCATAGAATCATCACTCTGAAATAACTTCACTGATGCAGCAATAACTTCATCACTAGATGGTTTTTTTGGAACCAATTCTTCCGGCAGAACATCTACTAATTTTTCTGAACCATCAAGCTTTGGAGTCTCAGATGCATTGCCAAGAGATAGTGCAAGTGCTTGAGCCAGCTCATTATCTTCTTGCACAGGATCCTCAGAATTGGTAAACAACCACTCCATAGCCATCTCAACATTGTTGGCTCCAACTCTTCTTAACGCAGCTTCTGCTCTTGACCTCGAAAATCCCATTTCAACAATTGTACCGACAATGGTTTCATCAAGCTGTAGCGGCAAGGCTCTTTGGTTTGTACCCCGAGTAACACCACTTCGATTTTGTGTAGCATCCACAACACCCGAGTATATATGTGTAACAAGGGAGGTAACTGAAGCAACAAAATTAGGATTGCAACTGGGAAACATAGGATGGCTCCATACAGGTAATATGACATCTAGAACCTGAGACTGCAGAACTCGCACGAAAGTCTCGGGTTCCCTTGGTACAGGAAAAAGTCCGATTGACAAACCAATTGAAGCTTGCTCTTGCTGGACAAGGAGTTGCGTTTGAGAAGTGGGGGCTGGAGATAAGAGAACTGTAGAGTTAACAAAATAGTCCAGTGCTCGGCAATAGTTTTGTAGAGTATCCAACAACCACGTACTGTGAGACCATGCGTTTCTTTCACCGGGTTTCTCATTCTCAGTTCCAGATGCAGGAGTAGAAAACAGCACTGTCCAAAGCAACTGGCTTGTCGCTTCAAATGTGGTGAGAAGTTGCTTAAATGTTCCATGGACGTAAAAACTATTCACCATAGCTGTGAAGCATACCCTCCTTCGAGAATCAAATGTTAGTGAAGTCATGTCATCTACCACTTTTCCGAGGTACCGGCATTTGCATTTTACAGACAGAGAGCTGTCAAGCCCAGTAGTAACACTATACCCCACAAAGTTAAGAGCTTCAAGAAATACTTTAGCTAGGGCAGTACCAAGCGTCTTAGATGCTGAACTCAATGGTGCTCCATCAATTCTGCGACGATTAGCGGAAGTGAATCCTTTCACAAGGGCAGTGAAAAAATAACGTAGGGTACAATTCAGCCTGTCCAAAATTTCAACAACGAGAACTTCAGTGCTTTTCTTATTCATTTCATGGGAAGATGACGTTTCTGGTAGATCAAGTGGACTCTCAGAATCAAAATTAAAAGGCTCCAGGTGCCGACGACCCCTCCCACCCCTCATTCGGGCTACTGCATGCCGTGTACGACCGTGAATACCTTCGCCAGCACGTACAACAGACATATATTCACGATCCCCACGCCAAAGGGACTGAGAGCTGCTGCTTCTAATGGATATAGGGTTTCTGCATCTAACTGTTGAAGCATTGCTTGAGTCCTCATCGTTCTCTCTTTCAGTAGTACTTGATGATGCTGAAACTGAATTATCAGGTCCTCCATCAACACTCTTTGTTTCGTCTTCCTGGGTATCACCACTTAAAGCCATCTGCCAAATTATTTCTTTGTATGTTATGCCAAGTGCTTTCAGTACATCAGCATCAGCAGCACTTAGTTCCGAGATAGCCGAAGATGTTCCTTTCAACAAAAAATTGGAGAGGGACAACATGCTTTCTAGGCAAGAAAGGGATCTCAAAATCTTCATCTGGACTGCAGATTCTAACTTAAGAAGCTGGGTTCCTTTAGTGGCAAGCAAAAGCTCATTGGTGGTATTCAGATGTTCTCGTAGGTAGGAGCACACTGTCCGGGAGAGACCAGCCGAATGCTGAGGGGAGAACTTCTTAAAAGCAACAGAGAAACCTTGACCAAGTGAGGCTGATAGAGGCATAAGAGGTAAGCAGAATAGCTTCAAAACAGCATCAACTCCTTTCTTCTCAACAAAAAGTGAACAAACTTCAGCATTTTGAAGAACTGTTTCAAATAGCCGAGCAACATTACATACACAATCTGGAAGAAACAACTCAACGTTTGCTGAAGCAATATCAGAAGATGGTTCTGCCTCATATGAAACCGCCAACCTCTTCTCATCAGCGTCAATTTCCATAGGAACTGTAGCAGCATCAGTAGCCACATTTCCTGAAACGGAAGTGGTGGCATCCATCCCAGATCCAATAATCAGGATGGAGTTCAGGATTTCTATGAACATATCAACTCCATAAGTGCGCAACGAAGATTGGTGTCTCAGGAGTTCATCAAGCCCACTTGACAAAGAACCAGGTGTATCGCCAGTAAGTGCCCGCAGATATGATGACGAAGTAAAAATTTTGATAAAACACCTCAATGCGTTTCGGTCCTTAACAGCTTGAAGCCCGGTACTGTTGAGACACAGAGCATCCAGACACTGCGGAATGCAAGTTATGGCTTCTGCGGAGCAGATGACCTCATCACATATAGCATCCAGGAAGGCAGAAGTTAACCCAGCCGAGTCTAAAGCATTGAAACAAGTGGGATCTTTATGAATGAGATCACTCATGACAGTGGCAGCAAGCGAGAATACTCCACCACCAAAATCTTTTGCTCTTCGGAAGATAATGCATAAGCACTCAGGCAACAAGCTCTCCTCGGAACCATAGAGGTTAGTGTTACCAGGAGCATAAGTTCCAAGAGATATTGCACGTAACAACGCTTTTAACAGCAATTTCCTGTGATACAAAACAAAAGATTCAGAATAAGAAACCTGTTCAGCATCAGAACGATTAAGAGAACTATCAAGACAATGTGAATACCTCCCATTACTGTCTGAATTGCAATTTTTCTCCTTTGCATTGTCTTCAGTGCGAGTGACTTCCAATTTCAACCGGAAGATAGTATCATCTAAACCACCCAAATCTCTGAACAAAGCAGCGGCTGGATTGCTGTAATCCATAAAAGCTTCTAATATATGCACAGCGGTACTGACAAGATGCAAATGCTGGGGATCTGTATCTTTGATGAGAGGCACTAGGGTCGGAATAAGGCCAGCTTCTCGCATGGCTGAACATCCAGAAGATGATGAGACCAAGACTGTAACGAGGGATAGCAAGGCTTCCGCAAAAGCCAGAGACAACTTGGAAGAATTACGGATAACAGAGTCAATCGCTTTCTGCATAAGGCTAGATAGCAACCCACGATGCCCGCCAGAGGTGACTGCAATCAAAACAGTTGGCTGCCGCGTTCGATCTTGCGATAGTGCAACCAAGGAAAGCAGGCATAGTATCCTTATCCTCTCTGGAACAGTATCCTCATAGCTCACCAGTGTAACTAACTCATTTACAAACTCAGGTTCTCCATTGAAGAAAGAAACAACATTCTCAGTGTCGCCACTTGCTTGAACCAAGACAATGACAGCGTATAAGCGAATGCATGTATACTGCTGCCGGGTTGACAAAGATGGGAACGCTCTTGCAAATCTCAATCTGGTCAACAACGCAAACCTTAAACTGGGAGGAACATTATGATCAGTGACTAATGTGTTGAGAAGTTCAACGTCAGACTCTGCACGCAAGCTGACATCAGGTACATGGATTACTTGTAAACCTCCCGGAAGTTCACTTGATTCATTAGAAGCATAGAACTCAAAATGAAGAGTACCCCCTAGCTGGTGAGAAACCGGATCACAACTATTTTCTGTAGCACACGATGTCAAGCCAAGACCTTCCTCTTTACCTCCCCATCCTTGTGCAAGGGAAAATAGTTTTGAATTGAGAGAAGCATCTCTTATGGAGTATTTTCCAATTTGCCTCTTCAAAAAGGCAGCCAGCGTCTGCAGACAGGCTTCAACGACATCTGCATCAGTAGATGCAAGCAGAAGAGAAAGATGTTGCTGCAGTCATGAAGGAACAAGTGTGTCAGAATTAGTCAGGTAGACATATCAACAATTAGCATATAAAGCAACACATTTACGGAACGGCCATAAATTCAATATAATATGATGACACCAGTTAGAACGAAGCCATGCTAAAATCTAAATGATACATAGGGGCTTTGTGGTATAAGGTTTACCTCATAGGAACTATAAAAATGTTTGTTAGTGCAATTCTCCAAGACGATTCTGATGACTCGGAGAACTTGAAGAACAGCATCTTTCGGAAAAGGAGGACCAGATTCCTCAAAGTCTTCCTCAATCTGCAGATCCTTCCTGCCTTTTATGTGCTTCTCAAAATATGTGTCAAAGTGATTGAAGAGATCCACCCAATGATGGAAGTCACCCTATATATAAAGGACAATTATCATCACAAATCTAAACAACGAGAGTAGTAGACAGAATATAAAAATAAACAGCATCAGAAACTGAAATATTAAGGTACCTTGCCGAACTCCCAGCGAAAAGATGCAAGGGGTTCATGTATTTGGTCGAGAGGAACCGCAGTAACAGCATTGATGAAAGATTTGATTTCGGGAGGCTGGCAGAAATTAATCAAAGAAAGGTTAACACAGGCAATAGATATAACATGAAATAGAATAGAAACGCATTGTTACTAGTGGACCTCAGTTTTAACCTTAGCAGAGCAGCCCACTCCAAAACCCATCTTCATAGATACCTGCACACACATGAAAAAAAAACAGTTAATACGTCTAGTGTATAATTGAAGTTGGAATGGACAAAGCTGATAAGAAATTCAATTGAAGTGAATGAATTAAAATCTGAAAATCAAAGAAGGATTAAAAGTATCATAAAAAGATTAAGAAGAAATAGATGTGAGAGGGGGAATCTAACCTTAGTGATCTGATTGAGGAGAGGGAAGATTGCGGAAACTGAAAGAAGTCAAGGAGAACTAAGGAACGCCCAAAGGAATTTCACTACTACAATCAAATCAATAAAATGGATTAGAAGAGAGTGATAGCTTCAGCTAAAGATGATGGATGATGATCAAGGGGATGGACTTACTGCAGAATTACGGAGATCATTCTCTTCTGCACCTGGTTTTCACCATCAATCTCGCGATCTTTTGTGGTGGGATACCAAAGTACGATGATGATCGGGATTGATTTTCGTGAACAGAAAGTCACCAGAGCTGAAGCTAATTGACGATCAAAGGGACGATTCAAGGTCTGTTTTCAGTGGCGAAGAACGAATCAATAACGATGGAGTCGATCAAGGTGGAAGAAGTGATCTGATCTCTCTGGATATTCTCCGATGGAATCGAAGGAAAACAAGGATGAGAGGTTAACAAGTCGGACAGGTGGAGATTGTTGCTAGTGGGCCTCCGTTTTATCCTTATCACTGCAGCCCACTCCAAAGCCCATCTTCATACATACATGAACACAGCTAGTGTTAAAAAGATGTAATATAAAATAGGGCAATTGTCCAAAATAGACTATTTTCAAGTTTTTGTCTCCAAAATGACACCACAAGGAAAAAGTCACAAAAATAACATTTATTAATGAACAAAATGACTTTAGTACCCTTATATTATAATTAATAAAAAACGAAAAAGAAAAAAACAGAAACCTTTGAATCTCTTTGATCCTTCGATATCTCTCACTCTCTCACGATGATATCTCCCCATGGTGACTCAATCTCTGACATTCTCTCCTCACGGCAACTCGATTTCCGACGACAGATTTGAGTATATACCAATCCTGATATTCAGTTGCGTTGTAGCTTCGCCGTCGAAGACCGGCTCTTGTTTCCCCACTCCGTCGTGTTACTGTCGGAATTCTCCATTCTTCGATCATATTCAGAGAAGAGTGTTTGCCGTCTTCGATCACATTCATAGATAGTTTGATTCCAATTCTCCCATCTTCCTATTTCGCCTCGCTTGCCGAATCAATTTCCCCCATTTAACCACAAACCCTAGATCGGAGAGAAGACAACTCTAATCTTCACTGATCGATGGTGAACTAGCGACGTCGAGTCCGACGAACCATCCCCATCGTTCTTCACGATCCTCTTCCGCTGACGACACTAACAACAACGCACCTGATGATGATGATGGCGGTAGAGAGAGAGGACGTATGATCGTCACCAATCCCTACAATCAGCTCGTTGCTGTCCCTAGCTCTGTTGTTTCCGACACTCTGCCTCATGTTGCTGGTTCTCTCAGCGAGTACCTCATCGGTTCTGAATTTGAAGCAATGCTCGAGCGGTTAACAGAGACTGATCCTAGAAGGTATGGAACGCCTCCAGCTCGGAGATATGTTGTTGAGGCTTTGGCTAGTGTTCAAATCCAAAAGGCGGATCTGCTACTTTCTGTGTGTTTAGATGGTTTTGAGGTTGGAGCTTTGGGGAAACAGATGCCGTGTAACCAGAGCTTTCATCTCACTGCTTGCTCTCATGGCTTGAGCTTCATAGCTCGTGTCCGGTTTGTAGGTATCAGCTACCGACTGCAGAGGATGAGACAAATGGTGTTGGTGGGTCTACTACTAGCAACAACCATGGATCTGAGAACAACGACCAGGAGGAGGAGGATCCCATGGCTGCTTAGCCAAGCCCAACCTGGTTCTCTTTATAGCATAAAATCCTTAGGAGCAACAGAAGAGATCATGAGACCACCTTATTTAAGATCTTCTTTGTCTTTACTTGGTTCAATGCTACTACATATCTCTTATCATTTTTGTGATTTTTGTAATGGGTTTCAAGACTTACCTTTTGGTTAGAATTCTGCAAGTCACTTTGTGCTTTTTTTTTTCTTTGTCAGTTTAGTTCATCAGTCTTCTACGTTTGATGTAAGTGATGGTTAATTTGCAAGATGGCTTATAGCGACACATAATTAGTAATTCGTAGAAATATAACAACAAACGTTTACTTGAAGAAAAATGTTTTGTTTAATGTTTAGGGACCAATTTGTTTAAAAACATCTGGTAGAAGCTAAAACATATATATATATATATATATATATATATATATATATATATATATATATATATATATATATATATATTTAACCATTAATTTTATATTATAAACGGTGGAAATAACTTAGCAATTTATGGATGAGTTTCTAGCAAAGAAGTTTAAACACTGAAATCAGATCACAAACTAAAGATTGATATCTGAAAATTGTTAGTCTCTTACTTGTGGTTGTGTTTGTGCTTGTGAAACTGTGTAGTGTTTTTAAAATTTCAGGAAGGATTTGTGTAGTTTCAAGGAAAGCTTTCCAGAATATTCGATGTTAACAAATTTGAATTTTTTTTTGTTCGGTGTCTTCTTGTTTGGCTTAGTCATGTTATATCTTTGATAGGCTCGTGAATTTGCTTATGACATTGTTAGTCTCTTACTTGTAGTTGTGCTTGTGCTTGTGAAACTGTGTAATGTTTTTAAAATTCCAGGAAGGATTTGTGTAATTTCAGAAAAGTTTTCCTGAAAATTTGATGTTAACAAATTTGAATTTTTTTTGTTTGGGGTCTTCTTGTTTGGCTTAGTCATGTTATATCTTTGATAGACTCGTGAATTTGCTTATGACATTATTAGTCTCTTACTTGTGGTTGTGCTTGTGCTTGTGAAACTGTGTAGTGTTTTTTAAATTTCATGAAGGATTTGTGAACTTTCAGGAAAGCTTTCCTGAAAATTTGATGTTAACAAATTTTAATCTTTGTGTCTTCTTGTTTGGCTTATGCATGTTAATATCTTTGGTACGCTCGTGAATTTCTTTATGACATTGTTAGTCTCTTACTTGTGGTTGTGTTTGTACTTGTGAAACTGTGTAGTGTTTTTAAAATTTCAGGAAGAATTTGTTTAGTTTCAGGAAAGCTTTCCAGAATATTCGATGTTAACAAATTTGAATTTTTTGTTTGTTTGGTGTCTTCTTGTTTGGCTTAGTCATGTTATATCTTTGATAGGCTCGTAAATTTGTTTATGACATTGTTAGTCTCTTACTTGTTGTTGTTGTTGTGCTTGTGCTTGTGCAACTGTGTAGTGTTTTTAAAATTTCAGGAAGGATTTGTGTAGTTTCAGTAAAACTTTCCTGAAAATTTGATGTTAACAAATTTGAATGTTTTTTGTTTGGTGTCTTCTTGTTTGGCTTAGTCATGTTATATCTTTGATAGGCTCGTGAATTTGCTTATGACATTGTTAGTCTCTTACTTGTGGTTGTGCTTGTGCTTGTGAAACTGTGTAGTGTTTTTAAAATTTTAGGAAGGATTTGTGTAGTTTTAGGAAAGCTTTCCAGAATATTCGATGTTAACAAAATTGATTTTTTTTTTGTTTGGTGTCTTCTTGTTTGGCTTAGTCATGTTATATCTTTGATAGGCTCGTGAATTTGCTTATGACATTGTTAGTCTCTTACTTGTGGTTGTGCTTGTGCTTGTGACACTGTGTAGTGTTTTTAAAATTTTAGGAAGGATTTGTGTAGTTTCAGGAAAGCTTTCCAGAATATTCGATGTTAACAAAATTGAATATTTTTTTGTTTGGTGTCTTCTTGTTTGGCTTAGTCATGTTATATCTTTGATAGGCTCGTGAATTTGCTTATGACATTGTTAGTCTCTTACTTGTGGTTGTGGTTGTGCTTGTGAAACTGTGTAGTGATTTTTAAATTTCAGGAAATATTTATGTAGTTGCAGGAAAGCTTTCCTGAAAATTTGATGTTAACAAATTTGAATCTTTGTGTCTTCTTGTTTGGCTTATGCATATTAATATCTTTGGTACGCTCGTGAATTTCTTTATGACATTGTTAGTTTCTTACTTGTGGTTGTGCTTGTGCTTGTGAAATTGTGTAGTGTTTTTTAAATTTCAGGAAGGATTTGTGTAGTTTCAGGAAAGCTTTCCTGAAAATTTGATGTTAACAAATTTTAATCTTTGTGTCTTCTTGTTTGGCTTATGCATGTTAATATCTTTGGTACGCTCGTGAATTTCTTTATGACATTGTTAGTCTCTTACTTGTGGTTGTGCTTGTGCTTGTGAAATTGTGTAGTGTTTTTTAAATTTCAGGAAGGATTTGTGTAGTTTCAGGAAAGCTTTCCTGAAAATTTGATGTTAACAAATTTTAATCTTTGTGTCTTCTTGTTTGGCTTATGCATGTTAATATCTTTGGTACGCTCGTGAATTTCTTTATGACATTGTTAGTCTCTTACTTGTGGTTGTGCTTGTACTTGTGAAACTGTGTAGTGTTTTTAAAATTTCAGGAAGGATTTGTGTAGTTTCAGGAAAGCTTTCCAGAATATTCAATGTTAACAAATTTGAATTTTTTGTTTGTTTGGTGTCTTCTTGTTTGGCTTAGCCATGTTATATCTTTGATAGGCTCGTGAATTTTTTTATGACATTGTTAGTCTCTTACTTGTGGTTGTGCTTGTGCTTGTGCAACTGTGTAGTGTTTTTAAAATTTCAGGATTAATTTATATAGTTTCAGGAAAGCTTTCCAGAAAATTTGATTTTAACAAATTTGAATTTTTTTTGTTTGGTGTCTTCTTGTTTAGGTTAGTCATGTTATATCTTTGATAGGCTCGTTATGTTTCTTATAAAATTGTTAGTCTCTTACTTGTGGTTGTACTTGTGCTTGTGAAACTGTGTACCGATTTTAAAGTTTCAGGAAGAATTTGTATAATTTCAGAAAAGCTTTCTAGAATATTCGTTAATAACACATTTGAATCTTTTTTTGCCTTGTGTCTTCTTGTTTGGCTTATGCCTGATGATATCTTTGGTAGGCTCGTGAATTTGCTTATGACATTATTAGTCTCTTACTTGTACTTGTGAAACTGTGTAGTTTTTTAAAAAAAAATTAGAAAGGTTTTATGTAATTTTAGAAAAGCTTTCCAAAAGATTTGGTGCTAACAAATTTTAAAATATTTATTACTTGGTTAGGCAGGATAGTAATACGAAGAGAGTTTTATTACATCTCAGACTAACACTAACGGAGCTGAAGTATCAGATTTGTTCAGAGTTAAGGCAAAACAGTTGAAGATTTATGTTGATTATTGAAATTTTTCAGATTTCTAAATATAACAAGAATGCATTGTGCATATTCTGGATTATTTTACAAAACCGAAAAAAAAAAATTCTAAAATATTTTTGAATGGATTTCCAGAAATAATATATTTGTGTATCTCCATCTAGCAAAGTTTAAACTAAAAATGAAATGAAATATATATTATTTTATGTTGGTTAGTGAATTTTCTTATGACATTGTTAGTCTCTTGCTTGTGCTTGTGAAACTGTGTAGTGGTTTTAAAATTTCATGAAGGATTTCTATAGTTTCAAGAAGGATTTGTGTAGTTCAGAAAAGCTTTTCAGAAAATTCGATGATAAGAAAACAAGTGTTTTCTTGCATAAGTGCATTTTCAAAGAGAATGAATGTTAGATATTCTTTGTTATGACTATCCTAAATTGGAACTTAATCTTCCAAAAAGAATCATAATCAAAAGGATCTATAGGAAATTTCATTGGCTATAGAAATTACCAAATAAAGTTCATTGTTTACAAAATAGAGAAATATCAAACAGAAAACATTAAAATATGATAACTTGAAACATTTTCAATAATTATATCAAGAAATTGTTAAATATGGTATCATTATTAAACACATATTTTATTTAGGATAGCTTTTGGCACTTTCAGAATGGTTTTCAGAAAAATAAAATGAGTGTTTTTTTTAAACTTGTATCATTATAAAATACATATGTTTTATAGGATAGCTTTTGACACTTTCAGGATGGGCTTCCAGAAAAATAAAATAAGTGTATTTTCTTGTATCATTATAAAAACACATGTTATATATAATAGCTTTTGGCACTTTCAACATGAGTTTCTAGAAAAATAAAATGAGTGTATTTTCTTGCATAAGTTTGTTTTCGAAGAAAATCAAAAGAGTGTAAGGAATGTTGAATAGTCCTTGTTCAGGATGACTATCCTAAATTAGAACTTAATCTTCAAAAAAACATAATCAAAAGGATCTATAAAAAAATTCATGGGCTATAAAAATCACCAAATACAATTCATTGTCTACAAAATAGAGAACGCATATCAAACAGAGAACATTAAAATATGATAGCTTCAAAAGCATTTTCAATAATTCTTTCAAAAAATGTTAAATATGATATCATTATAAAACACATATGTTATATAGGATAGCAAGTAAAATATTTAGGAGGACTTTCCTAAAAATGTAGTATTTAATTAAAAATAAAATGTTAGAATAGCAAGTCAAATATTTAGAAAACAAATTCTAAAAATATATATTAAGCTTAAAAATGTTAGGATAGCAAGTAAAATATTTAGGAAGCGCTTCCTGAAAATTTAGTATATAATTAAAAAAATAAAATGTTATGATAGCAAGTAAAATATTTAGGAAGGGTTTCCTGAAAATTTAATCTTTAATTAAAATAAAATATTAGGATAATAAGGAAAATATTTAGGAAGTACTTCTTAAAATTTAATATTGAATTAAAACAAATCTCAAAAAAAATCAACCAACTGTGAATCAGAGACGTTTGAACTAAATCTTCCAAAAAAGTTCAAAAAAGTGTGCAAGGAAATGTTAAAAGGCAATTCTTTTTCTTGATGTATATCCTAAATTTCAACAAAGCCCTCCAAAAAAGTTCAAAAAGCATACAAGAAATCTTAAGACAATCCTTGTTCGGGATGACTATCCTAAATTTGAATAAAGTCTTACAAAACAGTTCAAAAAGAATATAAGGCAATCTTGAGACAGTTCTTGTTCAGGAGAGTTATCCTAAATTAGAACAAATTCTTCGAAAACATTTCAAAAAGCGAGTTTGGCAATCTCTGTTCCGGATGGCTATCCTAAATTTGAACAAAGCCTTCCCAAAAAATTTGAAAACCATACAAGCAAATCTTAAGACAGTCATTGTTTAAAATGACTATCCTCAATTTGAACAAAGTGTTACAAAATAATTCAAAAAGAATACAAGGCAATCTTAAGACAATCTATTTTCAGGACGGCTATCCTAAATAAGAACAAAATCTTTCAAAGCATTTAAAAAAACAAGTAAGACAATCTCTGTTCAGGATGGCTATCCTGAATTTAAACAATGTCTTCCAAAATCGGCAAAGCAAAATGTCATATATATATATATATATATATATCATATTTATGTTAGGAAGATCCTACAAATTTCAAATTGTTTTGGAAGGTTTAATCTCTATAAAAAGTATATATATATATATCAACCATATTTTAAAACAAAACTCAAAAAGATCGATTAAGTATGAATCAAAGTCATTTGAATCAAGTCTTCCAAAACAATCCAAAAACGTACAAGAAAATCTTTGTTCATGATGGTTATCCTAAATTTGAACAAAATTTTCCAAAACAATACAAAAAATCTTAAGGCAATCCTTTTTCGGGAGGTCTATTCTAAATTTGAACAAAGTTTTTCAAAACAGTTTAAAAAGCGTTCAAGGCAAGTTTAAGACAAAGCTTTTTCGGGATGGCTATCCTAAATTTGAACAAAATCTTCCAAACCCGGCAAAGAAAAAAATCCAAATACAACATACCACGTAAAGCTTAATAATTACTAACCCAAAGCAAATTGCAGTTTTCACTAGGAGACGTGTGGTTCAGAGCCAAGGCAAAACAATTATTTTGATTATTCAAAATTTTCAGATTTCTAAATATAAAAAAAAAAAGCATTGTACATATTTTGGATGACTTTACAAAACAAGAAAAAAATGGAAAAATATATCACAGACATTGGAAAGCCTTTGGTAATTTTTGAATGGATTTTCAGAACTCATATTTTAGTGTGTTTCTATCTAGCACAGGCTTGAACTCAAGCTTTTCCACCTAATTTGACACAACAAGTAGCTCAAATAATTACATTTGAATTTTTCAATTAATTTTAGAAGCTTTCGTACATATTCAGGATTGCCTTCCTGATTGTTGAATTAACTATGTTTCATTTTATTTGACTGTAGAAACTCCTTCATGACTACCTCTTTTTTGTTGTTATTACAAAAGAAAAATAGGCTGTGTTTAACAATATATTTCTTAAATATATATTATAAATTTTGGAAAGTATTTGGCAATTTTTGGATGGGCTTCCAGAATAATATACTATGTAGTGTGTTTCTATGTATCAAATTTTAAACTAAAAATGATATGAGATCGAAAACTAAGGATTGATATCTGAATATTTGGTATGTTTCATTTTATGCCCAACAGATGTAATGAATGATCTTAAAACTTGGTTTCGGTTTATATATACTTCACAACGAATATTTAAGTAATTGTGTTCTGGGAATGAAAAGAAAAACGTAACATGGTTGCTTGTTGGTATCATTACAAGTCACGAGACATCACGAACACGAGAAATAAAATCTTCAAGCTTCTTATAAAATTGCAAATAAACATAACGTGTAACCTTATAATGATGAAAGAGTATTCGTTTTTATGGGGGAGGTCAAGTTTATGGAAACCACATCTCTCCCCAAAACTTCGTGTTCATGAGATCATCAGCTTGTAATTGAGACCCAGCGTGCTTCACACCAGACTCTTCCACGAGATATATATACCATCTAAGCAGAAAAAAACAACAAAGCAATATGAAAAAATTAATCAGACTGTTCTTGTTATGTTATGCAATGAAGAGAATAAAAACGCTAGCGAAATTGCAACGAAACTTATTTATGATATTCACTAAAGCACCAACTAACGAAATATTTTAGCAGGTCTCTCTTTAGCCTTGGGCTTAGCAGCAACAGCTTTGGTCTTGGAAACAGTAGCCACTGTCTTTGTCTTCGGTTTAGGTTTAGCAGCGACTTTAGCCTTTGCCTTCACAGCTACAGCAGCTTTGATGGTCTTGGATCAGTTCGCTGCCAAACTGCCTTCTGTCAACAGGTACGTAACCAGACGACTTATCTGAATACAAACCATCCGCTTTTTGATCATAACCATGGGTGGAGGGAGACAAATAGCTTCCAGAAGAAGCATACTTTGGTGGTTCAGGCAGAGTGGGGACATACACGGATGAGCCGACGCCTTGTGTGCTCAAAGGCTGAGATGCTCCATAGACCGACCCATATTGCGTTCCGTGATGACGGGATGTGTAGCCACCAATATCAGCCCTCTGAGGAGCATTTCTTGCAACTGATGATGGATGGCGAGAGGTCAGAGGAGTCTGAGATACCCCTTCTGCACCATTTCCTGAACTTCCCCCTCCTCCTGGATAAGCATATCCAAGCTGCATAATAATATAAACCATCAGCCATTATCTTGAACAATGAGCTCAATGTAATTCATCAAATCATTCGTAACGATTGACACAGGCAATCAAAGGTGACGATTAGTTTCTTTTAAAGAAGATTTGATATTACATTCTGAGGATAAACCGATTGAGAAGCGTGCGGCGGTTGTCCGTAGCCACCACCACTCCCTCTTGACGGATACATGTCTTCTCGGTGCAATCTGATTGCAATTGCAATGAAGTTAGCGAGCAGTTTGAATCACGAAAATTGAGTAGCAGGGGCGAGAATCCTACCAGACGATTGATTTTGTATTCTTAAACCTAGGATCGAATCGAATCTGATTACCTCTTCGTAGGTTGGGTGAGATGAAGAAGTTCTCTTCCTCGGAGACTTCGCTGCAGGCTTCTTCTTGTCGTAGCTGCTTTAACTTCCTTCGTCTTCTTCGCTTTACCACCCTTCCGCCGGTTTCTTCTCACTCGTCGGTGCCGTCACCATCTCTTCGACGTTTGTTGGAACGGTTTCTTCCTCTGCCGACATCTTTCTCTCCCTCTCTCTCTAGATTTCAAGAAGTTTTTATGCGATTGATTGGATTCTGATGAAGACAACCAGATGATCGATGGCCGAGATAATTCACGCCGGCGATGAGTGGAGTCGGAGAAGAGCCGTCATCGTCGTTTTCATAATCACTTTTTTTTTATCAAACCGTGATACTAAAGGGAAAAGGCATGAGGGTATGAGGGTAAATGAACTTATTAAATAATCATATTTTTGTGATTTTATGTATTGAGTGTTAGTTTGGGAAGAAAAACTTGGTTTAGTGTTATTTGAGTCATTTTCTCTATAAAATAATCAGAGAAAAAAAATAAGCATAGAAATCAAATTTATAAGTTCTAAAATAAGACAAATGTACCAAAAATCTACACCTCTAAAATGAAAATAGTCCCATTAAAACTCTTAAAACATTATCAACAATCTTATCATGAAATTCACTTTATGTAACGAGACTAAGGTCGAATATCATAACATAAAAAAATTAACAGAAAATGATAAAAATAAACAAAATAATAATATATAATAGAAAAAATAAAAGAAAAACAAGCTTTAGACATATATCTAATAGAAAAATAGTTTCTTGGACGAATCGCAGATCAGCTACTAGAGAAAGAGTACTAACAGATTCAGAAAAAAAATTATAAAGTGGAAAAAATCCATGATTTATATAATAAATTTAAACGGTAATTCCAAACATTTTTATTTTATAGAAAATTATATCAGTTTCAATATTTAAATAATTATATTTTTTATTTGCTTAATATCCTTAGCTACATAAATTGTATTTTAGCATCTATTTTGCTTCTTCTTTTAGTGCCGATTTTTTTCTTTTTGCAAAAATGAACCACTCAAGATTTGGTGAACATCGGTTAACTTTTAGTTTTTTTGGTTTGGTTCTAGGCATATAAGATCCTAAACCTAAAGAGGCTTTTGATATCAAACTGATGCTTGAAGAAAAGAATCTGATCCCCACACACAAAACAACTAAACAAGACAGGTGTTTAGTCTTGATATACAATATTTACCACTAGTGGCACACTGGCACTATTATATACATCAAAGATACTTAAAACAAGAAAAGGACCTTTGTGTAACCATGCATCCTGATCCTGCATTTTTACATGTAAACAAATAGGTTTTAGTCTATTTCAGAAACTTCCATACACAATAGATCCATCTGTTTATAAGAAGATCACAGGGCATGCCATTAATTGTCTATTAACTTCGGCCTCCCTGATACCGACTCATCATTTATTCAAAAAGTTCAGATATATTTCTAATTCCCCAAGAATGGCCATGTTCTTCCATGATGAATAGTTTCTCAGCATTTCATCAAAACATGTGGTATAAAAAGCTTGTACCTTGCTGTCGTCAAGTTGAGGATAATGGTGTATATGTCAGATCATGCACTATACAGATGCTGCTGAAGAATAAGTCTTGAAGAGGTAAGAAAGAATCTGCTGGTAATCACCTAACTGGACACCAGTGTTTGGATCAACCAAGAATGGAACCTATGATTCATAACAAGCAAACAGCCAGATAAGTAAAATTAGTAAGAGTTTAGACTCCGTATACACAAAGAAAACGAAACTGGAAATAAACCTTGTCGGATCCCGAAACATTTAGAAGCGATCTCATCCGTGTGGACCCTTCTCCAATGTTGTGTAATACATAGGGGAGTTCTAACTCACACAGTGCTTCACGCACCAACCGCGCATACTGGAAGGGAAAAAAGAGTGAATGAATTAACACACCCAAATTTATAAAACAAAGCGATAATGTAGTAATCATAAGAAAAAATCTTGGATACAAGAAATGAAAAAAAAAAAGAAAAAGCATAGCAATACCGAGTTGTTTTCGTAAGAGAAGAGCTGGAGCAATTCAGGTGGTGGATCTGTAGAAGCCTTGTCCCATAATGACATGCCTCTACCAGCTCGGAGAAGTGTTGGCATCCATCCTGTGAACAAGGTGCTGGAAGACAACTCTAGAGAAATTAGTGAAAAATTAAACTTACAGAAGCGTTCAAGCTATGAGCTTAAAGACAATAAAACAGATGGCAGAGTCAGGCGATACTCACCTTTCCAGAAGTCCAGTGGAAGGGGCTCTTCCATTTCCATATTGATTAAATAGGTACTTTACGATGTCACCTGTAAATCAGAAAACAGAAGAGAAAACCAATGTAAAGATATCCAGAGAAGAGGCAAACAGAAAACTTACCACTCTCGTACATCGAAGTATCAGTATTGGGGTCAATAAGGAACGGGAACCTGCACATTTTATTCACATAATTGAACGTTAGAAGGCAGTGGTTGTGGAAGAAAGTAAATGATGATAGTAGAAGAAGGTAAAAAGTACATCTCTTTTCCACCGGATTTTCTAACCATTTCCCTGTGTCGTACAGATCCTTTAGGACAAGGATAAATCTGAAGACCAACAAAAGTATCAGGATGAAATTTAGTTTACTGCTTGCTTAATAGGGCAGGAATAAGATGTTCCAAGTTATTACTTCAACAGAGAGGTCTAGCTCAGTCATGGCTTCCCGCACCCTCCGGCAAAAAGGACATGCCTCTGTTGTAAAGAAAGAAAAAAAACCCAAGAAACTGTTAGAGTATATAACTAACTAACTATCCACTAAAATTCAATTTATTTATTTTTTTGAACATACCAAATTCAAAAAGCTGCAATGGCAAAGGTGGAGTAGAAGAAACATCTGTACTCATGGATGATGAAACTCGAGATCCCCATGGAAGTCTTGCAATAGATGCTAAAGAAGAAGTTGCGACCTCAAGAGCATGATTCCGTTGCTGAGAAGGGTCACCTCCCTAGAAACAACAGTCGAGAGAGATAAATTAGAGAACCGAACACAATGAGAAGAGCAGATGAGCAGAAAGGATGTTTTAAAGAGAAGACTCACGGAGAAGAGTTTAAGCAATGGACAGAGAACAGACAAGAAGCTCGAAGTGCTTCCACTAGACGATGTTTCTTCTTCTTCATCAGCTTTCGCCTCTGAGTTGCTTGATTTCGCGTAAATTCGAATCCAGGCCACCTTTCCTGAAACTCGCTCCACCTGGAATCGACCAGGACGAAAAGTCGATGCCGGAAACGACGCGATTGGACGGCGGAGATTGCCATGTGCCATCGGGAAACAAGAGGATGGAATCGACATTGGTTCAGTTGAATTGGATTTCACAGAAATCCTAGTTCGATAATGGCTTGATTGGGGAAGCATTTGTAAAAGTAAGATGCTTATTGTTAACCAATTAATTTATTTTATTTAATAATATCGTAAAATATTTTTATATTATACAATCAAATTTACATTGTTAAAATAAATATTACTATTAAAATATTTTAGTTTTTTTTAAATATATTTCACATTTTTAAAATATATTTAATTTATATAACCAAATATGACTCATCATTTTTTTTAACAAAAATATAAACCTAATATATATTATTAAAATAAATATATTATATATGATTTACTAATTTTGTGATAACTTTAAAATATCATACGTTCAATCTATCGTTTTATTAAATAATTTAATAACTCTGTAGCATACTATCTCTATTTTATCATATTAGTTATTTATCATTGTATGTACCAATCAAGATTTAAGTAGGATCAAATACTCACATGCTTTTAACTGGAAAAAAATTCATATATTTTTGTCCTTTTTGTATCAATTTAATTAAATTAGAATAAATGGTAAAAGGTTATGAAACTAAAAAAAAAAAACTTAGATAATTGTAATTCTAAGAACTATCCAGCCCCGAATCAAAATAATCCATTAAATTGATCTTTTACAAAACTTTCCCCAAATCGTCTAACTATTTTTAGGTTTCATTATGTCTGATTCATTTTTTCTCAACCGTTATCATCTTTGCTTTCCAATCCTTACAAAACTCTCCATCATTAGAAACCCTGGTCGAAGATAAACAACCAGACATCGAAAATCTTATACAATCCTTAGTCATGCTTGAATATAGGAGGACGTGTACAACTAACATGTCGATCGTGTTGAAAGACGTCAATCCGAACCAGAAAAAGAGAAGCCTCGAGTGCTGAAGGAAAAGAACCCACTGTGGTCCCAAGCACGGTCAAAACATCTAAAGTCGTAGTAACCTGTCATGTAACCGACGTAGTAAACTCAAGCAACATCGACACTTCTATCAACCTAGTAAGGGAAGAAAGTGATGAAACTTCCACTGAAAAAGAAGAAGAATTCTAAAAAGAAAAAGAAGTGGAATCCAGAATAAATGACGAACAAATTAAAAACAAATCTTTGAAAGATTCATAAGAGACCGATTAAATGTCACAACAAGAAACGGACGCGCATGCATTAGTGAGTAACTAAGTAAGAATTAGTAAAACTTCGTAAACTTGGTGCATCATGACTTGGATAGTTTAACTTTGGGTAAATTTCACTTATACCACTTTCGTGATAACAATTTTCATGTTTACCATCAATAAGGAGACATTTCAAAAATACCCTTAATTTGTGATAAAATAACACTAAACTAATTTTTCAAAATATTTATAAAACATATATAAACCCAACCCAAACTCATTAATACTAAACCCTAAACACTAATCACTAAATCATAAATCCAAATGTTTATATATTTTTAATTGAAGGTATTTTTAAAAAGTGGTACTTAACTTGTGGTATTTTTGACAATTTCTCTTTAACTTTAAACAACTTCATAAAAGTGTTACTGATTAAGATTATACAACTCTGTAAAACAAGTGAAAGTTTAACTAATTCTATTTGTATAACTTTGAATCTATACTATATACAAATTGAGGCTATAAGCCATTGAGAGCTTCCACATAAGATTTAAAATCTCCAATCGTATTATGGCATTTCATTCTTACATTATATTATTATTTTAAAAATATTATAACTGCCAAAATATATTGAAAAACGAAATTAATGTACATATATAGCTTAAACTAAAAAATTGACATTTTAAACATTACTTAAAAATGCTAATTATTACACTAAAAAGAAAAATTAAAGAAGAAGTAATGTTAGAAAAAAAAATTTTACTGTGTGTATAACAAAAAATTTTAGTCTTTAACAACTTAAATATGATGTTTAAATTAATTGTTTATGGCTTATATGAGATATTTTATGGCTTTAAATTAATTTTCATTTTAAATGTTAATATTTCAAAAATAGATTTAAAGGCGAAATTAATTAACATATATAACTTAAACTAAATTTGACAATTCATCATTATAATTTATTATTTTTAAAATGTAATAATTTCCAAAAGGGAGGCGACGAAAATGTTCACAGATTATATTATATTAAATGTTATTAGTAATTAAAAAAAAATATTTATGTAAGGATTGATTATGAAAAACAACATTAGGGCATCAGCATCGCACATATCTTAGGCCATATCTTAGCTTTTTTGACCCAAAATTTAAATGAAAAATAGTTAATAAGTTTAGAAATGGCCCATTTCACTTCTTAATTAAGAAGTTTTCAGAGCGAGTTCTTACTAACACGTGTTGGTCTTGTGAGAGTGGAAAAAAAAAACCGATCACTTTCTCCGTTCTTCTTTCTCTTGTTCTGTCTCTCTCTCCCTCTTGCTCACAATCATCGCCGCAAACTGAGTCGAATTCGAGCAGATGTTAAGTCTCCAGAGCTCCGTCGTCCAAGCCGCCAAGTGCGTGCTCTTCTTCTTGTTCAAAGTTTAGGCCTTTTTTGTGTTGTTTATCTTCCGTTTAGTTTCTTACAATGAGACAAACCAAACCCCTGTCACCTCTTTGATGTCTGATCTCTTCTGGGTTCTGTCTGAATTGCAAAATGTTATGACCTTTTATCAACTTTTGCATGTTTTCCAAGATTCTACCGTGTGAAAGTTCATTACTTTTTGATGATTATAGGTTTCTGGTGGTGCCCTTTAGGAGCTTAAGAGTTGGTTCATCAATCGTCAGTGTTAGAGTAGGAACAACGAGTTTCAACAAGAGACTTATGTCAAATGCTACAGCAAAGTCCGTACCTTTATCTATCAACAACAATAAGGGAAAGGCAATTAAGGTAGTAAGCAGCTACTGATTAGAATTGTCATCTGATGGTTGGTGCTAAAGTTATGCAGATTCATCTCATGTTTAATTGTTCGTTTTGATGTGTAGGGAAGTGATAATGACTTCGAGACCATGACGTTTCAAGAACTTAGAGCCTCACTGAGGCAAGTTCATGCTCCTTACTTTGTTTTCTTTGTTTGGTACTTTGTTTCAGGCTTCATATGGACAGCAATTCACCAGGTATGTCATTGGACATCAAGAACACACACTCTATCTCTATCTCATGTGTGGAGGACTGTAATAAGGAATGGTGGATTTGTTTTCATTTAGTTTCAAAAAATTGCTATACCTTCTGATGTCATTGAAGGCAGAACAGACTTTTTTGGTTCCGAGCTGTGTCTGTTCTACATTTTTCTCTTTAGTAAACTCCAACAACTGTTGGTTTGTTTATGTGTTTTACAGATGAAAGTTCTGGTGCAGAGAAAATGGAGACTACTTCATCCACCCATTCAGTACGTGTCACTATCAAAAGAAAAACCAGAAACCAGGAAGAGTCCAATCAGGGTGACTCTGAAGCTTATGGAGAGAAGAAAACTAAACAGTCCAGTGAGAAGAAGTTGAAACTTAAAGTTTCTTCAAAACAGGGAGAAGCATCACTGACCATTTCTAGCCAAGTGATTAAAACCGATGAAGTCGTCTCATCCTCTAATCAAAGTGAACCATGGAACGTGTTGTGGCAGTTGTTGATTCTGCATGTTATGCTTTTGTGTATTTTGAAGTCTATCTCAATTTTTTTTACCTAAGAAACAATAAAAGTCTCTACCAATAATCAACACCTTTTCTAATGTATCTTAAGTTTGTTTCTTAATCTAAAAAAACTAATAAACTATCTTAAGAACTTTAATATTGGTCCTAGCAATGTGGATGCCCTTATACTACTAAATATGTTCCAAACAACACAAAATAATCTGTGTCAAAACAATATGAAACTGTTGAAATAATTAATTAAAGATAAGTAATATTTTATATTTAACATAATCAGAAAATAAGAAAACTATTTATGTTTTAAATACACTAAAACTAAAATGTTAGAAATACTTATAAAGATATTAAAAAGTTATTTTGTAAAGGAGACTTTGTTAAATAAAATATTTTACGCTTTAAAAGTGTGAATCGTAATTTAGTTAGAAATTAAAAATAGATAATTGGTATAAAATTTATACATGTATTATTTATTACTTTTATACTTGATTAAAATAAATAAATAAAAAGTATATCCAGTAAAATTAATCCAAGCTCCAAAAATTTCATATATGAGCGGTCCGGAAAAAGAATTCACTTAAATAATCTCTATTAAAATAAAAAAATATTTCAACTGTTTCTGAATGAATAAAATTTACTCATATAAATCAAATGTTTAATTCTTGTTTTCTACCCAAAATTTATAAAGTGTGAATTAAGTATCTATTTTTGGTAAAATATGAGCGAGTCTAATGCATTAGTATATCAAATAAGTAAAACAGATTCTAGAATTATGCAAAACCACCTCTTTTCATCTAATTTAAAGGAGGTAAGTAGCTTAAAATAGATATATCATAAATAGGATACATTGGAATTCTTATATATACATACACCTTTTTGTTCTTTACACACAAAAAACAATTCCAGAAAAAAAATAAAAAACATAGTCAATTTATTTATATCACCAAGGATGAAAAAATCACTCACATTTTCATTTAATTTTTCAACTCTCCTCATCATTCTTGTACTAGGTTTGTGTTTGTGTTTCTAATTTCGTAATATAAATTACATTTATTCCTACATTAAATAATTTAGAATGTCTTCGTTTTTGTTTTTTCTGCAGAACATTAATTTTTTTAATAACCTAAGTTGTTACAGACATCTTTGTTATAGTTCAGTTAGACTATGAAATTTTCATAATATATAAACCTATAAAATTCAGATACATTAGCTTTGTGATAAACCTAGAAAACTGATATCCAAAAATTATTTTGTGTTATTTTGGCTAGATGTATGGTTTTAATATATTATAAAGAAATTTTTTTATCCAAATTGATTCAAAAAACACCTTTCTTCATTAGTTCATTCATGTTTCTCGAGTAAATATATATGTAAAGCCATGGTTTTTGTTTGAGAAATAAAGTTGATGTATCATTTTACAAGAAAATTTGCGTGATACTTGTAGATATCTTTATATCATGTTAGTAACAATGTTTTGTATACCTCAAATACTAAATGAGTTCAAAAACTAAATATTATCTAAAGCATTTTATCAGTATTTTGGAATTTACTGAAAACATTTTTCGCTTCATACACTGAGATTTATGTTTTATATATAACAGTGGCCGGAGCGATGGGGCATGGTTTTAAAGATTAAAACAAATGGTGTCCCGTTCTACTAGATAACAATTAAGATGGAAGTTGTGAAAACAAGCAAGCCTGCATATCTACTTGCAAGAAGAGGACGGAACCGTTAGGGAAACCCGAAATGAACACTGGTTGCATCCCAGGCAAAAAATGCGGGTACTTTATCCGATGTCCAGCGTGATCTTAATGTTTATTTTATTTAAAATAACAATCAGATATATTTATAATAAATTCTGATGTCGTTTATAGTAATAATTAAATAGGTTATCAGATTATGATAACAATAAAACATGATCATTTGCAGATGTATTAGATTGTGTAATAGTTTTGAAAAGGTATTAAATTTCTTCAACTAAATGGCAACAACTCAAACAAATATTATTTATCCTGCCATCAATTTACTTTTTATATCAACTATACTGTAAGGGTTATAAATTAATATTATATCAACTATACTGTAAGGGTTATACTATCAATTTGTATTTACTAATGATGATTAAATTTTAAATATGAATTTTAAAATATCCCATTTATATTTACAAATAATTAAATAAAAATTCAAGAACATTTTTTCACACAATATATATCACACATACAATGTACACAATTTTGAAATACAAGAAAAAATAGTTTTCCGATAGATAAATCCTTTATGTTACTCAAATAGGAAATAAATAAAACTAAAAATAAAGTATTCGTAATAGTTTATAGCATAGTTAGCATTGTATATGTATTGAGAAATATCTGTACAATATTAAAATTATGTGCTTTATGAGAAAATAAATACTTTAGTAACAATAATTTTATTTTTATAACACAAACAAATAAATAGCTAAGAATTAATTGTTAAAAATAATGAATTTATAAGAAAATATAAATAGGAAAAATCAAATAATAATTCAATTATATTAACAAAAAGAAAAAAAATTACAAAAAAATATATTATTCTTTACAAAGTGTTACAAAAATAAAAATAAATTATTAAAGTAGACTCGCACATAGCACGAGTATTAAATATAGTATCTTAATAAAATTTCAACTGATTTATACTTGCTTAAACTCCGATCAGAATCGGCTTGGGTTTAGTTGGGTTCGGTTTGGGCTAAGTTACATGTCCAAGATCCGTTGAACCCGAAATAATTTTGGTTTTAGACATTAATTGGTTTATCTTCCTAAATATTAATTTATACTTGCTTAAATTCAATATATTTACAATCTTTTCAATAAATTTATGTGCTTGGCTTCCTCGAAAAAAAATATTGTCGTCATTCAAAATAACTTTACGAGACTTGTATTTAACTATAGGTGATATATAACAACAGACAAATCATGATTCAACAAACACCTTGTATGAACGAGAATCATACTTAATAAAACATATAAAAAAGTCTATTGTTCTGATGTGACTTCCATTTATATCTTAAACAAACATCAATACATGAGTATATAATATAACAGTTTTTAGAGCTGTGTAAAACCACACTTAACTTTCATTTTTCTCCCCTTCAACAACACCAAAAGCTATAGGATAGTGGTGATGATTTCGATCCTGGGCCGTGGAAACAATTTGAACATCACATTCCACAATCTTCATATTAAAAGTTTCATCTATAGTGATGACTTTCCTCATGTACTGAAACCATTCAATGGAAGTTCTTAAACGAAAAATAGTATTTGAACCTTTTTCGCATCCAATAATAACAAACTTGTTTTTTTACTGCTGTTCTGTTCACCTTCTCTAACGTTACAAATAAGAATATACATTATTGTATTCTTCGTCTGGACTACTGCATATCCCTAACAACTTCAATCCTATCCAAGCTATAGCATATGACACTTCCACACATTTTTCTTTTAACCAGACCAATGAGGATTTTGGAATTTGATGTCTAAGATATATATCTAGCCAATGTTTATCTCTTAGGCCAAATGTATTAGCCTATTTAGTTCGCTTGTATATGAAAATGATGAAAACTTCTACGAAATTCCTAAGCTAAAAAACTTCTATCTAGAGATTGACTTGCACGACTAAACACGATATATCTAAATTACACACAGTTAGCTGCTCCTCCGACGCACAAAAGAATGTGAGTGAGAGAGATAGACGAGGAGTTTCCATGTACATTAATAACTACATATCTTACTATCACAAGCATAGCTGTGGCAATGGCTGCTAAAATATCTGGAAGAAGGGTCCCTTTTGTAGCGTAAAAAGGAATAGCAGATCTGATATTCGTTGTCAATCTTCCTTCTTCAACTTCAGGTGATTTTTTTCTTACTCTTTAACAAGGTTTTTTGTTCATGTCTTCTAATTACGCACATGTTCAGTGGTTTTTCTTTGTTGCAGATTTCTCAAGCCGAGATTTCCTTACAGCCTCTTGGATTTGCCTCTCATGCTCTTTCAGAACGTCTTCCATGTTTCCACCTGGAGGCATCAGTGGACCTGAATAGTGCATTCTGTTCTTTTTGCGTACGTATGTCTGAAGCAGCATGAGCAAAAAAGACATCTTAAGATATCTAAAAGGTTCAAAACTAGAGTTTTAAAATATGTTAAACTGGAGTTTCCAGTGATTTTTTTTGTTACCGTTGTGGGGACTACGGCTGCATCATCTTTATGTGAAGGAGACAAGTATCTCCCCGTCATCGGCACGTTGCTGGATCGGGTAGCCTTCAGCTCTACTACATTGTGCGTAGAGCTCTCGTTTTTACTCCATGTTGTCGTTATACTTGGATGAATCATTGAACTGGTATGAGAAAGGCCCTTGTCTCTGGCTTCCTTTGTATCAAACATCTGAGTGGTTTTTGTGGGTTTTGATTGTCCAGAAGCAATGAACTCCGGCGTTGTGGCTGTACTCTTGAAGTCTCTCGATCCCCTTCTCACCGATTCAGCTCCACGTCCCTTCACGGTTTCAGCCCGTTTCCTGAATTTATTAAAGAACATATGCTTAGGAAGTTTAACTGCATGAATCATTTTTTTTGTGGTTGTCTATTAGAAGAATATGGGTAATAAGGAGATACCTTCTTGC
This sequence comes from Hirschfeldia incana, assembly GCA_026261945.1. Taxonomy (NCBI): domain Eukaryota; kingdom Viridiplantae; phylum Streptophyta; class Magnoliopsida; order Brassicales; family Brassicaceae; genus Hirschfeldia; species Hirschfeldia incana. The sequence goes on from JABCMI010000032.1 coordinate 3,110,289, forward strand.
TTCTTCATCCCTGACCTTTGCATCAAGTTCTTTGCTCGGAGGATATTTGGGCAAACTTGATACATCACAAGGGAGTGGTTCCGTTGTGAAGAACTAGAGATAAGAAAAGAAAAAAGGATAAAGTTTGACTTCAGGAGGCAAATCAAGAACTGAAACAAAAGGCTATATACCTTGCTATTTAGTGTTGTTGAAGATGAGCCTCGCGTCTCTGGTTCTAAGGATAGAAGCTTGTCAACAAGAGCTAGAGCAGAAGATGGCAAACTCTTGAACGTCTCAAGGAGGACACGCTTATAAGGTTGTTGTGGCTTGAAACTTGTCGCAAGTGGTAGCTTTGTCTTTCGCCAGTATTCATCGGATAGTGAACCACACAACTTGAAGATCTTATGCATTTGCTCCACCTAAGAGAACATAGTCAAAGATACACATTGCTTCAAACGGATTAAATGAATTGATGATGAATCTACCTCGGTTCTTCCCGGCATGATTGGTTTCCCTAAGAAAAGTTCTGTTAGAATGCAACCAACACTCCACAGATCTATGCCAGCTCCATACTCTGTAGCTCCAAGTAAGAGCTCAGGGGCCCTGTACCACAAGGTTACTACACGGCTTGTCAAGGGCTGATCTTGATCGGGATGATAGAAAGTGGCGAGACCAAAATCTCCAATTTTGAGGACACCATCATTGTTCACCAAGAGATTTGAACCCTTAATGTCTCGGTGGAGTATTCCACGGCTGTGGCAGTGTTCAAGCCCGCTAAGCAGCTGTTTCATGTAACATTTGATCTGCAAGAAACAAGATTCGTCTCCGTGTTAGATTGTAAACTATCTCGCCATAGTCAAGCCTTGACCATCTTAGAAACAAAGTCTCCAACATTGATTGTTGGAAGGCATCAATTAATATATAAGATAGATGGGCGGGAAAATGGGTATTTAAATCCCCAACTATTTGAAATTGGTGAGCAAGCTTAATCTCGAACTATCAATTGCATGATTTTATTCTCTAACTAATAGTTGATTTGGCAAATTAGTAACCGAAAAAATCAACCATAAAATCATAAACGATTTTCGTTAGTTTTATATCAAATATCTCCGTCATTGAACTTGAAAAACTCGAAATCTCCAAATTCAAATATTTAACTTTGGAAGACGATTTTTGGTGATGTAAAGACCGTTTTCGGTAAAAAGAATGAAAATCCGGTGTAATCACGGAAATAAATATCACCGGAAATCGCCTTTTTGTCACCATAAATCATCTTCACTCCAAGTTAAAGATTTGAATTTGGAGATTTCGAGTTTTTCAAGTTCAATGGCGGAGATATTTGATATAAAACTAACGAATCATTTATGACTTTACGGTTAACTTTTTCAGTCATTAATTTGTCAAATCAACTATTAGTTAGGGAATAAAATCATGCAAATAATAGTCTAGAATTAAACTTGCTGATTTTAAATAGTTAAAGATTTAAATGTCTATTTTATTTTTCTATAGATGGACCAGTCCACTTATATATTATTATGGATCCTTTTTACTATGGATGTGGGATACTTTGTCTTTAATAGAACGTACCTGAGATTCTGTGAATTTGACACCGGGTCTAAAAGCAAGACCCGAAAGATCATGCTCCATGTACTCGAACACAAGGTACAAGCTACCAGATAGTTTTGAGGTCACAAGACACTCGAGCTTCATAACATTTGGATGGTCGAGTTTCCGCAAAATGTTTATTTCCCTGGCCATGAATCTCACGCTCTCAGGATCCATATTGACAAATCTAACCTTCTTCATCGCTACCATTTTGCCAGTCTCAAGATCACGAGCTCTGAACACTGTACTATAAGTCCCTTGTCCAATCTGAAAACAACAGTTTTTATTAGAAACTAAGTCTCCTACAGTTGGAATGAATCCTAAATAATATATAGATAGTTCAATCCACTTATCATCAATCAGTTTTGGTTTTAGGTTAGAAGCCAATCTAACTTATTACCAATCGGTTTTGGTTTTGTGTTTTGGAAGTCCATCTAATTTACAGATTGGTAGCAAAGAAGCCAATGTGTGTTTTGGATGTAACAGAGACAATGCAATCAAGAAACTGTAGTATGGAAACAGAGAAGAGAAGAGAAGAACTAACTTTTTCCAGCTTCTCAAAGGACTCTGCATGCCTAGGAACCCAACCTTTGATGGCTTCACCTGCAACAGAGGTTAACCAAGAAGGCCATCCAGCTGCAATGAGCTCGGCCTCAGGGCTATGTGGAACACATGTGTTCACAGTACCCGGCTGAAGCGTTTGAAATCCTCCTCCTGTACCAACATCTGCGGTTGAACATCTCCGGTGAGACCTCGTGGGTCTCTCTACAATTACTGTTTTACCATCACTATCATCTATAGGAACAATCAATCCGCTGGCTCTCCCGGAGGGTTTATGCGCTAACCCCTCAGCTTTGCTGCGTCCACAGCTAGAGCTTCCAGATTTTTGTGAAAAGTCATCTTTGTTTGAGGTAGTAGGTGCAATCAGTTGAACTGAGGACGTTTCGTTCCAATTTTCTTGAGGTTTCTCATCTTGAACATTCAATTCTTCTTCTGCTGTTCCTTTTGAGCAAATGCATCCCATAATACTCAGGCGGATTTTCAGTCTTTGTGTCTGTCTCGCCTATCTTCATTAAGAACAAACCTTATCCTGAGTGATTCCAATGCATAGGAATCTCAGGTTCATCAAATGGAAAACAGAGAAAGCTCAAGAGTGTGAAAGTTATACAATTGAGTCTCTTCAAAGATACCTATATAGATGATAGGAAGAAGATTTCTTAAAACCTAAATGTTTGTAACTTTATAGACTATGAGGGGCAGAGGAAACAAGAGACTTTGGAGATAAAGCAGTAGTGATATGATATTTCAGATATGTGATTACCAAATACAAAGGAAAGGAACGTTACAAAAAAAATAGGAAACTTGTGACTCAAGAAACAAGAGAGGAACGTTACAAAAATAAATGTTTTTTTTTTCATTATCTGCACAAAACGTTGCAGCAAACTGTTCGTCGATAACTGAAAACACCGAGAGAGAGAGAAACGACGAACAGAATGTTGTTAAGTTCTGAAATTCGAAAATGATTAGGATCAGGAGAGATTGATTCGTTTTTGTTTCGCGAGAAACTAGGAGGAACCCTAGATTCCAAGACAGCTCGGAATTTAGTTCTTTGTTTCTGTTTTTCGCTCTTTCTTTGTCTCTGAGTTTGTTAAGAAGCAACAGATTAACGAATTCGCATGAGGTGGTGATTTGATCCAACGGTGACAAATGAAAGTTGTTTGTTGTTGTTAGGACAATGACCCCACGTAGAATCTTGTCTGTTGGACATCGTGGGTCCCACTTTCTCTGTTCTGGTTAATCCGTTCGAACATTTATCCCAGACACTCTTCCGAGTTCAAGCCTCCCACAACGTATCTAGCTGTTAACAATCTCTGTATTGACGAGGAGATCGACAAGATTTTTAGAAAATAAACTAATGTTGCATTAGTATAACCGTCTGAAATAAAACTATGCTTAGTCTATACGTAATATGTTAATATCAACTAATTATTTGATTGTTCTTTGACCAAAGGAAAAACTAGATTAGACATGGTCATTTTACACAATATCCGAACCAAAATAACTAAAATAGAAACCAGACTATTCTCAAATACCCACAACAATTTCTATATTTCTAAACCCAAAATATCTAAACTAAACCGGAATCAAAGCAAAACCATACATATTTCCGAATATGAATATCGATTATATACACAAAAATAACAATATATAAATATAATTTCATAATCGTTTGACAAAAAAAATCATAATCTACTAAAAATATTCAAAAATATGTAAAAAAACAAAATTATCCAAAATTATCTGACATTTTATGCAAAATAATCTGAATTATCAGAGGCTTTATCCAAAATACTGGATATTTCATCTTAATTGCTGAAACAACTGAGCTAAACCGGAACGAATGAGACCTAATATTTTTGAATATCAGTCAGTTCATAGTTTTACTAACCTAACCAACCCAAATATAACTGTTCAAACATATCCAAACCGAAAGTTGGTGATTGTTAAATGAATACTAAAATCCTTGATTGTCCAGTACCATAAATAACAGATCCAAAGCATATTTTTTTAGTTTTTAAATACAAACTTGGAAACATTACCAAAATGAGAAGGCATACTAAAATCACAAATTCTTGTATTCTCCAAAACAATAAAACAATAAAATAGTATTTTCCATATCATATTAAGTGATATGAAACACAACTTTTAAGATAGCCAATTATCTTAAACATTTATCTAAAGACAGGGGGCGTTATAAATTATATTAGTTAATATAATTACTTTTAGCATGAAACTTTAAAAATAATTATATTGTGAAAAATTTCTAAAATAACTTACATATTTAAACAGATCGAGTATATTAAGGCCTTGACTGGTACAATTTTAAAATTATTATAATATATATATATATATATATATATATATATATATATATATATATATATATATATATATATAATTAAAATGAGTTTTATTTAATTATATATACTAAATTAAAAAATTTAATGTGAAATATTCTTATTTTTTAAAAAATTAAAATTTATTTAAAACTATAAAATTTATTATTGGATATAAAAATAATTTATTTATTTATTGGTAGAGCAGTTAATGACAAAAACATAGTTATAATTAAGTTTTTATCAAATTAGTTAAATTGGTTCTGCTACTCGACTATTGAACTTTTTCTGTTATAAAATCAATTACCCTTGCTGTATTTTCAGATTTTGGATCTTGCTATTATAGATTTCACATGTGCCAAAAGCCTCTCCTCCCATTTGCCAAAAGCCTCACCCACATGTGGTCGTCGCCGCCATCTGGCCCCTAGATCCTCGCCCTCATTCATTTCCCCGCTCCCTCATATCTACTTGTCCCTTTGCACCTCGTTGACGTACTCGTATTAGTCTTTGTTCCATCGTTATAAGTTGCCTCTGAAACATTTTGAAAATCAAGAAACAAATCAAAATGGAAACTTAAAAGTTTTTGCTGGAAGTATCTATTTGCGATTAAACATGTGTTTAATGGAGAGTTGAGGTAGCAAAATATTCGACAACTTATATGGGAATCATCCTTGTTCGAGAAAAGCTTAAAACAATAAAGAAAAATGATATTCATGAAATATTCCTCATCATCGTGCAAGTTGAGGGTTTTTAACAAAATATTCGATAACTAAATGGAAGTATTCTCGAAATTATTTTGACACATTCTAAGACATTTAGATTTATATATCTATTAGGATTTGTTTAAAGTATTATACAAAAATTTGGTATGATTAGATTAGATTACTCCAAAACGAGCATTTTCACGACTCAAGATTCAAAACCAACACGGAGGCTGTATGATTTGCATAATCGCCCCGTGAAAAAAGCAATGTAAGGACATATAATCAAGAACAATAGCGGATGATTCAGCATATGTTTTTACTTGTTACTCACGTCACCAAACATTACACGGACATTGTCAGACGTACATAAGACAACTTCTTCTCCACATGTATATATCAAACAACAATAAGGAAAAACCTAAACCGTTTCGCACCTCTAGGCTCTGAGAACCTGAAATGAAGATGACAATATCCTGAAGAGACCATCCGGGTTATCCGTGTGAACCTGAAAGCACACAATCCCAAATACCGTTTTATCAGTTAGGTAACAGGCAGCAGAAAGAAAGATGAAGCACATGTGTAAGTAACTTTACCCAGTGACCGGCATCTTCCAGGACATGCATTTCTACGCCGCCGCCTTCTTCAGAGGCGAGCTCTTCAGCGGAGTGGATCCGTTGAAGGTCTTCTAGTGCCCAACGGTGCAAGCTTCTTTCCGCTTTAAGAAAATTCACATGTACTCCTCTTGGCAAGTTCTCAACAAAGTTCCTTTTATTTTTAAAAAAAGCAGTATTGGCCAGTTTGAGTATAGATAGGCAAATTTGTTCCACTAAAACAAAGGGAGGCTTACCATAGGTTTGTGTCTTCGTAGGACTGATAAAGTTGGGAGATCCCATCCAAGTCAAATGTCCAGGAGAAGCTGGAGCATGATGGTCCAGTAGGTCTCAGATTAGTAACAACCCACTGCATACAAATATACAATACACCAAGATTGTAGCAGTTCAACAAAATATTAACAGAATCAAGCAGATAGATGATAGAATATGCTGACTGAATGAATATTATTAAACCTGTGCGACATCATTCGAAAAGCCTTCTTTGATAAGAGCGTTTAAAACTTCTCGCTTTGATGAGACCTTAAAACCAAACACAACAGATGTTCATTAGAATATAATTTTCTATATCTTTTTTGCTTAAGAAAAAAATAATCAACAGTTAAATAAATATTGCAGCTTACCACTTTAGGCAATGTACGTAGAAATGATATAAGCTCTCGTGGATGATCCTCTCCATCTCCTCCTGCACGAACCTTGCCAGGAGTGGCATCCAACACCCAAGCCTATAGTGAATACAATTCAGGAAAATTAATTTAATTCCTAACAAGGGACGTTAAGATATAGACTAAAAAGAGACTTACACGGACTGGTCGAGGAAGAGGCTTAGCTGCTTGCTCCACCATGCTTAAAACAACTACACAGATCGTAGAAAAAATTGATTAGCTTAACACGTTAGAGTAAATAATCTGGATGAAGTTTCACTCATAAATTACATTTAAGTCACCTTTCCCTCCAAAGCTGTGACCAACAAGGACCCGAGGTGTTAACCTCAACTGACCAACCTAAGAAAGAAAGAGAACGATGAATATCAGAGATATTATTTTTTTAGGACTAATAACGAGGCCTGAGGAAAAGAATTTACAAGTTTTAGAACATCAGAAGCAGTTGTAGCAACAGAGTGTGGACCTCTCTTCTTGAGAGACGCTGAGTCCCCATGGCAACGCAAGTCTACCAAGAGAAACTGTGATTAACAAGAGCAGATTATTTATTACAAGCCAGTAAATGTGTGTGTATAGGTTTTTTAGTGCAATTGGTGAAACAAGTACCTGCCAAGTTGGGAACTCATGAGCCAATCTTCGAGCAAAAGTGCCTATAGCAGGACCCAAATACAAAATATGTTATTCAAACGTGAATTTTAAAATCCGTTTTAAAATCCAGTTTATTGAATTTATCATTTCACAAAATACTCTGACTCTTCAATTACTGAACAAAATTTAAGTTATTGATTTTAGAATGTTTTAAGTGTTTCCAGAATGTTTGAGTGGAGTTTCTTAGTTACAAAAATCAAAATCAAAATCTCATGGTTTTAGATACGGTTCTAGTGTGGTATAATAAGATTCACAAAGAATGCTCAAATTCACCAAAAATCATCTTTTTTTAGCAACCTTTTCCAAAATCATCTAAACTCACTAAAAATCCAAATCAATCACCTCAGACTCCTAGTTAAATACACTCCTAAAAATGTTAAGAACACATAAGCTATCGTTTTGGAACAAAGAGGGTGGAACTTGAGAAATGGTGGAACTTGTACTAGTTCCACCATTTCTCAAATCAGATTAAAGAAACTAAATGCACGAGCAGTCCGACACAGATACTGACCCCAGTTTTTGCCGCTGCCTAAAATTCCATGAAGAAGAAGAGCAGTAGGTGTATCTGGAGCAGACTTGTCCTCCTTCCATCTCCACTTCACAAGAGCCCCTTGAACCAGATCGTACGCCTGCAAAAGAAATAGCATAAGAAAAAAAAAACAATCAATCAAAGGCCAGGAATTCATATAATGAGTCGAAACGTTTTGTAACAGAACAAGATTAACAAAAATCAAAGCGCATACCAAGATCCTAGGAGGGTCGACAACACTTTGGCCAGTTGATGATTGTCTTTCGTCGACTAATGCCATGCGTATAGTTGTTCCTCTTGCCTTGCGGTTGCCATTTACCAATGCCAACCGATTAATACTTAATCTGTCACTCTTTTTAAGAGCAGATAAAAAAAAGTTAAGGATTTTAACTGATTAATAACAAGAAGAGAAGGAAATTTAACAAACCTTAGAGTTTGGGCAAGTTCTGACGAAATTAAGAGAGGTGAATGGTGGTAAAGAACATGTCTTTAGTTGAGACCTCAATCCACATCCACCGCTAGAGCTAGCAGTGGAGCACGAGACCGCCGCCGACATTACGACAGATCAAATTGGATAAACGACGGAGAAGGATGAAGAAGTATAAGAGGCGGAGAAACCGAAGGCAATGTGGGTGGCTTCTCCACCTCTTGGCCTCTCCGTCGCCGTTCGTTTTTTTTTTTGTTTCTGGAGAATCTCTGACGCCTTTTAGACATGGAATGACAGATTTACCCCTTTTGTCGGTTTTTTCATTGAGATCCACTTGGCGTGGTCGGTCCAGGAGCCTCCCACCTAACTAACAACTCACATTTCTGTCTTTTTCTTTCTCCCCAAAAAAGAATTCAACACGCCTTTCTTGTAGAATGAGAGGTTAGATAACTTAAATGCAATGCAGTTTCGGAGGAACCGGGGATCCGAATCCACATAGTAAAATGTTAGATCCGTGAAAATTTAATTCGAATCCGGATATTTTGTTTTTTTACTCTGGATATCCGGATCCGTAATTTTTATTGATAATTATTTCAAAAATAGGAATATATATATATATATATATATATATATATATATATATATATATATATATATATATATATATATATATATAAACTAATTTTATTTACTATATTTTTATTTCTATACTAATATAAACTAATTTTATTTACTAAATTTGTTATAGTATACATAGATATAATTAAAAAATATTGTACATATTTTTATTTTTCAATTATTGTTAATATTTTATATGTTCTAATGTTATTTTTATTTATTTTAAAGATTCAAATCCGGATCCGGATATCCGCCAGATATCACAATTTTTAGAAAAATATTCGAAACCCGAATATCTGAAAACCTCGGATCCGGATAAGGATAGCAAAAACATGGATCCGTCGGACACAAATCCGGATCCGAATACCTTAAAATACTTAGGATACCCGATCCGTTCCAGCCTTAGAATAACTAATACAACTTATAACAAACCATTATCCAAATCAAATATTATTGAAAATAAAATATTTATGTATTTTGCCATATGCAAACAAGGAAAGATTAGACCAACATATCTAACTGGTTCTACATCATTATATTTATAACATAACTGAAAACAAAAACAAAAAACAAAATATCACCATATTAATTTTAAAGTTTGTACTAGTTATACTAGTTTTAGTTGTACTAGTTGTATTAGTTTGAATTGTACTAGTTGTATTAGTTAAAGTTGTATTATGTGTATTATTAATACTTTGTGTTTTTCTTTATCAAGAACTAGTCATAAAAAATGAAATTTTATTTCAAATAAGATAGAATTAATGAAATATGACTATGATCGATCGATTTGGGATAAGAAAGAGAAAACCATTGAACATTTGAATAATTTTTTTGATTTTACTCCATTGTTTTGTGCACATAGGAATCCCCAAATAGCGGATTGAGAGGTATCTTTAAGGTGTAGATCTTAAAATTTTAATAGATCAGTCTCATCTTGTGAAGCTTAATTTTTGAATGTTTACAGCAAAACCAAACCACAATTCATTCTCAATATAAATTGTAGAACTTTTTCAACAAATTCAATGGAGTTTGTTGTGAAGATGAAGAGGTTATCACCATAATATATACTCCCTCTGTTTTTTATTGTAAGTAGTTTAAGGAAGATTTCTTTGTTTCAAAATATAAGTAGTTTCCACATATCTAGATAACTTTTGCATTTATTGAATACAGTGTAACCAATCAAATAATATCTAGTCTTTTACAATTGGTTGTACTAATTAATTAAATATTATTTTTCAAATTTTAACAACTTTCTTAATATTAGTGCTTTTAGTCTAAACTACTTATATTGTGAAACAGAGGGAGTATAAACTAGGATAAGACTTGCGCCTTGCGCAGGGTGAAATATTTATTAAAATTTTCTATTTTTATATTGTAAAATCTGATTATTTCTGCGGATTTTTACGGGTCTGATTTGGTTTGGATTGGATCAAATTTTTAGGGGTTTGGTTTGGTTTGGGTTGGATCGAATAAATTTGTTATACTTATGATGTATAGTTTAGTAGTTTAATTTAAACGATATGAAATATATAAATATATATATATATATATATATATATTTGACATAAAAATCTATTAAAATAATTTTTTTCTTCATATGGTGTAATAATCATTTTATATTAGTATAGAAAAAAATTAAACCTTGATCATAAATATTTATGTGAAACTTTTAACAGTTTTAGTAATTTATAACTCGTTTTGAAAAATTCAAAATACAACATATACGAAAAAAATCTAGATTTTTATTATATGATTAATAAAGTTATGTAATTTATTTTAATAATAAAGAAATACACAAAATGATAAAAATTGTATATATTGTTATCAAATCTTTATTGTTTAAAATCATTAATTGCTATATATATTTTAATCATATTAGATAATTTCGTAGGTTTTATTTAAGGAAAATCTGTAAAATAATAAATATGTGCGACCAACTATAGCCTTCATAACATTATTTTGCTAGAGAATATTATTTTTAGACTATGATTTATATTAGGAGCTCTATCTATCTAGTATTAAAATTTAGAGAACATTTAGATGTGCCACATAAGATTGAGTTATTTTTTAATTAGTATAAACTTGAGGTTATATCTTTTTAAATGATTCTCTTTTAATATATAGGGAATGTATAAGATTTGAGTTCTCACAGTGTTAATGATATTTAATTTTTTCCTTCGGTTTCTGCTTCATCTAACACCAGAGACAGAAAACTGATTGCTGCTTTATTCAATGAATGAGAGAACTTGCATTGACTTTTATGTTGTGTTGATTGGACGTAATAACAAACTATACCCAAATTCACATTTGTATTGTGTTATTTTGAAATCTATTTTCTTCAACTTTCCAAACCTTGCAAGGGCCACCGTATCTTATTTTGCCACCTATAAAATCTAGATAAAAGCATGTTTTTCTCCCCTCACAATTTCACATCCCTTGTCATTGTCATCTTGAACTCAAATCTTAGTCCATTTCTATCATTTATCATCTTGTTCATAGATTATATATGTCATTTTCAAGCTTTTTGTTTGTTTAGTTTCCTCTCCAAAGTTCACCCAAAAACTCAGCCTCCACAGTAATTTCGCAATATTTTGGGTAAAAATCAATAATTTTGCTTTATTGTATTAGTTTGAAATAGAAATTTATTTAGTATGTGAACATGGATAAAATAAACTATTAAATATTTTGAGTTCTCCACAATTATCAAAAAAGAAAAGCAAAAAATAAGCCTAATAAATAATATTCTTTGTAAACAGAAAGAGAATCATGAAAGTTCTCCTTTCAAGATCTCTCTTATACCGGAAGAGCAAAATGGAATTTCTATCTTTAGGTAGAATTTGAGGTTTTTCATAAAGATTTATGTTTTATTGGTTTTCAATTCCAATATGTTTATCCAGTCAATTTCAAATTTGAATAAATAAAATTGTTTTTCATTTTTTAAGAAAAACTTTTGTCGTAGAAAACGTTTTTCAATTAAAAGACCTCTCGCTACGCATATCGATAATATCAGACCAAATACTTACGATTACATTATTGAAAAAGTGAAGATTTAAATTATTATTACTAATCAATCAAATTAGTATTGGGATAAAAAAGAGTATGGAAATCATAAGTGAAGAAAATGAAATGAGTTTTAGCAAAAAAAAAAAAAGAAGAAAATCAAATAAAGATTGCGTACGGAGTTATGGTCCTTATGGAGCATGCATAAGAGAGTTCAGAGATATTTTCTTTCAGTTTGGTGTCGAAAATCTTCTAAATAAAAGTAAGGAGACAATTCTTATTGGAGAGAAGATTCAACATTAGAAATATGAAAGAGACATTAGTAATATATAAGGGACTTAAGCCAATTCACTAGCCCAAGAAACTTAACATGTTCTGATACTATATCAAATTCGGGTTTAGTTATGAGCTTCTAATTTAAAACCAATTGACAATTACTGAATTGGTTCAAATCCCTTATATATTACTAATCTCTCATATATGATGAAGAATTGTGGTGGGTCCAAATTACATGGGTGCCACCAATGTGTGGCAGCTTTTCTTCATCTATAGAACCCCTCCATTAATTGTTCCCCGCAAGTCACCGACTTCCACACCCTGGCCGGAAGTTTCCATTCATCTTATAACTTCCTCTCATCTTATAACTTTGTTCTTGTGTTTCTGTTTATGAGTTAACTTCCAACAAAATAAAGAATTTTTTTCATACTCCATTCTATTTTTTATCCATTAACTCAATACGCCGAACGCTCAAATGGAAAGTGAACTTCAAACCCAGCTGGTAATAAAGTTGTTGTTGTTGTCTTTCTCTCTATTTTTGTTTTGTTTTTTGTTTTCTTACGTTTCATGTCACCAGTTGTTCTGAACATGAAAGTTTTCGGGAACTAAAGGTAAAACATTTGGTTTGTTTATGAAATGTTAAAATAAATCTTGATCATTCGTTTTAGGTTGGAAGTGAGACACTTCCTCAAGTAACATGGCAGCGGAAGTTGAACAGCAAAGTAAAGAACCCTTCTGAGTTCAAGATGAGTACAAGCGATTTTCTTCACCTGGTACCATGCACACTCTAAAAAGGATTAAATCAAAACGAAAATAGATAAAAAGGACAAATGTTATGAAGTTATTTGTATACTAAAAAAAACATTCTTATTATTGATATGAATGAAAGAATATATACTAACACCTCTTTATCTCTGCTTTTTTTTTTTGAAGTTTCCAATAGGCTATAGATTGTGGCGTCACACTAAACAAGAAGCAGAAAAAGGAAGAGTAAGTTGTTTTCTATTCACAAAACATTGATCTTTAACTAGAACCAAATTCTCAAGCTTCCATGTTGGTTTGATAACTTGCAGGTTTCCATTAACGATATCTTCAAAAAGAAGAATGTGAAAGGCAACCATGGTGTCCCTTTAGGTGGAGTTGGGTATGTATAAACAAATAGCAGAAGATTAGTTCTCTATAACCAACTTTAGATCTTATCTAGAAATGTTGTTAATAATCCGAACCGAACATTTTTATAGTGCGGGAAGCATCGGAAGGAGTTACAAAGGTGAATTTCAGCAGTTCAAGCTCTTCCCTAAAGTTTGTGAAGAAGCTCCTATCCTCACAAATCAGTTCTCTGTAAGTGTACTATCTTGTCCTGACAAATTACAAACACCAGGATGTATACTTTTGATTGCTTTTTTAACGCATTTTGATGATCATTTACAGGTTTTTGTTTCGAGACCCGGTGGTGTAAATTACTCAACTGTTCTATGCGCAACAAGCCCAGAGTCTATAAAGTAAGTCACTTAATTGCTTTGCATGGATCATTTGAACACAAGCATTTGTTGTTTATTAACTTGAGTTATCTATGCAGTGGTAGAACGGAAGATTTAGGAATAGAGTCATGGGACTGGAAGATAAAGGGGGACAAATCTACGTATCATGCTCTGTATCCTAGGTCTTGGACCGTCTACAACGGTATGAAATGATCTCTAATAATATTCCATTATATATCAACATGCATTATTAGATTCATGATTTTATAAAATGCATGGACTATGGAGAACAGAGCCTGACCCTGAACTCAGAATAGTTTCTCGTCAAGTCTCCCCCTTTATACCGAATAACTACAAGGAAAGCAGTTTACCGGTATCCGTCTTCGCTTTTACGGTAAGAAAATTTCCCGGAATAAAAAATTAGAAGAAGAATATTCCTGATGAACTAATATCAGAATACTATCATATTACATGTATGTGCGTTTGGCTAATATTTCACAGGCGACTAACCTTGGAGAAGAAGAAGCAACGGTTACTTTGCTCTTTACATGGGAGGTGACTAATTTCAAAAAAAAAAGATACATATTTTTCATATCTTTAAACATTTCATGCCAATTTTTGTCTGTGTATTTATTTAGAACTCAGTGGGAGGAGCTTCTGGGTTTACTGGAGAACACTTCAACTCATCAACTATGTAAGAACCTGCATCTTGATCTCTACTGTCACAGCATTTGTTCTTTTGCTTCTGACACAAGAAACTGATCTATAATGCAATATACCTCAGGGAAAGAGATGGAGTACATGCAATAGCTTTAAATCACAAGTAAATCTCTTTCATTTGAGCCTTTGGTGATTTAAAATTCTCTGCTTTGAAGCAAGGATTACTGTCGGTTTGCTGCTATTTTTAGTTAGTATGAGATGACATGAATGGTTTAACAGACTCACATTTAACCAATTTAGTCGATATGTTTGTTAACTTGCAGGACAGCCAATGGACACCCACCAGTTACTTACGCCATTGCAGCGCAAGAAACGGAGGATGTTAGTATCTCTGAGTGTCCATGCTTCTTGGTTTCTGGTTGTTCTCCTAATGAAATCACGGCAAGAGCTATGTGGGATGAGATCAAAAAGGTTTCCTTTTTTTGATCGACAAACCTTTTTTTTTAAATATAATCAAAGATCTAAATATAATCAAAGAAAGATCTAAATATTTCTATACTTTTACTTTTAGAACAAATCATTCGACCGGTTGCTTTGTGAGCCAGGCTCACCTTCGAGACCTGGAACATCCATTGGAGCAGCCATAGCTGCTAAAGTGAAGGTCCCTCCAGGTTGTGACCGTACAGTTACGTTTTCACTCTCATGGGACTGTCCTGAAGTGCGGTTTAATGAGAAGACTTACCACAGGTGTGGCCTAATGATTCACATTTCCATGTACTTACACATAAGTTCATCTTCATCTAATGTCAATCCTTATATCTTACAGACGATACACAAGATTCTATGGTACCTTAGGCGACGCCGCAGTGAATATGGCTCGTGACGCTCTTCTTAGCACGCTTGTGCAATTCTTTTTTTTTGTTGGTTTCCCTTCTATTGCATGAGCCTAATAATATTATGATGTTTTCTTATTGTTGATACAAAATCAAGATTATGGTGATTGGGAGACTCAGATTGAAGAATGGCAAAACCCTATTCTTTTAGACACTTCACTCCCTGATTGGTAACCTACCTTTTTCTTTGTTGTACCCTATCTTTAATTCTCATCTCCAACAAACAATAAAAAAGATTAAACCTAAGAACTATTTCAGGTATAGGGTCACTCTATTCAATGAACTATACTATTTCAACTCTGGAGGAGCTATCTGGACTGGTAATTAGTTAATGACAAACAGACAACTCAAGAATCTTTCTGATCACTCTCATATTGATTTCGTTTCACTCATAGATGGCTGTTTGAACCGAAATCGGTGCTATGCAGGGGTAGACTGATTTCGATGGTGGGGTTAGGAGAGGTCTTCAACTGGATAGATGGAGAGTAAAAAATGGTTAAATGATTGTGGCTGGACCCGTTGAAGGGATGCCTACGTACCCCAAAAGGGGATCAAGCCAATCGTAGTTCTACAACAAAAATGGTTACAAGTGCTTAGGAGAAAGCATGTAATGAAGTGTTTCTCTCTAGAAGTAGAGATAAAGTGATTGGGAGGCAAAAAGAACATGGGAAGAAGGATCCCTTTCTAAGGAGGGGATGTCTCCTTATTTATAGGAGAAAGAGGTCTAGGGTTTCCTAGTGACTTCCTCTTTAAATGGGCTGAGCCCATTATCTTATAGGCCTTGTTGGGGTAAAACCCATGTCCAACAGTAAGTCCCCCCAGTTCGTTGAGAGAGATGAAGTTGATCTCTACGAATTTTACGAAGAGGGTTTATAAGACAATGGACTCAGTGCATATTTTATCCGAGTAAAAGTGACTGAAAAGTGCATTTACTCGTTTAAAACTCATGTTTTGAGAGCAACGGCTCAGGAGCATTAGCTCATTTCGAGAGAGTATGTACTTAGGACGCGAGTAGTACCTTCGCTAGGAGTGTTTACTATGAAATCATTCCTAGAAGCAGTAACTCGGTCGGTAACTCGTGCCCGAATAGAGAGTAGATGTACTCTTGCTAGGCGAGTTGAGTGTAAACTTGTGCCTTGAGTAAAGCTAGTTTACTAAACTCGTGCCTAAACAAAGGCGAGTAGTACTTTCACTAGGCGAGTTGACTGGTGAACTCATGCCTAGGACGCAAGTAGTACCCTCGCTAGAAGAGTTATTAAAATCATCTCTAGGAGCGGTAACTCGGCCAGTAACTCATGCCCGAATAGAGAGTAGATGTACTCTTGCTAGGCGAGTTGAGTGTAAACTTGTGCCTTGAGTAAAACTAGTTTACTAAACTCGTGCCTAAACAAAGGCGAGTAGTACTTTCACTAGGCGAGTTGACTGGTGAACTCATGCCTAGGACGCAAGTAGTACCCTCGCTAGAAG
Source organism: Hirschfeldia incana (assembly GCA_026261945.1). Classification (NCBI taxonomy): domain Eukaryota; kingdom Viridiplantae; phylum Streptophyta; class Magnoliopsida; order Brassicales; family Brassicaceae; genus Hirschfeldia; species Hirschfeldia incana. The sequence goes on from JABCMI010000032.1 coordinate 3,126,746, forward strand.
AGTTATTAAAATCATCTCTAGGAGCGGTAACTCGGCCAGTAACTCATGCCTGAAAGGAAAGTTTCCCAAGCTAATGCTTAGGAACCGTAGCTCGACGAGTAACTTGTGCTTAGAAAAGACCGAGTTTACTGAGCTCTTCCCTAGTAAAAAGCAAGTTTGTAAACTCATCCTTGAAAAAGGTAAGTTGTACTCGTGCCTTAACGTAAGTAACTAGACAAGAGTTCAAATCCATTGAAGTTGAGAGACAAAATCATACCAGAACCTTGCCTCCGTTACTTCGGCAATGATGATGAACCCTCAGCGAGAAACTGCGCCATGAGCTGACCAAAAGCATCCACTTATGTGTTTCCTCTCAGCTCAAAATTGTGATCGACAAAGCGTTACAAAGGGGAGAGAGATGAATCTTCTTCTCCACGTCCAAGTAACCGCAAGGCTCTCAACCTAGTGGTCGTGTAACCGCGAGAGAGCGAGCATGACCGAGTGACCGCGAGAGAGGGAAGTGTATCGAGTAACCGCGAGAGAGCGAAGCGTGCCGAGTAACCGCGAGAGAGCGAAGCGTGCCGAGTAACCGCGAGAGAGCGAAGCGTGCCGAGTAACCGCGAGAGAGCGAAGCGTGCCGAGTAACCGCGAGAGAGCGAAGCGTACCGAGTAACCGCGAGAGAGCGAAGCAGTGCCGAGTAACCGCGAGAGAGCGAACGGTGCCGAGTAACTGCGAGGATGCGAACCGTGTTGAGTAACTGCGAGAGAGCGAACGGTGCCGAGTTAACGCGAGGAAGCGAACCGTGTCGAATAACCGCGAGAGAGCGAAGCATGCCGAGTAACCGCGAGAGAGCGAAGCGTGCCGAGTAACCGCGAGAGAGCGAACGGTGCCGAGTAACTGCGAGGATGCGAACCGTGTTGAGTAACTGCGAGAGAGCGAACGGTGCCGAGTTAACGCGAGGAAGCGAACCGTGTCGAATAACCGCGAGAGAGCGAGCGGTGACGACCAAACTATCTAATAGAATCATAATTCAATCTACTTCGAAGATACTTCTCCATGCCCCACGGTGGGCGCCAACTGTTTGAACCGAAATCGGTGCTATGCAGGGGTAGACTGATTTCAATGGTGGGGTTAGGAGAGGTCTTCATAATAAGCTTGAACTGGATAGATGGAGAGTAAAAAATGGTTAAATGATTGTGGCTGGACCCGTTGAAGGGATGCCTACGTACCCCAAAAGGGGATCAAGCCAATCGTAGTTCTACAACAAAAATGGTTACAAGTGCTTAGGAGAAAGCATGTAATGAAGTGTTTCTCTCTAGAAGTAGAGATAAAGTGATTGGGAGGCAAAAAGAACATGGGAAGAAGGATCCCTTTCTAAGGAGGGGATGTCTCCTTATTTATAGGAGAAAGAGGTCTAGGGTTTCCTAGTGACTTCCTCTTTAAATGGGCTGAGCCCATTATCTTATAGGCCTTGTTGGGGTAAAACCCATGTCCAACAGTATAAGATTTTATTGATCATAGATTTTATTGATTTTAGATTCATTACAAAATGATATGAAATGTAAAAGTAAATCTATGAATCTATAAGAAGTGTTCTAGGTCTAAAATGGAGAGAACCCCTTGCTAAAGAGAAGTGTCTTCTTATTTATACAAGGGTAAAAGCCTAGGGCTTTCTAATGAAATGGGCCTAGCTCATTGTCTAATGGGCTTTGAGAAAGGATGTAAATCCACCTCCAACAGTAAGTCCCCCAAGTTCGTAGAGAGAGATGAAGTCGATCTCTGTGAATTTTACGAATAGGGTTTATTAGACAATGATCTAGACACATTATGACGATTTAGACAAGTCTACTTTGAACTTATGCTTAATAAAAGGCGAGTTTACATTAAGCTCAAGCTTAGTAAAAGACGAGTTTACTAGACTCGTGCTGAGACGAAGGCGAGTTTACTGAGAACTCGTGCCTAGTAGAAGGAGAGTTTCTGTAAACTCATGCCTAGTCAAAGAGAGTTTTTGTAAACTCGTGTCTAACAATAAGCGAGTCAACTGCAAACTCGTGCTTAATAAAAAGCAAGTTCAATTTAAACTTGTGCCTAAGATACACGTTTACCGAACTATTGCGGACCCGAAGTCTCGTGTTGAGATCGTGTATGCCGAGCTAGTTGTTGGACTGTGTGTTCGTCAGGCAAGGATGACGTTGAGAAACGTGCTGGCTGTGCCGTTTGCACTGCTTCCGACAAGCTCGTAGCCGAGAGCCATCTTTCGAAGCATGAGGATATATGATGGTGGGAACCGCTTGTTGGTTCTCTCGTTCTCAGCGATCTTTGGTTCACTGGTTCAAGAAAATCATGATCATGATTAGACCAATATAAACCAAAAGAAATAGCCAGCTTTGCATAATTAATAAGCAAGCAATCTCAATTTGCTTTAGTGCTCGTGAGTTCCGTATGATGATATTAATAATTGTCAACTTATTAATATCATAGGCACCCGAGCAAAGCAACAACATGAGATGAATGAACAGCTTAGAGTTGTTTAATAATTTAAACCCACAGCTATAGTGTCCACCGCAACAGCACATATGTGTTATTTAAAAGTCAATAAAGCATGTGATAATGTAGTTAAAGAACTTATCTTTGCGGTGGAGAAGATGTGAATGGTTTCCGAGAAGGAAATGACGAGTCAGACTCTTCTTATCTCCACTTGCAGAGAATCTCGACTCGTACAGTTGGGGTTGCTAAGCTTTGATTTACACAGAAGCTCGCTTGATGAGGAAGCTTATGGTGAATACAGTCCCCGTTCGCAGAAAAGCTCCGCGGGGATAACAATGGTTGTTGGAGATGAGGTTTTTCCTCTGATCATGAGTTCCAAGACAAGACCAGAACTGTATTTGTGATGGAAAGCTCGGGTTCCTTGGTCTTGAAGAGTACAAAGACGTTGTCACTAGAGGCTGCGCCTCCATTACACTTTGACGAGAAGCTCGTACACGTTGCGGCAAACTTGTCGAGCTTTAGAGAGGATGTTCTCCGCTAAGACCACCGTGTCACCCCTCTTCATGTTCTTCTTCAAGCCGTGCAGCTTTTGTGACGAGACGGCAAGCTGATGAGAATCTTGGGCTCCTTGGTCGGTCTTTGGTGACATCAAAAGCAAACCTTTCATGAGAAAGCTCCCTCCTTTATCAAGAGACCACAGTGGTTTCTGTTTTCCGGCGATGGCTACCAACAGAGATGGCTGAAACGAGATTGACCCATTGCTCTGACACCTGATTAGCCCACGAACCAACCCACAACTGCCTCTGTTTCTCTTGCCGGAGAACGACGATGTCACTGATCCAAAACAAACGACATTAACGGAGTTCGAACATAGCCTTGTCTCAAGCGAGCTCTGATATCAATCATGATCCGAAAATAATCTTGTTTCCATCCAATCTTGTTACGGTGATTCCGTAAAGAAGAGACAACTCTCGGTTAACGCCTTCAGCTTTAATCAAGATCCTTCTTTTTTCTCTTTAGCTCCATCAAGAGCTCTGATGAGGCTGGGGATGTGATGAGAAGCTTCATGTGACGAGAAGGGTTGATGAACAGAGGTTGGAGAAACATGAACCGAGCCGAATCTCTGAAACCACGAGATGGAGGATAAAGAGAAACAGGAACAGAGCTGAGTTCGTCGTTCTTAAGAGCAATACACCAAGATCAAACTGTGAGGCCGAGAGAGTTGGTGGTCGTTCGTGAATATCAGCGACGAGATTGTCCCTCCATCAGTGAAATGTCGTCCAGAGATAATGCGTTGAGCTTTGCTGCAGCTCTGTTGTCCGAAACAGAGACACCTTCTCCAGCAATCCAGACGACTCTCTGTTCTCACCAACCACGAGCATGAAATCGAGCCAAATCTTTGAAACCACGAGCTGGAGGAGCAGAGAGAGACAGGAACAGAGCCAAGGAAGCATATTTTTGCTCAATCTCAATGCTCTCAGCAGGTGAGCTCTTCTTGAACATAAAGCTCGTACCTTTGAAGGTCTTTGGTCTGGAGACAAGGTCGAATCGTAAATCTAAACCCTCAGCTGCATCGTTGCTGAAGGAATTAGATATCGCTCCTTCATCTCTTTCCTATGTTGGTTGTGGCGTTGAAAAGTCGAACCGTTTTCAGAGGAACGGAGCAGCGGTCGCGAAGATGATGAACAAAGCTTGAAGAAGCCTGGAACCGAGCTGAATCTCTTTGAAGTTCTCTGGTCTGGAGATTCTGAACCGACCCACTCGCCCCGTTCATCTCCTCCGATTTCACTCCACCGAGAATCAAAATCTTGTCGAAGTGATTGCAGCAGCCACGAGCCTGGAACCATAGAGTTTGGAACAGAGCTGGAGGCGAGGAAGAAGAACACAGCTTGAAGTGAAGCCGGATTGCAGGTTCACCGAGGATGAGAAAGTTCTGCAGGCTCTAAGGTGTTTTCAGAACCAAAGAAGAAAGAGACGTAATAGTGGATCTTGAGTCTTTTTTTTTTTTTTCTTAGATCTAGGATTTCCCCAGTTTGATAAGCTTTGAAGATTGTTTTCCTTTCCCCCTCCTTCTAGCGCCAACTGTTTGATCCAAAAATGGTGTATTTGTAGAATCATAACAATAAAAAATTTAAGAATTTGATTCTTAAATCCTTGAGGTTTAGGAGAAATCAACAAAGAAATCAAATAGAAATAAAACATCAAATAGATTTTATTGATCATAGATTCATTACAAAATGATATGAAATGTAAAAGTAAATCTATGAATCTATAAGAAGTGTTCTAGGTCTAAAATGGAGAGAACCCCTTGCTAAAGAGAAGTGTCTTCTTATTTATACAAGGGTAAAAGCCTAGGGCTTTCTAATGAAATGGGCCTAGCTCATTGTCTAATGGGCTTTGAGAAAGGATGTAAATCCACCTCCAACAATGGCTTGCCTCACAAGCAAAGCAAGATTTCAAACACAGAACAGAACAGTATCGATACAGAGATCCTCCAGAAAATCAACGCCGTTTGTGATCAGGTTCACCACTCTCCTCAGTCTCAAAACGCTGAAGAGAACATTGGGAAATTCATCTACCTCGAAGGCATTGAGTATCTAATGTACAACACCTACGACGTTCACTTCTACTCATCATTCGCACTTCTCACTCTCTTCCCTAAGCTCGAACTCAGCATCCAGAGAGACTTCGCAGCCGCTGTTATGTTCCGAGATCCCACCAAGAAAGAGATCATGAGCTCCGGCGAGTGGGTTCCAAGAAAACTACTAGGATCGGTTCCTCACGACATCGGTCTAAACAACCCTTGGCTCGAACTAAACGCGTATAACTTGTTCAACACGGATCGCTGGAAAGACTTGAACGCCAAGTTTGTTCTTCAAGTCTACAGAGACGCGGTTGCGACCGGCGATCAGAGCTTCGCGAGAGCGGTCTGGCCGTCTGTTTATATATCCGTGGCGTATTTGGATCAGTTCGATAAGGACGAGGACGGTATGATTGAGAACGAAGGGTTTCCGGACCAGACATACGACATGTGGAGTGTTATTACAGGCGTTAGTGCTTATTGCGGCGGTCTTTATGTAGCTGCTCTTCAAGCTGCGTCTTCGTTTGCTACTATTGTTGGTGAAAACGACGTCGCGTTTTACTTCAATGCAAAATATGAAAAGGCTAAAACCGTTTACGAGAAGCTGTGGAACGGTTCTTACTTCGATTATGACGATAGTGGTAGCGACTCGAGCTCCTCGATTCTTGCTGATCAATTGGCTGGACAATGGTAAGCTCCAGGGTGCTCTAAAAATAAATCATTTCTTTTTTTTTTGAAAATAAATATAGAAATTATGGTTTAAAACTTTAAACTTTTAGATATAGTACTAAATTTAGTGTTTATAATTTTAAAAGAGAAGTTAAATATAAAAAAAATAGAGCAATCAATACTATTAAAACTACTATGTTAATATATTTTTTTAATAGGATCCATAAATTATTTGAGACACTCAATTCAACTGTTGAATTTTCGTTTTATCAGTCTCAATGGCAGTCGCTAGTGAAGTAACGGTCTCTGAGTATTTTGTAGGTACGCGAGAGCGTGTGGACTGAAGCCGATAACGAAAGAAGAGTGGATAAAGAAAGCACTAGAGACGATCCATGAGTTCAATGTGATGAAGGTGAGAGGAGGGACACGTGGCGCTGTGAATGGGATGTCTCCGGATGGACAAGTGGACACGAACTCGCTGGTTTCGAAAGAGGTTTGGGCTGGGACCACTTACTCTGTCGCAGCTTGTATGATTCAAGAAGGACAGAGAGAGAAAGGGTTTCAGACCGCAAGTGGGATCTATGAGGCTGTTTGGTCTGATCGTGGTCTAAGGTATAACAAATAAGCTCATTTGGAGTCGATTTCACTTGCTAGCTTTTTGTGAGCTTTGTGTGTGTTGGTGCAGTTGCTCGTTTCAGACACCAGAAGCGTGGAACATGAATGATGAATACAGGTCTCTCTGCTACATGAGACCTCTTGCTATATGGGCTATACAATGGGCATTGACCACACCAATACAAAATTTTGGAGGAGAGAAGCAGATCTTGAAGGCAGGAGATGAAGAAAGTGATTTGTTGTTAAGACAGCACGATGGGTTTAAAGAAGTGGCTCGTTATGTGAAAATAGCAAAGAGAAGTGAGCATAGAAGCCGTCTCCAAGAAACATACGAGGCCATCCTCAAGACACTTCACCTGTAGCTGTCACTAGCTACTGACTAGAAACTTCTAGTCTAGAAGTTTTAGATGCAACATTTTGCATCAAATGTTATTTTCATCAACGTTTCTTGTTCAGTGAGGAACAAAAATTTGGATTCTTGATTAATGAGAAGCTTTCAAACCAAACTTGTTATGGAATTATTCTTCATATTTAAGCCTTTAGATTTGTTAGTGCACTTTTGAATATTTGGTTAGTAGTGCATTTATGAACACTGTATCTGGCAGCTATTCCTCAAAATGTTCAAGACATTATTTTTCTCAGACTTCCCATTCGTAGCAGGTAAACTTCCAGTGAAGTACTTAGGGCTGCTCCTAATGATAAATGTAGTAACAAAACTAGACTATATACCACTTGTGGAAAAAAAAATCAGAGTCCAAGTTACTACTAGGGCGGTCCGGTTTTTATCATAAGCAGAAAGACTGCAACTGATTATCTCGGTTCTTATGATTATTGTAGTTTTCGGTCATCAGCCTATCGGCTTTTGAGTGAATTCATGAGAGAGACAGAGTTTGTCTTGTTCTGAGTTAAAATCTACCTAAGTAAAAAATCGTGTGGTTAGACATTTTTAAGCCTAAGACTGAGGAAGACTGGAATTTAGATCACTCTAAAAGGTGAATTGTCAATGTTTTGGATGTTAAAGACATAAAGCTGACATATGTTATAGATGTTGGTTAGAGTTGGTTTAGTGATTGTATTTGGTTGTGGTACAATGTAAACCATATACAAGAACTATGTAAGTTTTAACCGAATACAATCCCGTTGAAAGGGAATTCATTAACTACGGGTAAAGTCACCTTTCACAATTCCCAAAACTTCAGATAAAATTTTGTTGTCATCCCATTTGATCCAGGGAGTTTTGTCAGGATGCATCACAAATAAGGTTAGTTTAACTTCCTATTCTGTAACTGGAGCTGTAAGATCTTCGTTAATCAAATCCTTGACAGTCATAGTAATATCTGATAATGCTTTATCTATAATCCGATTTGAAAATATTTTTAACATAACTAGTAGCAGTGGCCAGAGTCATCCATTAATCTTGTAATTCGATTTTTTGCCCGTCTTTGTTTTGTCAAGGCATGGAAAACCTTCGTGTTCTTATCTTTCTCGCAACCATAGAATTTCACTCTTTTGTTTCCAGAACATTTCTTATGTCTTAAGAGCTGCAGAAAGATCTTTTAGTGTCTATGCTAACTCATTTGTTTTCGCATTGTCATTTGAGTATGTAGCCTCAACTTTTTCTCAGTTCCTCCACCTGTTTCATTTTATCTCCTTCACTGACTCAAAGTTTTGAGACAACTTGAGATGTGGACCACTATATTCACACCAGTCGAAAATTCTGGCAAATTTAATCCTTCTAAGATCACTTGTCTGATCTCCTAGCTATCCAACCAACGTTTATCAAATTTGAAATTTTTCACCGTAATTGGTTTCACCAAGATGTTTTGTTAGAACTAGACGATGATCCCATCTTCTCATAAGTAAATACTGAATTGAGGAATATGGAAACATTTTTCATGCTAGTTTTCATTCTCTACAGCTCAATCTAGATTATATTTTAAGGTTGACCATCTATTTTAACTTTAACCAAAACATGAGTTAATCAGATGATTTCTTTTATATTTAAACTTTTTTGATAGTTGCTATGTTATAAAATCGATATTGATGTGTCAGAGTTTTATTAGACAGGACTGAGTTTTTCTATAATAGGACCAATTAACCCTGCCTCTTCTTAAGCGGGAAAGGTTATCCTAATTTCCTAATCAACGCACCATTAGATAGTCAACGTTTGCAAACTTAAAAATCTTATTTTACTAGGTATTTTTCTGCACCATGTGCAATAAATATATTCTTTTTAAAAATTAGATTATATTTAAAAATTTATTAATTTTGTAGATTAAATATTTTCTCACCAATGGGTAATATAAATTTGATTTAACAAAACATAAAACAATGTTAAAAAGATTTTGTTTATTCCAAATTTTATTTAAGCATATATGTATATACGTAAAACTATAATCTTAGATAATTTTTTTATTTATTTCTTTTATTTAAATATGTTAAATCATCTTGCATTAAATTAAATAAAAAATATAATCATAAAAATTAAAACTAAACCATTTATAAAACTTTTAGATATATAAAACAAATTAATGATTTTAAGATTAAATGCATTTATTTTTATAAAAAACTGTAGAAAACTGAAAAAATTAGTAGCAAAAATTTCATTATTATAAAAATAGAATAAATCATATTTCGAAAATTTAAATGTCATATTGGAATATATTTATTTTAACGTCAACAACAAATGTAAATTATGAGTTATTATAATTTTATAAAAAATTTATCAGAAATATAAATCAATAATTAATGTAATTGTTCATGTCATATTTAGACATAAAATATGTCATCAATTTTAACAGTCACTAGATAGAGATCCGCGCCTTGCGCGGGGTGAACAATTGTGTTGAGTATAATTAGATTGGTCAAAAAAATAAACATATTGTCAACAAACTATGAGAAAAACAGAAAAAAATATAACAACAATTTAACATGCAATTTTACTATATAATCATATATGTCTAAATTCTTTAGACGTCGAATATGCAATTCTACTATATATCTGAATTTAACATGCAATCCGATCAGTAGACAATTACGGACGACACGAAAGATCTAAGTATGTTGATACTGCCTTTCAAGCACATATCTAACAACAGCAGTCAGAGGTTTGTATACCAGCTTTCTGTTTTTATTATAGTTGGCTGACGGCATAATTGATTAGTTAGATTAGTTCATTCATTTTAGTTTTCACTCTATTTTAGAACTTGAAAAAAAACAATTCCAGAAAAACATCATCCATTTTTCTCAAAAAAAAAACATAATCTGCAGCAATCTCATTCCATAATAGTTGATTTATGAGCATCAATCTTAATATTAAATATACATGTAAAAGAAAGACTATACGAACAGTTTAAAAAAACAAAAAAAAAGTTTAAAAAAGACTAAAAGAAAACAAAAATCGCCAAAAATGCAGAAAAAATCATAGCTATAGTTGCAATAGTTATATTGTTCAGAAAATAAATAATTAAATCTAATACGATTAGTTCCGCCTTCTCATCAAAATGCTCTAACTAGAATACTGAAAAAGATAAGGTTTTCCGGCTGTAACTTTACTATATTTTATTAAATTTTATATGGAATCATATTAACACGTTATGTGTTCATTTGCACTTACTTCTTTTAGAAGTTAAGGGTCAAACATCATTCTAGAACATCCTTCAAAGCTCTTGATATAACTGAATCCAGCTGATTATATATTTAAAATCTTATACATTGCTTTAATAAGCTATCTATAGTACTACAACTGGCGGCAACAAAAAAAAGATACTATAACTGGCATTGTGAAGAAGAGGGTATATCAACACGGTTATTGGATGAATATTTTGTGTGATGGAGTTTATAGATAAATGGGTCTATATATAGTAGACAAAAGCCCTTAGGGTTGAAGTCAATCGTTAGAATCAATTGTGCAAATCTTCTGGTCTAACAGATATTGAGAGAATAAACTTAGTAATTATATTAATAAGAAAAGGAAAATTTGGGTTGAAAACCAAATCTCCATTGAAGAGTAAAAGATTTGTAACATATAGGATATAAATTCGATTGTCTATCAAACCAATCAAATTGCACCTACATAACGTTATAATTTTAATGATTGCCTTTCTTGAACTTTTCAAGCATAAAAAAAAATCAATCTTGACAATTTATGATTTTACCTAACTTAAATGCTCCTCATTTTCTTGTGGTTAAGACACGGAAATGAATTATAAAATTATTAAAAAAGAGAGTATGATGTGTAACTAATATTTTAAAAGGGCACAGAAATAGTTTTGGTTGAACTTTACACCCCAAATTGTTTGGTTATGTGATTGTTTGAGGTTTGAGGTGAACACAATAATTTTACAACATCACAGAACATTAACATTTCATTTTCTTTAGTGACTTACAATGATTTTTAAATATGTACACAAATGGAAGATGAAAATCCTCTGTCTTTATACCCTATATTATAATATATATATATATATATATATATATATATATAGCCGAAATTTGGAATCAATTTCTGAATGTTACAATGGTTTACGTATGAACATAGATGTAAGAATAAAATCCTCTGTTTTTAAGTCCTATATCATTATCTTATGATTTGTTAGTATACTAATTTAGTTCTTTGTTGCTTTTCTATAATGATTGATTTTAGCTTACGCTGTAAGTTGTTTGTTCATTTTTAATTTTACAGTCAAAACCTATGCCATATAAAAGGAATACAAGATATCAGAGGGGAGAATCAAAGGCAAGAATGTGTTTGCAGCAAGAACAACAACAACTAATTATAATGAAACTAGGGGTGGAGCTCCGCGCAAGCGCGGAGTCGTTGACGTTTGTGTTGTTCTATTTCAGTATGTTCATATGATGGTTTGTTTGTGATTTTTGTGTGTTTACTGTGGTTATTAATTTTCAAAGATATGTATTGTAATAGGGTTGAGGAGTAGTGATAAACTCTGATACATATTTTCTGACGTTGGTGTAACGTATGCTTTGCTAGAAAACCACGTTGTACTGTTTGGATCTTCGTTGGGGCTTAAGCCAATTCAAAAAAGAATCTTTCCGTCTTTTGTGGAGCTGGAAAAAGATTTTCTAATTTTTCATGAGGTGCATGTGTTTCATTGTGTTATTTTGGTTGATATATTAATTTCGGGTGTAACTGTATTGGTGAGAATTAGTTATTTTTATCTTGTTTCTTCTAGTTGTAAACAGTAGTTTGCAACATCTTTGTTTTTCTCTTGAGTGGCAAATTTTGTTTAATACTTTTTATATTGTTTTTTAACCATTCTTTGAATTGGATTTCTAGGACCACCAAAAACCTATAATGAAGATGATATCGGGTTCCTTGATAAACTGAAATGGTTAGCAATCATTCTATTGCAAGCCCATTCACTGTTTGCATGTTTGTTCAATGTATCTCGTAAATCATGTATATTATACCATGACTTTTATAATTTTGAAAATCATTGATGAGTTGATATTTATAAGCACTTTACAATTTAAGAGTTAAAAAAAAATGTTGACTATCAGTCTGCATTTTGATTTTTCGAATAAGAAATAAGAAAGGCAATTAACACATGACGATTAAAAAACACTTGTGTAGTTGTTAATTTTACGATGGAGTAAACATTGGTAGTAATGTTGTTGTTAAACTTGTGTGGATAAATATTAAAGTTTTAATGGATTCTCATATAATTTTTTAGGAAAATTGCTAATATAGCTCATGAGATGTATGTTAGAGGATTGTATTTAATCAAATGCCTACAAATATTAGAATCTTAAATTGTATAAAACGGTGCAATAATAATATTACATGTGTGTAAATAAATTATTTTGAGTTAAACTCAAACAAATGTATATAAATCAGTTATATGTATATAAATCAATTAAAATAGTTTGTTTATTTTTTGGTTTGATTTAGTTTTAAATCATTTTTGATAAAGTAAGTAGTCTAAATAGGTGGTGATCATTTTAGTTAACATGTTACTTTTTAATGTATAAGGTGATGGTGGTTTTAAAATTGGTTGAGTTGTAAACAATGTATGTTTCAGTATTGTAAGCCCATTAATTAGTGAGGTTTTAAAATGAGTTATTGTTAGCCCATTAATTAGTAGCCCTAAATATTCCGGTGTAAATGACAGCTTTTCATTTGCTTCGTCTAAAATAGAGGCGACATTTTTTAAAGAATACGACATGGATAATGTCTTAAGGACCATAGATAGTTACGCTTTGTACATAACACAGTAATATATACATATAATAATAAACCACTTTATTAAATATAACGCAATAATATATACATAACTAGAAAAATAGTCAAGGTGAGATTTTTTAACAGAAATAAAAAATGAATTTCTATGAGCTCCTCTCAGGTCTATGTGAACTCTCTTGATCCGTCCAAAAAGTTGTGTTTTTTTTCATTGGTTTTTCCTGTAGTTATCAGCTGTGTAAACGATTTTGTTCGCCTCCTCCTTGAAACTATTAGTGTGTTCTAATTCAAATTTGAAGTATGAGAAATTAGTGAATCCCTCCATGGCGTACATGTCTTAGCGGACAACTTCAAAAAGTATAACAATGAACAAAAAAAAGTTATACTAATCAATTTTTCAGTAGGACTATGGAATTCTATCAATTTAAAGAGTTTCAATGATATGTGACTGAATAGAGCAGTTTAGAGTGTAATGGTTTATCATCGGATGTGAGAGTTAAGCGACAAAGTGGGAGAATCATAGGCCATATTCAGAGACTGTGCAAAAGAATAGATGATTATGAAATTTTTTTGGGTATGTCTGACGCATCAGCATTACCTTTTAAATGTTATGTAGAAACTAAGTGTCATAGGCCGCAAGTTAAGTTAAAAGGACTCAACAATCATTAATTCATTGCATAATCATGTTCGAAAACTCACTACCGAGGACCGTAAAATCATCGAAAAAACGTAATTCAGACACCAACGATGATGATTTGTACTGACTCAATCCAAAAATCGAAATTCTTAAAAACTTATTTTTTCACTCATTTCATCCTATAATCGAGTAATATATGAAAATGGAAAAAACGAAAAAACTGATGTATAATTCTTGAAAAATTATGAGCTCTCGGAGTTAATATTGCAGAAAATCTAAAAGTATAAAGAGAAATACGACTTGTAAAAATCATAATTGTCTTTTATTAAATTTAATCATAAAAAAATGCAAAAGCACATGCTCTCTATTCGAACCCGGGTTGTGAACATCTTTAATGATACATAAACCACTGCACTAAGTGATATTTTGTGATATTCATATGAATTCATATTATCTTAAAACAAAAATATAAAGATGGGTCCCACAAACATTTAATAAAATCTGATGTGGATATATTAAAAAGAGAGGAAAGTGCCTCATTATATATATGATTGTTAGGACTTTATTAAGTTGAAAAAGGTAAGTAAAGGTAAGTATACAAATACTTATGTGAAATAATCGTATAGTTTTTTAAATAGTTGGTATGACCAGTGGCATTCTTTGTAAATAGTCTAGTAATAGATGTCTTGTTATTTAAATGTTGTGAGAGAGACTATGGTGATGACACCTAAGCAAAAATGGCATTTCTGTGAATATGTTACACATTAAAGGTTACTTTTCAAATTTGCTCATGTTTTAATAATAAGGGGGTTTCTCACATATTTTATGAAAGTGATTATAGAGAAGGCATATGTTTAAGGGATTATTTAGACTAGGCATGTTACATGTACATTCAGATTGGAGTTGATTTTTTCGGATTACGTCATATGGTTCCTAGACATTTGGACCCAATAAATACTTAAAAATATTCGGTTCGAATTCAGGTCGGTTTGACATTTGAATCCGTAATTTTCGGGTGTCAGTTCCAGGTCGGGTTCATATATTAGAATCTGAAAATGAATGAAATATCCAAACCCCATCGTATATATCATATATATCTAAAACCTTACAAAATAACTTAAAATAAACTATTAATAATTATAACAAAATAAACTCTAAATTTTACATTTAAAACTTCATATTACTTAAAAATATTACAAAATAATAACAAAGATTATTAAGAAAAATATATTTCAACTTAATCATAAAATAAAATATATAAAATAGAACAAAAAATTATAGTTTTGAATATTCATGTTTTAAGTCGGGTATGCGTCGGTTCTTACCGGGTCGGGTCTATTCGGGTTGGTGCTTTTCATGTCCGGACCTGATCTATTCGAGTTGGTTCTTTTTGGTTCTGATTTTTCGGGTAAAAATTTTTTAGATCTAATAAGTACTTATAAATTTTTGGTTTGGTTTCGGATCCAATATTTTTGAGTTGGTTCTGGTTTGGATTTTCAGAGTCCGGGTAAAATAGCATAATTTAGACAATGTGTCTGTTTTTTTCTTTAGACAGTAGGTGATGTGCCATAGCGTCTGAACGTAATAGATTATATTAACTCATGGAAGAAGTTACACAGGTCAACATCATTTTTTCTTGAAAGGAGAACGACTTGATTATTAAACCCAAACCAAAACTAAGTCATGTAATAACAAGATCAAACTGTTTAAGATATCAAATGCAGAAGGGCCGAGAAGGCGGAGAAACATCATTGCTCTCTTTCTTAAAAGTCAACTGTGAATCCAAAGACAGTTCATCGTGAATTTTTCTCCCTATTCTTATCTGATGGCTTCTTCGTCGTCTCGCACCTGGAGATACCGTGTCTTTGCAAGCTTTCACGGAGCAGACGTCCGTAAAACATTCCTCAGTCACCTACGCAAACAATTTAACTACAACGGGATTACGATGTTCGATGATCAAGGGATCGAGAAAAGCCAAACAATCTCCCCTGCACTCACACGAGCGATTATGGAGTCGAAGATTTCGATAGTCGTACTATCGAAGAACTATGCTTCTTCGAGCTGGTGTTTGGATGAGCTGTTCCAGATTTTGAAGTGCAAAGAAGATGCTGGGCAAATAGTGATGACCATATTCCATGGAGTAGATCCATCTGATGTGCGGAAACAGACCGGAGAGTTTGGGATTGCTTTCAACGAAACTTGTCAAGGGAAAACGGAGGAGAAGGTGCAGAAATGGAGAAAAGCTTTGAACGAGGTGGGCAACATAGCCGGCGAACACTTCCTAAACTGGTTTGTTTTCATTAATTTTATAATGTTTATCTTTGCAAATTTTATTCCATGACTATTTGATGAACATGATGATTTATATCTCTCTTGTTAGGGACAATGAATCGAAGATGATTGAAAAAATCGCCAGAGATGTTTCAAACAAACTCAACACAACAATCTCTAGGGGTTTTGAAGACTTGGTGGGGATTGAAGCACACTTGGAGAAGATGTTTTCTTTGTTACATTTCGATGATGAGGATGGAGCTATGATTGTTGGAATCTGTGGCCCTGCAGGCATTGGTAAGACTACCATTGCAAGGGCCTTGCATAACCGACTTTCTAGCAGTTTTCAGCTTGCATGTTTTATGGAGAATATTAGGGGAAGCTGTAACACTGGTCTTGACGAGTATGGACTGAAGCTGTGTCTACAAGAGCAACTTCTTTCTAAGATTTTAAACCAAAGTGGTATAAGGATATGCCATTTAGGTGCAATACCGGAAAGACTATGTGACCAGAAAGTTCTTATCATTCTTGATGATGTAGACGATCTCCTGCAACTTGAAGCTTTGGCTGATGATACTAACTGGTTCGGTCCTGGAAGCAGGATTGTTATCACCACGGAAGATCAAGAGATTTTGGAACAACATGGTGTCGAGAGTACATACCATGTAAATTTCCCAAATGACAAAGAAGCTTGTAAGATCTTTTATAGATATGCTTTTAAACAAAGCTATGCGCCACATGGTTTCGAAAACGTTGCTGAAAGAGCTACAAAGCTTTGCAGCAATCTTCCATTGGGTCTCCGTCTCATGGGTTCAGCTTTACTGGGAAAGAAAGATGATGAGTGTGAAGCTATACTTCATCGGCTAGAAAATAGCCTTGATCCAAAGATTGAGGGAGTACTTAGAATTGGATATGACAGCTTACATGAGAACGATCAATCTCTTTTTCTTCACATTGCATTCTTTTTCAACCACATGGACGATGAACATGTGATTGCTATGCTGGCCGATAGTAACCTGGATGTCAGAATAGGACTGAAAACCATCGCATATAAATCTCTCATACAAATATCAACTAAAGGATATATCGTGATGCACAAGTTACTACAACAAGTGGCTCGACAAGCTGTTCAAAGACAAGAGCCTTGGAAACGGCAAATCATTAGTGGTGCTCATGAGATTTTTGATATACTCGAAACTGATTCCGTAAGTTTTCTTCTTTTTTCTTTTCCTTTTCACCGGAGCACTTGGGAAGACTCACTGATCTGACCTATTGTGCTAACATTTTATTTTACTTTATTTGGAATTTGGTTTAGGCTAGTAGAATTGTGACAGGTATATCTTTTGATATATCCACAATCGTGGATGACATGCATATAAGCGCAAGAGCTTTTAAAAGAATGCGTAATCTTCGATTCCTCAGCTTCTACCAGAGAGGAGGACGTGATACAAATGTTAGAGTTCACGTACCAGAGGACATGGAGTTTCCAGCGCGTCTAAAGTTATTACGTTGGGACGCATACCCACGAAACTGTCTTCCTACTACATTTAGTCCGGTAAATCTTGTAGAGCTCTATTTAAGACATAATAAGCTTGAGAAGCTATGGGGAGGAACCCAGGTTGGTCTTTTATACTTTTCGTACTTTGAATCTTTGAAGCGTGTACTTTTCTCATAACTGAAATGCTGTTCTTCCTCTGTTTTGTTGTTTTACGTTCAGCTTCTAACGAATCTCAAAATGCTTAATTTGGGTGGGTCCTCTTGTTTAAAAGAACTCCCAGATCTTTCAAATGCTACAAATCTCAGGTGGGTAGATTTGATGGAGTGCTCTTCTTTGGTAGAGATTCCTTCCTCTTTAGGAAATTGCCATAAACTAGAGTTTTTGCACCTGCTGTTATGTATTAAGCTAGAGTCTTTTCCAACTCACATCAACTTGGCATCTCTTAGAATTCTGAGCATGCTCGGATGCAGGAAAATGAGACAAATTCCAGATATTTCCAGAAATATTCGAACACTCGTAGTCAGTGACACAATGTTAGAACAAGTGCCTGAATCAGTTAGGGTTTGGTCTAGCCTTGAGAGATTCTGGATAAATGGCAGTGCCAATCCACGTCGAGATTTGGCAAAAACCTATCATGACCAAAGTGGAGCAGATATAGTGGAAATTTCAGATTGGGTGAAAGACATTCATGGTCTAAAGGAGCTTTGTATCTCTGGCTGTCCAAAACTTGCATCACTGCCGGAGCTCCCTGACTCTCTCAGAGTACTAACAGTAAACAACTGTGAGTCACTGGAGAGTGTATTTTTTCCTTTTGGCTCTCAGATTGAGGAACTATATTTCACCAACTGCTTCAAATTGGATGTAGAAGCGCGGAGAGTAATTACCCATCAATCATTTAGGACATACTTATCTGGAAAAGAAATACCTGCTGAGTTCAATCACCGAGCTATAGGAAACACTTTGACCATCCGTTCAGATTCTTATGGATTCAGAATCTGCGTCCTTGTTTCGCCTAAACAGTTCACGAAAGTAAATTATCTGATGGTTTCGTGTCACATACACGTTGGCAGTTGCATACTCTTAGAGGAAGAAATGACTCGAAAACATATTCCAATTTTAGCGGAACATCTATGTATATATCAACCAAAATTGCTTGGTGGAGAAGGATGGCTTGGACTGGACAAAGAGATATCGTTTGAATTCAGCACCACATCCGAGGACCTCAAAATTATTGAATGTGGTGTCCAGATCTTGGCAGACAAAACCGAAGGTAGTAGCTAGGGTAGGGAGGCAATGAATCTTGACAGATGTTTGGCTTGATGAACCCAAAGTAATATATTTGAAGACCAGGCAAGTATCATTATGTTTGTTTCTCTAATTTGTATTATGTTTGTGAGATTGATTTCAAATAGTCTTTTGTATAGATGTCTAAAATAAAATATATAAAATAAATAAACTCTAAATTTTACATTTAAAACTTCATATTACTTAAAAATATTACAAAATAATAACAAAGATTATTAAGAAAAATATATTTCAACTTAATCATAAAATAAATATATAAAATTGAACAAAAAATTATAGTTTTGAATATTCATGTTTTAAGTCGGGTATGCGTCGGTTCTTACCGGGTCGGGTCTATTCGGGTTGGTGCTTTTCATGTCCGGACCTGATCTATTCGAGTTGGTTCTTTTTGGTTCTGATTTTTCGGGTAAAAATTTTTTAGATCTAATAAGTACTTATAAATTTTTGGTTTGGTTTCGGATCCAATATTTTTGAGTTGGTTCTGGTTTGGATTTTCAGAGTCCGGGTAAAATAGCATAATTTAGACAATGTGTCTGTTTTTTTCTTTAGACAGTAGGTGATGTGCCATAGCGTCTGAACGTAATAGATTATATTAACTCATGGAAGAAGTTACACAGGTCAACATCATTTTTTCTTGAAAGGAGAACGACTTGATTATTAAACCCAAACCAAAACTAAGTCATGTAATAACAAGATCAAACTGTTTAAGATATCAAATGCAGAAGGGCCGAGAAGGCGGAGAAACATCATTGCTCTCTTTCTTAAAAGTCAACTGTGAATCCAAAGACAGTTCATCGTGAATTTTTCTCCCTATTCTTATCTGATGGCTTCTTCGTCGTCTCGCACCTGGAGATACCGTGTCTTTGCAAGCTTTCACGGAGCAGACGTCCGTAAAACATTCCTCAGTCACCTACGCAAACAATTTAACTACAACGGGATTACGATGTTCGATGATCAAGGGATCGAGAAAAGCCAAACAATCTCCCCTGCACTCACACGAGCGATTATGGAGTCGAAGATTTCGATAGTCGTACTATCGAAGAACTATGCTTCTTCGAGCTGGTGTTTGGATGAGCTGTTCCAGATTTTGAAGTGCAAAGAAGATGCTGGGCAAATAGTGATGACCATATTCCATGGAGTAGATCCATCTGATGTGCGGAAACAGACCGGAGAGTTTGGGATTGCTTTCAACGAAACTTGTCAAGGGAAAACGGAGGAGAAGGTGCAGAAATGGAGAAAAGCTTTGAACGAGGTGGGCAACATAGCCGGCGAACACTTCCTAAACTGGTTTGTTTTCATTAATTTTATAATGTTTATCTTTGCAAATTTTATTCCATGACTATTTGATGAACATGATGATTTATATCTCTCTTGTTAGGGACAATGAATCGAAGATGATTGAAAAAATCGCCAGAGATGTTTCAAACAAACTCAACACAACAATCTCTAGGGGTTTTGAAGACTTGGTGGGGATTGAAGCACACTTGGAGAAGATGTTTTCTTTGTTACATTTCGATGATGAGGATGGAGCTATGATTGTTGGAATCTGTGGCCCTGCAGGCATTGGTAAGACTACCATTGCAAGGGCCTTGCATAACCGACTTTCTAGCAGTTTTCAGCTTGCATGTTTTATGGAGAATATTAGGGGAAGCTGTAACACTGGTCTTGACGAGTATGGACTGAAGCTGTGTCTATAAGAGCAACTTCTTTCTAAGATTTTAAACCAAAGTGGTATAAGGATATGCCATTTAGGTGCAATACCGGAAAGACTATGTGACCAGAAAGTTCTTATCATTCTTGATGATGTAGACGATCTCCTGCAACTTGAAGCTTTGGCTGATGATACTAACTGGTTCGGTCCTGGAAGCAGGATTGTTATCACCACGGAAGATCAAGAGATTTTGGAACAACATGGTGTCGAGAGTACATACCATGTAAATTTCCCAAATGACAAAGAAGCTTGTAAGATCTTTTATAGATATGCTTTTAAACAAAGCTATGCGCCACATGGTTTCGAAAACGTTGCTGAAAGAGCTACAAAGCTTTGCAGCAATCTTCCATTGGGTCTCCGTCTCATGGGTTCAGCTTTACTGGGAAAGAAAGATGATGAGTGTGAAGCTATACTTCATCGGCTAGAAAATAGCCTTGATCCAAAGATTGAGGGAGTACTTAGAATTGGATATGACAGCTTACATGAGAACGATCAATCTCTTTTTCTTCACATTGCATTCTTTTTCAACCACATGGACGATGAACATGTGATTGCTATGCTGGCCGATAGTAACCTGGATGTCAGAATAGGACTGAAAACCATCGCATATAAATCTCTCATACAAATATCAACTAAAGGATATATCGTGATGCACAAGTTACTACAACAAGTGGCTCGACAAGCTGTTCAAAGACAAGAGCCTTGGAAACGGCAAATCATTAGTGGTGCTCATGAGATTTTTGATATACTCGAAACTGATTCCGTAAGTTTTCTTCTTTTTTCTTTTCCTTTTCACCGGAGCACTTGGGAAGACTCACTGATCTGACCTATTGTGCTAACATTTTATTTTACTTTATTTGGAATTTGGTTTAGGCTAGTAGAATTGTGACAGGTATATCTTTTGATATATCCACAATCGTGGATGACATGCATATAAGCGCAAGAGCTTTTAAAAGAATGCGTAATCTTCGATTCCTCAGCTTCTACCAGAGAGGAGGACGTGATACAAATGTTAGAGTTCACGTACCAGAGGACATGGAGTTTCCAGCGCGTCTAAAGTTATTACGTTGGGACGCATACCCACGAAACTGTCTTCCTACTACATTTAGTCCGGTAAATCTTGTAGAGCTCTATTTAAGACATAATAAGCTTGAGAAGCTATGGGGAGGAACCCAGGTTGGTCTTTTATACTTTTCGTACTTTGAATCTTTGAAGCGTGTACTTTTCTCATAACTGAAATGCTGTTCTTCCTCTGTTTTGTTGTTTTACGTTCAGCTTCTAACGAATCTCAAAATGCTTAATTTGGGTGGGTCCTCTTGTTTAAAAGAACTCCCAGATCTTTCAAATGCTACAAATCTCAGGTGGGTAGATTTGATGGAGTGCTCTTCTTTGGTAGAGATTCCTTCCTCTTTAGGAAATTGCCATAAACTAGAGTTTTTGCACCTGCTGTTATGTATTAAGCTAGAGTCTTTTCCAACTCACATCAACTTGGCATCTCTTAGAATTCTGAGCATGCTCGGATGCAGGAAAATGAGACAAATTCCAGATATTTCCAGAAATATTCGAACACTCGTAGTCAGTGACACAATGTTAGAACAAGTGCCTGAATCAGTTAGGGTTTGGTCTAGCCTTGAGAGATTCTGGATAAATGGCAGTGCCAATCCACGTCGAGATTTGGCAAAAACCTATCATGACCAAAGTGGAGCAGATATAGTGGAAATTTCAGATTGGGTGAAAGACATTCATGGTCTAAAGGAGCTTTGTATCTCTGGCTGTCCAAAACTTGCATCACTGCCGGAGCTCCCTGACTCTCTCAGAGTACTAACAGTAAACAACTGTGAGTCACTGGAGAGTGTATTTTTTCCTTTTGGCTCTCAGATTGAGGAACTATATTTCACCAACTGCTTCAAATTGGATGTAGAAGCGCGGAGAGTAATTACCCATCAATCATTTAGGACATACTTATCTGGAAAAGAAATACCTGCTGAGTTCAATCACCGAGCTATAGGAAACACTTTGACCATCCGTTCAGATTCTTATGGATTCAGAATCTGCGTCCTTGTTTCGCCTAAACAGTTCACGAAAGTAAATTATCTGATGGTTTCGTGTCGCATACACGTTGGCAGTTGCATACTCTTAGAGGAAGAAATGACTCGAAAACATATTCCAATTTTAGCGGAACATCTATGTATATATCAACCAAAATTGCTTGGTGGAGAAGGATGGCTTGGACTGGACAAAGAGATATCGTTTGAATTCAGCACCACATCCGAGGACCTCAAAATTATTGAATGTGGTGTCCAGATCTTGGCAGACAAAACCGAAGGTAGTAGCTAGGGTAGGGAGGCAATGAATCTTGACAGATGTTTGGCTTGATGAACCCAAAGTAATATATTTGAAGACCAGGCAAGTATCATTATGTTTGTTTCTCTAATTTGTATTATGTTTGTGAGATTGATTTCAAATAGTCTTTTGTATAGATGTCTAAAATAAAATATATAAAATAAATAAACTCTAAATTTTACATTTAAAACTTCATATTACTTAAAAATATTACAAAATAATAACAAAGATTATTAAGAAAAATATATTTCAACTTAATCATAAAATAAATATATAAAATTGAACAAAAAATTATAGTTTTGAATATTCATGTTTTAAGTCGGGTATGCGTCGGTTCTTACCGGGTCGGGTCTATTCGGGTTGGTGCTTTTCATGTCCGGACCTGATCTATTCGAATTGGTTCTTTTTGGTTCTGATTTTTCGGGTAAAAATTTTTTAGATCTAATAAGTACTTATAAATTTTTGGTTTGGTTTCGGATCCAATGTTTTTGAGTTGGTTCTGGTTTGGATTTTCAGAGTCCGGGTAAAATAGCCTAATTTAGACAATGTGTCTGTTTTTTTCTTTAGACAGTAGGTGATGTGTTCATAACGTCTGAACGTAATAGATTATATTAACTCATGGAAGAAGTTACACAGGTCAACATCATTTTTTCTTGAAAGGAGAACGACTTGATTATTAAACCCAAACCAAAACTAAGTCATGTAATAACAAGTTTAAACTGTTTAAGATATCAAATGCAGAAGGGCCGAGAAGGCGGAGAAACATCATTGCTCTCTTTCTTAAAAGTCAACTGTGAATCCAAAGACAGTTCATCGTGAATTTTTCTCCCTATTCTTATCTGATGGCTTCTTCGTCGTCTCGCACCTGGAGATACCGTGTCTTTGCAAGCTTTCACGGAGCAGACGTCCGTAAAACATTCCTCAGTCACCTACGCAAACAATTTAACTACAACGGGATTACGATGTTCAATGATCAAGGGATCGAGAAAAGCCACACAATCTCCCCTGCCCTCACACGAGCGATTATGGAGTCAAAGATTTCGATAGTCGTACTATCGAAGAACTATGCTTCTTCAAGCTGGTGTTTGGACGAGTTGTTGCAGATTTTGAAGTGCAAAGAAGATGCTGGGCAAATAGTGATGACCATATTCCACGGAGTAGATCCATCTGATGTGCGGAAACAGACCGGCGAGTTTGGGACTGCTTTCAAAGAAACTTGTCAAGGGAAAATGGAGGAGAAGGTGCGGAGATGGAGCAAAGCTTTGAACGATGTGGGCAACATAGCCGGAGAACACTTCCAAAACTGGTTTGTTTTCATTTATTTTGGAAATGTTAATTTATTTGCGAATTTTATTACATGACTATTTGTTGAACATGGTGATTTCTCTCTCTCTCTCTTGTTAGGGACAGTGAATCAAAGATGATTGAAAAAATCGCTAGAGATGTTTCAAACAAACTCAACACTACAATCTCTAAAGGTTTTGAAGACATGGTGGGGATTGAAGCACACTTGGAGAAAATGTTTTCTTTGTTACATTTCGATGATGAGGATGGAGCTATGATTGTTGGAATCTGTGGCCTTGCAGGCATTGGTAAGACTACCATTGCAAGGGCCTTGCATAACCGACTTTCTAGCAGTTTTCAGCTTGCATGTTTTATGGAGAATATTAGGGGAAGCTGTAACACTGGTCTTGACGCGTATGGACTGAAGCTGTGTCTACAAGAGCAACTTCTTTCTAAGATTTTAAACCAAAGTGGTATAAGGATATGCCATTTAGGTGCAATACCGGAAAGACTATGTGACCAAAAAGTTCTTATCATTCTTGATGATGTAGACGATCTCCTGCAACTTGAAGCTTTGGCTGATGATACTAACTGGTTCGGTCCTGGAAGCAGGATTGTTATCACCACGGAAGATCAAGAGATTTTGGAACAACATGGTGTCGAGAGTACATACCATGTAAATTTCCCAAATGACAAAGAAGCTTGTAAGATCTTTTATAGATATGCTTTTAAACAAAGCTATGCGCCACATGGTTTCGAAAAAGTTGCTGAAAGAGCTACAAAGCTTTGCAGCAATCTTCCATTGGGTCTCCGGCTCATGGGTTCAGCTTTACGGGGAAAGAAATATGATGAGTGTGAAGTTATACTTCATAGGCTAGAAAATAGCCTTGATCCAAAGATTGAAGGAGTACTTAGAGTTGGATATGATAGCTTGCATGAGAACGATCAATCTCTTTTTCTTCACATAGCATTCTTTTTCAACCACATAAACGATGAATATGTGATTGCCATGCTGGCCGATAGTCACCTGGATGTCAAACTCGGTTTGAAAACCCTTGCATATAAATCTCTCATAGAAATATATAACGGAGGATATATAGTGATGCACAAGTTACTACAACAAGTGGGTCGACAAGCAGTTCAAAGACAAGAGCCTTGGAAACGCCAAATCATTAGTGATATTCATGATATATCTGATATACTTGAAACTGATTCTGTAAGTTCTTTTGATCTCCCTTTTAAGAGGAGCATTTTGGAAGACTCATTGATCTTACCTCTTTTACAATTGGTTTAGGGTAGTAGAAGTGTGACGGGTATCTCTTTTGATATATCCACAATCGTGGATGACGTTTATATAAGTGCAAGAGCATTCAGAAGAATGCGTAATCTTCGATTTGTCAGCATCTACCAGAGAGGAGGGCGTGATACAAATATTAGATTGCATGTGCCCGAGGACATGGATTTTCCACCGCGTCTAAAGTTATTACATTGGGAGGCATACACACGAAACTGTCTTCCTACAACATTTAGTCCGGAATATCTTGTAGAACTCAATCTAGAAAATAACGAGCTCGAGAAGCTATGGGGAGGAACCCAGGTTGGTCATTTATACTTTGCTTACTTTGAATATTTGAAGCATGTACTTTTGTCATCATGTAATGATGTTCTTCCTCTGTTTTGTTTTTTTTTTTTGTTTTGCGTTCAGCTTCTAAAGAATCTCAAAAAGATTCATTTGGCTGCGTCCTCTTGTTTAAAAGAACTCCCAGATCTTTCAAATGCCACAAATCTCGAGTGGGTAGATTTGAGAGAGTGCTCTTCTTTGGTAGAGATTCCTTCCTCTTTAGGAAACTGCCATAAACTAGAGTTTTTGCACCTGCTGTTATGTAAGAAGCTACAGTCTGTTCCAACTCACTTCAACTTGGCATCCCTTAGATTTGTGAGCATGCTCGGATGCTGGAAAATGAGACAAATTCCAGATATTTCCAGAAATATTCGAGAACTCGCAGTCACTGACACAATGTTAGAACAAGTGCCTGAATCAGTTAGGCTTTGGTCTAGCCTTGAGAGATTCAGCATATATGGCAGTGTCAGTCCACGTCTATATTTGGCAAAAACCTATAATGACCAAAGTGGAGCAGATATTGAGGAAATTTCGGATTGGGTGAAAGACATTTATGGTCTAAAGGAGCTTCATATAG
Organism: Hirschfeldia incana; assembly: GCA_026261945.1. Classification (NCBI taxonomy): domain Eukaryota; kingdom Viridiplantae; phylum Streptophyta; class Magnoliopsida; order Brassicales; family Brassicaceae; genus Hirschfeldia; species Hirschfeldia incana. The sequence continues at coordinate 3,152,524 of JABCMI010000032.1, forward strand.
CTGGCTGTCCAAAACTTGCATCACTGCCAGAGCTCCCTGACTCTCTCAGAGTACTAACAGTAGACAATTGTGAGTCACTGGAGAGTGTATCTTTTCCTTTTGATTCTCAGATTGAGGAACTGTATTTCCCCAACTGCTTTAAATTGGATGTTGAAGCGCGGAGAGTAATTACCCAGCAATCATATAGGACATACTTATCTGGAAAAGAAATACCTGTGGAGTTCAATCACCGAGCTATAGGAAACACTTTGACCCTCCGTTCAGATTCATATGGATTCAGGATTTGCGTCCTGGTTTCTCCTAAACAGTTCACGAAAATAGCTTATCTAATGGTTTTGTGTCGTATACGCCTTGGAAACTGCATACTCTTAGAGGAAGAAATGGGTCGAAAATTCATTTTTATTTTAGCGGAACATCTATGTATATATCAACCTAAATTGCTTGGTGGAGAGGGATGGCTTGGACTGGACAACGAGATATCGTTTGAATTCAGCACCACATCCGAGGACCTCAAAATTATTGAATGTGGTGTCCAGATCTTGACAGACAAAATCCAAGGTAGTAGCTAGGGAAGCTATGAATGTTGACAGATGTTTGGCTTGATGAACCCAAAGTAATATATTTGAAGACCAGGAAAGTATCATTATGTTTGTTTCTCTAATTTGTATCATGTTTGTGAGATTGATTTCAAATAGTCTTTTGTATAGATTTCTAAGGACATATGAAAATGTAAACAGAAGATTTTATATGAAAAAAAAAAACTAGTGTCTAACATGCGCGCCTGTATTGGTGTGATAAAAGGCAAATCCTTTTAGCCTTTGGTTTAGCAAGTGATGTACATGGACAAGTAAGTCCCAGTATGCTTTCAACTTGAAATCATTAGTTGGTGTTCAAAGGATATTTCTGGCGTATTGTTTGCCATATATAGTTGACTGTTGTGAACAAATGAACAAGGAGCTCGGGTCTAGGAGGAAACTGGATGAACAAGCTGCAGAATTTTCAATTCAGGATCAAGGACACACAGTATAGACTATTTTTTTTACCGTGGTTGAAGAAGCTGAGGATTAGAGACGAGTTTGGTATCGAGAATCTGTGTGTTTTGTGTTTCGCAAGGAAGCTATTGCATTTAGGGTTGATAACTTCTTTCACTCTGCTCAAGTCACTTGACTTGTTTTTCACGTCTCCACGTGTCCCCAGATAGAGGGCAGATCTTAATTACTTCTTGGTGATTTTAAAGGGCTTTCTTTTAAACCGGGCCAAATCATACGAATACTTGTTGGTCTTTTTATGTATGTACCCAAATCATTCAACGCGTCAACGGATTGGTGACGTGGCAATCGTTGACTAGCTAGATCTAGATTGGAATTAACAGCGTGAATAGAAGAAGGGTCTTCTTATTTGGCGGCTAGTAACCCTCTCAAATTCCATCGATTCCAACGGATCATTCATTCTCTCTTTCTCTCTCTCTCTCTACAATTATTATTATTTTTTTTTTCTTCTCTCTCTCCATTCCTCCGAGAAACCATCTATTCTCTATTTTTTTTCCATCAGCAAGTTTCTCGGAGATCGGGTGTGTGATATTTTCTCCCCCCTCGTCTTGTGGATCTGTCTCGTGTTTGTTCTGTTCGTTGACGGACAATGTGATGTCAATCGAATAACACACAACGAACGAATAGAGTTCCAATTCCAAAATTGAATGGGGATTTGCTTTAGCGCTGAAGAGCAGTTCCAATTTTCTCAGCAGCAAAACTATCAGAAGAAGAAGTCATCCGGTAATCTATTAATCAATCAATCAATCAATCTGCTTAAAGGATTCGGATTCTGTTTTCCATGCTTAAATTTATGATAAAAAAAGATAAAAATAAATAAAGTTATGATTTTTGTTTATGGGTTTCTTGTGAATTTCATTTAATGGTAATTTTCTTGGGTAAATTGATGATTTATCTTTTTTTAACTCTCAGGTAAAAGTTCAGGAGTGTATAAAATGAATTCAGATTGTAAAGAGTCATCATCAGTTGGTGGTGGGAAACCGAGTCCGAGTCCGAGTCCAAGTGGGTTGCCTTTGCCTCCTAAAAACATCAAAGATCTTCAGACAACTCCTGGTTACGAGAATGTCGATATATTCACCTACCAAGAGATGAAACTGGCCACGAAGCAGTTCAGGCCTGATTACATTCTCGGCGAGGGTGGTTTCGGTGTTGTCTACAAAGGTGTTATAGATGACAGTGTCAGGCCTGGTTATAAATCCACCAAAGTTGCCATCAAAGAACTTAATCCTGAAGGCTTTCAGGGTGATCGAGAGTGGCTGGTATATATTTATATATAATATGATCTTGTCTTTTTCTTATGTCTAGACAGACTTGAGAATATGTGTGGTTTGATGATTTTTTCTTGCAGGCTGAAGTTAATTATTTAGGACAGCTTAGTCATCCCAACTTGGTCAAGCTCATTGGCTACTGCTGTGAAGATGAACACAGATTGTTAGTCTATGAGTACATGTCTTTGGGAAGCCTCGAGAAACATCTTTTCCGAAGTAAGTTCTCACACTCATCTCAAACATTTAACCTTGTTAGAGAGGTGAAGTTTTTGTTTCTTGTCATTATCTTGAAAATGTTTGATCCGCTTGCAGGAGTTGGATGCACTTTGACATGGTCGAAAAGAGTGAAAATCGCGCTAGACGCAGCCAAGGGTCTTGCTTTTCTTCATGGTGCTGAACGCTCTGTTATATACCGAGATCTCAAGACAGCCAACATATTGCTTGATGAGGTCAGCTTGTTACGTCCTTTTGTTTTTGGAAGTACATAGGCATTCTACTAGTTGTTCTATAGAGTTGTCAGTGAAGCTCAATGACCTGGTTTTCTACTTTTTTTTTCTTTTATCTTGTCCTTCGCTGCCTCTGAATGGTGTAATGCTTGTGCAGTTTTACAATGCTAAGCTCGCAGACTTTGGACTAGCAAAAGATGGTCCCAGAGGAGATCAAACGCACGTGTCAACACGTGTTATGGGGACTTACGGATACGCTGCTCCTGAGTATGTAATGACAGGTCTGTCTTTACATCGTTAAATTAAGTTCGATACAAGCACTCACTAAAGTCATATGCATGTTGATATGATCATGTTATGCAACTGCTTTGTAAATGGGTCAAACTTTTTTTGTTCTTGAACTTAGGACACTTGACATCGAGAAGTGATGTCTATGGGTACGGGGTACTTCTCCTCGAGATGCTCCTTGGGAAGAGGGCGATGGATAAAAGCAGGCCTTGCCGGGAGCATAACTTGGTGGAGTGGGCACGACCGCTACTGAATCACAACAAGAAGCTTTTGAGGATCATAGACCCTCGAATGGACGGGCAGTACACCACCAAGGCGTTGATGAAAGTAGCCGATTTGGCGTACCAATGCTTAAGCCAGAACCCAAAAGGAAGGCCACTAATGAGTCATGCGGTGGAGGTCCTCGAGACCCTCAAGGAAGATGGCGATGCTCAGGGGGAAGTCATGGCTAGTCTCCATAGCAGGGGCAAGTCCGTAACCTTATATGAAGCTGCTGCTCCTAGTGATTCACAAGGGACAAGAAACGTGGATGGGGATGGGCAGAGGAGGAGAAGACCAGAGAGTGGTAGAAGCAAGAGCGAAGCATCGGTTGACACTGACCTATTTGTTTCTGATCTCGTTTCATCTGATCCGAACGCTACCAAAACTTAAAAAGACTCAAGACCGAGAGCTTCACCAGTGATTTGAGAATGTAAGATTAAGAAAGTAGCAGAGCTGGCTTAAGTGTATAAATAAGTTGAGTCTTCGTTTTGGAATATTTGCTTTGTTTATGAGATTACAAATATTAGTGCAATTTTATCAATTTTTTGAAATTCAAATGAATTGTTTTGGTAAATCTATGAAATGGATGGCATTATATTGGTGAACTACTACTATGCATAGGGATGATAGGGAACATCACAAAAACACCATGAATCTCTATTATTTTAGTACATAACATGATGAGCCACTGTACACACATGTACGTGTCTCTCTACTCTGGGTAGTACATAAACGTTTTGAGACATTGTATTAACCGGCTTCTCACCTAAGGCTCAAAACCGGCCATGCACCAGGAGATGGCAGAGCAGGGCGGATCACCGGTACCCTTCTCACCTCTGTGAATGCCTCGTTGAGTCGAGCTGCTTGACTCATCACGCGCGATACCTTCTGCAAAATATCATAAACACAACCCAAGACGTGATAATTATAGAAGAAAGTTAGCCATGTGAACAAGAAGATGTCTGAGCTATAACAATCATATGACTAAGGGCGGCCAAATCAATCTAAACTAGCTATAAGTAACCATCAAGTAAAGTGAAACCCCAAAGTTCTGGAACAATCAACTTCAATGTTAATATAGTGTATACCTTCTCGTCGATAGCAACTTTGAGATGGAACCTCTGAGCTTTCTTTTTCATATGATAGAGTCTGCGTCCCAAGAGAACAAAACCCATCACAGCTGCAGCCATGGAGACAGACCAGACAGGACCAATCCTAAACGCATAGTACTTGACAAGCACAAACGGCATCTTCCACCACACGGTCTCTCTCCTTTTACTCTCATCACCAGACCTCACAACAGCAGAATCCACAGCCACAACATCCCCTCCACTTCCCTCAACTCCAATCTCCTCTTCACCACTCACAACCCCAGAATCTCCAGAAACTAGTTCGTCACCACCCTCTGACTCAGACAAACACTTGCTTGCATCCTCGACATGTTCTTCAACACCAGCTTGGAGATGGTCTGTTTCGGACAAACACTTGCTTGCATCCTCGATATGTTCTTCAAGACCAGCTTGGTTCTCCACTTGAAGATCGTCTGTTTCGGACAAGCACTTGCTTGCATCCTCGACACTAGCTTGGCTCTCGAATTGGAGATGGTCTGTTTCGGACAAATACTTGCTTGTGTTCTCAACAAGAGATTCATTGTGTAAATCACTCACCTTGACGTCACCATCAATAAACCCTAATTCGTTTCTGACACCAGTATCATCACCCGATTGATAAACACCAAACTGATCGAAACCCAAACCCACCGGATTCGGATCCTCCGACCCGTAATCGACCCGAGAAGAATCACCAGATCCTGTGCTTTGCTCAGTTGTAGGATGATCATCGGCGGAGAAATGATCAGAGACAATCACACCGTCATCGATCACGCTTGATTCTATCTCCGATGCGATCGAATCAGCGTCGGAGCCGTGAACGAGCTCCCAATCAAGAATCTCCTCTCCAGCCATGGTGATTGATTGGTAATCGAAGAAAGGTTTAGATTCGAGTTCTCCTCTTCCTAAAGCAGCCGACTCTTTCCGTCCTTTATCCATTTGCTGGAGACTACTAGCGAGGGAAGAGAACACGTGGACGCATACTATTGGATACGTGTCAATCGCATTGCGTCTTAAAGTCTTCAACTATATTCGGGGGTACGGCATTAAAGTAAAGATAATAATGATTTAAATGTTTTCTCTATGGGCTGAAGAGGCCCAACAGATTGTGACTCTGAGTCAACGGGTGATTGCCCAACACACGATTTTCGGGTATTGGTATTGAAGTTTTTTAATTCAGTCACCTAAATTTATTTGTTTTATAGACTCTGAGTTAGGATATAATTTAGAATCATGTGTAAAATCTATTTTGTTTCGGATAACTAAAAACAATCTTACTGAATTAGTGGTTTTAGAAGATTTGAAGGGTTTAAATTTGATGGAATTAAAAGAACTTTGGTGGCAAATTTAGTAGATAAAAACTAATTCTATTTAACTTTAATGGTATTTGTTAATTCTATTCTTTCTATTAAAATGAAAAGATGATAAAGAAATTTTTCAAATTTTGGTTTCTAAGAAATCTTTCTATTTAACTTTAATTTTTCTATTAAACTAATTCTGATTTTTTACAAAACTGAAACTTAAAAAAAAACAGTTTAAAAAAAACTATTATTGTAAGAAGTGGTAATCAACTCTTTACCGATCTAATCGGTACGGATTCGGGTTCGACTGTTTCTGGTCAGGCCTTTTCTTATAAATGGCCTTTTCTTATAAATGGTCGACGCTGACTGAACAATACATCTCGTGTTTGGTCTCTCGCCGCCTGAAATCGTTGACTCTGCCTCCGTTATTGAAATCGCCGGCCATCGATTCTCACGGCTCCGCTTAATCAGACTCCTGGGTAAACTCTTTTCTCCCTTTATAGAACCTTTAGTTAAGAGGATTTGTTCATTCAGAAACCAAAAGTGATTCCATCGGAGAGAAAAGGGTTGGGTTTCTTGTTTTAAGCAACTCAAAAGCATAAAAGTCGATTTGTATCTTATTACAAGTCTTAAAGTTGGAGACTTTCTGCTTTTGCAATTTGTTTTTCAGGTGCTTTGGTCTCTTCTTCCTCTTTTGGCCATGGATGCCGTAGAGCAAGGGAAGAAAAGTATTACAGAGATTAAAAGTGATGATGTTTCATTAGTCGAGATCAAAGTTTTGTTATTCGCTAGAGCCCGCGAGCTCACGGGCGTGCCTGATCTGACACTGAAGATGCCATCAGGTAGCACAACGAAGTCATGTATGGACGAGTTGGTGATCAAGTTTCCAAGGTTAGAGGAAGTGCGTGGCTGTGTGGTACTTGCTTTGAACGAGGAATATACAACGGATTCAGCCATTGTTAGCCACAGAGATGAGTTAGCCATCATACCTCCAATAAGTGGTGGCTAATATGCCTTTGTAAATGGAAAATCACTGAAACTTGGGTTTGTTGTTTTATTGGCAGTAAGCACAAATGTAATAATTAAGATTTGAAGTTCGTTACTTTTTTTTTCTAAAAAACAGAAGTGGAAAAATGTTACATCAGTTCCGGGGTGCTCTGTTTCTCTTTCCGCGGATCATTACAGTCATGATCCATGACTTCTTCTCTGTGTTGATTTCGTAATCTCTGTTGAGTTACGGCTAAGAAGCAGCTGCATTATCATAACTTAGGCCCGTTCGTCTGTACATCTGAAAGATGCATCTGATGGTCCATCTGGATGGCTTATCTAGATGTTTCATCTAGGTGTTGTTCGTTTCTATATTTCGTCTATGCATCCAGATGAATTATCTAAATGCAATTATGTTTGTTTTTTTTTCAATTCTCATCTACATCGAGATGAACTTGTTATTAAAATAATTAAAATAGATTTGATGGAAAATTGCATTTTTCGATTTTGGTGGCAAATTGTGTTTTTTTTTATTTTAGCGAGAAATTGGGGTTTCTCAGTTTTAGTGGGATATTATGTTTTCTCGATTTTGGCGGAAAATTGTGTTTTGGTTTTGGCGGCAAATTGCATTTTTTTTATTTACGCGGCAAATTGCGCTTTTTCGATTTTGGCGAGAAATTGGGCTTTTTCGGTTTTAGTGGGACATTGCGTTTTCTCAATTTTGGCGGAAAATTGTGTTTTATGGTTTTGGCGGAAAATTGCGTTTTTTCTATTTTGGCGGCAAATTGCGCTTTCTCGATTTTGGCGAGAAATTGCGTTTTCTTAGTTTTGGTGGCAAAATATATTTTTGTGGTTTTGGCGGGAAATTGAGTTTTCCCAGTTTTGGCGAAAATTGAGTTTTTCCTGTTTTGGTGGAAAATTGTGTTTTCTCGGTTTTTGCTAGAAATTGCGTTTTTCTGATTTTGGCGAGAAATTGTATTTTTTGGTTTTGGCGGGAAATTGTGTTTTCTCAGTTTTAGCGGTTAATTGGGTTTTCTCGGTTTTAACGAGAAATTATATTTTTTTCCGGATTTGGCGGGAAATTTTGTTTTCTCAATTTTGGTGGGAAATCGTGTTTTTCGGTTTTGGCGGAAATTGCGTTTTCCGGTTTTGGCTGGAATTTGAGTTTTTCAGTTTTGACGGAAAATTGCATTTTTCCGGTTTTGGCGTAAATTGCATTTTCTCGGTTTTGGCAGAAAATTGTGTTTTTTCGGTTTTTGCGAGAAATTATGTTTTTTGGTTTTGGCGAGAAATTATGTTTTTTGGTTTTGGCGAAAAATTGTGTTTTCTCAATTTTGGTGGGAAATTGTGTTTTCTCGGTTTTGGCGGTAATTGCGTTTTTCCGGTTTTGACGGGAAATTGCGTTTTTCTGATTTTTGCGAGAAATTGTGTTTTTTTTTTTCAATTTTTGACAGGAAATTACTTTTTTTTTTTGACAAAAAAAGCTTATCAAATTTTTGGTTAAAACTCACCTTCACCCAGATGCTTCGTGAAGACTCACCTTCATTTGAATGAAAATTTGAGATGAGTTTTTAAAAATGCAGTTGAATGATCCATCTGAAAATAATATTTTAGTGTACAAAACGAACATTGATTTGCATCTTCACCCAGATGGATCACCTAGGTGAGCAAACAAACGTCGCCTTAGTAGCCAAATTAATGTTATAGCTTAGTAGCCAAACTAATGAGATACAAGTCCGGATTTGTTTGGTAAACTAATGATATACAAATACGCCTCCAGTGGATGTGGTTGTGGATGGATCAAGAAATGAACAACTTTTAAGGTTGAGAAAAAAAAAATAGCATGTCTTCTTTGCACTCAGAAATGGAGCCTGAGGGTGTTAATTTTGTCCATTGCTTCAATACACACGAAATGTCAACATTTTAGTACAAACTGCAAGGATATTATATTGACGATTTAAGATCCGAAAGCATAGCCGAATTTCTCAACGAGTTAGGAGAGGTAGCATTGGTTAAAAGAAAAAATGGATTTTTATATAAAATATTATAAATTAATAAAAATCGAGTTAACAGAAATTAATTATAACTATTTTAATAATAATAATGAGATTATTTAATTATTTATAAAATATTAAAGTCTACATATATAAATAAATTGATTTAATACAAATTTATAACTATATTTAAACTATATTGAGTTTTGTTATAAGAATATTATACATTTAAATTTAAAAATATTGGGATATTTTTTTTTTTAACATAAATACTCGATACCATTTCCAAATCATTCCCAAAAAGGGAGAGGGTTTTTTACATGAGAAGAGAAAGAGAAAGTAAAAATATAAAGAAAAAAAAAAAAAAAAAAAAAAAAAAAAAACTCCAGGCAATAGAAGATACACATAACGAGTAAAGCAATGGAAAAAAGGTCCTGTCAAGCTTGAAATCTGTCGAACCAAACTGATAGATATGTCTGAGCAGCGGATGGTTGTGACAGAGGTGAACGTGGTCTGTCCCTGTCAAGGCCCAGCAACTTCGCTCTAATCTGTAGTCTAACGTCTTTTGCAATCAGAGCGTGTGGCTTTTGTAAACCAGAGTGCAATCGAGAGTTTCTTTCTCTCCATACAAAATATACTGCAGCTTGAAAAACCAACTTAAGGATAACTCTAACTTTCTTACCCACCGGAACCGTATTGATCCACGGTATTATCTCCTCCAAGGCGACAGGGAATGGAATCCTGAACTTTCCTAGCAAGTTGTTCCAGAGTGGAAGTGAAAACTGACAATCGAAAAAGAGATGTCTTGTCGTCTCTGCTGCAGGACCACAGAGCAGACATTCCTCCGGCACAATAAGACCCCAAGATCTTAATCGATCTCTAGTCAACATCCTCTGTTTTAAAACAAGCCACACAATGAAAGAATGTTTGGGAATTCTTTGTCCAAACCAGACAACCTTATTCCAAGTAACCAGCGGTGGAGCAGGGTTTAGGGAACTCCAAGTCTTGGAGGCTGAGAAAACAGTAGGAGGATCATCAGGAGAATTTCTCCACAAGTAATAATCTTCCTCATTCGAATTGATATCAGGAACCTGTGACGGGAGAGCTTGTCGAAGACTTGTCAAGATGGTGTTCCTGGATCGAGTTCTTCTCCAAGCCCCCCTTTAAACCGCTTCTGCTATTGAAGAATCAATTGAGATGCCCGAGAATTGCGGTCCAAGCGGACCTGTGACATCTATCAATGGCCCCAATTCCGTCCAGTTGTCATGCCAGAAGGACGCAATTGATCCAGAGTTTACGTGGCATAGAATTCTAGGTTGTGCCAAATCACGCAGCTTCATGAGCCTCCTCCAAATCCAGCTTCCCACATTAGAGAAATCGAAAGTCCAAAACATCCTTTCTGAAATAATATTTCTTCTCACCCAAGCTACCCATAGTGATCCAGATTCAGCAAAGAGAAACCATATTAATTTGAGCCCACATACCTGATTTAGCTGAGCCAGCCGACGTAAACCCAACCCTCCACTCTCTTTAGGTGTACAAACAACTTCCCAAGATACCTTTGCCCCTCTTGCCGAATTAGCTTCTCCCGTCCAAAGAAAGGCATTACAAATCTGTTCTAAATCATCCAAACATTCTTGTGGCAGTTGAAAAATGGATGACCAAAAATTGATCATGCTATATATAACAGATTGGATGAGCTGTAATCTGCCTGCAAAGGAGAGTCGCTTTGATGTCCAAGAAGTAACCCTCCCTCTGACTTTATCCAATAATGACTGATAGTCTTGTCTCCTTAGTTTGTGTGGCATTAAGGGAACCCCAAGATATCTCACAGGAAGCGACCCTTGAAGAATACCAAACTCTGTCGATATAGTTGAAGAAGATTCCATATTGTTACCATCCAGAAAAAGGCAGGTTTTGCGGAGGTTTAAGGCGAGGCCTGATCTTCTTTGAAAATCCCTGAGGACCGATAAGATACCTCTCATTGACTCAGATGAGCCATCAAAGAATATGAGTAGATCGTCAGCAAAACTCAAGTGGGTGACCAGGGGATTTGAACATTTGGGATGAATACCAAATTTTCCATCTCTTGCCGCTTCATCTAAATCTTTTGATAGGATGTCCATAGCTAAGACAAAAAGAGAGGATGAAATAGGATCACCCTGGCGTAAACCCTTTTCACCCGGGAAGAAACCTGCAAGCTCTCCGTTCAGAGACACAGAATAGTATGGCGTGGTGATGCAGTTCTTTATCTAATAGATGAAAACAGCCGGTAGATCGAAAGCCTTGAGGATGTTGAGCACAAAATCCCATTCAATGCTATCATAAGCCTTTGTTATATCCACTTGCAAACAGCCTCTCGTAGTGGTTCCCTCCTTATGAAAATCTGCAACCAGCTCTGAGGCGAGGAGAACATTTTCACACAATAACCTCCCCTTAATAAACCCCACCTGGTTCCTTTGTACCGCCTTGGGAGTAATAATCTTAAGCCTCGCTGCTAGTAACTTGGCAATGACCTTATACACCGTGTTGCACAGAGATATGGGTCGAAAATCTGAAAGAGAGGAAGCACCAGGAGATTTAGGAATCAACGATATTACCGTGGCATTTGTTTGCCTCTGCATGTCCGGCTCCGTAAAAAAATGTTTCACCGCTCTTATTAAATCGTCTCCCACCAAGTCCCAAGATGATTTGAAGAACTCGACCGAGAATCCGTCCGGCCCCGGTGCTTTATCATTCGGAAGAGCAAAGAGAGTCATTTTAATTTCCTCTTCCGAAGGAATAGCAGCAAGCCGTTCATTTTGCGAAGCACTGCTTCTAAAGGGGTGGATAGACTTGATTTGATCGACAGTGTAGGGAGTGACTGCAACATTTGAACGTCCCTGAAGAAGAGAATAGAAGTGAACCGCTAACTCCTTCATCTGATCCTTATCATACACCCTTGAATTATTACCATCCGTAAGAAAGTGAATCACGTTCGTGGACAGATTCGCCTTGACACACTTATGGAAGAAACCTGTGTTAAGATCACCTTTACTAGTCCACTTGACTCTGGACTTAGTCTTAAAGAAGTTTTGCTCTGCTGCAGCAAACATCAACCAGGAATCACGAGCAATTCTTTCCTCCTCAAAACGAGCCTGAGATGGTTCTGAAAGTACAAGTAGCTGAACCCTCTGGAGCTCTTCAAACGTCTCTTTTGTTCTCTGCTCAATACCACTGAAAGCAGACCGATTGATAGATTTGCATACAGATTTTGCAGCTCTCATCTTCAAATAGAGTGACGACATCGGAGAAACAACCGAACCCACTGAATACCACGCCTCTGAAAGTAACCGATGATAGTCGAGATGTGAGGAAAAGAAGGAGAAAAACATGAATCTTGTTCTCCTTGACGTGGACTCTTGAGAGACTGTAACAATACAAGGAGAATGGTCAGAACTTCCCGGAGAGTCAAAAAAGGCATTGGCACTAGGATACTTATCCTGGAAGGCTTCGTTTATCAAGGCTCTATCCAACTTCCTTGACTTGGGATCAGAAGGAGAACAATTCGTCCAAGTGTGGAAACAACCTTGGTATGATAAGTCATATAGAAAGCTGTCATTTAAACACTCCTGTAGATCCGTCATTCCTCCAACAGAGACGTCTACCGGGTTGAGAGAGTACATTTCAGATACAGCAAGAACTTGGTTGAAGTCACCCATAAGAATCCAGGGAGAAGATCTGAGGGTAGATGAATTTGATAACTGTCGGATTGAATTCCAGAGTGCAATCCTGTCGCTTCTCTCATTAAAGGCATAAACAAAACCAACTGTGAAGGCAACTTGTGTAGCCGGATTGAAAACCCCACACACCATTATCTGGGGAGTTTTGAGATATATTATCACAGATAGAGCTAGTTTCCAGATTACCACAATACGACCATTCTCCGCCTCTACACTGTGGTTTGAATCAAAGGACCATCCTGGGAAGGAGTTTGTAATAAGATTATTCAAATTTTCCTGCTTCACGTGCGTTTCCAAAAGACCTCCGATCATTGGCTGGTTGGTGCGAATCCACCTTTGCACATTAACTTTCCGATTACCGCCGTTTAGGCCCCTTATATTCCAACAAAAACACTTCATGGAAAGACAAAAAAGGTTGGCAGTGAAGCATTAAGCTTCCAAAAAAATTGAGGCTTGCTTGGGAAGCACAACCTCAATGGAACCAAAAGTGATGGGGGCAGGAGCAGTATTAACGGAGCCACCTGAGCCATCAGAAGAATCCCCTTCATCCTCGCACAATTTTCGGATGGTCTGACGTTGATGTTTCCTGATGAGTTTACGATCAGTGGCGGTTGCAAATGGAGGAATCTCCATTGGAGGAATGATGAAACGATTCCTCATAACCCCCTTGGCAGTGGTAGTTAGATTATCCTGAGAACCATACTGAGTCGAAGAAAGGTTCCGAGAGACAGGTTGTAGAAAAAGAGTCTTGAGCTTTTTATTATTTCCAGAACGGGACTTGGTTCCTACTCTCGTCCAAACAGACGAAGTAGCATTTGTCTCCGAATTTACCGACCCAACTGGTGAACTAGGCATACTGACTGATTTCCTTGTGACCCCAGCAGACAGTACGTGATCAACTAAGGGTCGCATAGAGATTGGATTAACATCGCGAGTCTGAGTTGTCTTTGCAGGTGATGAAAGAAGGACCTTATTGACCGAAGACCTCTTCTCCATCAACTGAGGAGATAGAACCCTGTTGGGCGAAGGGCATCTCAGATCAAAATGACCGAACTCCAGGCAATTACTACACTTCGGCGGAAGTTTTAGAACCTCCGAGTAGACAACGACGGAGTTTCCAAGTTTGTCGACAACTCTAACAACTTTTGGCTTCTTGCCCTCCAGTCTTATGACTACTTTCAGCTTGATTACACCATTCAAATAGGGTTTTAGCTTTGGATATTCCGATTGAACGGGAAAGCCCACTCCTGAAGCAATTGAGCTAAACCCTTCGAAAGACCACAATTCTTGTGGAATGTTTTTAAATAAGATCCAGTCTGGGGCGTACTCGAGCTTCATCTTGGATAGAACGAGATTTGGAGACCACTCTGTAACTGTGAAGGAACAATTTCCAGAGTGCCAAAAAGCGACATCCAGAACCCACCGACGAGTAACCTCACAGGGGATGAAAATCATACAGACTCCTTTTGAATGATGTTTCACTTTGATTCTTCCTTCCTTTCCCCAGATTGGGTTAAGGTCATTGAAAATTTTGGTGATAGACGGAGGGTTGCCGTGAAACTGGGCGACAATGTAACCTTTCCATGTTTGAACAGGTCGGAAAACAACTGAGTCAAGAGCTTTCACTGTGGGAGTACCGTCAGCAGAGAATGTCGGTGAAGCCATCTTCTTCAGGTTGTGCGAAGAAGATTTAAGTTTAGAAACCCACAAGGCCGGAGGAGACGAAGAAACTGGGGTCTGAACTTTAGCAGAAGAAGCCAAATCCGAAGACATGACGTGCTCCCTCGACACTGGAGCTTCCGGGTGAAGGAAGGAGGAGGGTTTGAGATTTGGATCTGAGGGAGGAGGAGAACGAAGAACCAAACACAGATCTGGAGGCCACGGAGGTTCGCACGGGGCTGAGACTGGAGAATCCATGAAGACCGGAAGGGGGAGAGTTCTCGACGAGGCGCGTGAGGCACCGACGCCGGCGGCGAGAAGAAGAACCTTTTCGTCTTTAGAATCGCTTTGAGAAGCGCGTTGTTTGGCGCGTGAACTAAAACCTCTGATTACTACTGCATACTTAAATATTGGGATATTTGATTAGGTTGAAATCTTACACTATATATATGGTATCTCTTAGTTGTTAATTAAGATTACATATATGTTTGAATTGGCATAATTCATCAAATGCCATGTAATATAAATGTTATCTTCAAAACAGTATTCATGTTTTAACAACATGGATCTTAATTTATAAGTTGTAAAACTTTGTAACTAACCAAAAAATATTTGTTAGATTTAGGTTGTATATTCTAATTTTGGAGAACTCCATCTCCTTCTATAAAGAAGATGTCACAAATAAGATCAAGTACTGGAAGCCAGAGTCTCTTTCCATGAGCATTGATTTTTGTAATGGCGAATGCCAAATAAATAAATTAATGAGAGTTTCAAGTGGACGTTATCCTAGATATATGAATGCTCGGTGTGAAAGCTTTGCTTAAGAAGAATCGTAAAAAGAGGCGAGTGGTCACAAATGTTTCAACAAGTAGCTTCTCATACCCGTTTTTGGATATTCTTTGAGATATTCATTATGGGGGTAGTCTAGTGTGATGATGCCGTTCTTTTTTATTTTTAAAAATAATTTCAAAGTCCAGTTGGCATAAAAAATTTAACTATAGTTATCTTTTACGAAAAGAAAATAAAAAGAATTTGTTGCTTATTTTCTCATAAGGTTTACAAATGTGATAAAAGGATATATAAATATAACTAATTTTTTGGCTCTAAGCTATCGACTATCTTTATGCGTTTCTTGTGGGCTTGTACTCCATTGGAAGACACGTTAACATGCCGAAAATCACTGAGCTGCTTGGCAATTTCGCAGGAAGTGTTAATCAGATTGGCTATCGCCACTGTGCCGAGTGACATTACGGATAGAAAGACAATGAACTACAAGATGAAGTTAGGAGGGCGTATAATGATGATATTGCCTTTGCAAACACCGAGAAAGGTTAAAAAAGCCTTGATTAAAGACAAAATAACGTCATTTTACTCAGTATATTAACTCCTACTTTTTTTTTGCTAAATAATCTTAACTCCTACTTCCAATTGTAAATAATGCTCACATCGATTAATCGGTTCACTAACGAGTTGTTGGTCAAAATAGTTTTAAATGTTACAGTAACGATTTCGGGGAGGAAAATTAAATTACAATCAAATTGGAATTATATTTAGCATGATTCTTTTGTTCGGATCTTAAAGGCACAATAAAAATTGTTAAGAGTTGTAATAGGTTCTTTTCCCCGAGTATTTGCATGTATAAGCATAATGCCCAAATATTATGGATCATATACGTAGAACAATCAGAAATATTTAGTAGCCATTAAAAGAAATGCATGGAGAAATGTTGTCAAAGAACAATGAAGGGCAAATGAGAAATAACTTGCTGGACGATAAAAAAATATTTCTTTTACACATTCTGACTAGCTAGAAACGATAGAAATATCCATGATTATTTTTTCATTTGTGCATTCTTTTGAACATTTGTGCATTATATAATATAATATATTTTATATTATAATTATCTAGGATTGACGCAAATGCAAATAGACATCAATATTATACACGTGATTTGGATTTTTCTCAACAAGAGGATATGGGAAAATAGCCTTTGCCTAGAAACGGGTGGATACATTATCGTGGCAAAATGAGCATCAACATTAGTTACCATTTCGGTTAATTTAACCATTTCCTGCTCTGCTTTCTTCTTCATCTATAGCTATTTAAAGTATCTATTTGTGAAAGTATGGAATATGCTCTGCTCCACTATTTCATACATACCAAACAGAGCTAACAACATACTCAGACGACTTCAACTTTCGTTTCTTCACGTCTCTACCTGCAAATAAACATCTAAAATACATCATTATTCTCAATCCCCATCACAGAAAACAAATGCACACCATAGTTACTTCTAACTGAAACCTGCATGGCAGTTTTAGACTCAAAAGGCATTTCATAATACTCCAAAGCTCAGATTAAAAAATTTATTACTTTTAACACAATCTATCTAGAGGTATGGTCCCAAACAAAAACGTTGAAGTTCAGTGAGAGATGGCCAAGGCAGAGTCCAGCAAACATAAGGGTATAGAAACAAGTCCAATGGGAACAAACGACGAAATTGCTTTGTGCCACTCATTATTCTCTATCTCAACCCAAAAAGAGAAGAAGAGGAACCTCAAAAAGGAAATGGGTGATTCTTATTCGACTAGAGAATCTGATAATGCAAAAATCAAAACCTTAAGATTCTTTTTAGATTAAGACAGAATATATGTCTTTCCAGAGTTTAACGGTTAACATATGACGTTGTAATATGCCGTCTGAGAGATAATATAGAGAATCAGAACCACACCAGGACCTTTTTCTTTTTAACTTTTCCTAAAAACAAATTCCGAAATTAAATAGCACAAAAAAAAAGAAAAGAGAAAAAGGAGGGACCGTTTGTATGAGATTATAAAATGGCAAGCTAAGTTGATAATCCAAAACTAGGCCTTCTAAGCTCGTGTGGTACCCGAGTCTCCCTCTGTCACATGTAGCAGAGGAAGTTTCGGTATGTATAGTGCTGCAAAATCTTTATCCATTCTATTGATGTGTTTATAGATGTTTATGTTATTCTTGTCAAAGGATTTTCAGTGAAACAAGCAGAGAGAGATGGCAAGAAATGAGTGGATCAACAGTTACCTGGAAGCTATTCTTGATGTTGGAACTAGCAACAAAAAGAGGTTTGAGAGTAACTCCAAGATCGTCCAGAAGCTTGGAGATATGAATAGAAAAGATCCTCAAGAGAAGGTGTTTAGTCCCATCAAGTACTTTGTGGAAGAGGTTGTCAACAGCTTCGATGAGTCTGACCTGTATAAAACATGGATTAAGGTTTGATCATCAATCTATAACTTTATATCAAAGATATAACACATAAAAAAGATACAAAGAGAATATAGTCTCCCACAAGTATGGAAGTAAAACCATCCAACAGAAAAAAAGATGAAGAGTAACAATCAACGAAAGAATAAAAACCTCAAAATGATTTTAGCAAAACAAAAGTGTTTTTACAAATAATTTAAATACCTGAGGGATCTGTTAACTTGTTGTGGCAGGTGATAGCAACAAGGAATACTCGTGAACGCAGTAACAGGCTTGAGAATATTTGCTGGCGTATATGGCATCTTGCACGCAAGAAGAAGCAGGTTTGTTTCCCTTACTTACATGATTCAAAAAGGTGAAGAAGGTTAGTTCATAGTTTGGTTTTTCCATCCACACAGATTGTGTGGGATGATGGGATTAGACTTTCCAAACGAAGAGATGAACGTGAACAAGGACGCAATGATGCAGAAGAGGACCTTTCCGAGCTTTCTGAAGGAGAGAAGGAGAAGAGTGACGTTGTTACCGCTCTCGAGCCACCCCGAGATAATATGATGATGCCTCGTATCCGCTCTGAAATGCAAATTTGGTCAGAAGATGATAAATCAAGCCGAAACCTTTACATTGTCTTGATCAGGCAAGTAGAAGTTGGTTTATATGACTTTATTTGTATTGTCTAGAGACTTACCAGGTGCATCTCTCTTATTTTATAATTTGCCCACTGCAGTATGCATGGTCTTGTGCGTGGAGAAAACATGGAGCTTGGGAGAGACTCTGATACTGGCGGCCAGGTGAAATATGTTGTTGAACTTGCTCGCGCTTTGGCCAACACTGAAGGTGTCCACAGGGTCGACCTCTTAACAAGGCAGATCAGTTCACCAGAGGTTGACTCAAGCTATGGAGAGCCAGTTGAGATGTTATCATGCCCACCAGAAGGTAGCGGAAGCTGTGGCTCCTACATTATCCGCATCCCCTGCGGCTCTAGAGACAAGTACATACCAAAGGAGTCACTGTGGCCTCATATTCACGAGTTTGTTGATGGGGCGTTAAATCACATAGTGGACATAGCAAGGTCTCTCGGAGAGCAAGTGAATGGAGGGAAGCCAATATGGCCTTATGTGATCCATGGCCACTATGCAGATGCTGGAGAAGTAGCTGCACATTTGGCAGGGACGTTGAATGTGCCGATGGTGTTAACCGGTCACTCTTTGGGAAGGAACAAGTTCGAGCAGTTGCTTAAACAAGGGAGAAATACCAGAGAGGATATCAACAAAACATACAAGATCATGAGGAGGATTGAGGCTGAAGAGCTGAGCCTAGATGCAGCAGAGATGGTGGTGACAAGCACGCGGCAAGAGATTGAGGCGCAGTGGGGACTGTACGATGGGTTTGATATCAAGCTTGAGAGGAAGCTCAGGGTTAGAAGACGGCGTGGAGTTAGCTGCTTTGGCCGATACATGCCACGAATGGTGGTATGTGTCCTTTTCATCTAATAAACACAATGACTATCATCATATAACTATAATCATCTGACCTGTCTTTGTGGGGAACAGGTTATACCACCAGGCATGGACTTCAGTTACGTCTTGACACAAGATTCACAGGATGCTGATGCAGATCTCAAGTCGCTAATTGGTCCTGACCGAAACCAGATTAAAAAGCCTGTACCTCCAATATGGTCCGAGGTATTATTTCCAATTTCTTGCAAGAAAGAAAGGTTAAAGTCTCTTGTTTTTCCCAAATTAATTGCATGAAAACTCTATAATATGCAGATAATGCGGTTTTTCACAAATCCTCATAAACCAACCATACTTGCGCTGTCTCGACCTGACCCCAAGAAAAACGTTACAACATTGCTCAAAGCTTTTGGTGAATGTCAGCCTCTTCGAGAACTAGCCAACTTGGTGAGTATCTCAGCATTTCTTACCGATATGTTACAGTAAACTGACGGCACATCTGTCTTGCTAATAAACCTGTTACAGACACTCATACTAGGAAACCGAGATGACATTGAAGAGATGTCTAATAGCAGCTCAGTTGTTCTCATGAATGTCCTAAAGCTGATAGACCAGTATGACTTGTACGGCCAAGTAGCTTATCCCAAGCATCACAAACAATCTGAAGTTCCAGATATTTATCGCTTAGCAGCCAAAACAAAGGTACTTAACAGGAAAATCCTATAATACAATATGACTCTTCCTGTTGCCTCGTCATCGTTTAAGCACTACACGATAGAATTATTACTAGTATTTCACCTGGACTAATAGCTCCTTCCTTTTGCAACATGAACACTTAAATCTTTGGGCTTTCTCTCTTGAAGGGAGTTTTCATTAATCCAGCTCTGGTAGAGCCGTTTGGTCTCACGCTCATTGAGGTAACTGGTGCCTATAACCAGATCCAGAGGTTATCTTTCTTTACCTTCTATAAGATCTTCACGCTCCACCATTTTTATTATCTATGACAGGCTGCTGCTTATGGTCTGCCCATTGTTGCTACCAAAAATGGTGGGCCTGTTGATATCGTCAAGGTAATCAAATCTCTTCTTAAAAAAAACCTCACTGATCCCGAAAAGCTAATGTAACATATGTTTGTGAGCAGGCACTGAACAATGGTCTCCTAGTCGATCCACACGACCAGCAAGCCATTTCTGATGCCCTTCTAAAGCTCGTTGCCAACAAACATCTCTGGTCTGAGTGCAGAAAGAACGGGCTCAAGAACATCCACCGTTTCTCATGGCCAGAGCACTGCCGTAACTACCTCTCCCATGTTGAACACTGCAGAAACCGACACCCAACCAGTAGTCTCGACATAATGAAAGTTCCAGAAGAGCCGATAAGTGATTCTCTTGGTGATGTTGATGACATATCTTTGAGATTCTCCATGGATGGAGATTTCAAGCTCAATGGGGAAGTGGATGCAAGCGCTAGACAGAGGAAACTAGTCAACGCCATAACTCAAATGAATTCTATGAAGGGTGGTAGTCCATCTGTTCTCTACAGCCCTGGTAGAAGGCAGATGCTCTTTGTGATTACTGTTGATTCCTACGATGACAACGGAGACATCAAAGCGAATTTGGAAGATATCATCAAGAATGTGATGAAAACTGCAGGTTTGACATCGGGCAAAGGGAAAATAGGTTTTGTCCTGGCAACAGGTTCAAGCGTGCAAGAAGTTGGGGAGATGGCAAAGAGATACCTGATTAATTTGGAAGAATTTGATGCAGTAGTTTGTAACAGCGGAAGTGAGATCTACTATCCGTGGAGAGATATGGAGGTTGATGCAGACTATGAAGCTCACGTGGAATACAAATGGCCTGGTGAAAGTATAAGGTCAGTGATTCTGAGACTTGCATGTACAGAACCTGAAACAGAAGAAGACATCACAGAGTATACAAGCGCATGCAGTACTAGGTGCTATGCAATTTCTGTGAAACAAGGAGTCGAGGTAACTCTTTACATACTTATAATTATGAGGACAGCTTAAAAAACATATTAATGACAATGTGTGTGAATGGCAGACTCGAAGAGTTGATGACCTGAGGCAGAGGCTTCGGATGAGAGGTTTAAGGTGCAACATGGTCTATACACATGCTGCAACAAGGCTAAATGTTATACCACTATGTGCATCAAGATTACAAGCAGTCAGGTTAGTTACTGTCAAGACCATATACGCTATGTGTAAGACGATCACACAGAGAGAATAACACAGCTTTTATGTAGGTATCTTTTGATAAGGTGGGGAATTGATATGACTAAGTCTGTTCTATTTGTGGGAGAGAAGGGAGACACAGACTATGAAGACTTGCTGGGTGGTCTCCACAAAACCATCATTCTAAAAGGTGCAGTGGGATGTGACAGTGAGAAGCTTCTTCGCAGTGAAGAAAATTTCAAAAGAGAAGATGTTGTTCCAAGAGACAGCCCTAACATTTCCTATGTCGAAGAGAATGGTGGACCTCCCGAAATTCTATCGGCTCTTGAGGCCTATGGGATCAAATAATCATTTTTCTTTTATTTCCTCTATCTATATGCTTATATTATCTCAGTTCATATACTAATGGGCTGTAAACGATGGATAATAACGATACTCTGTAAGATGTTATATATTGCAATAAGAAAAACATGTACAGCTTTGTCCCTAGTTCCATTAGATGTTCAACACCTGACACATTCGTAGAGAGTATGATAGCTACCTGAAGGATCATGGTAGTCTATCTAGTGTGCTACGGCCCCTCTCTTGGCTTTATCTTACCACACCAACAATGTATTCATCGTCACATCCGCGTTTCACAGTTTAACTTTACCCTGCAACAACAAGTGGTAGTTGTGATTAAAGAATTGAAAACAAAACTGATCCTAAACCCACATTCCCAAAACAAAAACAAAAAAGTTCAATCAGCACAAGTTTCTACCAAAAAACGAGAAGGCTGCCTCAACTACTAAGACTTTTGAAACATCTGTACAAGAAAAAATGCCAACTTTGTCCAAAGTAAAGATTGCAGTAATCTGTCTCAGCTCCTAAAGAAACCACCAATACTTGGTCGGTCCTCTACATCTAACCTTAATAAAATTCAGATAAGCCATGACATGGTAAATAAAATTCAGTAGACAAAGAAGAGATACCATACTTTTAAGAAAAGCCATAGTCTTGAATCTTGATGGAGTACACCTACATTGCTTCTTCTTCTCCATCACAATCTTATCCTTGGTATTCAATTCAAAAAGAAGCACAGATGGAACTAACAAAGATTATGTAACATATCTTCGCAAAACATTGGTAGCTATAAAAGTACGAAATCAAATGGGCCCTTTCGTTTCTCATTATAAGTTTCTTATAGAATTAACAAAAGAGTACAAAAAGTCAAAAGCTTGCGGGAGAATTTTCCAAAATCTGAACCAAACAAGATCACATTAGTCAAAAGACAACATCATCAGACACTGCTAGAGGAATCTTCATGTCGGAACCAACCCAAACACGGGTTTGCAAAGAACAAGAACCACAAGGAAGAACAACAGAGGCCACAAAAGCACCCAATCTCCGAACACGAACACAACAATCATCTCCATCCTCTCTCACCAACGCAAACCCCATAGTCTCCAGCTCAGATGAATCAACAGAGAAGTAATCACCACACCTACACTGATAAAACACCTCCATGCCTTCTCCTTCTTCTCCAGCAACAACCTCCACAGACATATCCTCTACGCTAATCTCATCAGCAGCAGTGGCTACTCCGTCCTGTCTCGAAGATCGAAGGTCGTTGTCGTAAACCGCGCGCAGCTCCGCGTCGCTTACGACTCGCCACGCCTTTTGAATCTTGAGGAACTTTTCGTCCGAGCTGTTGAGCAGCTTGTCGGGGTGAGAGTGGAGGAGGGCGGATCGATAGCTGTTGCGGATTTGGTCGTAGGTAGCGTCTTCTTTGACGGAGAGAATCTGGTAGTATGTCTCGTGGGGAGTTGTTTGACCGAGAAGCATGATTCGACTGGGATAGATGTTCACCGGCGACGGCAAGGGAAACGGTGGAGGTTAAGAGGCGTGAGAGGGCATTTATTGGAAACCTGAAGAATCAAACCAAAAAAAAAGCTATTATCGGACCAAACTTGTAAAATCCCGAATGTTTTTTTTGCTTAAAACCAAACCGAACCATGGGAGAAGATTGAAGCTGAATAAAAAAAAGATGTATTGAAATAGAACTTTTAATCGTTATTTTTCGCCCCAAACATGGTTTTAGTATAAAAGATTAGCATTCTTTATACAAAAAACTATATTTTTGTTAGAATTTAAATTTTTTTAGTTTATATTAAGAAAAACTCAATCTGTTTAGATTTCTTATAATTTGTACTTTCAAAAATACATTTTTAATGTATTTAATAGTAAGTTATAAGTTTTAAGAAAAATAATTATGTTTATTGGTTAAAAAATAATGTGAAATAATTAATTATAAAAACCAATTAATTATATATATATTTTTTAATATCTTTGAAAAACACGAAACTTTTATTTATTAAAATGAGTACAGAATTAAATTAAGTGCAGTACAATACATTTAATAGATCCATCCATAAATTAGGATCGATTTGGCAAAGGGGTTTCCAAATTCCAGTTCCAGTTGCTGCGGTTTCGTATCATTCGGTTCGATTGGTCTTCGGTTCATTGTTAGTTTCAAAATATTCCAAAATTAATCTGGGCCTAGACCCGATTCGAAGGTCAATGTAAAGACCCGATTACCCGCTTCTGGAACACCTAACTTCAACTGGTTCCGTGGGAATTCAACGTTCATCTCTGAATCTGTTCAACTCGCTCTCTCTTTTCTGGGGGAAAAGCTTTCGTTCAGATTTGGGTAAAATGGTGATGGGTTTATCGAAAGGTAGAGTGAAAGCATGGTTCAACAAGAAAATCACCGATCCTCTTCTCCAGATCTTACGTAGGTTCGTTTCTCTTCTCTCTCTTCTCGCGTCTGGGCAGGATCTAAAACTAGAACTAGTTGGTTACTCTGATCCTGCTTCTTAGTGATCCCCATCAGACAGATCTCATTTGCTATTTCATTTATCGTTTTGTCTTAGAACCTGAAACTATGTTGTTTTCTTGATTTGGAACATTAGAGAAAACAGTAAAGGCAGAACCTTTATATCCTTCTTTCTTCATTGTAATCTTCTCAGCATGTTGATGTTGTAAGTTCTCTTGAGTTTTGTTTTGTAGAGGTACAGAGCCTAAGCAGCTTGCTTTCTCCGCAGCACTCGGCATTACCTTGGGAATATTCCCGATTTGCGGTGCGCATATGTCTATCCTTTAGCTTTGCTTCTTTTGTTACGTTTTGAGATTGCAATGTATCTTCTTATTAGGAATATGTTGTTTTTTGAAAACAGGTGTTCCTGTGTTTCTTTGTGGAGTAGCTATTGCATTTTTTGGATCTGCTTGTCATGCTCCAACCGTCATGTTGGCTAACATCATTGCCACTCCTGTAGAACTAGCGTAAAAACCTTTTGATCTTTCTTTGATACTTTCATGGAGAAACATTATTGATTTTGGGTTTTGTTTTTTTGATGTTTTAAAGTCTGGTGGTGCCTTTCCTAAGACTTGGTGAAAAAGTCACCGGTGGTCCTCATTTTCCTTTGACATCAGATGCCCTTAAGAAGGTTTTCACCGGCCAAGCCTCCCAGGAAGTCTTTTTAAGCATTGGTAATGCGGTAAGTAAGCTACAAATTGCGAATCCGCCTTGCTCAATTCCCTAGCCTAACCGTATGATCTTGTAAATTGTCAGTCTTTGATTTTTATTTTTTTTTACTTCTTCTGGTTGTTGCAGTTACTAGGGTGGCTCGTGGCAACTCCATTCTTCTTTATCTCGCTATACGTTGTGTTGATGCCATGTTTCAAAATCCTGGTCCGCAAGTTTGGGGCCGTTGCTTCAACCCCAAAGACACCTACAAGTGTTGACATAGAGCTCAACCCAAAGCCAAGATTCGCTTGAATTCAAGAAACCTTATTGTTATGTTATCAACACGAACCCCTTGATTTGTAACACTAATGTATAGGGTATACAGAGCTTGCACTGTCAGATCCTTGCACTCTTTGTTTAAAACCTCCTTTTGTAAACGTCATTAACCGGAAATATTGGTTGTTATATATGAATCAAACATAAGCATAAAGTTCATTTGTATGGTTTTTTTTTTGTTCCTGTGTTGATGGTACGTCCAAAGCACCAAATAGCTTGAAGAAGAAGAGAAAATGAAATAGAGGAAGTCTACACTTTGTGAGTAAGACTGACCTGAAAGAACCGACATGAACCCGGCAACCGAATGTCTAGGCCTTCCCGGAGAATGCAAAACAGGAATGGTATTAGAGGCTTTGCCGTTGATCTCAATCTCATCTTACTTAAATGCTATAAATGGATTATTCCTCTGGTTTTAGGTATTTTCTGTTAAATAATTAAACTGTAGAATCGGGTTTCTTCAGTGGGCGATTGTTGTAGATCAGGTTAAATGGAATTAACCTGAAGCGGTTGTAATCGATTTCTAGAGATCTTGTTTGCTATTTAAATAGATTAGTTCTTATGGTGTTACATGAGTACTTTATTCATAACTTTGGAGTGTAAAAACGGTCCTCATGAGATATATAACACTTTTTTAACTTCGGACAGCAGTTTGTGAAAGAGCTTAGTTAAATGAAAAGCAGTTGACTTTAGAAGTTGACCATAACGATGTCAAAAAAGAAAGAAAGAATCAAAGATTCGAAAATGTCTCTTGGTTCGTACCAACAAGGTAAAGGTACGTTGACAAAACTAAAAAGCAGAGCGAGAAGGCAAATCTGCGAATCTCCGCGTCCTTGGGAAACATCAAAGCTGATGTGTTTCATCATCCATATATTAGTATTTGTGTTTATAAAATGAAACATATTGACATTAAAAATTATAAGCTCGGATAAGTCTGCGTATGTATTTTTTTTCTTTAAATATTACAGTGGGATGCTAGTTCAGTCGCATTAGCCGCATTCTCAGAAAACATGCGAACTCGAATGAAAACAGCATATGATTTTTTATGTTAGTTTTATATTTCAGAACATCTAAATCTACGGGAAGTGAAAACAAAAGTTTGTAAATTTGGAAATGAATGTATAAATTGATATTTAGTTTTTTTGAAATATTTTGAAATCTTTAGTAAAAGTTTTGCAAACATAGTGGAATGCATCGGTTTACGTGGTTGATGTGAAGCTGATTTTATGGTATTTGATTCTAGATAAGCTTTTGGTCGAAATCGAGTCTGTAATCAATTATGTATCTTTGTTTACAGGTGGAGAGCATGCTAAAAAATTCAACACTTTAAAACTGATTGCAAGGATCTGATGACTGAAGAACCAGAAGCATTGTTAAACTTCTCAGCATAACTAAAGGTGGTAACAACTCTAGAAAGAAGATTTCAAGACTTTAGGATTAAATACCTTCGAGAGCAGATTCATTAGCTAGGATTACAAGAGCTTTTCAAATAGATTTATATTTTTTTGGTTGTTTTATTTCGGTATGGCTTTCTAGACTATATTTAGTTTGAAACTTCAAGACTTCAGAATATTAGTTTTAAACTGATTTTGGTCTGATCCGAAGTTGTTTTTGTTTGGTTTTGTGATTATACCGAAAATTGTCTTAACTAATATCAAATTGAGTTTCATGGGAAAATGAGTTTTTTTTGCTTAAATGAGAAAATATGTTTTGAACTTTTAATTAAGGAACATCTAGAATGGGGTCATAGTTTGAAAGACATATAATGCTACATGATACTTCTTGTGGAAAAATAGCTCGTTTTCCCAATGAAGTATAAATGAATGGTTATTTTTCATTAAAACAGTATACTTTTTAGTTCTATTTAATATCACAAATTAATATTTTTCTAATTAGAAATGGTTAAGAGCACCTCTAACAAGGGATTTAGGAGGAGTTCTAAAGATTTTTTTTAAATAAAAAAAGAGACACTACAAAAAAAAAGGTCAGTTAACATCATTTATTTTGTATTTTTGCATTACTTATAAATGATGTAAAATAATTTTGTATCATTTAAAGAAATGACTCTGAAAGTGATGATGCAAATAATTTACATCATTTCATTAGTAATTGATGCTAAGAAAATAAATATTTACATCAATTATTCTAAATGATTTCAATATGCATCAATTATAAAAATGATATTAACAATTACATCAGTTTGCTAAAAATGATGCTAGCACCGAAATTAAATAAAATAATTGATTTTAGATATTTATATAATTTATTAATAGTTGAAGGTAAATAATTAATTAAAAAGATTTTAGTAGTTATTCCATTTATAGTTACTGATTTAAAATCGTTGGTATTAGGGCTGGGCAAAAAACCCGGATCCGAAGAACCGAACCGAATCCGAACCGAAAAAATAGTATCGAACCCAAACCGAAATTGATTAAATATCCGAATGGGTTCAAATTTTTGGTATTTAAAAAACCGAAACCGAACCCGACCCGAACCGAAGTATTTCGGGTACCCGAATATATCCGAAATAGATTTATATACCTATATATATTAACTATTTTTTAGATTTATTGTATATTAAAAACATTCATAGTATATAAATGCTTTTTAGTAATTCAAAATACTTAAAAAAATATACAAATAGTCAAACATACATGTCTAAAATAGCTAAAGTATACTCAAAACACCAAAAATATTTAAAATATCTATTGATTCTCAATCGAAATTTTCAAAATAAACCAATTTATAGGTTAATTTTATATATTTTGACATATGCTATTCAAATTTATATGTAATATGTATTTTGTTTATAGATTTTGAGAAATTTAAAGTATATAATGAATTTTAAAATTTTAAAAATTATTTAAATGGGTTATCCGAACCCGAACCGAACCTGCAAAGATCCGAACCGAACCCGAACCGAAATTTAGAAATATCCGAATGGGGCTGAAATTTTTGAACCCGAAAACCCGAAACCCGATTGGACCTGAACCGAACCCGAATGGGTACCCGAACGCCCACCCCTAGTTGGTATCCCTTGTGCAGTAAATAAATTTATTAATAGATGAATCAAAGTAAATATTTCATTAATTTTTATTATCTTTTTCTAACGTAAATACAATTTAACAATGAAAAAAGATTTTAAACGTATAACCAACCTAAAAAGGAGGAAGATAAATACAAACTGTAAAAAATAGTTAACAAAATTATTCATAAAAAATTCTTCAATCGAGACTCTTCTTCTTCTTCACTTTTTTTGTTCTTTGTAATTTTCTTGTTGAAGGCTTGAGGATGAATCAATTCAGTAATGAAGATATCCACATTTCCTGAAACTCCTTCCATATTCTGAATCGACATATTCTCTCTATACCTTAAGTTGCTCCAGATCCTAACAAAAAAAAAAGTAAATTTTAAGGCCTAAACGTACAAAAGTTAAACGTAAGTTCCAAAAAAAAAAGAGAACCAGGAGAGAAAAAAAGAAGAACAAAATATACCTCTCGGATTGTTTTTCATCAGATTTGTCTGATTGGCAAATTCTTAATAGAAGAAACAAATCATCACCAGAAGTCATAGAAATGCTTCCTTCCGTTGAAATATTGATTTAAATCAACTAACCCAAATGACAAATTTAGAAAATAGTTTAAGAAATTGTAAGAGAGAGAGAGAGGAAGAGAAGATGAAGATCTTGGCAAAAAGAGTATGCCTTAATTTTGTTGAGGTTAAACAACTATATAAGAACGTGATCTTTATTTATTTTTGAAATTTATGTTTTTTAACAAATTGGTTTAAGTGGCTTGCGATAATGGTTCCTTTATTTTTGGGATTATAACAAATCACCATAATATTTTTATATATGTAAAATAACATCACTATAATTAAACTGATGTAAAAAGAAAAATATAATCCAAAATTTTTTGTTGGCATCAATTTTTTATTGATATAACTTATATATCAGTTAATAAGTGATTCTAACCAAAATAAGAAATACATCAATTATTTAACTGATATAAAATTATGTAATCAAATCAATTTTGTTGAAATGATACAAATTTACAAAAACGATATCATTTTATTGAAGTGATGTCAAATTAATTGATTATAACATCACTTAATGTAAATTGATTCAAAATTATATATATTTATATCATTTACAAATAAGTAATTTAAAATAGCATTACTTATTTTTGTGATGCAATTTAAGTGATACAATTCAATTCTTTTTTTGTAGTGAGAGTGTGTAAAAATTCTGAACTTACAGCTTTTAAGAAACTATTAGTATACTCAAAGAACACTTATCAATACACTAAGAAGTATAAATGATTTAATTAGTTTTAAGAAAATGAAAAATAAATTAATAATTAGTTTTAAGAAAATGAAAAATAAATATTAATATTATTTTATTTTAGAAACTTACATAGTTTGTTAGTGATAGAGGTGTTCTAAAGAAGTCGTCAACTTTAAATTGAAACTAGATTTTGACCCGCCCTTAAGAGGGCGGTTATATATCTTTTTAAGTTTTTTTCTTTGAGAATTTTTTTTTATAATCATACTTATGTTTAATATAAATTTTGTATAACTTTTGGTAACTGTATTAAATATATCAAGTTGAATAACTATACATTTGTGCCAGATGCAATTCAGAAATTAAGTTTATAACATATTATATTTACTTATTAGTTACCTAATATAGTCAACAATATTCGTATCTTGAAAATCCAATTTAGAATCAACATGAAAATCAAAATCTCATACTCCATTAGTCTGTTAGACATGACCTATATATTCAAGGTTATATTCAAACAGTTCTTAAAGTGTTTGATTTAAAAACTAATATCAAATTCAACCCGTACCGTAAACTGAACAAAATTTTTAAAAATATTTGAAAAACTAATTTTAAATATGTATGTTTCAAAAAATATAATAATTTAGACATTATAGATCATTTATTTTTTTAACTTGTGTACAAAATTTATTCAAATTATTTATCTATATGCACTAAATTTTTAATTCAATATGCAAAATTGTATGAAAAACAATCATCAGAAAAATTTTATTTTAAATTTTATTTATTTTTTATACCTGACCTCGGCCTGCGATTGAACCGAAAACCCTGTGATCCATATATAATTTAATTTGGAGTTACTAAAAAACTCATTAATTAAAAATCGGATAAAATTTAGTAAACCCCGAAAACGTTCCAGTAACCCATGATCCAACACTGGTTGACCCGATAAAAATCCAGAAAAAATCTAATAGTATTTAAAAATCAAATAAATTTCTCATATTTATTTAACATTATAGAAAATTAAGAAATTGTCTACTGTGTGATTCTTTAATTTTTGATCAAAAATATCTCGACAAAAAAAAAGCTAACATCTATTGATATGACATCATTAATTTGTTTTGTTATTGATAATCTATTTAAGTTTGCATTGTTTTTTTGAACTTCAATCTAATTTATGATAATTTATGTTTAGTTATTTATTATTTTAAACTTCAGAAAATTATCCTATTTTATTTTACAATAGATTGTTTACATTTCACAAATTTATTTAGAAAATACCATATTTGTAGTTTTTTTTTGTTTAAATTAAGAATTAACATTTAGGTGGTCATTTTAAATGATAGTTGCAACACGTAAATATTTTAAGATTATTGAAAATATTTTCACAATTTTTAATAATAAGTTAATTTCGTATATTAAAAATATATAAAAATATTTTTAAGTTTACAAAGTAAAACAAAACAATTATACAAAAAAAAAATCCATCCTAAAATTACAGGTTAGTTTAAATATGATATTCAATTGTTGGATTAAATAGATTTTGTTAGAATTAAAAATATTAGTTAGAATTTAATGAAAACCATATGTTTAAATAAAACCAGTGGCACAAGATGGTAAATATTATTGAAATAGAAGGGCATCTCAAAAAGGGTATCATGTTTTAATAGTATTGATTACCAAAAACTCATTAGTTAAAAATCGGATAAAACTTGGTAAACCCTGAAAACATTTCAGTAGCCCATGATCCAACACTGGTTGACCCGGTAAAAATCCAGAAAGAAATCTAATAATATCTAAAATCAAATGAATTTCTCATATTTATTTAACATTATTGAAAACTAAGAAATTGTCTACTGTGTGATTCTTTAAATTTTGATCAAAACAAATCTCGACAAAAAAAATCTAAAATCTATTGATATGACATCATTGGCTTGTTTTGTTATTGATAATCTATTTAAATTTGCATTTCTTGTTTATTTTAAACTTCAATCTAATTTATGATAATTTATGTTTAGTTATTTATTATTTTAAACTTCAGAAAATTCTCCTGTTTTATTTTACAATAGTTTGTTTAAATTTCACAAATTTATTTAGAAAATACCATATTTGTAGTTTTTTTTTTAAATTAAGAATTAACATTTTTAACATTCAAAAAAGGTCTCCTGTTTTAATAGTATTGATTACCAAAAACGTTGTCACAAAAAAAAAAGATTACCAAAAAAGCATTTGTTAAAAAGTTTATAAAATTTAGTAAACCCTTAAAACATTTCAATAAACCATGATCCAACACTAGTTGACCAGGTAAAAATCCAGAAAAAAAATCTAATAGTATCTAAAAATCAAATAAATTTCTCATATTTATTTAACATTATAGAAAATTAAAAAATTGTCTACTGTGTGGTTCTTTAAATTTGGATCAAAACAATCTCGAGAAAAAAATGCTAAAATCTATTGATATGACATCATTAATTTGTTTTGTTATTGATAATCTATTTAAGTTTGCATTTCTTGTTTTTTTTTGAACTTCAATCTAATTTATGATAATTTATGTTTAGTTAATTATTATTTTAAACTTCTGAAAATTCTCTTGTTTTATTTTACAATAGTTTGTTTAAATTTCACAAATTTATTTAGAAAATACCATATTTGTAGTTTTTTGTTTAAATTAAGAATTAACATTTATGTGGTCATTTTAAATGATAGTTGCAACACATAAATATTTTAAGATTATTGCAAGTATTTTCAGATTTTTTAATAATAAGTTAATTTCGTGTATTGAAAATATATTAAAATATTTTTAAGTTTACAAAACAAAACAAAATAATTATACAAAAAACAAATCCATCCTAAAATTAAGGGTTAGTTTAAATATGAGATTTTATTGTTGGATTAAATAGATTTTGTTCGAATTAAATATATTTAGTTAAAATTTAATGAAAACCATATGTTTAAATAAAATCAGTGGTACAAAATGGTAAATATTGTTGAAACAGAAGGGCACTTCAAAAAAATGTCTTCTGTTTTAATAGTATTGATAAGTGACATTTAACAATATATCTTTCTCGTAAATTATAACAGAATATATAATTATGGATTAAACTATTTTTATTTCTTGAGTGCCAGCCATATACATTAGTTGAATATCTACCATTACATTTTTTTGGTCAAATAATTTCCCCCACTACTTCTTACCTAAAATAAAAGAATGTAAAGCCAAAAAAAAAATTAATGTAAGAATAAGGAAAATCACTTAAAACAAAGAATAACAGAACATGCCTGTGTTATTGTTTTCACAAATAGTGCAATACCAGAATCAAAACATCTAACCACCTGTATGCATAAACTCTCATTTATTAGCAAAATAATTTCTTTATGCCTTTTAGAACCATATGATGACAGAATTTTTGTATAACAATGTGTAATATTTTGTTGCTATGATGTTCTGAGATTTAATTGATTTATAACAATATGTAATATTATATTGATATCATTTTGTTTTGACATGTTCCTCTTTAAAGAAAGAAATGAATAGCTAACAAAAACAGATGGCTTTTACTGACACCTGAATACTTCACCTGAAACTTTCTCATCTCTCTCTTTCACATCTTATCTCCATTGCTTCACCTCCAACTCAAAATCTTGAGATTCTATCTCTTCTTCACTTTCTCAGGCAAACCAACAGAACTTGTCTTTTTTTTTGTGGTTTCAAATCTTTAGATGTCTTACAGTGACCCAAATCAAAACCCCATTCCAGAAATGACTAATGACACGAACTCGACTGAAGCCGTGCAACAATTCAAACTGTACCACGCTCTCATATTCTCCATTCCTATTTGTTTCACATTTATCGTCCTCTTTGTCTTCTACGTCATTTATCTACGTCGACGAAGCAGCAGCGTCGACTGGTCTTCTCTTGGAATGCGTGGTGGTGGTAGCTTTGTTTCCACCAACAATCTCTCAAAGGTAACAACTCAATTTTCTTCTCTTTTTTTTGAGAATTACAACTCAATCAAAGGTTTTTTTGTCTTTATCGATTTGGTGGATTATTTTTTTTTGAAAAACAATTTGGTAGATTATTGTGAGCTTTATAGAAACATTCTCAATATTTGATGACCTGAGTTTTTTTTCTGTAACAATTGGTCGGAACGAATATGGTCAGGCTGAATTAGGGTTGAGCAAAGAATTGAGACAGATGCTTCCGATTGTCATCTTCAAAGAGAGTTACTCAATCAATGATTCACAGTGAGTTTTCATTTTTCTTTCATTTTTTTTCTTGATAATTGAATTGTCATAAATTTTTTTCCCAAGAATGTTTTTTTTAGATATTTTAAATACGTATCATAAAAAGTTAGTGATAGAAAGTAATCGAGGGAGCTATGGTACGTGATATGTTCTATTATCCATTGCGTGGTGAGTTACTTGGGAAATGGATAATGTGTCTTCTGGTCAAAATTTAATCGGAACCTTTAGGTATCTACTTTAAGCTGAAAAAAAAAAATAATCATGATCTACTTTTCTACTTTGCGTCTACGTTTCCTAGACTTGACCAAAACGAGATCATGATCTCATTCAAAACTCCATGGTGCAATTTCGGTTCCGAGATTGAGTAATTTAGAATAGTTCTTATTGTCCTTATATTTTCAGATAATTATTGGCCTCATAATATGGATGAATAGCTCATCAAGTAAACTAGCGAAACTACTTTATTGTTTGTTTCTTTGTTGGTTTGAAGAGCCAAAAAAATAAGAAAGTAGAATTAAGGATCACCTGATTTGACTTTTGACTTGACTACAGATGTTCAGTGTGTCTTGGGGACTACCAAGCAAATGAGAAGCTTCAACAAATCCCACCATGTGGGCACACTTTTCACATGGACTGTATTGATCTTTGGCTCACTTTGCACACAACTTGCCCTCTGTGCCGTCTCTCTCTTATCCCAAAATCTTCTCTAGAGGGGTCCCAGCAAAACCTAGAGACTGCCTCTTCCATCAGTAACTCTGATGGAGGAGGAGCTTCAGCTCAATCAGGGTCCCAGACAGTAAGCGAAATAGAAATTCACATCGATGATGGCCAAGAAGTTGACAACGATTGTACAGAGGTATCCGAACAAGCACAAGAGAATGACCAGAACAGCACAGGGACATCTGATGCTTGTTGTAACTGCAAACTTGGTTAAAAAGCACAAAAAAAAACTTTGCCTTTTGATTATGTTTTTGTACATTATAAACTGTATGTTGTTTTTCTTGAGTCTGTGACTTGTAACCTCGTAGAAGTGAAGTGAGAACATGATCCATCGAAAAATGGTGACTTTGTGATGCAAAATTGGAGTCTACATAAAAACTTATGATTCCAAGCTTAAATGCCGAAGATGATTGATGCTGATATGCGGCTGAATCCACAATCACACAAGAAATATATAAGAGACTTGAATCGATGTAAAAAATTATCCTTAGAAAAAAATCACGAAAATAAAACGACAGACAAAAAAAGGATGTAGAGTTAAAATCCTGTTTGCAAGAGAAGAAAAAGATCAACGGTTTTGGGATTGGATCGGCTCACATTGACTTGGATCCTAAGTAAACATCACAAATTTCATTGGCATCCCTCTTTTGAAACCATAATCAAATTTAAATTGTTTTATTTCTCCAAGACATCTTAGAAATAACAATACTGTAGATTATACACTAATCAACTAGGACCCCAACAGCTCAAATACATAACCGTTCTAAGCGATTCTTCAGCCTTCTTCGACTTCTCACTCTCACCTGCGGAGTTAACAGCAGCGGGAACCAAAGACGAAAACATTTTCCCCTGAGAAACAGATCTGACATTGTTCCTTAGATGCTGATTCACCGACCGGAGTATGTAGTTCCACCGACAAATACCTAACTGGTCTTTTAACGTCTCTACTACTCCAATGCTAACTGCCACGGTCCATGCTTTGCTTGTATAACTCATTATCTTCGTCTTCACTCTCACTTTACTGGAACGTTCAGAGTATTTTTTTTTGAAACTCAAAATACGAGCACGTGCATCGAACCGGGTGCATTAATTCAGAGTAATTTTTTGCGATTTTCTTTTTATGATTTTGATTATTTTTAGAGGAGTGAATTTGAATGATATAAAAGGAAGAATCCAATAATAGTGGCCGACTTGCCGTTACGTAGGAGTGAAAAACTAGAAGCTTTGGCTGTTGGTTTTAGTTTCGTTACTACCGTCTTGAATGTTAATGACGTTTTTATTCGTAAATGAGCAAAGTGGATGAGGGTTATTAATATTGGCGTTTTGGTTGCTCTTGGTTTAGCGAAACCTGGTTTCTGTATTGTTTGGGTCTAGTGTACGTCGGCCCACCTTCAAATTGAAACCTCTTTTTTATATGGAAATTCCAAATTCCAAATTCCAAATTCCGAATCAAAGTCAAATACACATTTTTGGGGGTTTAAGCGAACATGGTTTCTGTATGTTTTAGGTTTCTGTCAGGTGAAGTTTATTGCTTTTTTCAAAGGGAAAATTGTTTTTTTAGACCAAAAGAAGAGTTTAATTTGTACATTTTTTTCCTATAATACTCTTTAGTAATTTACAAAATAAATGAAATAAATAGTTTTACATTCAAAAAATATTTAAAAGTAGTAACTAGTGATGAAATACCTATATCAAGGTATTGATATTTTTTTTCAATTCTAAAAATGTTTAAATCATAATTTCATATTTTGTTCTACCAAAAGTAGAATTGACATTCTAAATAGTAGAAAATATGATCTATTTTTTTTCATTGAATCTACTATGTTTAGAATATGTGATCTACAAAAATAATAGTAATCTAAAAATATGTAGAAA
Organism: Hirschfeldia incana; assembly: GCA_026261945.1. Lineage (NCBI taxonomy): Eukaryota > Viridiplantae > Streptophyta > Magnoliopsida > Brassicales > Brassicaceae > Hirschfeldia > Hirschfeldia incana. Next base: position 3,188,453 of record JABCMI010000032.1, read on the forward strand.
ACACATTCTGCGATTTACCTATCTTTCTAAAATCTGTAGAAACCAGAATCTACACATTACTATAAATCTAAAACCTGTAGAAATTGAAATATGCAAAATACTATAAATCCAAAACTAGTAGAACTCGATTTCAAACATGTTAACTTTATTCTAAATATAGTAGAATACATATTCGACTGATAAAGATAAGGATAATTAATTACAAAAAATATGGGAAGAAAATATATGGAAATATTCAGTTTTCTTATTTGTTAAATCTATTAAAAACAAAAAAAAAATCGTGATTTAATGGGAAAAATATTTGGTAATATTTTGTTTCCATGTATGAATAATATATTTATTATAATATTAAATATAACTAATTACATTATAATAATTTATTTATTGTAATTATAAATTTCAGTTATAACAATATATTTTATAAGATAAATACATTATAATGATTTTTCTGTTTGATGTTATTATGTATTATTATAATAATTATTTTATTACAATATTAAATATATCTAAATACATTATAAAGATTTATTAATAATAACTACAAATTTCAAATAAAAAAACTGATTCATGAAAAAAACGTATTTGGAAATATTTTTTCCATATATGAATAAAATATTTTATTCTAATATTAAATATATCTAAATACATTATAATGATTTATTAATTGTAATTATGAAATTCAGTTATAAGAATATATTTTATAAAATACATATATGTCTAAATACATTATATTTATTTAGATATATTTAAGAATTTGGGAATTTTCATATATTCTTAAAATTATTTTAGTTGAAATTTATATTTTAATATTTACCAATTGGTTTATTAATTATAATTTCGAATTTTTAATTGAAATAAATGACAATATTGTCATTTTAAATATATTTAGTCTAATAGAACATAAAACATATAAAATTATCATAATCGGACATGAACATCATTTTTTTGCCTAAAAAACTAGTATTTGCATTGCACACACAAGGAAGATAGACTATTTAGCTCTATACCCTAATTTTGTCGTTATTATAATTTCCTTTTTTTGAAAATGACCAGTATACCCTTATCTAACTCAATCATCGGTTTTAACGATGCCCACATATTCCTTACATCACAATGCCCACATATACAAATTGATATATCATATTCATTTAATAAAAAAGTTATGTGTCGTTATATTCATCAGTGAAATGGTTCTAGAAAAAACATGTTGTTTTGAAAAACCTCTTAGATTTCATTTGTTTTACAGCCGTGAACTTCCGCGAACCACCAGAAACCTTGTCTTCGTACTCAGATTTGTGCCGGCTCTCCGCCACGACAGGACCACTTCCGCACTCCTCTGCGACGTCTTTGTCTTCCTTGTCATGTTCTTCGAGATCCCTCAGCAGCCAAGCTTGAACCAAGCCATGAATCTACTTCGTCTTCCTCGTAGTCAACTTCGTCACAATTCACCACGGGATTTATTGTCGTCACAGCTCATCTCCTCGCCATGCTCAGCTCCACTGTCGAGGCTGTGGTCATCGTCGGAATCAAGCTCGCCGTCGCAGATCGTAGTGAGCTCAATGGAAGGCAACAATGGCAAACTTTAACCTTTTGCACACCTGGTCCCTAAAGTCTTGATATATTTTTATGTTGCCCCAAACTTCTATAATTGTAGAAATGGCCTCTTGATTTTTGGATAACTTATAACTACTCATTAATAAGACAATCTCATCACCATCTAAGCCACACAGCCACCTCGTTAAATAATATTTTAGCATGTTACCAAACTAACTAAACCTCCTTCTTCATTATTACATGTATGAAGTTTGGTTGTTTTGTATTTGATAGCATTAACTCAACAATGTATTCTCATTTATCCCACCAATTTATATTTAAATCTGCTCACAATTAAAGTTAGCTGGTTAATAATTTATAACTACTTGTTAATAACTTACAATCACCGTCTAACTTAGAAAGCCGCTTCGCCAAATAATATTTTAGCATGTGACCAAACTAACAAAATCTTCTCCTTTTGCTACCTAACTTATTATTTCTGTAATATTATTTATAGCAGGCTAGAATAATCACCTAGACCCTTACCCCTTTATGCACCCCATGCTAATTCTACATAGTTCCATCATGTTTATATGTATAATTTTATTTCTAGCCATGCTAGAAAAATTACCGACATATTTATAGAGTAAAATCGATGTTTCATGAATCATACCACTTTATCGTGTTGGGCAACTTATGCGCCATAGGCTAATTCTACATGTCTACATAGTCGGCTAAAACAAGTACTATGAAATCAACATTTACATTCCCATCACGCGAAATAGTTGTAAAATTGATGTTCCATGAATCTAATAGTTATCACTTTATCGTGTTGGACCACTAACTTATTCATCCATAAGTAGTTTTTGGGCATGAGCCACAAATTAAACTTATTTATGTTCAGATGTTGGTTCCCAAACTTACACGTGTTCTTGTTGTTTTTTTTTTGTTTTTATCCATTACAACACATCTCTTTTAACCCCACAAATCAACAATTCCTAATAACACAAGCCTAAACTATTAGCCTACCGTAAAATAATATTCTATGTAACATAAGGACATTTTTGTCAATTTGCATCTCCTACTTGCATTATCATCCCCAGACAATTTTCTCTTGGGTATTTATCTAATTAGTTGATTCTTTTAGGATTTTGACCCAATTCACTCTTTTCCTTTTTCAAATGACCACAATGTACTCTTCTTCACAGCTATTCGTAGGACATGTCGGTATTCTTGGATGAAAAATAAGGACTAGGGAAATAAATCAAAATGTCAGGAGGATAACTAAAACACAACCTAATATCTGAATATGTGTATGGTCTTCTCCTTCCTTTTCTTCTTCCACCATTTTTGCAGATAACTTCATCATTTTTAAAGTCATATATGCTTGTTTGCTCTTACTCCATACAGCTTTGAAGTATATGTTTTAAATTATTGCTCACAAACACAAACGTAGAAAATAAAATTGCACCTTCTATTCATAAACTTAGATCGAAAGATAAACTTTGCAGTTATAACAAAATAAAAAGTAAAATTCTAATAAAATATTCTGATCTAAATTTCAATTATCCTAATTAATATAGTATATGGGTGGATCATAATTATTCCAACTTTTCTATTCATAGAGCCTGACTTATGACTAGAAATGTCAAAATGGATAAAAGTTAATGAGTCAATCAAAACTATCTATCTTAATGAATAGAAAAGTTGGATACAAATAGATAATGAATTGATGGACTTAATGGATTGAGTCAAAATGGTTTGGATTGTAATGGGTAATGATTTATCCATAGTTCAACCAATACAAATTTATAACAAACAAAAACTTATATCAAATATATAAACTAAAATTTTAAACTGATTTGTAATAAATTTTATTTATTTTCTCATAAATACAATAGAATTTTAATAAACTAAACCTAACTTAATTATCATATATATTTCTGTTAACACCCACTATATATACATTATTTTGGGATTTTAATAAGCCAACTTTATTTAAAATTTTGCCAAAACCATAAAATTAAGTTAGAATTTCCCCAAAACCATAAAATCAAGTTTTCCCACCAAAATTATAAATTGTTTTTTTTCATCAAAACCGTTCAATCTATTTTCTTGCTAAAACTATAAAATCATATTTTTCCAGTGAAACCGTAAAAACAAGTTTTTCCGCCAAAACCGCAAAATCATATTTCCATTCAAAATCTCAAAATTGAGTTTCCCGCCAAAATCGTAAAATCAAATTTTCCCGCAAAATTTTGTTTTCCATTAAAATCGTAAAATCATGTTTTCCCACCAAAAAAAAATATATATATTAAATATTATACCAATAATTTCTGTATATTATATTTTAATTATATATTATATAAATTAATTAGGATGTGTTTTTACTTCATTATTTATTGCAAATAAATATTGAAAAATATATAATTCGTTAATACAAAATCTGTTGGAAAATTTATTTTGGTTAAAATTCGATAAAAAAAATCTATTATTTAAACTAAGAAAATACATTAAATGCTTATATCTGTTATGTAAATTAGAAAAAAAAATATAAGCATACTTAAATATATGTTCAATAAATATATCAGTGGCATTTTAGTGTAAATAAGTGGTAAAACTAAAGGACATTTATATTCTGTACTTTTATTTTAAAAATATCCCCTATATTTATTTGAATATCTTTTAAAAAGTTAAAACCACAATTTTGTATTAATTACAAAACGTACTTACTTAGTTGTTAACTCTTAATCATACCACTTTGCTTATGTGCCATCACTAGAATGAATTTGAATAAATGTTAGTCCAACCTTCTATTTGCTTGGAAAAATTAATATCCCTCTAATATTATGTCGACATTATACATTGTATATTATCACTAAAATGAAACGGTTGTCAATTATAAATTATTGTATATATTGATTCTTATGACGAATACTTAACATTGTAAATACTGAAACTCGATATTTGGTACTAAATTTTTTAGATATGCACCGTTATTAATTATTCTATTGTAAACCCCTGTATTGATACAGTGACTATATATACATCCGACGATTTTTCACAATTCACACCAACATGATTGGTATCTTTGACTCAAAAAAATATGCCCCACTTTTTCTTTTGGAATGTTATATGATTGGTACCCCAAAAAGATGTTTACTATATGTTTAAACAATCAAAATTATATATTTGTAGAATTATTTTATTTTCCACCGGGTGTGGATCCAAACCTAGTAGATTGTTTGAGCTTGTTTAAAAACAATTGATTTTTTTTGTACCAAATGGAATAATATATATTTGTAAATTTAAATGTATTACATAATTGTCAATATGAAAGTTAAAAAAATAAAAAAATATATTTAGTACTTTGAATATACATTTTGTTATTTTATATATTTATTATATCAAAGTGTGTCATAAAAATTAAATGTTTATAACTAATTGTACTTATATATACTAAAACATTATACAAATAATTTATGAATATAATATTTTATGTACTTTATATGGTATACAATAAGGTATATATATATATGAATATATCTTATATGTATTAAAACATTATACAAATTTCGAAATTAACATATTTATGCACTTTATATGGTATATAATCTGAATATCTCATATATGAGGCTTTGTTTTCATATGATTTTATGATTACTTGTATCTTGTTTGAATAAAAAATTTAAACCATTGATCACAAAAGTTTTAATGCGTGACTTTATCATTTTTGTTAGTCTATAGACATTTTGAAAAATTCAAAATATATTATAGCAGCTTTGAATACACTAATGTTTTGTTGTTCTTAAAAAGACCTGATAGGATGTCGGATAGGACCCATTTTCGAAATGAGACCCAAAATTATACAGCAAAAATAAGTAAATAACCAATATGTGAAAGTTTCCTTACCTATACTCTATACAAACTGGTTTCTCAGGTTGGTTCTTGTTGGCATCTTTGGGTCTCAGTAAAACTCATACGTAAATGGTGGTTTGAGAGACAAAATGAATATGATGAGTATTTGTTTTATCCATTTTCATATAATCCTTTTATTTCTGTCATTTTTTGTCTTATATATTATCTTATTTACATTTTTTCTATTTATTTCACAGATAATGTTGAATCAAATACTTATCTTTTCATTTAACATGTTATTTTTCTTATAAAATTTACATGAATAACTATTTTCATATGATCTTATTTATAAAATAGCATTTGAGTTGTATCTGAAGTGTGTTTGTAAGGAATCTTTAGAATACAAATTTCTTTCTAAAGTGATTTCTAATCCAATGGCAAAAAAAGTCATACTACAACTTTTTAACTTAAATTTAAAAGTTACGTTATTTTAGTATAAAGTTACAGTAGTGCACCAAATTTAATTAGTGTAATCTTATTTACTAAGTTAAATACTATTTCTTTTATTTTTTTTTCATATTAGATTGTGTATACATATTAAGTACAAAAATAATTTTGTATATTTTATAAACATAAACATCATTACCTAAGAATCATATAACATAGAAAATCAATAAATCTTGAATTAAAATTCTAAAAAACGCTTTTTGAAAATTTACTTTACAACGTTAATTAAAATAAAACGGAGAAAGCATTCAATTGCATTTATTAATGTAATATTAATAAATAAGTATCAATGAAAAATAACATAAATATAAAATCGTATATTAATATATTAAAATATTTTTATTTAAATTTGTTATTTGAATATTATTATTTTGTAAAATAGTAAGGACTTATTTGAAAAAAAAAACAATTTAGGTGTAATAAATTTTTAGATAATATAATTACATTGTAAATTTGATTTTTTATATATATTAAGTAATAATAAAATTTATAACTTGATATAATCAAAGTCTAAAAAAGTTTTTGGTATGAAATATGGTGTTGTGATTGGATAATGAAACTTTAAATTGTTAAAATAACACTAAAATAATATGACTTTTACACTGAATTGGATTATGAGTTCGAGATGCATTTTGTCCATTATGATTTCAAGGAATCATCGGGGACGACGTATATTGAAGCTGCCTCTTTAGAGATTTAGGTATCATGAACGTGCTTACGCATGTTATTTGACGAGACATCCCAATGGGAAGACACACGGGACTAGTTTTGAAGGAGACAAATATAATTTTCTAGTGAATTTTTTTTTTTTTGAGAAATTTTCTAGTGAATTATTGTAGTATAAGGCGTGGTGCTAACCGCTAAGGAATCTGTAGAATACAAATTTTCCCGTGGTCGACAATATTGAAGCTGCCCATTCAGTCATTGAGGTGTCATGAATGTGTTTACGTGTTTCCGTGTTTACGTGTTGACACTCGAATAGGCAGACACGTGTGACCAGTATGCGGAGAGAAATAGAGTTTCTTTTCTTTTTGTCAAAAGAGAAAATTAGACCTTGACTGTTGCTTTAATTATTTACTCAAATGGGATTGACTCGCCTTCGCCTTAAAACTAGAATCGGGTATTTCTATAGGTTAATTTTGATTTGATTCGTTAATCATTTAGATTTCATTCAAAAAAATAGATATTCGTAAGTTTTTGAAACAAATTAAATAAGAAAAATTAATACTTCTTTAGTTCCTAAAAGATAGTATTTCTAATATTTTTACACATATTAAAAAAACACATTAAATCACTATAATAAACTTATCGTTTTCTGTAATTTTCAATTTTCAGTAACTTTTGGCCAATAATAATCCAATAACCAATTAATTTTCTTAAAGTTTGCAATTTTTCCATAGAAAATATAAAACAACCATTTAGAAACAATTTTTTTCCATAACAATTATCTTTTAGGAACGGAGGAAGTATACATTAAAGATAAAATAAAACACAAATACTAAAAAAACATTTAGATTAGATATCCGTTCTACTTCGTTTTATTATACAAATAGAAATAAATTTATACTAAAATAGAAAATTATATTAACATATAATTATTTTAACTTATAATTTTAATAATTTCATGTATAAAATTACTTATAAAAGTATTCAACAAAGAAAGAAATGTTATATTTGTGAACAAAAAAAGAAAGAAATATTATTTTTTGTAAAAACTATAATTTTTATAAAAAATATGTTTATAAAATTTATGGAGCATTTAGTTTCACTACTTTTTACTTTTTTTGTTTCGTATTCTGTAGAAGATATTTTTTGAAAATAAATTTGTAGTTTTTTATATTTATTTGTATTGAATAAAATAGATAAGATATTAGTCAATATTCATAAATATCTGTAAATTATATGGATATCCAAAAAAAAGATATCTAATTTTTACCAAAGCATTTTAAATCAGAAGATATCTGTAAACTATAAAACAAATCACAATTATTGAAAATTACGGTGTTATTCGCTCCGCCCCTACTTAATACATCTAACTGTAGTAGAAAAAATGGTTGTGTATAACAATTTATGTTATTAAAATTGACAAAATGTACATTTATTACAGTGGGATCTTTTTCGAGTGACCAGTGGGATCTGTAAAATATCAGTTTAAGTGATACATTTTGTCCAATAGTAGAAACAGAAGGAATATTTATTTCAACCGTTTTTTTTTTTTTTTTTTTTTTTTTTTTTTTTTTTTTTAATCGACCAAAATATCATTTAACTAAAAGCTGCAGTCTGCATAGTCACGAACTAATATTCCAATACATATGCCACACTACTAAACTTCAATGTTCAACCTTCAAAAAAAAATATATCAAACTTCAATGAAATTTTATAATAGTTATCCTCGGACATAGCCCGGGCCGGGAATCACCTAGCTAGTGTATATATTATAAGTATAATGATTGAACTATTATTTTTTTGGATGATTGAAGTAATTCTAATCAAAGCTAGAGTTGAAACCCATAATCAAACAAGAATCATCAATAATGCAAATAATGAATTCAAATCAAATTAAAAACTGTTTAAAACCTAATCAAAATGAACTCAATAACTCTCTGTTTAATCATATGTATATTCGATTCGTTGACTAACCAAATTGAATTAATACAGAAAAATTATCCTCATCATGATTCGCTATTTAATAATATTAAATTTTGGTTCTCATGAACCAAAATTATTATCGAGTGATAATTTAAACAGACCGCCAGCCTACCTCATATATATGCAGCATATATGTATATGATCTATTTCTATCGACATTAATAACATGCCATCAATCCTGTGTATAATGCATATATGATTCGGCAGTCAATACAGTATAGTCCTTACAAGTACGTGTACGGAACCTTGGACCTTAGTGGATATAAACTTTGGATCAGATTTTTCTTTTTTTTTTGTAAGCTAACTTTAGATCAGATTATGATAGCTAAAATGTTGAAATAATATAGGTTGTGTATATTCTCGAAACTAATAGAAAGAAAAAATTCTTATAGAAACAAAAATGTTCAAAGTATTAAATTGTGAATATTTTCTTATGACTAGATAAAGATGTACCTCCAAACTTATTTTGCTAATCTTCCGTAGCTCGAACTTGAAAGTTCATTAGTTAAGACTTTTTAAACTTATTAATTTATAAAATATGTTTTTTCACTAACATGTTTTTTTAATGATGTTACGTTAAAAAAGTAAATAAATTTATGAGTAAAGATGGCATACAATAACTAAAATTATTATCCACTTTATGATATCATAATTAACTATGCATGTGAATTGACGCATGTCCATAATTCTAAAACTGTAAGAAATTACTGCAACAATGTTTAATGTAGACCATAAGACTGAAGACATTATTATGATACATTTTAAAGACGTTATACATAAAAACATTGCGTCTAATACTCTTTATAGTTTTGGATTTGCAGCAAAAAAAAAAAACAACAATATTAAAATATGCAATGAATAAAAAGTTATAAATGAGTATTGATAAAAGCAAACAACACTAGAATGATAAAAGTGTATGATAGCGTGTGTGTGTGTATATATATACATATATGGATAGATTTACACTGTTATTAATTTATAATATTATTACGACTATATATTTATAAAAATGATCTAAAGTTTATTATTATATTTTTATAGATTGATCGATGTTTATACAAGTACAACTTATAATCTGACAAATTTCATTTTAAATATTTATTAATATATTGAGTATTACTTTATAGAAGTTTTACTCTATATGGCTAAGAAATTATTGTAATCTTATTGGCATGACTCAAACCATGATCTCTCAATTTTCCGTTGAATCCTTCTGCCTACACAATGCTGTAATGTTAGTCAATGTCATCATATGTATAGCTGAGCATGTTCATGTGCGTGCACTATAAATAAACACTAGGCCGAGATTAGTGCATACACAAACCCACAAAGAAAAAAAAATGGAGAGAGTTGGGGCAAGATTAGCTAAAATCCGTTCACAGGTGTTTGCTAAGCCTCTGTCCCCCCTCTGCCTCTACTTCATCTATTTCTTGACCTTCTCAGTTTTAGGGTTCTTGGCACTCAAGATCTCGAAACCAAGAACCACATCACGTCCTCATGATTTGGACCTCTTCTTCACTTCTGTCTCCGCCCTCACCATCTCTTCCATGTCCACCATCGACATGGAAGTCTTCTCCAACACCCAACTTATCTTTCTAACTATCCTCATGTTCCTCGGTGGAGAGGTTTTTACTTCCTTCCTCAATCTCTACTTCTCCCATTACACAAAATTCGTCTACCCTCATAACAAGGTTAGACACCTTACGGACTCTTTCGACTTGGACCGTCGGATAGAAGAATCCCATATTGACCTCGAGACTGTTGTTGATCAACGGGAGGGTTCTAGCCAGATGAATGAGAGGGCATCTAAGTGCTTGTACTCGGTGGTTCTTGGTTACCATCTAGTAACACACGTAGCCGGCTCCTTGTTGGTTCTTGTGTACGTAAACTTTGTTAAAACGGCGAGAGATGTTCTTAGTTCCAAGGAACTCTCACCTCTCACTTTCTCGGTGTTTTTGACTGTCTCCACATTCGCAAACGGTGGGTTTGTCCCCACGAATGAGAACATGATCATCTTCGGCAAAAACTCGGGCCTTCTTTGGCTCCTTATCCCTCAAGGTCTGATGGGAAACACTTTGTTCCCTTGCTTCTTGGTGCTAGTCATATGGGGTCTTTATAAGATTACAAAGCGCAGCGAGTTTGGTTATATTCTGAAGAACCACAAGAAGATGGGATACTATCATTTACTCTCCGTTCGTGTTTGTATTCTTCTGGGATTGACGGTGTTAGGGTTTCTTTTGTTGCAATTTCTTCTCTTTTGCACTTTTGAGTGGAGTTCAGACTCTCTTGAAGGAATGAGTGGGTACCAGAAGTTGGTTGGATCGTTGTTTCAGGTGGTGAATTCGAGACATACCGGAGAAACTATTGTAGACATCTCTACACTATCCCCAGCTATCTTGATATTCTTCATTACAATGATGTGAGTTCTCCTATTTTCTTTTTTTCTCAACATTAATATTAATAACGACGCCCCACTAACACAAAATATAAAAACTACATCTTCCTAATCACTTCAATTCTTTTCTTCTCTCTCTCATTATTTATTGCATTTTTTTTGGACTTAAAAATGTTTAATTCGATCTTGATATATCGCCGGCGTAGTCCGGTTGAAACGTACACTGATGTTCACATATTGTAACACATGTTGAAGTTGACTTACGCATCTATGCATGTAGGGGAGGTCTTGATAATTTTAACAATTTATATACTATAAAACTATAAGAACCGACATTATCATGAGTTAACTCCAATTATGTGTGATATTATAAATATAAGTAATACGCATCAAAGTAGAAAACGTCTTCCTCCAAAACATAGAGAAGCATCTAAACCACTTTAATTTTATGAAGTTAACTTTATACATGTTAAAGCTTGATTAGTTTTTCACTTATTTTTTTTAATGAGCAAATGTTCATGATGATTGTAAATGTGTTCCGGTATGTTCGGATCCCAATTCCACTACTATCAAGATATCTGGAATATACTACTTCTTATATTCTTACGTTTTACTAATCTTTGACTTGTGAATCTTATCCTATTTATTTATTAAAATAGTAGCGATTTTCACTTTATATTTAAATTAACCTATACTTTTTTTTATTCAACATATTGATTTATCAGTCTTATAAATTTAAATTTCTTAATGACCCAATAGACTCGATGTTACCCTGAATTATCACTATTCGGGTCGGACCAGGTTTTAACCTAAAAACACTGGACCAGACTAAATAAAAGTATGTAATTTTATGAGCTCAAACCGGTTCGAAACACACAAGCCAGATTGATATCACATTTGTGAGGTTTTTATAAGGATACAACCATCACAAAAGAGATTAAGACATATTTTAATTGAGTGCGTAGGAATATGTCCAGTAAATAAATTAAATTAAATATGTCCTTTAAGGTACGGGGAGTCTCCCCTTCTCCATTTCATTACATTCATAAATCATTGATTTTTTTCCTTTCTGATTAAATGACAAGGTTTCTTCCTCCGTACACATTGTTTATGCCGTTGACCGAAGAAAATAATAACAAAGATGAAGAGGGTGATTCCGGAAATGGAAACAAACGGAAACGGAGTGGGTTCTTCGTGTCACAACTTTCTTTTTTAGTAATATGCATCTTTCTTGTTTCCATAGTCGAAGAAGCAAACCTACGACGAGATCCACTCAACTTCAACGTCCTTAACATCACTCTCGAAGTTATCAGGTAAGACTTTTAATCTCTCTATAACATTTTTACATATAGACCAAACTGTTAAATTTAATAACATGATGAACGTGAGTAAACATTTTTCCGGGTATTTTTACATATAGACCAAACTGGTTGTAAACAAAAATATTAAGAAAAAAATTAGCATACGAAAAGAAAAGGAGTGAAAACTCCTCTCAGAAGCCTTTTTTTTAATATAAAATGGATTGGAACCCTCTCAAAATATATGAACGTTCCATCATACTTATTTGTTTTTTTTCCTTTTTGTCAACCACTCCAAATGAGAGTTTGTTAGTGAGATTTTTACTGTATCAAGAGATAATTTTTTTTTGTCCAGCTACAATAGATACTCATCAATACTAGTAAAAGTATGGGTTCCATTGTATTTTTCGATTCTTTTTACTGACATTAATTTAATTTCTAATGTTTCGTTACTAATCAGTAATCACCTTCATTACATTTAAAATATCATTATGCACTTGTCCTTTTCCCACATATGCGGTTAAAAATTGCTATATATGAACCTTAGCTCGAAATGATTATGGTATGTGGACTATCTGTGAGTAAAAGACAAAGCACACTACATTTTTAAGTTATTTTCTGTGGTGAACTTATAATTTAGGTTAGGTTTAAATAAGAAAACTTTGTATCATTACTATGAAAACAATACTTGGTTTTTCGAAGTTAGAATTCATACCATGAAAACAATACTTAATCCTATTTTAATATTGTAATGGCAGTGCATATGGAAACGTGGGGTTCACGACCGGGTACAGCTGCAAACGGCGGCTGGACGCTAGCGATGGTGTCTGCAAAGACGCGAGTTACGGTTTTGTGGGACGGTGGAGTCCCACTGGGAAAATTATACTTATATTAGTAATGTTGTATGGTAGGTTTAAGCACTTTACGTCCAAATCTGGCCGAGCATGGATTTTATATCCCTCTTCTTTCTAAATAACTTTTATGTATAAAAAAAAATAATCCCCCTTTTTCATTCTGAATCTAATGTGCATCCCTTTTAACTACTCCCCTGGAAAAGTATTGTAAAAATAAAATAAGGAATATATTTCATCTTCCATTGACCGTTGTAAATCGTATATTATTATGTTTTATGAATCATTAAAAGAGTAAGTATTGTCAAAAAAAGAGAGAGCAAGTAACTGATTTTTTGATCCATGACTTAAAAACAAAATATTATTTTTTGTTTGTTAGTACTTTTTATAATGGAAAATTTAACATTATTTGTATAATTTGAAGTTTTCACGTAACTTTTTATCATACATATGGTTTGTCTTAGTTCTTTAGATGGATTAAAGAGTTTAGAGGTTTTTTTAAATTAAACATTATTTTAATTTAATATTTAAAATTTAGATAAGAAATGATTAAAATTGTTAAATTTCAGTTTTACTGTAGTCACATAAGTTCAACACATTTTTAAGTTTTTAATAGAAATTCACTATATTTTAGTCAAAATATTTGATTGAACTTAAGAACCTTATTTACAATTTTGTTAGAGCATCAATATCAGTGGGACTTTTTTTGCAAATCCTTAAGTTTTATATTAATATTCGTAGCTTAGGACATTTTTAAAGACTTTGATGAAATTTGTGGATTATTGGTGGGACTTTTAGTGAGTCCTCAGATTAATTATTTTTGTCATTCAAGGGATTATGTAAACCCACATTCCTTGGAAACTTTGTCATTCAAGGGATGATGGCAAGACGTTTGTGATTAAGTAAAAGTCAGAAGAAACAAATCTTTATTAGTAGTATTGAAGTTGGTTCTTGAACATATAATATTTTAAGGAGAAGTAGTGTAGTCATCTTCTTCATTTGAATCTTCTCTATCAGAAGAAGAAGAATCAGCCGCTTTCTCAAACTCCACAATTTCCTCAAGTGAGTCCAAGTCCCCAGCTTCAGCAACCACATGTATTGTATCCGCAGTTTCTCTGCGTCTTCACTGAATATTTTTTATGGACAAGTTAAAGAAACATTCCAAAAAACATAAAATTCGTTTTCAACAAGGTTCAAACAGATAGGCAACTCACTCTGTAACTCCGAATATTTCCTTGACAACCAAGGAGTTATCTTTTAAGCAGAAGTCAGGAAGCTGTTGACAAGAGAACAAAGTCAGAACACATCAGATTCTATCAAGTAAGAAGTAAGTAATGTTTCCACATTCATTACCTCTGAAAGATAGTATATCTTTCCAAAATGTGTCTGCACGGCTAGTTTTCTCTTGAACTCCTTCTTTGTAAACCCTTGCTTATTCAAGAGAATGTCACTGTTTCCTGTTTCAACACATCACAAAGAACCAATATTCAACGCAGAAACTGGACCAAGGCCAAAAAGAGGAGCAGGTAATGATGTCTGCATCTCAGAGCTTGATCCTAGAATCTCTCCCCGTAAGCACCCAAACCCCCACGGATAAAACCCGAGGCGAGTCCAGTGAAGGGATTCCCAAACCGTTCCATATGTGATCAAAACTGTCTTTTGGGTGAAATAATTTTAATCAAATAGAAACAACACAAACCCATTAAAACAATTTGCAGAGAAAAAAAGAATATTATCATCATCATCATCCAGAAACCTCGAACAACAAAGCAGCAACCTTTATCACCCAAAATCCCTTACCCAAATCACGATTCACGAACCCAATTGTATAATTTTGTGATTCGATCCACCAATCTACATAATTTAGACTACCCAATACAAACCCAGATCGCAGCACAAGGTTAAAAATCGGAGCTTTGAAAAATGTTGGATCTGTTGTTTGTACATGAGAGAGATTCTAGCCGATGAAAAAGCTTTGAACCTCGTTTGATCTCTGCCAGCTGTTATTAAGGACCATCTAAAAAACTTCTTAATTAAGGACAAATGACTTTCGTTTCTTTGTAATTTAGACATTTTTCATTTATTTCTCAGTCCAATATTGCTTAGGACTGGGTGTAAGGACACCGATAAAGATGGTCTTATGTTCTATGTGGTTATAAGCCGTAACTGAAAACTAAAATTTATTTACATTTAACAAAAATCTATTTTTAGTTTTATTTTTAATATGCTGATTACATATATTTATATTTTCTTACTAAGACAGTTAATATATTTATCTTCTAAAGTTATTTATAATTTTATATAAATATAATTATATAAAATTCAAAATAGCATAATCCGTCTACTTGAGCCATGCATCTTGCATAATTTTAATATCATTTTTACCTTCTAAAACTGAAATGAAATAATCTACCTTTACATTTTACGTATATTTTGTTAAACTAGTATTAGAAATTAATTAGTAAAAATAGAAAACAGAAGAATATTTCAAAAATTGTTAGATTCTAGTTTAAGTAATACCTGCAAATATAATTTAGTACTAATATGTGTAATATCAAATATTCCATCAAAAGAACTATGATTTTTGTATTTTGCTTCTGAATTTTAAAGTTTCATCTTCTTTAGAAAAATGAAAAACATAATAATTAATTAAATTTATATTAAATGCTTGATAAATATTTTTACAGATAAGTCTACGGTTATTGTGATATTATTCTATTCACAGAAGTCTGTACTTAATTACTCACACAAACAATATTATACATTGAATGTACTTTTTTACATCAAAAAATATCTAACTATTCAAACTAGAGATGATCTGATATATTGAACCAGGCGGATAGCTTAGCACGTGGTGTGAGGCAACAAACATCGTTTACTGTCCATATGGATACAGAGCAACCAACTTGGTTTACAGAATCATCATGATTTTGTAATTCTGTCGACAAAAAAAAAATTAGGGTAAATCTAAAAATAATATTATATTTTAATAATATTGATATTTTCTTACAAATATTTATAGGCGTTTTAAGAAAAATAAAAAATATATATTTTATAAAAGGAAGAAATGAAAAAAATAAAATAATATTTTTAACTTCTTAGGTCGTATAATGTTTTTAAATAACTTTCATATTTTTTTATAAATTACCTTGAAATTAAAAATAAAGAAACAAAGATAAAATGCAAACCGGGTTGGTACATCATTAAACCGAAATGGCGAAGGATAGGAAATAGAAATTGGAAATCAATCGGTTTGTTCGAGTCATGTGATGTGCTGTGTTTCTGATACATTTTAATAATGTTTCATAGAACATTTTCTAGTTTTTGTCGAGTCCTTTTAGTCTTAGAATTGGTTTTGGATGGAAGGTGGATCACTCAGAGCAAACGATTCAGATCTGTGCATGCCATATTGTATTATTTTCCTGCACCTAGTCTCTGAAATCCACTCCAGAGGTCATGTGGGATGCGAATACACTCTCCACTTGATTACTTGCTCGTATTTTTAGCCTTATCTTTGGCACGATGTTTTGAAAGATTTGTCGAACGATGTATCACCTGCCAAAAGTCAAAGGGGGCATGCTTTCATTGTGGAGTTATACTTTCCCTTACCAATACCAACCCAACCATGAACGAATATTAGTATGGATTTCATAATGGATACACAACATGGTTTTGAATACATCTTTGTCGTGGTTGATCGTTTTTCAAAAATGGTTATTTTTATACATTACAAATGAACTGTGTATGCTGTTCAAGTAGCTACTATGCTATTCTGTGAACAATATCGCTTACATTGTCTCCCGTCTACAATTGTCTCTGACCAGGATTCTCGTTTTCTTGCTCATTTTGGCGCTACATGTGGAAAATTTTGTGTACAAGCTTGGACATGTTCTCAACATATCATCACAAACTAATGGACATACAGAGGTTATAAAATGTTCGCTTGGAATATTTCATCATCATTTAGTGGGCGAGAAAATAAAGACTTTGGATATACATTACCCTCGTGCTGATTTTTTTCACGACCATCCGGTCAGTCACCGTTCTGGTTTTAGTCCCATTTTAAGTGATCTACGGTCTCCTATTGCATGCTCCTGTGGATCTTTCGACTCTCCCTGATCGTACACGACTTCATGGAACAGCTTCTGATTTTTATGACGATATCAAACGTATTCTAACCAATGAACCCAATGAACCCATATTTGAGGACGAATCTTTCAAAGTCGGGGTCTTGATGTAGCAGAATCTCAACGGCTACATCCAACTACCTAACAGATTTCTTTTTTAGTTCTTTCCTTTTTTGGCTTTCCTTAGGTTGCAAGTTTTGTTCTCAGATTTTGATAATTAATGCACGAAGAGATTTATCTTATGTCCTTGCGTTGATTGATTAAAGCCACCAGGTCAAGAAGTTGGTCATAAGACCTTGCTACTTCGAGATTCTTAATTTAGCGAGTAGGTCTCTCTAGAGAATTACATTAACAACTCTTGATCTGTTACTTACGCTCTGTCAGATGGTCTGAAAATAATAATAGAAAAATATATGTTTCAGGTCTGTTGATGGCTGAAGGGAAAAGTGGAGATCCCTAGGTAAAATTCCAAACTTCTTTAAGCCTCTGGTTTACAGGAACGCCTGATCCATTACTAAATCAGGGATCTCCGTAGAATAATCTCCGGATTCTATAACGAGTATCACGAAGCAAAACACCGACATGAATGGTGTAATATGAGTTTTATACAGCGACAATGTCTTCATATATGTAACCAAAGAATGGGTCAAGAGGATACAATTCTGCAATGCTGAACCCTGGAACCAAAAAGTGTTAAGACAGCGAGAACAAAGTGTCGTCGAGTCAAAGCGTCAGCAACACAATTTGATGCGTTAGATGTATGTTTGATCATGAAAATGAATTTCTGCAGAAAAGAAACCTAAGTCACATGATGTGATGAAAGCTTGTCTTGACTAGTTAAATGTTTGAGGCATCTTGATCTGTAAACAGCACAAACTCTGTGAAAATGGTAACGGTGCCGATGCAAAACTGCCTGGACCAATGCATATAATTCAATATATAAGTGCTATATCAAAAGCAACATATTGAATATTGCTTACATAATTCAAAATCATAGCCTCTTCACGCGCTCCAAAAAACTCTTAGGATGAGCTAACAAACCTTGGTACTCTCATGCAATAACTACTACAAAACCAGAAGAGTCAGGTGATGGCAATGAATCAGGTAACCACTGAGATCAGTACCAGAATGGATAACATGTTAACTGAACTGAACACAAAGTACGATGATGTTAGTTGCCACAGAAAGAGGATGGGCATATATATATTTCAAACTGCTGAAACTGTAAAGAGGTAATGATGAATTCTTCCTGGAAAGACTGACGTGAATACTAGGATTGAACAGAACACTGTGATGCGACAGACCGGAGAAATGAGAAATTATTCTCTGTAACAATAGCACAATGATTCAGTTTGACTGAGAAAAGGAAAGGGACAGGAAATGGAGCAGCTGCTCCCTGAGCCTGCTCCATCTGCAGAACATGTAACACAGCACCATGCCTTTATTGGTGGAGCTTCCCCTGACGAACCTGCTGAGACTCCACCAGTTTGAGTATATATTCCTAAGGTTCATTACCCAGTTCCATCTAGACATCTTATGCTGGCAGGATTTAAGAAAGTGGTGAGCAGTGGCGGATCTAGAAAATGTTTTAGTTGGGGGCACACAATAAAAATCGACAAAATTCTGATATAATCGGGGGCACTTTTCATCTTTTATCCATTGAAACAAAGAAATTTAATCAAATTGAATAGAATGACTTAGGGGAAATAAGAAAACAATTGGGGGCACGTGACCCCGTTACGTATACCCTCCGTCCGCCCCTGGTGGTGAGAAGTATGCATGGACATACGAACCGAAACCCGAACTCAAACCAAACCCGGCCCCAAATAAAGGTATCAGATCAGTTTTGGATCTAGCAAATAACCCGATCGGGTTTCATATTGTGATACTTTGGATATAGGGGTCGATTTGGTTTAACCTAATAACGAAGACATAATCAGAACTAAATCGAACATATACACTTATAGTTATGTATACGGTACTCATACAATGCATGCTACGCATTACAATTTTTTGAGTTTTGATTGTCATCATTATTAAGACTTTTACTGTAATAAAATTTTGAATGTTGCTGTTTTTCGAATTTGATATGTGTTGAATACTTTTTATTCAGTTTTTGTATTTACTTTTCTATGTTTAGATTTCTAATTATATATTTTACTTAGGAACGTCAAATGAGCGGGTTGTCTATGGATGGTCCGTGTTCAAATTATTATGGGTTTAATATGAGCACACCCCCCATATTGGACCAAATTTAAATGGATTCAAATGAGCAAAGTCCAATGGAGTGCATGGGCAAAACGAGGCTGGACAATCTGGACATTGAGCAACTCAAATAGTTAAAATATCTAGATTTAGGAAATTAAGAAAAAAATACAACTTCAATTTGTTTTCGCCAAAACAAAAAAAAAATATTTTCCCTCAAAATTGCATTTTTCTACATCAAAACCGCAATTTCTACCGTAAAATCGTGTTTCCCGTCAAACCCGTGAAATTGTGTTTTCTCGTCAAATCCGTAAAATCGCGTTTTTCCGTCAATCGCAAAATTGTTTTTTTTCCATCAGAATCATAAAATCATATGTTCCCGCCAAAATCATGATTTCCCGAAACCGAAAATCATTTTTTTTATCAAAATCACAAAAATCTCAAAATCAAGTTTTCTCGTCAAAAATTCAAATTACAAAATAATAAGTTTTAGGTCTATAATATATACGAAATTTAGTATACATCCATCTTTTACGATAAAAAATATGTTATTTATACTAAACGAGCATCTGGACCCCATGGTAAGCCCAACTGGTATGGTCATTTTTGGGTATGGTTCTATTTGGACATGGTCCTATTTGGATGTCGATTAAAATTATTCAACAAAAAAGCACGCCCATATAGATACGCTCAAATAGGCTTAGCCCGCCCATTTGACATCTCTAATTTTTACTTCAGTATAAACCAAACCAATTTAAAATTTCGAAGCAGAATAAATTAGAACCAAAACCGGTGTGTTATATCCGAACCTAACACGTACTTTCAAAATTTACTATAATGACACTGAAGCTGTGTTACAAATTAGAACCAAAATCCAAAATATCCAACTTGAATCAGAATCGGTACTTGAACGTCCATGCCTAGTTAAATACCAATCAAATATTTTGTTACTTTGGTTCGGATTTAGGTTCAAGTTTTTCGGATCAAATTCAGATTCAGATTTGGGTATCGGATAAATGTGCATGTCTAGTTGAGCAAAACTGTGTTCAAAACTGAGCACGTATAAAAATCTTGATCTTGTTATTCTAATGGTTGATGAAAATACTTTTCTATAAAAAGTATCTTCCACACTTGGGCCTAGGTAGTAAAATAGGCCTCGGTAAGTTAAGTCTCATTTCTGTGTACGTACTAGCAAAATCCAGGAAGAGAGAAGACAAACAGGAGAAGACGATGAGCAACAGGAGGAGGAGCAACGGAGACGATGACAAGGGATTGCTGTGGAAACTTCCTCAGGTCAGGATCAAAGACCTCGGCAAAGTTGGTCCCGCCTTCGGACTCGGTTTCGGTTGCGGATTCGGTTTCGGCGCCGGTCTTATCGGAGGTAATCTTGATCGCAGAGACTCAGTCAGATTTGTGTGTGGAGAGAGAGAGATATGTGTTAGTTAATGAATTTGATGAAACAGGTGTAGGATTCGGACCAGGAGTTCCTGGTCTACAGTTCGGTCTAGGGTTTGGAGCAGGTTGTGGAATCGGTGTAGGGTTTGGGTATGGTGTCGGAAGAGGCGCCGCTTATGATCACTCTCGCTCTTATTACAACGTTGGGAAGCCATCTCTGTAAGTCAATTACAGTTAGATTCTAGATACAACAAGCAATACTATTGTGGTAGCAGTAGAACTGAAGATGTTTTTTGTTTTGTTTTGGCTACTGACAGAGATGAGGTTGATTCTCTTATTGATGAACTCGTTGTCTCCACCAAGAAACTTGTTAAAGCTACTTCAAAAGAAATCGACAAGTGGAGAAGAAGTTAGTATTATTTAGCTTTAGCTTAAATTTATCGGTGTTGAATTGTTATTGTATCCTGGAATGTGTGAAATCACATTCGTAGTTGTGTGCAATCTACATATGGTGTAAAGATGGATTCGCTTAGTTTACATTCGCAGACTTATTCAATCAATTTAGGCGATGTTTAATTATTTATAGATTGAGTTCCAAATCTTGGTGCTATGAACCTGTCTACATTACAGTGACTAGCGTGCCACAAAGGTTATGTGTCTTAAGGAATTTACTGAAAGCACCCTACTAGTAATACTGAAAGATTTGTGGATGACATTCACAGTTTAAAGATTCTTTGTATAAAGTTTGAAGCAAAGCTTAACCACACAAAAGGTGAAACAGAGGATATGGATAGATAACTAAAGATTATCCAACATACACCAATCTATCAGCCACATCAGCAACTACAGCCAATCAGAGAGCAGAATCATATTTCACATTTTCAATTTGAACCAATCAAAAGCCTGAAGGAATCTGTACTCTCCACCTTATAGTACCACCTTTAATCTCTTCCTTCCTTTCAACTTAGCATTTCTTAGTCTTGAAACAGAGTAAAAGCTTTTTAACCTTTGGGCTAAAACAAGAGATGGCGTCTTTGGGTGTGTCTGAAATGCTTGGTACGCCCCTTAACTTCAGGGCAGTGTCGAGATCGTCTGCTCCATTGGCATCGAACCCCGCCACGTTCAAGACAGTTGCTCTGTTCTCCAAGAAGAAGCCAGCTCCTCCTCCCAAGGCCAAGACCGTCTCTCCTGCCAACGACGAGCTCTCCAAGTGGTATGGTATGTGCCTTCTCCATCATCCCTTTTAAATACTATTTGTGTTTCTTTCATTCTCTTATTATAACTCTGGTTTTCAGGTCCTGACAGGAGAATCTTCTTGCCTGATGGTCTTTTGGACAGATCAGAGATCCCAGAGTACTTAAACGGTGAAGTTGCTGGAGAGTAAGAGACACTTCTTCTTGTTTGTCTCCTTTTGTATGCTTTTACTTTGGCTTCTCGACCCTAAGGCTTTTTTACTGGTTCTATAAATCTGAATTGTAGTTATGGTTATGACCCTTTTGGACTTGGAAAGAAGCCTGAGAACTTTGCTAAGTAAGCTGATTCTCTGCTCTTATTAACTCTGTTTTCATTATTTGAACAATGTCACTAAGACTGGTTCTGTGGGTCGCCAGATACCAAGCCTTTGAACTGATCCATGCGAGATGGGCTATGTTGGGAGCAGCTGGTTGCATCATCCCTGAAGCCTTGAACAAATATGGCGCTAACTGTGGCCCTGAAGCCGTCTGGTTTAAGGTTTTTTATTTTTTGCCACTTCAGTTTACTTACATTCTATATAGCCAAGGAAGAATATGTGATGTGATGTGAATATATGGATGCAGACTGGTGCTCTGCTTCTTGATGGAAACACATTGAGCTACTTCGGCAAGAACATCCCAATCAACCTTGTTCTTGCTGTAGTTGCTGAGGTTGTTCTCCTTGGTGGAGCTGAGTACTACCGAATCACCAATGGATTGGTACATTTCTTTACATTTTTTTTTGCTTTATTACATATTCTGACTTTCCACATGTGTGAAAAAAGACTGAAATTTTGAAATGCACAGGACTTCGAAGACAAGCTTCACCCAGGAGGTCCGTTTGATCCTTTGGGACTTGCTAAAGACCCTGAACAAGGAGCTCTTCTCAAGGTTAAGGAGATCAAGAACGGGAGACTAGCCATGTTTTCCATGTTCGCTTTCTTCATCCAAGCTTATGTTACCGGAGAAGGGCCTGTTGAGAACCTTTCAAAGCATCTAAGTGATCCTTTTGGCAACAATTTGCTTACCGTCATCGCTGGAACTGTTGAGA
This sequence comes from Hirschfeldia incana, assembly GCA_026261945.1. Classification (NCBI taxonomy): domain Eukaryota; kingdom Viridiplantae; phylum Streptophyta; class Magnoliopsida; order Brassicales; family Brassicaceae; genus Hirschfeldia; species Hirschfeldia incana. The sequence continues at coordinate 3,211,554 of JABCMI010000032.1, forward strand.
GAGCTCCCACTCTCTAAGTGGTTTCTAGTATTAAATGATCTTTTAAGCTGCTTTGTACAACTTCGTTTGATGAGAGTTTCTATCAACATATGTGAAAAAAACAATTATGTTCTTATTCATTCCAACAGCGGATATATATTTGGGTTTAATGAAGCAATTTGCTTCCAACCATAAAATATGAAACGAAATAAAACTTGTTTGCATAGTCATAACTCACAAGGCATAAACATCTATTTAGAATAACCTCAGAAGTCCATCTCATCTTCAAACCTGATCCCTCTAGAGGAGTCTTCATTTCCCATATGACAAGTCACAATCCTATCCATCATTAACCATTCACCTAAACCTTGTTGATGGTTATGATTAGCCTCTGTCTCACACGTGCCAATCTCTAAACCCGGCTCACACGTTTGCTGGTATTGTTAATTTGTTACCCTTCACTAGCAACACTCCCTTACAAATAATATGTAGCAATTGATTAAGTATTATAGAGAACTTCGTAACAAATTTATTGAATTTAACGCATGAGGTTGTACAAAAAACAAAAATTAAGAACCTTTATAAGTATAGAGAAATAGTGTAAAAATTCAGAGACTATATACAAATACACTTGTTAGTAAGGTTCTAATGATAATTATCTTATGATATATATAGGTTAAATATTTGTAAAAGCACAAAAAGACCGCCCTTGATTATATCAAATAAAACTATTAATCAAGATTTATGTATTTGAAGTGAAATTTATATAGATGTGAGAATTATAACAAGCGATAAATTATGATAGACATTCGTCATGAATGAGATAAATAAGTAATATTTACTACCTTGTAAATCCCAAGGCTCGAGCTTGTTTAAGTCAACCTCTCCGATATCTTCCATCTCAAACTTGTTGTAAGATATTTTCGTCTTTAGGTAGTAATGAAGAAGCTCTTCGTCCGTGGGATGAAAATGAAACACATGTGGCACTCCTCCGTTCGAACCCATTTTGGTTACGTTTTCTTTGATCAATCTCTTAAGACATTTAAGCACTGCCTTTCTTTCTAAGCAGCTACATGTTCTAGATTATATTTATATACACACACATACATGTTGACAGTGGTACTAGTAGAGACTACTCCATGTGTTTCTTCTACCCAATACTTTGACTTAGTATCATTTGTGAACGATGCCCGAAAAAAATTAAACACTAAAATATTGGTATCATTAACCCCGTATCGAAGGTTTGATTGCTCCGCAAGCAAGGGTTTGTTTTTGGAAGAGAATAGTTAAGAAAACAGACACCCAATGGAAATGATGATTTTCAACTCGGATCATACGGTCCATGTTACGTATACAGTTAGATAGTAATTAATATGAATACAAAAGAAGAATACTGTACATAGAGATATAAAATTATATAATATATGGATCATATATGAGAGTGTGAATATGATGGATCATATTAACCCCGTATCGAAGGTTTGATTGCTCCGCAAGCAAGGGTTTGTTTTTGGAAGAGAATAGTTAAGAAAACAGACACCCAATGGACATGATGATTTTCAACTCGGATCATACGGTCCATGTTACGTATACAGTTAGATAGTAATTAATATGAATACAAAAGAAGAATACTGTACATAGAGATATAAAATTATATAATATATGGATCATATATGAGAGTGTGAATATGACATGCACTATACGCAATACCAGGATTAGGACTTTTCTGCAAATTTGCCTCTCTGTCACCTCAGATTCTTCTAATATATTCGTTTAATTTCAAGCCTCCTATCTGTTTTGTTACCTTGATTCACTGATTCAAGCAAGCAATAAATACATACACACATTCAAAGAGACAAACTCTATTTATTAGTTCTCAAATGACTGAATAACCAAAAAAAAAAACTCATGCTTGGCTTTTTATATTTCAACAAAGGCTATATACTAGTGACAAATACAATCTTTATTATATTCATCCAACCTTTAACTAATTTCTTCTAGCAGCTTGATTCACCTAATCGATTTAAAGATCTTATTTGTCATTTAATCGGTTTACACCAAACCAAGCCTAAAACCATTCTTTTGCAAATGATAAAACTAGTATCAGTGTATCACTAGAATCTGAGTGACCTGAACATTGAAATTGCTTAAAACTTTACAAGTTGAATCCTAAGAAACAAACTGAAGGTTGTGAATTTACAATTCCTATAGAAAGGCAGTCCAAGACACGTCACAACATGATATCAATCAAATCTTTTTTTCATGAACAGATCAAAGTGAATGCAATCCAAATCTTTCTTTTTTTTCATGTCAAGCAGAGATCACTGCTTTTTCTTTCCCATCGCCCTGGAGACTGTTTTGATCAATCCTTTGGTGATTTTCCAAAACCAAAGAAGATTCATCGTTGACAGGACCGGTCCTACCGCAATAAGGCTATAAAATCCCAATGGAAACACTAGCTTCACCTGCAAAAAGAACAACTTTCTGGATTCACAACTCATCTCTAAAAGGTGCATGTTTATTTAACTCCTCAAGTTCAGCATTGAAATTACCTGATGGAAATGGGAGTACATGTGTATAAAGAAGTAGATAAACAAAAGGATCCTCGCGACCTGTAAGAGAAGCAATTACGTTCGGTTAATGCTACAACAGAAAGATGATTCGGTTTGGTCTATCAAACATTACCAGCCAACCCAAGAACAGGGCAATTCCGTTGAGTGTGTAAGCCTTAGAGCCTTTTTGACCACTAGCATCCAAGTACCTACCGTCCACACGCTTTACATTTAGAGGCCAAGCGTTATGGAAACCCTAAACTGGACTTTCTAAATCAAGAAAACTCACCACCGTAGGTTGACAAAAGGGGTCGTGGCCTCTGATAAGAGAACCATGAATATGTAGAACTGTGCTTGTCCACTTGTGACGGAAAGAATGATGGAGAACATGGATAAGCAGTGATGGAAAATCTAAAATAGGAAATAACAACAGAAGACAAAACATCAGCTTATATAAAATCCAAACCAGAATTAAATGCTAATAACAGTTACATTAACGAATATGGAAAATAATAAATGATGTTTTGGATACTTACATATTCAACACCACCAAGAGTAGGAAAATGCCAAAAGATCATCATTAAATCTGCTACAAAATAGCCTAAGGAAATCTGTTAAAAAAAACAAAAAAAGGATTCATTAATAAAACATCTAATGAACGTAATTAAAGATACTACTAAAGATGATGCTGAAAACTCACCCCCATTATAGATTCCGATAACCTTGTTGTACTATTGATGACTGAGTCACCATGAACACTCTCATCAAACTGGTCTGATATCACCAGGAGATAGATTGAAGCCACAGAAACAAAAACAGCATGAAACGTTGAGAATCCCCTGTGGAAAAGAAAACATCTTTAACTCAAATACAAAATCTTGAATCCACAACAAACAGAAGATAAAAGAATATCAAAAAACCTGTTGTTCCATTCCATTCTAACTTTGCCATCGAGTTTCCCATAAGCACTGAAGAGCAAAGGACTTATGAAACCAGTAATGTCATAAACCTTCAGAACAAAGAACAAAAATTGTTAATAAACAAATAAATCAAGATTCTTGCATCGTTGACCTAAAGGGCCAAAAGGGCATACGATTTTGCACATGAGGATGCCGGAACAAATAGATGCAAGCAAGACGAGTTGCTTTGAAGAGTCATCATCATCACCGGTGAATGCGAAATTGGTCGTCATGAAAGCTAATTGAGACAAAACACGAAAACAAAGAATCATAAACTTGTAATCGGCAAAAGGGAAACACTTTTCGATCGTAATCGTAAAAGGGTAACCTAGAAATGGGTCCAAAGAACTAAACCTGAGGAATCAATCAAGCATCAAAAACAAAGAATGAACAAAAAGGTTCAAAGAGACGTGTACCCAAGGGAGGAATCTCTTTCTTGCGGTCAATAACAATCCTTTTAGATGTCGAAATCGTCAAAGCTTCGAGCTTTTTCTCTCTCTCTATCTATCTTTCTAATGGGAGAATCGAATTTAATCACTCGCACCCGCCAGCCAATCGCGTCGTTGGTAAGTAATTATATACTATTTTGGTTTTCCTTTATTAAATTGATCTGAGTTCTGAAGCCAGAAGGTTCGTTCCTTTTTAATCTATCTAATCTTCTTGTGAAAACATGTTGGCAATTTTTTTTTAAATATTGAATGTTTGTTTATAAAAAATAGACGTGGGTACTGGCTTGGTTTGGTTGGAATTGAACACACATAAAACTAAAAATTTGTTTATAAAAAATAAATGCTGTTTTCATTTTTGAAAATATGTATTTTTTTATTTCATAATAAAGCCGTAATTTTCAAAAAAGAAGAAAATATATTGGATTTCTGTTAGTTTAATATTAACCCTTACTTTAATCAAAATAATATTTTTTATAATCAGTTTTTTCTCAATATTTTCGAAAGGCTGGAGAAAATTATTTAGAAACGTAAGATATTTTTTTAAACTTTTTAATCATCCTAAATATAACAAAGTATACAAATGGAAATATTGTGATGTTGAGTAATTGTTGACTAACCAACTGATTTCAAAAGATTCTCACTCTCCCTCTCCAAATTGTTTCTTATTGTTGTTGTTTGTTGCATTTGAATAAGAATGTTACATGCTCATGTTTATGCGACGATGTAGATACAGAAACTGTCAATGAAGTATGAAATCAAATTATTACATTTAAGTTTTTTTGGACAGAGTTTAATGTTATAAATTATAAACTAATAAATCAAAGAAAGTGAAGTTAAACAAACTATCAACTCAACTACTCAAGTAAAACTACATCAAAGTAAGAACACAATCTCTTATATTTTAATTTAGGAGTATTATAAAAAAAAAGTTTAGGAGTATTACAACATTTGATTGTAGCCACTTCAGAATCCTTACAAAAATAGGTGCTTATAAGAAATCCAAACTGGAATTAAATGCTTAATCAAAACCTGTTGTTCATTCCATTCTAGCTTTGCCATCGAGTTTCCCATAAGCACTGAAGAGCAAAGGACTTACGAAACCAGTCAAGTCATAAACCTTCAGAACAAAGAACAAAGACTGTAAAAGACAAAATCAAGATTCTTGCATCGTTGACCTAAAGGGCCAAAAGACTTACAATTTTGCACATGAGGATGCCGGAACAAACAGATGCAAGCAAGACGAGTTGCTTTGAAGAGTCATCATGACTTGGGCCAAAAGACTTACAATTCTTGCATCTGTTTTGTTACCTTGATTCACTGATTCAAGCAAGCAATATATACTTACACACACATTCAAAGAGAAACTCTATTTATTAGTTCTCAAATAACTGAATAACAAAAAAAGAAGGCTCATGCTTAGCTTTTTATATTTCAGCAAAGGCTATACTAATGATGACAAATACAATCTTTATTACATCCATCCAACCTTTAACTAATTTCTTCTAGCAGCTTCAGTCAGCTAATCAATTTAAAGATTGTATTTGTCATTAGTCGGTTTACACCAAACCGAGCCTAAAACAATTCTTATGCAAATGATAAAACTAGTATCACTAAAATTTGAGAGACCTGAAACATTGATTCTGCTTAAAACTTTACAAGTTGAATCCCTAAGAAACAAACTGAAGGTTGTGAATATACAATTCCTATAGAGGCAGTCCAAGACACGTCACAACATGATATCAATCAATCTTTTTTCATGAACAGATCAAAGTGAATTCAATCCAATCTTTTATCATTTCATGTCAAGTAGAGACCATCACTGCTTTTTCTTTCCCGTCGCCCTGGAGATTGCTTTGATCAATAAGTTAGTCTCTTATACCGTAACCTAAGATTAAAGTTAGGGTTTCATGTGCTATATATTGTTCTTATCTCTATTTCACGTTTTTGATGTTTGACCTTTCTCCTCTTCTTTTTATTCACTAGTAAGTACTCTTTTATGTACTTTGGTGCTAAACTTCTATTCTATCTATACCTACGTTTTTGCACTATAATTTTTGCCTTCACACACAAAGCGCTCGCTTTGAGTCGTCATGGCGCAAGGCGAGATGCGAGACACTCATCGCCTCACCTTGCCATGTGCCATTTCAAACCCAGGTCCTACCGCAATAAGGCTGTAAAATATCAGTGGAAACACTAGCTTCACCTGCAAAAAGAACAACTTTCTGGATTCACAACTCATCTCTAAAAGGTGCATGTTTATTTTACTCAAGCTCAGCATTGAAATTACCTGATGGAAATGGGAGTACATGTGTATAAAGAAGTAGATAAACAAAACGATCCTCGCGACCTGTATGTAAGAGAAGCAATTACATTCGGTCAGTGCTAAAACAAAGAGAGATTATTGTTTTGGTCTATCAAACATTACCAGCCAACCCAAGAACAGGGCAGTTCCATTGAGTGTGTAAGCCTTAGAGCCATTTTGACCACTAGCATCCAAGTACCTGCCATTCACACGCTTGATGTTCAGAGTCCAGGCGTATCTAAAACCTTAACAGGACTGTCTAAATTAAGAAAACTCACCACCGTAGGTTGACAAACGAAATAAGATATCAAATACGAATCAAATAGAGTGAATTCGAGCAGAGAGAGAGAGAGAGAGTGAAGAGTTTTTATAAACAGCTTCAAGCATCTCAATCTTTATTCCTGGATCTAGAATTGCTTCCATAGCATCAGATATAGAGGGTGTTCAATCCGGATATCGGTTCGGTTCCAGTTTGGTTTTCCGGTATTTCGGTTAGTAAAATATAACTATCATTCTAAATCCATATATATTTCGGTTCGTTTGGTTTACATACCGTTAGTTTTTGGTTTATTCGGTTTTATACCAAAAAATAATTCTTTATTTTATGATCATTTTATATGAATTTTAGAGTCATGTTATCAACACAATCATTTAATAAAAAATATTATATGTTAAATAAAAGAACGAAAAAAAAATTTACCATCTTATAAAATAATCAATATATATATAATTAAAATCAAAGCTCAAAATTTTGAAAATAAAAAAAAAACTAAAAAAAACAGAAGCATGAAGCACCAAAGAAAGTTTTTATATTCTTCCATATTTAGCGTTCATCAAAGTCATGTTTCTTCGAATGAACACAAATCTCTGTTCATTTATAGATTAAAAAAGTTGTGAAGAATTTCCACTAATTATTGTTCATAAAATTTATAATCTTTATTTCAATTTAGTCAATAATAAAATAAAGCAAAATGATCAAAAATAAAACTAAGAAAATAAAAAGCATCGATTGCGATGAATTGTTATTTAATTATTCTTCAAGTGTTTTACATATCATGACTTCTTTACTACTTTAAATATATGGTAATATTTATTAACAAATAAATTTATTTATGATTTTCATACGTTGTTATAAAATATATACATATTAAAATATATACATATTTATATGTTTTTATTTTTGATCGATTTTATTTGGTTTATTCGGTTTTATCGGTTTTATACCAACCATATCCAAATCTTACCGTTTTTAGAAAATCACATCCATTCAGTTTTTATGGTAGGTCCGGCCCTGATAGGAAGCTGAAGAAGCATGGGCTTCCAGCCTTACAATAATATATATGAATTTCGGCTAATTTTTCCAAAAAGTTTCATTAGTCTAGTAGTATTCTGGAGTAATCTAGAACCCTTATGCCCTGAGTTCGAACCGTGAGTTGGTCATTAGCCAGCCAATTTTATTAAGTAGCTTCTGGCCATCATAATGTCAGGACCACTACTGTGGTATATATCAAATCTAAACCACATTGTGTCTATTTCGGTTCGGTTTTGTCATATTAAACAAACATATTGGAAACTTTTGGGGGTTGCAAACAATTTAAATGAATTTTTTAGTTATGTTCTATGAAAAAAAGATGTCATCTTCTACGAAAAAGGCATGGTGGAAATTGAATTTGAGGTTTAACATCTTTGCCCTCTAAGTATAAAACCTTTTTGATCTATTTTTACCATAATTGCTCTTTTTCTATTTATCAGACTTAGTGAAATAAATATTATTATGAACCAAAAAATTATAGAAAATAGAAAAAATTGAAATAAATGCACATATAAACATACTAATAATTTTGGGGGTTGTAAAAAATTTTAAATTAAAATTTCTAATTATGTTATACGGGAAAAATACATCTTCTACAAAAAAAAATGACATGGTGGAAAATGAAGTGCAAGTTTAACGACAAATTCTACTTTAAGAAGAACTAGTTATCTATCTTTATATAGAAATCTAAATACTAGGGAATCCAAAATCTACTTATATTAAAGATAGCTACATTTCTTTTTTTTTTTTTTTGATTAACCAGATTAGAGGTTCGAGCTTTCGGCCCTAATCCACCCACCTAAGCCCGGAGCCAGCCTGTGTCTGTACCGGTTAAGGCCCTGGACATTCTTCCCACGGCGTGGATCGAACCCAGGAGCACAACACCACCAACGGCTGCGCTTAAACCAACTGGACTACCACATCCGTGGGTGATAGCTACATTTCTTTCAAAGCATGTTCTACTTTTTTATTTAAATTTAAAGTTCTACGAATACAAAATCTAAAAACAACTCAAAAATCACATAAGATAGAATTTGCTTACGGATTAAGTGCATGTTCTCTATACAACGTGGAAGTTCTATGGACAAGAATAATCATATTTCCGAAAATATGGATATCCAGTTACGATTTATTATATAAATATTGGAAACAAACATATTGGAAACTTTTGGGGGTTGCAAACAATTTAAATGAATTTTTTAGTTATGTTCTATGAAAAAAAGATGTCATCTTCTACGAAAAAGGCATGGTGGAAATTGAATTTGAGGTTTAACATCTTTGCCCTCTAAGTATAAAACCTTTTTGATCTATTTTTACCATAATTGCTCTTTTTCTATTTATCAGACTTAGTGAAATAAATATTATTATGAACCAAAAAATTATAGAAAATAGAAAAAATTGAAATAAATGCACATATAAACATACTAATAATTTTGGGGGTTGTAAAAAATTTTAAATTAAAATTTCTAATTATGTTATACGGGAAAAATACATCTTCTACAAAAAAAAATGACATGGTGGAAAATGAAGTGCAAGTTTAACGACAAATTCTACTTTAAGAAGAACTAGTTATCTATCTTTATATAGAAATCTAAATACTAGGGAATCCAAAATCTACTTATATTAAAGATAGCTACATTTCTTTTTTTTTTTTTTTGATTAACCAGATTAGAGGTTCGAGCTTTCGGCCCTAATCCACCCACCTAAGCCCGGAGCCAGCCTGTGTCTGTACCGGTTAAGGCCCTGGACATTCTTCCCACGGCGTGGATCGAACCCAGGAGCACAACACCACCAACGGCTGCGCTTAAACCAACTGGACTACCACATCCGTGGGTGATAGCTACATTTCTTTCAAAGCATGTTCTACTTTTTTATTTAAATTTAAAGTTCTACGAATACAAAATCTAAAAACAACTCAAAAATCACATAAGATAGAATTTGCTTACGGATTAAGTGCATGTTCTCTATACAACGTGGAAGTTCTATGGACAAGAATAATCATATTTCCGAAAATATGGATATCCAGTTACGATTTATTATATAAATATTGGAAACAAACATATTGGAAACTTTTGGGGGTTGCAAACAATTTAAATGAATTTTTTAGTTATGTTCTATGAAAAAAAGATGTCATCTTCTACGAAAAAGGCATGGTGGAAATTGAATTTGAGGTTTAACATCTTTGCCCTCTAAGTATAAAACCTTTTTGATCTATTTTTACCATAATTGCTCTTTTTCTATTTATCAGACTTAGTGAAATAAATATTATTATGAACCAAAAAATTATAGAAAATAGAAAAAATTGAAATAAATGCACATATAAACATACTAATAATTTTGGGGGTTGTAAAAAATTTTAAATTAAAATTTCTAATTATGTTATACGGGAAAAATACATCTTCTACAAAAAAAAATGACATGGTGGAAAATGAAGTGCAAGTTTAACGACAAATTCTACTTTAAGAAGAACTAGTTATCTATCTTTATATAGAAATCTAAATACTAGGGAATCCAAAATCTACTTATATTAAAGATAGCTACATTTCTTTTTTTTTTTTTTTTGATTAACCAGATTAGAGGTTCGAGCTTTCGGCCCTAATCCACCCACCTAAGCCCGGAGCCAGCCTGTGTCTGTACCGGTTAAGGCCCTGGACATTCTTCCCACGGCGTGGATCGAACCCAGGAGCACAACACCACCAACGGCTGCGCTTAAACCAACTGGACTACCACATCCGTGGGTGATAGCTACATTTCTTTCAAAGCATGTTCTACTTTTTTATTTAAATTTAAAGTTCTACGAATACAAAATCTAAAAACAACTCAAAAATCACATAAGATAGAATTTGCTTACGGATTAAGTGCATGTTCTCTATACAACGTGGAAGTTCTATGGACAAGAATAATCATATTTCCGAAAATATGGATATCCAGTTACGATTTATTATATAAATACTCGGAAATATTTTTTTTTATTTCCATTAACATGTTTATACAATTTTCTTTACAAAAAAATCAATCTAATCGCTTGTTCTTTATATTTTGTTTTAATTAATTTATATTTTATATATATAATAAATGTTTAAATATAAGAATAACCATATTTTCGAAAATGTGGCAAGTACAGTTACGATTTATTCTAAAAATATTTTAATTCTCCCATAAACGTGTTTATGTGATTTCTTTACAAAAAATTAAAACAAATCTCTTGTTCTTTTGATTTTGTTTTAATTGTTTTTTTAATTTACGTGTTTGATATATAAAAGTTATTTCTTAAATTGTTAAATGATAAAGCAAGGGTTAGGTTGAAGTTTTTAGCAAACTTTATACTAGATGCAAAAATGTATGTTGGTTTTATACTAAAAGTACAAGTATGCTGTTTTTTTGGTTCTATTTTGGTAAATTTTCTAAGAAAAAATGAGCCAAAATATATTATCCGATTAGGACAGATATGTTATTTTTGGCCTATATTTCCAGTTTACTATAATTTATTTATTAATAAAATAGCCTCGACTCCAAGGTCGGTACAACAGACGAACAAAGAAACACAAACCAAACATAGTGTACATTATTACAAAAGACACGATTTGTAAATGACAAGACGAGTTTGCATCAGGATTATAAGCCGATGCTATGCACACATAGAGCGTGGACTTGTAGTCACATCTCCTTTTATTCTTCACACAAGCTTCCAAAGCTTTTCATATCATTACATTATTATAAATTATACAGTAACAGTAACAAGCAAAAGACTTGTGGACAAGTCTATCACTCAACTTAGCGACGGAAGCTCCTAACCTGACGTGGCGGGTCAGTCGCGCTATCGTTAAGCTTGACACCTGTGTAGACGGCTGCACCAGATATGGCACCAAGTGTAGGAGCCACCAGATAAACCCAAAGTGACCTGTAGTTTCCTGATGCAAGGGCTGGTCCTAGAGTCCTAACCGGGTTCATAGATCCACCACTAGATGGCCTGTCAAAAAAAATTAAGACGTTTTAGCTAGAGACATTTTGATCCAATGTCAGGATGATGCAAAGTTTTAAAAGACTTTGATTTGGACTTACCCTGCGACAAGAATGTTGAGCATGACAGTGGCTCCAACAGCTATACCAGCTAGTTCTCCAACCTGCACATCAAATCAAACCAAGAAAATAAAATGAATTAGAATTAGCTACATAAATAACTATCACTGGCTAATCTATTGAGGCATTCATTTTTATTGAAATTCTGTTTATAATTAGCTGTATTTTCTATTTTCTTGTAGGTTTTTTTTTACAGCACAAATACAGAATTTGCATTTGGCGTCGATCCTAATAGTTAGAGACCCTTCTGTTATATATCAGTTTGGTTTCTATTAAACATAACCAGGACTCTGCGTGTTTTTAGTAAAATATGCCAAAAAAAAGCACCAAAGAGTGACCTTATTAAAAGAACAGTTACGAAATTATTTTTTTCTTTCCTCACGTATGAAGATGTAAAAAGTTTTAAACAATATATGTATATCACTTGTCCATATATAGAATTGGGAAGAGAAAGAGAGACTTACTGCACGAGTGTCGGTGGCAACGGCGGTAACAACAAAGAGGAGAATGAAAGTAATGATGAACTCAAGAGCAAAGGCTTGTCCAACACTAACAGACGGAACAGTGACACCTCCCGACATGAAAGGATGGAAAACTGCTTTGAGTGCGAATGAAGCGCAAATGGAAGCTGAGACTTGGGCGGCTATGTAAGCAGGCACGTGGGCCCAAGGGAAGTGCCTTAGAGCTGCGAAGGCTATGGTCAGTGAAGGGTTTAAGTGAGCCCCTGAGATGTGACCGGTTGAAAGAATTATGATCATCACTGCGAGTCCTGCGCAGGCCGCGTTACCAATTAGGGTTTCAGCTCCGTCGTATTTCTGGTTCACGATTGGACCGGCCGTCGCGGTGAATATCAAGATAAATGTTCCCACGAACTCGGCTCCAAGCTGCATCACACATAACACATGAAAGCAATTACCAAATGTGAAGAGGTTAAACTGGCAGAGGTTAGTATTATAGCTGCCCATAATATTCTTGCCTCTTGAAACAAAAAAAAAAACATAAATCGTTAGCAATTACTAATCATACTACACCGTAATGCTCATATACTAGTCTTATGATTCTATGGGGTAAACTTATTGGGTGTTTTTTGCTAACTGGGTAAAATTATTGGTTAGTAACAAAAAGACAGGAGCTATAAATTGCGTACGAAAGCCAAGATCCTTTCGTTGGCTGCTTCCGTCATGGACAGAAGAGAAAACGCTCACAACAATTAAATGAACTGATCCAACCAAACCTTACGTATGTAACCATATTTCGTTCATAAAATTGGGATAAAATATTTTAATGTTCAAAAACAAATTGAAATAAAATAAACTAAAAAGACGTAATATTTAACTTCTTAGCATCCGTCATTAGATAAGATTAGTAATCTGATTATTTGTTTACCATTTTAATTTCAGTGAAGGAAGAAGAACCCTCCCTCCCCCCTAAATTATATTTATTCAACTTGCGTTTTATATAAACCAATTACATATATGTCATCCGGTCAAGACTTCTAGTTAATTATATTCACTGTGTGAGTTTTAATCTTTTAAAATCAATATCCTAACATATAAAATAATACAGTCCATACGATGAGGAGAGTCGGCATCCATATTGAATAATTTAAGTTGAGTTCGAGGGAGCCTCTATCCCTATTATATTGTATTACTAGAATTTGACCCGCACATCAATGTGGAAATATTTTTTATTTTATAAATATTTATTTTAGATATTATTATAAATATTTTAAATATGATTTATATTTTAGTATTAAGTATTATATAACTCTATAATTTTATTATTTAGGATTTTATTTGACATTTTTAATATACAGTTATTTTCTTATACATTTTACTTTGCTATAAATTGTTATTACATATTAATATATTTTGTGTACAGTACAATAAATTCATATAGTTAAAATTTATAATTGTTACCACATAATTTGTTTTTCGTGTTTCATTATAAAAATATACTTTAGAGTTTATAATTTTATCTTTCATAAAATTTAGACTTATCATTTTGATTTTGAAATATTTATTTTCAATTATGTATATTTGGTCAAGAGAAATTTGGAAACTAATACAACTATTTTTGAATTTGAAAGATTATATGACTTCAAATTTCTTTTGTTACTAAATTAATGCATTGATTTTTTTAAACAAATGTTTTGTAAGATTTCTAAATTTTCTCAACGTTTTTTTATAACTGATTTTTCAATTTATTGTTAAAATTGATTTTTATTAATATATTTAATGAATTACTAAAAGTTTAAAATGTTCTAATAGCATATTTATAAATAGCACATGAATTAAAGGTTGTTATATGGTATTATATTTGGTATATAATTATTTTTAGATAACATGCTTTTGTGAGTTTCAAAATAAATAAAAACTAATATATAGTTGTAGATATACACTTTAACATATGCTAAGAATTTTATATTTTGTATAAAAATATTACCCACACGATTTTGTATACCACCCAGATGTCCATTTAGAGTTATTACTGAAAAATTAATATCAGAGTCATGTATTGATCAGGTCCAATTACAATCTAATATGGCATTGGTTTAGTAAATAACCGAATATACGATTAATATGGCGTTGGTTTAGTTTTATGTAACCACATTGGTTTAATTTATTTTTCCTCATTGGTTTAATTTAAGTAGTTCTTATGACACTTGTATAAGTAGCATGTAATTAGATTGTAGTATTTTTTCAAAGGGTCCAGACAGCTTGTAATATAGTAGATAAAAAATAGAATCCTAAATTAATAGATTAGATATTCGCCTTTATATAATTTATTTCGTTTTTTTTTTACTTTTATTTGATTTTTTTGGAGAAATTACTTTTATTTGATTATTTCACTCTCTTTAGTCCTTATTTTTTCCAGTTTCATTTACGACTGCTAGTTCGTGCATATCGTGTTACCATCTCCCCCGAGTCTGACGTAAACCCCTATGATATTTTCAATATAAATAATAGGTTTTACAGAAAAGATAAATATCTGTTTTTTTTTTAGAACTATAAATATCAACTACGATTACAATATTCAGAGTTCTGACTTCGTATCCCTATGATGCATATATTATGTCTGGATATCATTATTTTTGCTCATTAATCTAAGACAAACTATTCATTATTTTCCCATCGTAGATCCCTTTTTTACAACCCCATCGTGGATTCCTATGTTTTCACATAATCGGCAAAAAATATTGATATTTTTCCTTAACAATAAAGAAAGAGTTCGTACCTTGCGAGTAAGGGAAACAACAGGGGAGGGAAAATCGGTGAAGCACGTGTCGGGTTGACCCCAAGTGTGTCCCAGCACCGGCAAGCATTTGCATGGAGGCATCGGCTTCCGATGATCGAACGACATTGAATCCACTCTCATCCCCGTGATCAACGGTCCTCCCGGCGTTCCTGGCGTCGGAGGAGCCGTCGCCGCCACTGCACCCATCTCATCCTCCGGTGGAGCCATACTAAACTCTCTTAGATTTTTTGTTTCTTTTTTTGTTTATATATATAAAAGTCCTAAATTCTTTTTTTTTTTGTTTTTTAGGGGGTGAAGGAAGATAAATAGAGGCGAAATTTACATGATTTGAAGTTTTTATAAATTTGTGTTTACGCTTGTGTTTTAAACTTTGCCAGGACTTGTTTCACCAAACACAAATTAAAACGGAAGAGACACCAATTTATGAAAATTTTATCTATAAGTCAGTTTTTTTTTTTTTTTGAAAGAAGAAGAAAATGGATCTGAGACTTCAATTTACATGCTTTCGAGGATTTTATAAAGCTGTTTCTACGTTAGAAGAGGAATATCAACGAAGATAGCCACCTCACAAAAACATAAAACAAAAAACTGACTCTTATAAAAGCAAAGACAACACACACATATAGATGTGTAAGTTAGCAAAGAACAGAGACTAGTTTGTGAATCTGTGGTTCAGAAGAGAGAGAGAGATAGAGAGAAAATAAAATAGATGTTAGATGAAGAAGATGATGAAATGTTTGGTTAGCGTTTGAGCTTGTGTATATATGTATGTATTTATATAGAAAATAGACCATTATGCATTGAACCCAAAAAATTCAATCATAAAAAGTCAACTCCAATATCTTATTGCTTTTATGGAACAGTTTCATTCATTACTTACTCCCTTTCGAAGTTTTTGATGATCTGCTAGACTTACTAATGCATTTATCACAGACATCTTCATTACCGTTCGATCAAGCAGTATCTTCGTGTGTGACTCCTTAGGAATTGCACATGGGCCGTGACGGTATCACTCATTCGCCACCCCACGACCCTCCAATAATGGAATAAAAAAAATTCTCCAGTCTGGGGAAGAGCGTTTGATTCGTGGAACAATATTTAAAACTATTTACTCAAAAAAACTATTTAAAAACAATCATTTTCATAAATACTAATCCTTAGTGATTACTAGTTTTTTTCCTTTTCTTTTGAGAAGAATAATTACTAGTTCTATTTGCTGTAAAATGTGATTTTGAAAAGTTAAGAGCGTCATCGATGGAGGGCTCTTCCACAAAGCTCTCAAAAATGTTATTTTAATTATTAATATTTTTTGTAAATTAATTAAAATGAAACAAGTAAGAGAGAAAAGTTCTTAAAACATGAGAATGAACACATTTTTAAACTTTTTTGCCTCTCTCTCACTTTATCATTTTTATTAATACTTTATTTGAAAGCACTAGGGAAGAACTCTCTATTGAGAATGTTCTAATGTCAAAATTGGTCATCAATTAATTCGATATTTTAAGTGTATATTCTTACAGGAAATGAAATATACTTTCTTCGTTTCATAAAAAAATATCATTTGATATTTTATACATATTAAGAAAATAATTGAAATATATTTTTGATTTTATTAATTACATCTATTTAATCAAGAATATTTGGTATAAACAAAATTATTTATAAATTTAATATAATTTGTATTATTAATAATATATATAAGTTATATTAAAAATTTAAAATAAAACTTTATATATAACAACATTTTTTATAAAATAGAATGTGGGTATGTGGTGTAGTTAAGAACATGATTAACTCGAAGTTATTAGGCTAAGGTTCTTAGCGGAAGTTAAGAAACTGTTTCTTAATTTCCGGTAAAAATTTCATCCTAAAAACTTCAGGTTAATCACAGTCTAAACATGTGTGATGTGTACATTTATAATACATAAAATGTCAACTAAGAAGACAAACTCAAGATAACATTTATTTTTATATATTTACGGCTGTCAATATATTTAAATAAAAATATTGTTCTGAATGAATATAGACAAAACACTACAAGAAAACAATTATTTAACGAGGGCTAATTTCCTCGTGAGTTCCTCGTAAAAGGGCTGTTACGAGGAATCAACGAGGAAACCGGTTTCGTCGTAATTAATTTGTCGTTAAATATATTTCCTCGCCAGTTCCTCGTTAAATAGCAAGGCATTTAATTCCTCGTAAAGACGAAGTAAACATTTCCTCGTAAACACCACGTGACATATCCACGTAAAGACATCGCTGACTTTCCTCGTAAAAGCCACGTAGAGGGTTTAACGTAAATACCACGAAAATTCCAAGGAAAGTTTTCCTCGTTAAATCCACGTAATTACCAAGAAAACTTTTCGTCGTTAAAACCACGAAAATATTTCCTCGTAGATTCCACGATATGGTTTCCTCGTTAATCCCACGTTAACTTTCCACGTAAAAGGCTCGAAAGTTAGCTTCGAATTTACGTGGTTTTTTATTTTTCTTATTTATAAAATATATTCAAATAATAATTACCAAAAATAATTTTATTTTAAAATTATAAATTAAAAAATTTAAAAATCTAAAATTATTTATTTTATTAATATTTATAAATAAAGAAGTTATAAGTTTTGCATTCATAATAAAAAAAAAAAGAACAATAGAAAAAAAAACTAAGAAGGCTCGTGCATCGCCTGATAGAATTCATCGCTCCTCCTCGAGACATCTGCCTCATTATGAGGGACGGGGTTGGGTGGCTCGCCTGGAATAGGGTGTCGTTCTCGCATGGTCCTCAACATTGCTTCCCATTCCGGATTTGTGGCGGCTATCACGTCCAAAAAGCCCTCCACTCCACCCATACGAGCTGTGAACGAAGTTTTCGTCGAGGTCAACTCCGTTCTTGTCGAGGCCAGCTCATTTCTTGTCGAGGCCAGCTCCGTCTTTGTCGAGTCCAACTCGGTACGTAGCTGAGAGACTTCGTCCTCCCGTCTCTGACCATAAGACGATGTCGCTCTCGGAACATCGTTGACAGAACCAATCCCCATCGTACGCCCTTTTTTCTTCGGGGCAACCTTAAAAAAACAAAAAATAATATATATATATAAAAAATTTAAATTTAAAGTAATAATTTAAATTTTAATTTTAAAAAGATTATCTCCTCGTAAATCTGATCGACTTCAGAAACGGATAAACTGACAGGCAATCCGTCGGGCGACTCCTGGGTGAGCTGGGTCTCACGCTCCGCAACCCGAGCTGCCACCTCGTTGTAGATTTGCTCGGACTTTTCATCTAGGAACTGGCCCGCCTTATTCCTGTGGGTGCGGTCGTAAAGTTCGAGAAGAGTGGGCATGCGTCCCAACTCTTTGGCCTATAAAAATTGAATAAAATTAATTAATTTTTAATCATAAAAATAATAAATTAAAAAATTTAATAACATACCATTTCCAAACGGATAGCAGCGTGAGGTTTTTGGCCCGTAGAATGTAGCATTGCCCTACGGCCGTTCTCATCAACTGAGTTACGGGAGTTAGAGCAAGACTGGGCGACTCTGATGGAGTTCGGATCCTTCCAATAGGCGATGAGGCCATCCCAGACATCCGTGGTGAGCTCAGCGGGTTTGCCGTGCTCATAACCCTTCACGATCCAGTCACCCTTCCAGTTGGAGACCGTGTCCAGCAACCGTGGTTTCAGCTTCTCGTAAAACGCTTGCCGCACCTTCTCCGTGACCCCCAAAGACCAATTATATTTTTGCTGCCAAAAAAAATTAAATTAGTAAATAATTTATAATTTATGAGAATTTAAAATTTTAAAAATTTAAAAATCAGAAAATAACTTACAGCGTACATTTTGAACCACGTCCTTCTGACGTGGATCGGAGTTAGTTTCCAGTTAGGATGTGGCAACACGAAGTAACCTTTCATCGTGTCGGTTACGTCCGTTGCAAGTCGTCCGTCAACCCCAAACCTGAAAAGAACATTAAAAATTATTAAAGATTTTAACTTAATTAAAATTATTTATACAAATCTTGTAGAAATATAAAATAATATAACTTACCACATAGTTCCCTCTGGTCGGTCGGGGTCTATGATCGGTAAGCCTTCTCTGCCTGGCATTGCGAGAATGTCCTCGACAGTGTACTGAGAGTAAGGGGCACTCGGCGGCACCTGCAAATCCGCATGAACTGGATTTGCGGGCATCTGAGGAGGGGACGCATGAGGAGCTGCCATCTGCGGAGGAGGAGCCATGTGAGGAGGAGGCATGTGAGGAGGAGCCATGGGAGGAGGCGAGACTCTGTGTGAATACTGAGTCTCGGGGACAGTCTCCGGCTGACTGCTAGAAGAACCGGGACCTGAAACAGATGGCGGGTCTAACCGGCTACCCGGCGGACCGAACATCTGTGCGTAATGAAGAGTGCGCTTATTACCGCGAATACTCTGAAAAAAAAACAAAATTAAAATCAACATTAAAATCTATTACTAATTTTATAAATAAATAATCTATTAACCTATCTAAAAACTCTAAACTAACCACCTAATCTAAATTCCCTAAACTAACCACCTAATCTAAATTCCCTAAACTAACCACCTAATCTAAACTACACTAAGAGAGGAAAGAGAGAGGCTTACCATTTGGAGAGGTAGAGGAGAGGAAATGGAGAGAAATGAGGAGACCTCGCGGTCTCGCGTATATATAAGTTTGGCTTTCCTCGCTATTTCCTCGTTAATTAACGAGGAAACCCCGAGGCCCGTGTTTCTGTTCCTCGCCATTTCCTCGTTAAATAACGAGGAAAGCCCAAGGCCCGTGTTTTCGAGAGGAGGAAATAGCGAGGCCCGTGTTTTTTTTAACGAGGAAATACCGAGGCCAAATCCTAAACTTCTGAAATCACAAACCCCAAACCTATAATCTCATCTTTCATATCTTCTACTTCATATATTATCAAACCATCATCTTTCCTCAATCTTCTCTATTTCTAAATTTATTTTTTTGTTTTCAATATTTTGTTTTCCAAATAGAAAATACTTTAGAAACAACTTTTAAAATGTTTATATAAAATTTTGAAAATGTAATTTTTATTTTTTTATTGAATTAAAATATAAACCTTATTTTCAAATCTATAAAACTTAACTCTAAACATATTTTTGTAAGATTATCTAAAATTATAAATATGATAAGTTTCTATTGTAAATAAGAGATATTAATATTGTATATTTTGGATAAGATAAAATTTGGAAGGAATAAATGATGTATTTAGGTTAAAGGAAGATGTATTTAGAATATATGATGTATTTAGGGTTTAAGGCTAGGGTTTCAGATTTTAGGGATTTGCACATTTCCTCGCCACTTCCTTGCTATATGACGTGGTATTAACGAGGAAAAAGGAGAAATGGTTTAGGGTTTACCGTTTGTATTTAGGGATTAGAAGATTTCCTCGTTAATTCCACGTCAATTGGCGAGGAAGTAGCGAGGAAATGTGTTGATTTAGGGATTTGAATATATCCTTGTTAATTCCACGTAATATAGCGAGGAAGTGGCGAGGAAATGTGGTGACGTGGAAATAACGATTATACGCTTTAAATACATATATGGCTGTTTTTCTTTATCGAATCCCACAAAAAATAAATAAACACATTTCCTCGCCACTTCCTCGCCAAGTGACGTGGCTATAACGCGGAATAATTAAAAAAACAAATATTTCCTCGTTATTTCCACGTCACTTGGCGAGGAAGTGGCGAGGAAAGCTGTTTACGTGGAAACAGCGACTACACCTTTTTCTATATATATGGGGTGTTTCCCTTCCTCATATCCCACACAATCACCCAAATCACAAATCACACAATCACACAATCACACAATCACCTTAGAATTTTGGGTTTGAAAATAGAAAGATTTGAAAAAAAAAAGTGAAGAAGATATTGGGGTTACATATAGTAAAGCCTTGCGGTTTCGATTTGCGTAGGTTTTACCATATGTGACTCCAGTATCTTTCTTCTCTTCTTTTTTTTAAGTAAAAAGTATAAGTTTAAAGTTTTAGGGTTAATAATTTGAAATAATAAAAATTATCTAAACAGTTTTATTGCTTAATTCGAAAAACAAATACATCAATCAGATACATTGTCATTTTCATCATCACTAGAAACATCATCATTTTCATTAAACTCGTCCTCAACAACTTCGTCTGTGGCATCATCCATAACATCTTCATACTCTTCATTATGCGGATCTATGAGAAGGATATCATCAATTTGTTGTTCAGCTTGCTCGACGATATTTATCTGTTCTTCTTGCAATGGTGGTTCTTCCCCACCAATAATTCGTCCTCGAGGTGTAACTTTTATCACGGCTAACCAATTTATTCCTGATTCTCTCATTCGGGGGTATGGAAGAAAGCTAACTTGGTCTGCTTGTGAAGCTAAGATGAAAGGCTCAAATTTGTCGTACCTGCAAAATTTGAAAAACGTAAATATTAATATATACATGTCATTTACGGCAACAAAATATTTATTTATGTACCTTCGTCCACCATTGACATCAACTACACCAAATTTGTTAAACCGGACACCTCTGTCCACGACAGGATCAAACCATTCACATTTGAAAAGAACGCATTTCAGCTTCAATATTCCTGGGAATTCCACTTCAATAATATCCGTCAAGATACCGTAAAAATCTGTTTCGCCTTTCACACATATTCCATAGTTACTGGTCGCCCGCTGCCTACCATAATCATATGTGTGAAAAGTATAGCCTCGTGTGAAATACATCTGTGACGTGGTGACCTTTACTCGTGGAGCTTGAATTACTTCATGTAACCACTTAGGATAATCGGGATCGTCTTCATAATCAACCTGCAAAATTAAGAGTGTGTTATAGTAAAATGAATGGAAAAATCTGCATATTTAAAAGTTTTAGTAATACCTGACTCCTCAACCACTTAATAAAGTGTTGATCTTTTCTTTTGTCTACATCACTTGTAGATATACCTGGGAATGTTTCTTCGACTTGAGAAACAAACATGCTATAAAATCATAAATTTTATGGACATTAATATACTTATATGTATTTAAAATTAAACTTATATATGTATTTAGAATTGACAATATATGTTACCTTTCAAAATAACGCATCAAAGGATCATCGCAATTGAGTAGAATATAGATGTGTGCACTATGAGCGTCTTCTTCACTCGACCACCAAACCACTTTTAATTTTCCACCGAGTCGACCTATCTGGCTAAAGATGTCAGGAACACCGGCAACTGCATATGTTGGTGCGACACCACCATCATCGTATCTTCTTGGAGCTCTTTTTCTAGTACGTACTTTTGACGCAAAGTAATACGATGTGAAGTGAGAAGTTTCTTCTGTCAAACTTCCCGCAATTATAGAACCTTCAACTTTCGCAAGATTTTTTGCTTTTCCCTTCAAATATTTCATTGCTCGTTCATACTGATACATCCATCCGTAATGTACAGGTCCACGAAGTAATGCCTCATATGGGAGGTGGACAGCTAGGTGTTCCATGACGTCAAAAAATCCAGGTGGAAATATCTTCTCCAAGTTGCACAATAAGATGGGAATGTTCTCCTGTAGCTGTTCGACGACTTCTTCTTTAAGAGTGCGTGTGCTCAGATCCCTGAAAAATGCTCCAATGCCTTGTATATATTCCAAATACAATGAAACACATGTACATTATTAGTCATATATAATAGCAAACTACACCATTTCAAAATAACTCTATTTAAAAAAATATATATATATATACCTGCAAGTGCTTCATGTACGTTAGTTGGCAGTAGCTCCGCAAATGCAAATGGAAGTAGTCGTTGCATAAAGACATGACAATCATGACTCTTCATCCCGGAGAACTTTTGACCTTTTTCAACACATCTTGAGAGATTTGAAACATACCCATCGGGAAACTTCACTTCTGATGCAACCCAGTCGAACAACACCGACTTTTTTTCTGAAGACAATCGAAATATGGGAACCGGAACTTGTCCATTGCTTTTTATATGTAACTCACTTCTTGCGCAAATGTCTGGCAAGTCCAACCTCGATTTTATGTTGTCTTTTGTCTTCCCTGGGACATTCAATATTGTATTCATGATGTTCTCAAAGAAATTCTTCTCTATATGCATCACATCAAGGTTGTGGCGCAGAAGAAGATCCTTCCAATAAGGCAACTCCCAAAATATACTCTTCTTGTGCCAGTTGTGATGAACACCATAAGAATCAGGCATATTACCGGGGACATGCCAATTGCCACCACGCGGAGCTGTTTTCAATGCTCCATAGTAATCGAGTTGCGCTTCAATTTGTTCTCCAGTTAGATATGGAGGAGGTGTGTCTCTGACAACCCTTTTGTGCTTAAACAATTTCTTGTTTCTTCGGTACGGGTGGTTTTGTGGAAGAAATCGACGGTGACAATCAAACCAACTTGTCTTCCTACCATTTTTTAGTTGAAATGCATCTGTCGAACCATTACAATATGGACAAGCTAATCTACCATGTGTTGTCCATCCAGACAACATCCCATAGGCAGGAAAGTCACTTATGGTCCACAAAAGCATCGCTCGCATCGTAAAATTTGTCTTCGTTGAGCAGTCATACGTCCTCACTCCCGTAAACCACAAATCTTTCAACTCTTTTATAAGTGGTTGCAAGAAAACATCCAGAGACCTTTTTGGATGGTTTGGACCAGGTATTAATATGGTCAAGAATATCAACTCCCGTAAATTGCACATTTCTGGTGGCAGGTTGTATGGCGTAAGAAAGATTGGCCACAATGAATATTGTCTCCCTGACATTCCAAATGGACTAAAACCATCTGTGCATAAACCGAGATACACATTCCGGCTATTGCTAGCGAATTCCGGATATACTTTGTTAAAATGTTTCCAGGCTCTTGCATCTGATGGATGACTCATCTCACCATCCGTCTGAGTATGCTCGGCATGCCATCTCATTTTTCCAGCAGTCTCCTCTGATTGATACAATCTCTTCAATCTATCTGTGATTGGTAGGTACCACATCCTTTTGTACGGTATCCTATTACGTCCCCGTCCTTGCGGCTTGAATCTTGGCTTCTTGCAGAATCGACATTCCTCTAACTTCTCATCAACTCCTCAATAGATCATGCAGTTGTCGATGCAAATGTCTATCATCTCCGAAGGCAACCCAAGACTATAGACCAGCTTCTGAATCTCATAGTAAGAATCAGCAGACTCATTGCCTTCCGGCAAATACTCTTTAAACAACTCTACCCATTCATTCATGCAACTTTCAGGTAGATTGTGATCCGTTTTTATATTCATCATTCTAGCAGCCAACGATAATTTAGATAGACCTTCTTTACAACCACTGTAAAGTGGTTGATTTGCCGCATTCAACATTTCATAAAACTTTTTGGCATCTATGTTAGGTTCCTCATCTTCATCATGAGCTACGAATGCATCAGCTACCATATCATGAACCCTATCACAATCTACCATCTGCTCTTCCTGATGGTTATGTTCGTTAACCAAATGATGATCTACCGGTTCTACCTGAAAGTTGCTATTACTACTACTAGCAGCTTCATTCTGATCATAATTATAACCTTCTCCATGATGAAATCAGATATAGTAATTTGGCGTGAAACCTCTATTTATTAAATGCTTCCAAACATTTTCACGATTTCCTAATTTCGAATTGTTGCATTTTTTACAAGGGCAGAATATCTTACCGCTTTCTTGGGCGAGCGATGTAGAATCTGCTTGATGCATAAAAGTCTCCATCCCCGTAAGAAATTCTTTCGTCACTCTCCCGTTACCATCTCTATGCATATACATCCACCTTCGGAACTCATAAATATTTCCGCACCTGGACATAATTTTTTTTAACTCTTTTTTTCTTGTTGGTGTGTATAAAATGAGGTTCAAACGTTCATATTTATAGATTTTTCGAATGTGGTAGGTGAGATTTAGCGAGGAATTAGCCACGCAAAGATAATTAGGTGAAACAAAAAAAAACGTGTTTCAAAAGGTTCGTGGTTAATTCCTCGTCCAAGATAATCCACGTAAAAACGAAGCCAAATTTACGTCGACTTAACGAGGAAACAACTTTTCCTCGTAATTAAGACGTAATCGTCGTAAAAGCGACGTCAATTTACGTTATTCTTACGTGGAAACATTTTCCACGTCACTTCACGAGGAAATAACGTGGATTTAATTTTTCCTCGTTAATTCAACGTAAAGACGAAGGTAATTAACGAGGAAATATTTTCCTCGTTAATTTTCCTCGTTAAATCCCAGTTTTCTTGTAGTGAAATTATGTAATAGTGATTCCGATCAACCAATTAAAGATCTTTTGACAAAATTTTAAGAACAAAGAAACAAAATCAAATCCCAGCACTGTAAATCAACCAAGTCGTCTTGCTTTAGTAATACAGATTCCAACTGGAACTCTTGTTTTGGGTACAATTCGTCTTGATATCCAGCCATGCCATTTAGATTAATTAGTTGCTTACCTGGATGTAAATTTTGCAGGATTAGTTTTTGGATCAAATCTTTGGAATCTCCATGGTTTTCAAAACAAATTAAACTTCAAAAAAATAGTTAGAAAATGATTCACGGGGTAATTATGTTTACAATATTTATAGTTCTGATTTTTTGATGAGTTACTTAATAATGAAATATTACCAATATATTTATAATATGTAAATACATAAAACCTACAATGTCTATAAAATAATATCAGATGTTGATAGTTACTCTATAATTCATATACATTATATAAACAAATTATGTTTATTTTAAAAAGGAAAATATATTTTAATATTCTTTTCATTTCAACCATTTATTTTTATTTATCTAATTATTTCTTAAAAAAATTATATCATAAAATTTACACCTCTAATACAATAATATTATATAATAATCTAATTAAAATATAAAGATAAAATGTATAAAAATTAATTAACATATGTTATTCATTTTTAAGCATAAGATAGATTTTATCAAAATAATTATTGAATATGCATTTAAAAAATTAATTTTGGATGTTGTCTTTCGTCTTTTAAGTTTTGTTTTTAACTAATGTGTTATGACGAATACTTGACACATTAACAACCATAACGTAATTTTTTTTAAATTAATACTCCACTCGTTTCATATTAAGTGTAATTTTAGCATTTTTCGTTACATAAAAAGTGTCATTCTATAATTTTAATATTTTTATACTCATTTTTAACTTAATATTGTATTAATCACAAAATGCATTGATTTTATCAATAAATCTATTTATGTAAAACACTATTGGTTAAATATATGACATTAATAAAAGAGATAATAACACTTTGAGTCACTTTTAAGTTTCTTTTTTTTTGGTGAGACCACTTTTAAATTTCTAATATCAGTCATAGTCACTTTATGCTATTAAGACACTTATTTCTAACTATTTTCTAACTAGACACTGCATTTTCAACCTTTTCCATTCGTTTTGCTTTTTTTGCCAATTTTTGTTGTTTTGTTCCTTTAGAAATCAACACACATTTATCATTTTATTGATTAATAAGTAGTAATAAAAAATAAAGAAGCAAGATCTCCATTTTGTTGTAGACAGAAAAAAAATTGTGAGGTCACAATTCACAATTCCTAGAACTCAATCTTCTTCTCCATACCCACTTTCATCATTTAGTTGTTTTTCTTTGTTCGATGAGTTTTTCTTATAAATCTGAATTCTAATCCTAAATTCTAATCATTTGTTTCTTCTCTTTAAAGATATTGAATTGCAAGCTCAAACCCGAAGAACTATGATTGCTCATGCCAAGAAGCTTTTTAGTATCCTGCTCATTCCATGACTTCTCCGTCGCCATGTACTCCTCCGTCATCACCTGAAGAACGACCTCCGAACCATCTCATTTCGTCATGAAATCAAGTCAGAATCTCTTCATCTCTACCGCGATTCATCACCATCATATCACTTTTCTGAATCTGCAAGGATCGTCGGAGCTTCTCGGACGCAGTTCTCCTTTGTAACAAAAGCTCAATGAAGAACAATGGTGACTTTCAGCTTTAATGTATATTTGGTCCTTTGACTTTTGAATATATTCTTTCTAACCCAAAAGTTTTTTATTTGCAAATATTCTCTTTCAAACTGACTCTACACTTTTAGTTGTGCAAACCCAACCTTCCATCACTGCAAGAATTAGTTCTTGAACTTCTAAATGTTTCTATTCGACCCTTAACTTTGAAAATTGTCGAATCTCATCGTGTACAACAATCTTTCGTGTACAACAATCTCATCGTGTACAAGCACCTTATCTATCTATCATGGAACATATGTACATATTATTATTGTGTACAACAATTTCATTGTATACAAGAACCTAATCTGTCTATCATGAAACATTTGTACATATTATCGTGTATAAATCTATTTTTTTTACGTAAAAGTGAACACTGGATTTGACCACATATATTTGTATTTTTGACTACAGTATAGACAGAAAAAATAGTATCCATGTGTACACATATTTTTTGTAAATCATTTTGCCGATATCCACATGTACATCTATACACATGTACACTGTGTTTTGATTAACATGTTATTAAATTTTTAATCAGAGCCTTAATCATTATATAGCTATAAACTTATTTGATTGTTAGAATTATACCCTATAAGCAGCTGTCTTAATTAGCACTTGTGCATTTTAAAAGGTATGGAATGCACCACTGGAACTTTAAGGTCAAAGTGAAAGGATATTCTGCATAATCGAAAGTTTAGGGGCTAGCGAAAATAACTTTAATTTAGTGGACCAGATGTGAAAAAGCAAAATTGGCCATTACTGTCACGACCTTCTTAATTTGAAGAGATTTGCCCTCAATTCTGACGACAGAGGAGCTGGGGAGGGCGTTGAAGCTTCCCACTGGACAGGAGACACTGTGGAGAGAAGACTCGTGGAGAAGAAAGAACAATGTGGTGGATGGAGCTCGATGTGGCTGAAATTCTGGTGAAGAGCTCGTCGACTTGGAGCAGTACCAGCGTCCATGGTACCTGACGGTGAATCCCAACCGTGAACAGAGATCGTGGCTCCAATAAATTTTAGCAGAAATTGAGAAGAAGAGAGATGAAGAAATTGAAAAGCTCACTTCAATTGATAAAGAAAAAGAGAAAAATAAACAGAGTGGGGACCATAAATTATCATATGATTCTGTTTTGGTTAGAAAACCTAACGAAAAGAGAACAAATAGTTAGAAAAAGCTTGTCAGTAGAAGAAAGTGACTCATGATGTTATTAAGGAGTATAAATGTGACTCTGAATGTAATATTCTCTTAATAAAAATGCAAATACGTATAAATTAGTTTTTAATATATGTAAAATGTCTAAGTGGCATTTTTTTATAGAACATAGGGAATATATAGTAACACAAACAATAAAATGCATATCATGACCTCATGAGTGCCTTTTTTTCTGTGTATAATAGAAAGCCAACTTCCAAAAAGAAGACAATAATGAAGTGAATGATTTATTGCAAAACGTGGGGAGAAGCTTCCTGAGTTATATATTAGTATGTCAATATAAAAGGAGATTAGTCAAAGTGATTATTCCTTTATTCTACATAAAGCAAAGCAAAGTGTTTATTTCTCATTTCATTTTTTGGAAATAAATCTAAATAACTAATTAAGATTTAGTTAGTCTGGTTACTTCAACTATGCTTAAAGAGATTCCTCCAACCATCTAAGTTAGCGTATATTTTAGTGTTATTTACGGACAGCAGTAAAGATAATTAAGGGCAGAGAATGCTTGCTTTCTCATTCACCTCCTAGTCTCCTACGTCTTTATTCTCCTTCACACAATTAGTTCATTCATAACTCGCAGTCGCCAAAAAGTAACCATTATCCACGTAGTTTTTTGGCTTTATTTTTTTGTAAAATACATTTTTTTTTCTTTCGGTACTCAGATATTAATTAATCGTCTAATAACATATTATATCAATCAGTGACATGATTGCATATTTTGAAAAGCTTTATATGTAACACTAGAACTCAACAATACCATACATTTAATATTTAAGTATAACAAAAATAACCTTGTGCTAAAGTTGGAAAAATAAACATGATATGTTTTCCAAACTTCAAAATCACTCATATTTTAAGAATGCAAAATCAGATTTCAGATTTCTTAATTAAGACTGCGATAACATTTCACAAAATTGTTTATTTCATTGGTTGTTTCTATTCCGGTTAATTACTATAAGGCCACATTAAGTTAAATAATAGAATAGTCTTTCGTCATAAACAAAATATGATAATTCATTGGTTAAAGTATAACTGTAGTTCCAAATATCTATTTTATATAAAATTATTATAACAAACTACAAACTATGAATAAGTAAATTTCAGTATATTGATTATTTAATATATTTTGTATAAACATATTATGTTCAAAATATTAATTTTTAGATTTTTTTATTATATGTATCAAATTTAAATATCATGTTTCATGGTAAATATAGTAATATACAATATTTTTTATAATTCATTGCCAGACATTAAATTTTTAATTTAAAACAGTTATCACAAGAATCATTACTTGTGTGTGCTTTAAGCCTAGTATGGAGTTTATCCTATTTTTATTGATCACTTTAGCTTGCATATCCAAATATTAATATCTCATGTGAAATGTTTCTTATTAAGAAGCAAGAGTTAACATTTTGAGATAAAAACAAAAAAAATTGACATCGAGTTATTTAAAAATGTTTACTTAAAATTCAGGAATCGATTACAAGAAAATTGGCTTAGAAGATGATGTACTCGTCAAAAACAAGTTTAAAGCAACAAGACTTTGACAAAAAAAAAGTAACAAGACTAAAACCCTAGTGTTTATGCCGACTTCGTGTGATCATTATATATACTTCGTGGAAATCATTGATTTTTTTTTCCTTAGCGGATTTGGTTTTATCCAATCAGTCTCTTCTTGGCGATGCACGCCTTCAAATCATCTGATTTGTTTCGAATTGGCAACTCGGTTTGACAGGAAATGTAATTTCGATTGAACCGAGGTTATAAGACTCAACGTTCAAAACATGACCATACATACTAAATACATACATCTATTTGCATAAAGGCAGAACACTACACTAGCTTTGCCTGAGCTCCTTCAGCCCATATTAGTTTCCCCCTCATACTTGCGAAACAAATAGAGTCATGATCGACTAAATTGCTCACTGAGTTTGGCTTCCCACTACCCACATAATCAATACCCCAAAAACCCAAAAACAATTATCACTCATTACATCATTCATATATGCAACGATCATGATACTAATGCATATATATATATATATATATATATATATATATATATATATATATATATATATATATATTATATACTACATGCATATATTTTTTCTCCATCACTTCCATCTCGAGGTCTCGACACACCCATTGACATTGCTGCATCTTGAAGATTGAGTCCCTATAGTAGATATTGCACTAAGTCCATCAAGGCGGTGAGGTCTATTAGTGGTGGGGTCTGATCTACCACTGCAGCTGGAACGCCTCCGATCGGGGCTTGATATGTTTGACTGTTGGTGTTATCTCCTTCCGGTTGCTGTTGCTTTCATTTTTCCCACACACCTGCCCATTGTTGAATTTGGCATGTCCAAAATGAAATCATAAATTCGAGGGTAAGTTATTTAAAGATATTTATTGAAGATTCAACAATCGATCGATTACAAGTTGGAACTAGCTAGGTTTTGGCAGATAGATGGAATGCACTGAAGAAGTTGGAACTCGTGAGCTAAGAGTCAACAGTAAGAAACCAGAAGCACAAGTTGCACAATCAAGGTATTTTTTTTGAGTAAATTTAACGTATATTAAAAAACCGTAATGTTATGGTAGCAGATGCAATACGTATTTGGTCGAGTTTGGAATTAGGATCACAAAACAGATGTTTAAAAAGCTCTAATAGCAACATCTCGTCATCAGCAAGATAAATGTTTGTGAAGGCATGCTAATGGCGAGTTCCAAGATTCTTTATCGGCTGCAAAAACAAGAGAGCATATTCGTTTGAAGCAACCCAATGCAACTTGAAGCTGTATTTCTTGGTTAGCTCATGCGGTCCCTTGGCATTCTCTTATTGCTTGGTTGATTTCTAAAAACAGGCTAGTCATAGGAGAGCGAATGGAGGTTGGAGTTGTGAACAAATTTGTGTATTCTGTGTGAAGCTTAAGGAAACATGAGACCACTTCTATTTCATGTGCCCTTAATTATACTCAAAGGCAGATGTAGATTGTAGACAACGTGTGCACATGCACCTTTTTATTTACAAACATAGTGTAGTTTTATGCTATTTTTGTAGTGCATATTAAAAACATGATGGTGTTAATAAATTAGTTGGTCTTTTCAATTATTTTGTTTTTTCGTATGAGTTTTTAATTAATTTGTGAACATAATTTTGTTGATCAATAAATTGAAATTTGACAAAAACAGTGGCTTTCATATGTGGAGAGAGAGAAACATGACAAGCATCACCTAGATTGGTTAGATTCTTCTCATCTCACACGAGTAATTGACAAAGCAATTTGTAACGGGATATGATTCTTAAAGTACAAGGTTCTTCGTAAGCTTGCGGGAGTGCGTAGACCCGTTGATGTTGGTTTGAGATGCGAGTACCTTACCTTGTGTAATGGCCACTGTCTAGACCGTTAAATGGCTTATTCATTTTTGTTTTGTTTTTGTTTGTAACTTTCTTTATTATCTATATATATATATGAACAAAACCCCCTCTATTTGATTTGTTAACGTTTAGGCATTGGACACATAAATCCAACAAACATATTTGAAATTATATATTTTCTAAACAAAACATCATTAATTATATTAGTTAAATCATCGTTAATTATTCATTTAACACAGTTCAAACGATTATATAGCTAAAATAACATAATAATTTTTATGTTAAAAATTAAAATGATAAATATTTTGTTTTGTTGATAAATAATCTGAAATAAAAGGTGGTTTAAAATGTCATATACTATTATAAAATAGAGAGACCAGAGAGTATTGAAAAAAACATATTATCTGACTTTTCCAATATCTATAACAAATCAGTAAGATCCATTTCTAGCATCTAGCCAGCTACCATGACCACTTGCCATTTCCTGCCATAATTTATGACCAGAATCAAAATTCGTAGTAAATGTAAGCTATATCTTTTTTTTTGAAACTCAAATGTAAGCTATATCATCAATGGTAGTTAGAACTATTAGACTACTCTGCCTTGATAAGAAATTAATCATTGATGACAATCATTAACAATCGTTGTGAGTACCATCATCATCATTAATAGCATCCAATAGTATGGATTTAATATGTGTTTTGGAAGTTTTACGGACATAATAGTTCATCCTTATATCCTTTGTCTTAAAAAAACACCAACATGGCAACATCTATATACATATGGTTATTTCGTTATATATACCATTTGCAAGAAGAAAAGAAATGCTAACTAATTGAGACGAATAAGGTTTAATTCAATGCGACTGTCGTACAATAATGGCATGTTACTATTTTTTAATGCCTGACTGCCTGTCATACAAAAATCCTTGCATATATGGTTGAAAATTAATTGAATAATGGAAATAAGTACATGATCTCTGTTTTAGGTGTTGTCGTACATTAGTTTTGAGGTATTGTATCTATATTATCTATATTATCTATCTATATTATCTATATTATTAAAGTTAAAGTACACAATTGAATTGTTTGAAAACAAAGATAATAGAATAAATGATATATGTTTGAAAACATGAATAATAGAGATTTGTTCTTTCTTTTATTTACACATTTAGTCAATATATTTTCAATAAACTAATAACAAATGAGAATTGTTTAGAAACATGAATAACATATTTAATATTTCTTTTTATGTACACGTTTAGCCATTATTTTATAATAAATAAAACAGCCTCCTTTCTATATTTTTTTTTATTTATAATTATGTCACTATATTTACAATTCTTTTTCCAATACCATTATTAAAAAAAACAGGGTAAAATAAGTTTAACCCCAAAGTTAAATAAATAAAATCATACTACGGATTAGAATTATTTAAAGTCTTCAAAATTTATTCATATTTAAAATAACAAAAATAAGCCAACTAAGTAAATTTAAGATAAATTTAATAAAAATTTCAAATATACAATTTATTTTCCTAAATATTTGAATCATATCTTTCCAAAGAATCTTTCATTTTATTAATTATTTGAAAGTATTTATTAAATGAAAACCCAAAATAAAATTAAGTTGGACTAAGAAATGATTAAATCAACAAAATCATAATACGGGTGTGAATTATCTCAACTCCTTAAAAATAATTCCATTTAAAATAAAAAACAAATCACATAAACTAAATTTAATAAAATTATATGATTTTTTTCGAAACGCACAAATGATTTTTTTCAATGCAGAGAATGTTGACGATATAAAATATTTTATTTAAATTAAAAAAATAAGTGTAAAATAAGTTTAACTTCAGATTAAATAAATAAAAACATATTGAGGGTTATAATTATTTATAATCTTCAAAATTTTAGTCACATTTAAAATAACAAAACTAAGCCATATAAGTAAATTTAAAATAAATTTAATAAAAAGTTGAAATATTCAATTTATCAAAAAGCATAATTTAATTACGTAAAATAAGTTTTCCAACAAAAAACATACCCCCAATTTTCTTGCTATTTGTTTCCTTATTAATATTTTTAAAATAATATAATATAAAATGTGGTTAACAATTACTGACCTAACAATATTTTGAATATTTTATATCCTCGGGATTTTAGGAAATAATTTATGCAATAAATCTCTATAAGCATTAAATATTTTTTGAGATCTTTATATATATGAAGTGTGAATATCCCACCTCGAGATTTTGTGAAACTCATCAACAAGAATGATTACTATAAATAAGGCATGCTTTTTTTGTTAGAGTAAAATCAAATGGGTCGTAGTAAACCGAAAGCCTATTTTTTTATTGTATTTAAACAAAAAAAAATTATTACTCTTAGGTAATTAATCAGAGTAATAATTTTTGGTAATATTAAATCAAATGTTAAAAGTTTTACCGATTTATTGTGTCAATTAACCGAAATCGCGATAGATTACCCCTATTAACGATTTTTCAGATGCAAAACCTGAAATTCGGCCAAGTTTTTGAATTCAACGAGGAGAATATTGTCACTACGTAATACAAATGAACAACTCTATACAACGTTGAACTCCAAATGCTTTCCCACATTTGAATAAAAGCTTTAAAATATACAAAAACATGAATTTTCAAATATTTGGCACATTTATGTGAAATTTGTAAAGAAAAAAATTTCTGTAATTCATTAAGACTATTTTTTGTACATTTAAGAATGTAAATCTCTAAACTTATTTCTCTATTGTCTTGCTGTTTTTTTCCTTATTAATATTTTAAAAATAAAAAGTATAATATAAATTATGGTTAACAAGATTTTATGGTCCAACAAGATTTAGAATATTATATATTCTCGATATTTTAGGAAATAATTTTAACGCATTAAATATATTTATAAAGTGTAAATGTCCCACAAATTTTATTTGTGAAACTCATTAACAAAATTGATTACTATAAATATAGCATGCTCTTTGGCTTTAGTAAAATCAAATAAGCTTTAATAAACCAAAGACCAATATTTTTGATTGTCTTAAACAACATCCGCTTTTTGACACATTTCTATAGACTTATTCTTGGGTTCACCCCTTAGGGTGAACCTCTAGATTCACCAACCAATAAGATTGTATCATGTAAGATCCAGTATCTTTTAGAAAAGGAAACAAAATATTATCGAATATATATATTATACTTCCAAAATAAAAATTAAATAAAAACTATACTAATCACAAAAAACAAGACTTTTTAATCTTAAAAAAAAGAATTTATTTTCAAAATATTTTTTAAAGTTTATACTAATCACAAAAAAAAAACAAGACTTTATAATTTTAAAAAAAAAATCACTATTTTCAAAAAAAAAGAATTTAAGACTTTGGATAAATCTTGAATTTTAAAGTTTAAGATTATCCAAGCGTTTCGTATTTACCCAAGGGTTTAGGATTTACCCAAGGGTTTAGGGTTTAGGATTAGGATTTAGGTTATAGTTTTTTGTTGATTGTTTGTAATAGATTTTTTTTTAAAAAAAAAAATCAAAGTTTTAGAATTTATCCAAGGGTTTACTAAAATATTTAGGGTTTAACATTTAGAGTTTAGTGTTTTTTGTGGTATTATTTTTGTTTTAAAAAATACTTTTTTGTTGAAAAAAATACATTTTTATAAAAAATATTTTTTTGCAATTAATATTATTTTATTTGTTTTTGCTTGTGTTTTTTATTTTTAAAACTTAATATAATTTGGCAATATTTTGTTTCTTTTTTTAAAAGATATAAAATTTGAAATAACTAAATTCTATTGGTTGGTAAACCTATCGGTTCACCCTAGGGGGTGAACCCAAGAATAACTCTTTCTATAAAACTTGCAAAGATAAAATATACATGTTTTCAAAACACGGGTCAAAATCTAGTATGAATTAAAAATTAATACAATCACTAGACTTTGATCCGCCATTTCAAAGTGCATATATTTTTATGTTGGGTATTTTGATAAAACATACATGAATCTGTAATTTTTTTATTAGAAACAAAATTTTTAAGTAATTTCAAATGTTTGAGTTTTAAATAGTACTAAATTTTGATCCCCGCTTTCATAGCGCGAATTTATGTTTGGTGATTTTTTTTATAAAATCAGTCTTGTATATGCATTTCTATAACCTTTTTCATATATGTATTTTATATCCGAGTTTATGTTCATTAAAAATATATTGTAAATGTATTTTTAGGTTTTTAATTTTTGAATTAGATATTTTAAATATAAATCAATATAACAGTTTTATAGTTTTAAAACCCGACTCGGATTTGCAGTTGCACGGATATCGGTTGGTAACCCATTCTTTTTAATATTGTGATTTTTTTAATGATAAGACAAATTCGTTGATCATAAGTTGGAAATTTTTTTAAACTATATTTTTATATTTTTCAAAATTGTTTTAAATGATAATGATTGCTGTCAAAACTAATAATTTTAGAATTAACTAAAATCTTAAAGAATAATCGGCATGCTATTATTAAATTTAAATAACTTACCAGTCTAACCGAACTCATAACGGAACTAATCGACTCCACCAAAAACTTTAGTTTTGTTCGGTAATATTCAACTGTATTATCATTTCGAATTAGGAAATAAACAATAGTAGATGAGATTAGATTTTGGAAAAGACTTTTTAAAGCCAAACCATTAAGTAGTTTAAAAAACGACGCAGTTTCAAACATGTCTGGTTGGAAAAATACTAAAACAATGCAGTATCAAACAGGGAAATAATCGCAGACCGAAATTAAATTAGAACACCGGTGGTTAATGACAAACCAAAAAAACAATTAAGAAAAAACTGGCACAAAATGTCCAGAATATCCTTAATGAATATAAAGGAAAGGGTCCTCAGTAAGGCTAAAATAGTAAAAATAGTAAAAATATCAATATGCTTATGCTTTAATAGTATAAATTTTCATATCCGATCCAGAACCATGGTCAAACAAATAAACCTGACGGTCCAAATATAATCCGTATATAACATATGTTAACATCTATAATTTGCTATTATTATTAGTTTTCTAAATTCATCTAAAAGTTATATATAAATATACGTATATGAGAATCAAAACAGTATAATTTGTATATTTTACTTGTCTTCCACTATTTTAAAATAATTTTAATGTTTTAAAATTAGATATATTTTTAATGATAAAAAATATATTTGACAATATTTTGCTATTGTTCTGCCAAATTTCCAAAACAAATGTTATTGATATGTTAAGTGAAAATATTTTATACTTACTTAGAGATTGTTTGCTAAAACTTCTGTTTACATTTTCTGGTATTTCTGACATGTGTAATATTAATTTTATGGACTAAATATTGTTATAAGGTAAGTCTCCGTGGAGAGTTCTGTATTGATTACATCAGTATATATACATAGGTAGATCCATATCTATCGGATCAGATATACACAAATCTTATAGATACTTATCTATACATAACCGTACTTATCGTATCCTATCTAACACTCCCCCACAGTTGAAGCGGCCGAACGCTGAGACTGTCCCGGAAGTCCAAGAACAGAGGTGAAGGAAGACCTTTAGTAAACACGTCGGCAAACTGCTGAGCAGACGGAACATGGAGCACTCGAACTTCACCAATGGCGACTTTTTCACGAACAAAATGTATGTCTATCTCCACATGCTTGGTGCGCTGATGCTTGACTGGATTAGAGGACAAGTAGATGGCGGAGACGTTGTCACAGTAGACCACTGTAGCTCGTGTGATAGGAATCTTCATCTCAAGTAAGAGGGTACGAAGCCAGGTTGTCTCAGCAACGGCATTTGCAACTCCGCGATACTCTGCTTCAGCACTAGATCGTGAGACTGTGTCTTGTCGTTTGGACGACCAGGACACCAGGTTGTCGCCGAGGAACACACAATAGCCGGATGTGGAGCGTCGAGTGGTGGGACAACCGGCCCAGTCAGCGTCCGAGTAAGCTACTAAACCTGTAGTAGTGGACTTGTGAAGGCGTAGACCAAGCTCAATGGTTCCTTTAACGTAGCGCAGGATCCGTTTCAGAGCATTCAGATGGGATTCCCGGGGATCATGCATGAACAAGCAAACCTGTTGAACCGCAAAGGCGATGTCTGGGCGCGTAAAGGTGAGATACTGCAGAGCTCCAGCGAGACTTCGATATAAGGAGGGATCAGAGACTGGTTTGCCATCTTCTGCTGCAAGCTTTGCTTTCGTATCTGCAGGAGTGAGGCACGGGTTGCAATCAGTCATACCAGCACGGTGAAGTATATCAGCAGCGTAGTTTTGTTGTTGCAGAAACAAGCCATTGTCATCGCGGTGGACAGAGAGACCAAGAAAGTGATGGAGGCTGCCAAGATCAGTCATGTCGAATTCTGTCTTGAGAGCTGAAATAATCCGACTGATAAGACTCGGTGCAGAGGCCGTGAGAACAATGTCGTCGACGTAAAGTAACAGGTAGGCTACTTCGGACTGTCGAGAGAAGATGAACAGAGAGGCATCAGATTGACTTTGCGTGAAGCCAATCTTTTTGGCAAATGTAGCAAACCGATTGTACCATGTTCGTGGTGCCTGTTTAAGACCATAGATAGCTCTCTTGAGAAGACATACGTGGTCAGGTTTGGATTTGTCAACGAAGCCAGGCGGTTGATGCATATATACCGTTTCGTCGAGATCACCATGGAGAAAAGCGTTTTTCACGTCGAGTTGGTGAAGTGGCCAGTCGCGTGAGACTGCAACATGGAGAACTGTTCGAATGGTGGTTGGCTTGACAACAGGGCTAAATGTCTCTTCGCAGTCAATCCCTGGTTGTTGTGATTTGCCATTAGCGACCAGTCGCGACTTGTGACGATTGATCGTGCCATCTGCATTAAACTTATGCCTGTATAACCACAAACAGCGAATGATATTAGTAGCAACAGGTCGTGGTACAAGTGTCCACGTTCCACGTTTAATATGAGCATTATACTCTTCGGTCATGGATGGATTCCAGTTTGGATCCTTAGCAGCCTGAACATGAGAAGCAGGTAAGGGAGAGATGGTTGTGTCTGAGTGAAGACACAACGGAGCTCGTGGTTTAACAATACCACTTTTACTGCGAGTGACCATTGGATGAGTAGATTGGGAAGGAAGAGAGGTGGAAGAAGAAGAAGAAGGAAGAGTAAGAGGACGAGTGATGGCTGGTGGAGGTAATGAAATAGGTGGAGGAGAAGGACTTACAGTCGAGACTGGTGAAACAGAGAAAGGAAAAACTGTTTCATCAAATGTGACATGGCGGGAGAGTATGATCTTGCGAGTCTGTAGGCTGAGGCATCGATACCCGCGATGATCCGTGGGATAGCCTAGAAAGACGCATGGCGTGGACCGCGGTGCTAACTTGTGCGCTGTGGTTGGTAACCGATTGGGGTAGCAGAGACAACCAAATGTACGTAGATGAGTGTATTTTGCTGGTGTGTTGAACAACTTCGTGATTGGGACTTCATTGTTGATAGCGGCTGAGGGAAGTAAGTTGAGAGTATGCACTGCAGTGTGGAGAGCTTCTACCCAGAACGTGAGAGGCATGGAAGCTTGATGTAGCATCGTTCGAACGAGGTTGTTGATTGTGCGGAGCATCCTTTCAGAGCGGCCGTTTTGCTGCGAAGTATGAGGGCAAGAAAAGCGAATTGTTGTTCCTTGTGTTGCAAGATAATTTTTGAGAGCCTTGTTATCATACTCTCCACCGTTGTCACATTGTAAAGCCTTGATATTGCACTTGAATTGAGTCTGCACATATCTAGTGAAATGAAGATACTTTGAAAACGTATCACTCTTTCTATGAAGTGGGTATATCCAAACAAAATGAGAGTATTGATCAAGAAAAAGAAGATAATATTTAAAACCACTGACACTTAGAACAGGGGAGGTCCAAATATCTGAATGAATAATATCAAAAGGCTGAGAAACAATGCTAGTTGAGGTAAAGAAAGGAAGTCTGGTGTGTTTACCAAGTTGACATGCTTGACACAAAGTCGTCAAGTCAGTCTTATTGAAAGTAATAGAAAGCGATGAAAGAATGCGCTGAAGAACTTGGTCGTTTGGATGACCGAGTCTCCGATGCCAAAGAGACGAACTGCCATTAGAAGACACAAAAGCACTAGGATGAGACGACTGAGATGATGCTGTGATGGGATATAGCGGCCCCTGACTATTGCAACGGAGCAGGATTGTCTGATTGCGAATATCCTTAATAGAAAAACCAAAAGGGTCAAATTCAAGAGAACAGAAGTTATCAGTAACAAATTTTCGAACAGAGATTAAGTTTTTGATAATGGAAGGACACACAAGAACATTACGGAGATAAAAGGGACGTGAAAGAGAAGGAATAACTCCCTGACCTAGTTGAGTAACAGGTGCAGAGGATCCGTTTCCAACAATGACAGAGGGTAACGTGCTCGTATTAACAGTGGAACGAAGAGTACCTTGATCTGATGCTATGTGGTTTGTTGCTCCAGTGTCGAAGTACCAAGTCGCATTGTTGGGATCCTCAAATGTCATCGTGCTGAAAGCCTGAGCTAGATTAGCAGGTATGTTGTGTAGCATCGGTTGCGGAACAGAGGATGCAGCAATGGCGTTAGCTTCAGTTGAGTGTGGAGCTCCGGGACGTGGACCAAGAAGTCCTGGTTGCATCATAGGGGCCCGGTTCGTGTGCATTTGTTGCTGTCCCATCGGATAAGCATTCATGACTGGTGACGTTTGTTGCACGAAAGCCGGCCACTGTGGTTGAACGAACTGCCAATTCTGAGGATAGAACGGTGGCGTGTAGTTGTTGTAGCGTCCACGACCACGATTATTGTAGTGACGACCACCACGTCCGCGACCACGATTGCCGCGGTATGATCCACCATTGTTGTAGTTGGATTGTCCATTGTTGTTAAAGTTGCTGGCGTTGTTGTTGGAGTTGG
The DNA here is from genome assembly GCA_026261945.1 of Hirschfeldia incana. Classification (NCBI taxonomy): domain Eukaryota; kingdom Viridiplantae; phylum Streptophyta; class Magnoliopsida; order Brassicales; family Brassicaceae; genus Hirschfeldia; species Hirschfeldia incana. Next base: position 3,252,066 of record JABCMI010000032.1, read on the forward strand.
GTTGATGCGAGGCAGAGTCCGTGTAGAGAACTTTAGGAGCAGACGTGTTGTCGGAATGAGAGATAGAAGGCTTGGTTTGTTTTGTAAGCCTGTCTTCCTCCATTGACAACATTGATCGAGTCTCAAGAAAGCTCGGAAACGGGACCCTGTGTTTGATGACGTTGATGATATTGTCAAACTTCTCCGACAGACCGTTGAGAAGATGCATGACCAATGATTTGTCAGATACTGGTGAGTCTAGGTTAGCTAGTAGATCGGACAGCGTCTTCAGCTTATTGCAGTAGTCGTGGATGGAGAGATCTCCAATCACAAAGGTACGAAGCTCGTTCTCAAGTTGCATAGCACGTGCTTCTTTGTTATCTCTGAAAAGATTTTCAATCTTTAGCCATAGTTCTCGAGCTGTGGCTTTAGTGGTGAGGATGGTTTCGAGAATTGAGTCTGAAATCGTTCCATAAATCCACATCTTAACGAAACCGTCATGTTCCTTCCATTCTTTCTCTGTAGCAGGTGTTGGTAATGATGATCCATCGAGATGGCCATAAACACCAAAGCTAGTGCAATGAGTTTCAAAGAGTTCTCGCCAAACTTGGTAGTTCAGCTTAGCCATATCAAGCGTTATGGGGATATACGCTTTGATTTGGGAGATGCCAAAGGGCTTGTCGGTTGAGGGATTGGTGATAGCCATGAGGATGAGAAGAGAAGAGCAAAAGGTTAAAGAAGTAGAAGAGAAACAGATTAGAGAGAGAAATCGGAGAGGATCAAGATAGCTTGGTGGCTAAGAAAGCTCTGATACCATGTTATAAGGTAAGTCTCCGTGGAGAGTTCTGTATTGATTACATCAGTATATATACATAGGTAGATCCATATCTATCGGATCAGATATACACAAATCTTATAGATACTTATCTATACATAACCGTACTTATCGTATCCTATCTAACAAATATCCATTTTCAAACATTTTTGAGCTTAATAATTTTTCATTATTATTTTTAATAAAAATATAGATAGTGTTTACTTTATATTTATCTAAACCTATAGACTACATAATAATAATATTCTCATAAAATATTATGAAAGAGTTATAGTAGATTCATTTTTAAATAATTGTTGTAAATAGTTTTTAGGACAATAAATATATATAATGGTACGTTTTGAAAAGGAAATGATAAATTCAAGAAAATGATAAAAGAGAGCGTACAGATGACTTAAATTATTGTTAGTTTACGAATATTTCCTAAATTAATTGTTTGGGTGATATTCATTAAGTATGTTATGTATAAATAAATAAATATAAAGTGGTATGAAATTGTATTATCTCACAAAACCAAAAGCATGTTAATGTTTTTAAAGCGTGGAATCATTTGCCTTTTAAAATTCCATTTTAAGAAGATATATATATTTGTAATTGTGCTAATACAATTATGCTAATTGTTTATGTGTTTAGTATTTTTTAAAATGATTGTTTATGTTTACAAATACTAATAGAATCTGTGATCGGATTTATAAGGTGCTATATTTCCAATCAATAAATTGAAGTATGTACTGTTTATATTTTTTAAAAGTTTATTGTACCTATATATTTTCAAAGTATATTTATAATGAAACTTAAAAAAATGCAATAGGTTAACAAAACAGGGTCTGTTATACATGAAAATGATAAATTATATATTGGGCTCCGATTACTAGACATTATAGATTGGGCTAGTGTATGTATGTATTTTTTTTCTACCTGCATCATTTACTAAAATAGTAATTTCATTATTTTCTATTCTAGCAAAACCGCCCATCAGAGCCATTGTTAACCATTTGTTATCAAGGAGTATTTTCAGAATACCTATATCAACAGCTGTGGCAATCGGTGTGTAATTTGGTAATGCACCAATTTATCCACTATTCGTAGATAAAATAATTTCATTTACTTCTGAATCCTAAACAATTCGATTCGGAGTCAGTACACAAAAATTTAAGATCATTTCTTCAATTTACTCTCTATTTCTAAGTTCGTAGCCTTCGTAGTAGCTTCATCGATGTTACCCACTAAGTAAAAGGCCTGTTCAGGAAGAGAATCAAATTCTCCGAAAATTACATATATTAAGAATAGAAAAAAGATTTACAGGACAAGAAAAATACTTAATATTAATTAGAAAACTTTACCTAAATAAATTTATTTGGGTTTGATTATTTAGAATTATTATTGAATTATAAAATTTAGTTATTGTCTTCCAATACACTAAGTGAGTTTTTTTAAGAAATATTATTATAATTGATATTGTTTTTTACATAATGAAGTGAACAAATTTAATAAAAATGTTTTCTAGTATAATCTAATATAATCTATAAGTACATATTAATTAAATGAGTACTCTCGCACGGATTTAAAACTTTAAATAAAAATCTTATTTGAAAAAAAGGGTAAAAACAATTTGGGTTTTAAACTTTTGAATGTCTGTTTTGTTTGAGAAATAATATATAATAAAGTTGGGAAGAAAAAAAAAGACTTGAAATGGAGTACACAAGAATAGAATAATAAATATCTTTGACATCCAATTATACCACTGAAAACCTTTTTTCATTTTCGAATGGCAGTTCCAAAAAAAACGTACTTCTATCTCGAAAAAGCGTATCCTTAAATAAGTTTGGAAAACGAAGGGATATTAGACGTACTTGAAAGCTTTTTCCTTAGGGAAATCACTTTCTACGGGTAATTAAAAAAGTTTTTTTTGTACAACCAAAAAAACTAAAAAACACTAGAATAATTAGAATTAGCCTAACAGAAAAACAATTTTAGAATACATATAAAAAATCAATAGGAACCTTTCTTATATATATATATATATATATATATATATATATATATATATATATATATATATATATATATATATATATATACATTTCTCTTTTGGGTCCTATTGATTTTTAAAATTTCTAAAAATTGGGGGGGGGGGGCTATTATTTTTCCCACCAATAAAATAATAAATAAAGATCTTGTATTTCCTAGTTAAGAGGAAATACAAGATCTTTAAGCGAAATCCATAGGTTTTTGAACTTAATTTAAGTTAAAAAAAATTTCAGTTTATACCTTTAGGAATTATTATTTCTCTTAACTATTATATCAAATTTATAAAATCATCTATCCAAAATAAGTGAATATGAGATAATAATAATAATTAGTAATAATATTTTGACAATTATTGTTTTTTATTTCTTTTGAGCAACTTAGCCAAATTTTTGTTAAAAAAATTCTAAGGATTTTTGAGAAGTTTTTTTAGAAAAAGCATTTTTTTAGTAATAGAACCAATTGTAAATTCCATTGAATTGGCTTCTTTATTTAAAATTTTAATCTCGGCGATTGAGTAAAAACTTGTTAGTATTATTTTGAACAAGTTGCCGCTGTGGTAAAATTGGTAGACACAATGCTCTTAGGAAGCAATGTTATAGCATCTCGGTTCGAGTCCGAGTAGCGGCATAAGATCTTATAAAAGAGATATTATAAGTTTTATAATCAAATTAATACCCGACTCTTTTGTCTAAAATCAGGTAAAACCTAGTATTAATTCATTTATTTTAACATTTTTTTATGATTTTTTCAGTTTTAGAACATATAGTAACTCATATATCTTTTTCGGTAGTTTCAATTGTGCTAACAATTTATTTGTTAACTTTATTAGTTAATTTAGAAGAAATCATAGGATTTTTTTTGATTCATCGGATAAAGAAATCGTAATTACGTTTTTTGGTATAACAAGATTATTATTCACGCGTTGGATTTATTCAAGACATTTTCCATTAAGCAATTCATATGAATCATTAATTTTTCTTTCATGGGTTTTTTCAATTATTCATATGCTACTTCAGGTCTTTTAAACAACATGCCTCATTTTGCAATTTTAGTATCATTTTTTACCTTTTTCAGTATCAACACGAAGAGATGTGAAAGCTGCATTACTTAGATAGTTTGTATTAAAGCTGTATGAGTTGTCCTGCTACAGATTGACATATTGGGCGTTCTCCAGTACCTCCAGTTGTTGACTGATGTTGAGAAAAAACACGACCCCTATTAGAGTATCCATTTCTTCCTCGGTTAAATCCAGTTAGACCTCTGCCCCTGTAGTTTGGGTTGTAAGATGGAGAGGTGTTCATGTTACACTCACGTGGATACTCTTTCTGCTCTGTGTTGAAGGCAAGGTGGGGTGTCACAGTGATCTGTTCTTCATAAGATTGAAGTTTGCTGTCGAATCCTTGCACCTCAGATACAACATCATTGAATGTTGGTGCTGGAAACTTGGTCAACAAGCTTTAAATCACCTAGCAATAGGATCATATTCTCTGCTAACTCCATTAAGAAAACCGAATATCTTCATAGATTCTTCAACAAGCTTTCCTACTGCACTCAGAGAATCACATATATCTTTGAAGTCTCGACAATAAACTGAGACAGTCTTGTCTCTCTTGTTAAAAAGCTGAAGGTTACGACGAAGAGAGAGAACTCTGGTTGAATTTTTCGTCTAGGGAAGACTAGACTTCGCGAGATGTAGAGTCAGAACTTCCTCAGAAAATGTCTCAACGATCCATGGCTTACAAGTTGATCAAACAGAACCAGCAATCATGTTTTGGATTCGGTTCCTCCGTTTGAATGTTGCCATGAGTGACAGTTCGTGTAGTAGCAGGAGAGATGATGACACCATTGACAAATCCTAGGAGTTTTTGACTACACGGGAGGGATTCGAACTGAGTCTTCGAGAGGAGATAGTTTCCATCGGTGAGTTTCAGAGTTACCGAGCTTACATTGAAGTTTTGAATTACTTTTAACTTAACTTCTTACAAAGGTAATTACATGACACTTTCACCTCCTTTGGACTTTTTAATTTTAAACTTCGTGCTTTCAGCTTGTTAGTAATTTCTCCTTGATATGACGTTGAAGGTTGTGTTATACTATCTAGTGAAAGAAATTGAGAAACAAAGCCTTTAAAAACACTAGAATCATAAAAATTCGATTATTCTCAGTGACATGCTTTTACTTTACATTACATTGACAAACTCTCTTTCTCTCTTAAGATTTTAGACAACAATCACACAAAGGATCAAAAACAATAATTACACGAGATGTTATTTCCAGATGCTATTCACATAACAAAACAATGAGTATTTACGTAGTTTCACACAGCCCTATTCAAACAAAAATTCACACTCATTTACCACAACCAAGGAAACTCAAAGATGGGATCTTCTGTATAAGAGCTTCAGCCACTTGAGAAGCTGAAGGTCTTAGAGATGGTGGGCTACTGATACACAGCGCAGCCACACTCAGCATTGTCTTCACTTCATCGATATCAATGCTATCTCTCAACAACCTCGGGTCCAAAAACCCTCTCACATTCTCTTCTGCAACGTCTACACTTGAATCAAGAACCTCATGCATAAGTGGAGCCGCTACATGCACCAGCATCTCGCCTTTACCAGCAGAGAACGCATCTTTACCTGAAACCAACTCAAGAACCACAACTCCAAACCCATACATATCCATCTTCTTAGAAGCAACCCCGGTCCTTAAGTAGTGAGGGTCCGTGTACCCCGGAGATCCCACCATCGTAACATGTCTAAATCTCGGCGACGACGTCGTAGAAGGCTGGACCATTGATGAGAACCCCACTTTAGCCGACCCGAAATCACAGAGCTTAGAGTTGAAGTTTTTGTCTAGAAGGACGTTGGAAGATTTGATGTCCCCGTGAACTATCTGAGGGATACATTTCTCGTGAATGTGTTCAATGGCTTGAACTAGCTGCAACGCAATGGCGATGCGGTTCCTCCATGGCAAGACTTGTTTGCTGTTGCTGCGTAGATTCTCCTGTAGGTTCCCTTGAGGAAGGTATTCAAGAAGAAGAGCGCCATTTTCTTCTGTGAAATACGATCAAGAAAGAACATCAATACATATTCAAAAGATTCTAAGACAGGCTTTGATCAAAACCAAGGGGTTACCTGAATCGTCGAAATAGCCGAGAAGCTTGACGATATTGGGGTGGTGAAGACGGAGTAAGATGTCAAGCTCGAGCTTGAAGATCTTGTAGAGACGGTGGCTGCTAACGTGAACCTTGAGAGCAGCTTTGGCTGAGCTAGACAAGCGAGCCATGTAGATACTGCTGTATCCACCAGAGCCAATCTTCCTAGAGAAGTTTGAAGTGAGAGCCTCAACGTCATCCCAGCTGTAACAGGTGACGCCGGAGACGGGTGAAGACCCTTCTCTGCTTGTGGGTTTGTCGGTGATCGTCGGGGTGACATCAAACCGGACGCATTTCAAGAAACAAGCCATTTGGAAACAGAGCAGCTAGTGAGAAACAGAGCAGCGAGTGAGAAACAGAGCAGCGAGTGAGAAACAGAGTAGATTTTTTTTTGGGATTTAGATCGGAGAATGAAGATTATGTAGGTTTAGAGATTTGGGGGTAATGGGTTTGTTAGATTTGTAATAAAGGAAAACACTTTGGATCGGGAGGCAGAGTTTGACCGGTTTTTAAATCGGCCATTTTTTGAAGAATGTTGAAAGCTTCCTCTGAAGCAGACTTTCTGAGTTCTGACGTTCTAACTACTACTACTCTTCCTTTAACTTTTCCTAATCATTCTTTTCTTTGCTTTTAGTTTTGGCTCCATACACCACATTTCTCACATTTTTTTTGCATTTATGTAGATTTGTTAATAGTTAAATATAACCTTCGTTAAATATAAAAGGCGATCACGTCACCTTCGTTCAGATGTGCAATCTCAATAACCTTGAATGGGTACTTCCCTTTTAAATTTCAAGTCCTTGCGTCATAAGATGTTTATATAGTTTGATTGTTTCATTTTATAAGCTATTTCACAACTTTCTATATATATATGAACTTTATTTGATTTTGAAACTATTTCTATTCTACAGTAACTTTATTTTTATTGTTTTAGTATTATATTTTCAAAATTAAACACTTTTAGAGATTTTTATGTTCTACGATTTTCGAAACACAAAGACACTAACAAAAAGAAAAACCAAGAAAAGTAAAGTTCGAAAAGAATTCTGATGGGCTCAGAAATATCACATTTACCGAAAACACCAAAAACTCTAATATATATAGTGACACTTTATCGAATCATCATTACAATTAGTGTTTGATCTCGAAGAGAAAATAAATATCTTCAGAATGTGAGTAATGCAATGCATTTTCAGCAATATCTTATAAACACACGCGTTCATCACAGCGAACAGTCGAAGAATCATTGTCCCAATACTTTTCTTTTTTCATACACTTGAAAAATAATACAATTTTGGCTCTTCCATTAAAAAATATGGTCGTCAAATCCGAAAGTTAGATTTTCTGTCCCTTTCTCTTTCCTAGAGCAAACGTGAAAGATGGAACTGTGGACTCAGTCCCCTTCCCCACATATACTACTACGAAGCACCAACCAATCACCGACAGTCTACTCATATAATTTAGTGATACATACGATGTATCTGCAACCTTTTAAAAATTTGTATGTGTATCTGCAACTTAAATAAAAAGGTTCGTATAAGGACGCAAATGCAACACATTATTATTATCATTTTCTTTTGTCCCAAAAAAATTCTTGACCCAAAAACAAATCATTAAGAGATTTATGGGATATCCGGATTTTCTTGCCATTAAAAATGTTCATGGGTGGCTAAAGAGAATCAAAACTAGGGCGGAAACTTTAACCGGAGTCCTTTTACCACTTAGTTCCAAATAAAACACATTGTAATATCAAACAAAACAATGTGGATCAAATAAATTATATAAAACAAATGCATATGTATTTTAGTCAAAAAATGAATACATATATATATATATATATATAATGAAATTAATTTTCCTAATTTTCATAGTTAATTGAATGTTAAAAATACAACTGATGTAAATTCAATATTTAAATAAAAATACATTTTTTCAAATTCTTAAATATAAACAATATTATTATTTTAATAAATAAAATGAAAATTTCAAACATAATATACACATTGAATACAATAATTTCCAATAAAATTGAAAAATATAAAGTATTTTTTTTGTCACCATAATGTATTTAAGATAATTTCTCTCATGTTCCCCATAATATATATTTGTCCAACTCCACTTCTACCGTAATCAACCATATAACTAATATTATCAATTTTAGTATGTGTTAATGTATCAACAAAATCGTCAACTAAAAGTTGAAATTCTTAAAATTTTGCAATTTCATTGCTGGTATAACTCTTTTTAAATATACATATTATATCTGGGGGAGTTCCAAAAAAAAACATATTATATCTGGGGAATACATAAAGAATCTTCATTTTTTCTAAATTTCAAATGTCTCCTCAATAACTGAATGCACATATGCATAATATTGATTAAATACCCTGTGTGGGATCAACCTGTGTGTCAGTTCACTGATCAATGGCAGATTTTTTGGATTCTATCAAACTTTTAATTAATATGTTTCACTAAATTAAAATCTTGTGAAAACATATCGGTTAGAGACTGAATGCAGCCAATCCGGATTATATTCAGCCACTGGGTTTACTGATATAATTGCGGATCCGGATCAGATAGAAATACACTGTTTATATCTTAATCCACCTATAAACCACATATGTATCAAAGAGTTAAATAATTTGTAAAAATAGAATGTTTTTCGCACTATTAGTCCAAAACATTCGGTTTTGGTTCGGGTATTTGGTGTTTGGTTCAGAAATTTAGGAATTTTTCAAGTATTTACAAAGTTTAGTTTGGTATCAGTTGGTTTATTTTGGTTTTTGGTTAGGTTCAGTAATAAATTGGGAACTGACTAATATGCAAAATATGAAAAAATGGAATCCAATTCAGTTTCGATTTGATTCTGTTTTTTTTTTTTGGTAATGATTTAGAGATAAAGAATATCAGATACTTTAGTCTTTTTCAGTTTAAATATTGGATATTTTGAATAGTTTTAAATAAACATTTTTGGGTAATTAATTTTTTAGATAATTCGGTTTATAAATAGCATTTTGTGATATCTATTATATTAAAACAGAAGTCATGACTTCTAATTCATGTATGATATTTTAAAAAATGAACTACTTACTAGAACTAATATCTAATCTAATTAATACTTAAATAATAAATGTAACTATAAAACATCCCTCATATAATCCATAACAAGTCAGAAGATGCCAACATTTATGATAATAAACGTAAATCAGTTTGTTTATATTTTAATAAATATGTCTCTATCAAACTTAAAAATTCCTTTTGTTTGGCTTTTATCTCTGGCAGTGCGTCTTTGTTGATTCCTCCATAATCTACCTAGCAAGCGATGAACTTGATAGATATGAATTAATGAATATATCTGCTAAAGCGCTTACTAGCAGGAATTAACTGATTGCATTATAAACATATTTTTTTTCTGCAAGATAGCTGTAGAGTACTAAATTTACGTACATTCGTAGTTTTCACCTTTTCACCTTTTCGTTATCCTTTTAACACGTTAGAAATAAACTCAAACAAATGTCGTTCACTGTAAATTTACATTGTCGATGTTAACTGTATTGCCGTATTGGTGCATACATTTTGTGTGGATTCATAGTCTATCTTCACTTTTAAAAATATAAGTGTTTATTAGAATCCCGTCATAAACTTCCACTCGTGCTTTATTTCCATGGCGGTGCATTTCTCATCGCATCTTTCAGGGGTCGTACATTACATAACCATTATCTTTGTAAATATTTAAAACAAAATATCCATAACAAACTCTTCCAATCGCTGAATGCATGCAAAATACAAAATATAGGAAAAAGATATTCATAGCAAATTCTTCCAATCGGTAACTGAATACGAAATACAAAATAGAAGAATATCCTCTATTGTTGATATTATACGTATCTACCAAACAACTAACTATAACAACTTATGTTTCGTATTGTCTAATTAATAATGGATTTAATTTCGAAAAACTACAAACAAAATCTACATATCTATCTTAAATACCCAAACAAACCTAGCAATCTATATATATCGACGGCTCAACAATAATTAGAACCACCACCTAAAGAAACTTAATTTATTTTTCAAAATTTATTTCATTTAAATAAATAAATAAATCGTGTGGTATTTTCATATAAATATATCATTTTAAATAAATAAATAAATCGTGTGATAATTTTAGGGAATTCTCTATTATAGGATTCTTTCATGTGTGATATTTTTATTAAAACCATCATTTAATTTTTTTATTAAACATATTTTCTTAATATTAGTATAATATAATATAATATTTCTGATACTTAAATTATAGTATCTTATGATATCTTTTAAATTAAAATATAAATATTTATATTAAAGAATTATAACAAACCTGTTGAAAAAGATAACAAGATCTCAACTGTCAAAAATTGTAAATATATATATTTACACTAATTTCGTAATTAGTAATGAAATTTTATTATACATTAATATATATATATATACAATTATATTTTATAAAATGAAAAAATTAAATCAAATCTTATTTTTTTTTATTAATAATAATATCTACCATTTTAAAAAGAAAACTATTATATTGAATTAAATATGATAAAATTATTTTAGATTGATAGTTTAATATATTTTATTTACATAAATATAAAACATTTATGCTAAAGATATAAATGTTGTTAGAATGATTTAACATTGGTAAACTATATAATACATGCATAAAATTAACTCATCAGGAGTCAGGACCAGAATAAATTTAATACAAAATAATTTTTAAATATATTTTCTTGTGCATAATTTTTTTTATAATCAAACACAATTTCAATAGGAAAAAATATATAATAAAAATATATATGTGATGATTTTAAATAATTAATTAATTTTTAGCATAAAAATATAAAATTATTGTAGTTATACACATTTAAATATATATAGTAACCTTAAACATATACTAATTATATAAAACATATATATATATATATATATATATGCATAAACTTGAAAATAAATACCCGCACGGTTGTGCGGGTGGAGATCTAGTCTATTATATTAAAAGAGAAGTCATGACTTCTCATTCATGTGTGATTTTTTATAAAATAAACTATCTATTAGAGTTGGTCACATTACATTTTTAATTATCATTAATCTTCATATTAGATAGAATACATTACATTATTCAATCATTAATAACCTTAATATTATATAAAACACTATAACTTCCCAATATTTTAGGGATTTCACAACAATATATTAAATCTAACTTATATTTAAATCATATATATATTAAAAATTCGAAAAAATAATCTGTTTAATTTTTTTTTAACAGAACTTAATTTTAAAAAATTATATGAAAATAGTTTTACTAATTTCGTGATTAGTTTTGAAATATTACTATAAACTAATATATTCAGTTAACATTTACAAAATGAAAAATAAATATTTGATATTTTTTATCAATCATATAATTAAAAAATCATATTAAAATAAAATTATTATGTTGATCTAAATATTTTAATAATATATTAATTTTCAAAAAATGCATGTAAATATTTCACTAATTTCGTAATTAGCAATGAAATATTATTATGCAATAAATAAATAAATATATATATATATACACAGTTAGTATTTATAAAATTTAAAATAACACTTCTATCATACACTTATCTATTTTTATAATCATAATTAATCATGTTAAAATAAAATTATTATATTGAACTACATGATAAAGTTATATTAAATTGATATATTATAAATTTTATTTTCATACATCTAAAATATTTATGTAAAAAATCAATATAATGACAGAGTACAATACATTTATTAAAACAATATATCTTAGATTTTTGTATATACACTAATATATTATGTAAAATGAAGAAATTTAAAGATATTACTAAAATGAAATCCAGTTTTAAAAGGACGGGTAAAAATTTAACATAATTTAAATACAAATAATTATCAAATATGTATTTTTCATGTACATATTAATTTGTTTAATAACTAATAACAAATACAATAATATAAATATATAATAAAAAGAAATAAATACATGTGATGGTTTTAAACATTTTACAACATATAACTATAAATTATTATAACTGAAATATTTAAAAATATGATTACAATTAAATAATGATCCAAATGAATATATATATACATATAAATTAAATGTTTAATTTATTTTTTTATAGTATTAATATATGAAGATATCAGTTTAGTTTTTTTAACTTTTATTTTGTGAAATATTACATTGTAAATGATAATATTTTACCAAGTTTTATTTCTATTTATTTATTCAATAATAAAATACTAATCTAACAAATAAAAAAAAAAGAAGAAACAAACACATGTGAAAGTTTGAAACAATTTTTTTTTGATGAAAACAAGTATACACTAACATTTTTATGTTTGAAAAACATTAAATTTACATATCTCATATATGTGATTTATATAACTATAAACGAAAACAAACACCCGCACGGTTGTGCGGGTTCAAAACTAGTTTCGTTGTTTAAATTTTAAATATAATTAATATTTGTAAGCATATAATTTGTATTTAAAAAATTCAGATACTCATTTGTTTTTGGGTCTGACTTCAATGTTTGGCTCGAGAGATATAATCTTCTCGACTATTTATGAAATTTAGTTCAATTTTAGTCTTTTTTTAGTTTAGTACAGTACGGTTTTGCGGTATCGGATACATATACCCAAACAATATATAGATTTTTTTTCCTTTTAAACATTTAGTTTCAAAAGAAAGCGTAGGTCAAAATATAGTAAAGTAGTTGTAATGTAATATGGCGATATGGAGATTTTGTTAGTAAGATAGAATTTGTTTCAGCTAATTTGAGCTTAAAAATAGGAATTATATTTGGTAAGTTCGTGATTAATAGGCAACGACAAAGAGGAAATATGAATTTAAAGAAAAAAAATAGTCTTTCCTTTATTTTGTATATGTAATCAATGTGGTTTGGTTATGCTATTAATGACGGTTGATCAGTTTTGTTGCAATAATCAAACTGAATGCCAATTTAATTGGTTAATCTAACACGTGAGTTTAGTTTAGCCCAGTAGCATTTGATGGTAAATATTAACTATTGCATGAAAATTTTGGTAATGATTCGACTTTTGTTAATGAAAGTTTGACATTTTCTTGTAAATTCACTCAAGCTGACATCGTGAGTGACAGTCAGTTATGTCATCATATTTTAGGTACCATAATGAATTGATTTTTTGACTGGCGCAGTCATAACGAAGAACAATTAATTTGCACCGAGGACTACCATAGATGACATAACTCTCGTTCATAGGATTACCTAACAAAAATCAAATTCCCAAAAAAAACAAAAAACTGCAGCATTGACTAATTTCATGTAATATAATAATAACTACCTCATTTTTACCTATAAAAGATAGTTTTGCACTCAAAAGGTATAATACAATCTAAATCATCTATCTTCCATTTTGAGTAGTCTCAAACTCTTTGCCAAGAAGATGGAAGGAAAAAAAACAAAAGGAAAACAAAAGATAGAAATTAAAAAAGTAACGAAATACGAAGATAGAATGATAACATTTTGTAAGCGTAAAAACGGAATGTACAATAAGCTCAGTGAGCTCGCCATTCTCTGCGGCGCCGACGTCGGATTTCTCATCTACTCCGGCTCAGGAAACCCGTTCACCTTTGGCAGCCCTTCCTTCGATGCCGTTTCACAGCGGTTTCTCAACGGAAACCATCACTCAGGAATCATCAACGGCCAGGGCAACTCGTCGGTGTCGTCGATCGTGGATGCTCATAGGAAGGTGAAGGTGGACGAGTTCTGCAAAAACCTCAACAATCTGATGGAGATCAAAACAGACGCGGAAAAAGAGAAACTGAAGATCACTGATGCTGCTTGTGAGGTTGCTGTTGATCCAAAGGACGAGGAGGAGGAGAAACAGTTGTTGAGGAGGTATGAGGAGTATTATGAGGAACTATGTGAGGTTGCTGCTGCAAAACTTCGTGGAAGATATGATGCGTCAACCTCGTCATCGTTTCCTCCACGTGGCTGATGGTCGATATTGAGATTTTAAATTTAGGTTTTTTTTTAACAAAAAAAGATTAGAGAGATCATTTGTTTAGCAAATAGACATATGTTTTCGACTAATGTTTTTTGTTTTTTTTTTCCTGAATTTTAATGAACTTCAAATCTTGTTTAATGCAGACTTATTTTATGCTAATTATTAGTATTTTATGCTTGTAGTGATCTGTTTGAAAATTGTGGTTATTTCAAAAATGATCATCGAAAAACGTAGCGAGCGATTCATTATGAAACTTTGAGACCATACAAGGGCTTTTACATGAACAAGTTGGGTTTGGAGGCCTTGTAGGTTGTCATGTAACATTAATTCATTATCAACATTCATCCTCTGTCTATCTCTCTCTCTTGCTGGGACTGTGGCTGTCTTGATGATCTGGATGCAAGGCAACCTGACTCTGTCTCTATCTCGGTGTGTATTTGCTCCACTGCTCCCTTCAAATTGTGTCTCGGAAGTCGGAACTCCTTGACTCCTTGTACATGTGGTAACCTGAACGGCTATATATCTTCTTGGAAAGAATAATCCGTTCAGTTTTTTTTTACCTTGTAGCTTAATGATTTTTTCATTTCATTACTTTATTTTCCCATAATCTCCATTGAATATTTGTTTTTTTAAGTTTACAAATTCCTTTGAACTTGCAAGACTTTGAAAAACTTCCAGCTTCATTGGTACTTGTATAGTTGTATATGGTATAGGCTTCTAAAGATTATCAAAGCTTATCACAAAATATATTACAGGAAGATGCCATCAAAGGAATCAAGAACATTTTCATCATAGTTGTAAACAAAAAAATACAACACAAAATAACAACATTGCTTTTGTGAATCACTATGCTATGATGATGCATATACGTTATTGAAATTTGATATGTATATCTATCACCAGATGATGTTAATATCCCCAGCCATCCGGAGCATGACGGCAATCAAATGGACAACGGACTGGAGAAGACATCAGACAGCAAAATGACATGTATGAGAGTGATGGAGAGCGGAAGCTATATCAAGGGTTTGATCAATAGATTCGTACGTGTTCCCGAAGTTTAGTTCGAAAATGAGAATAAGGACGTGAATACTCTTTGCAGTGCTCGAAAGCTCTTTAAAACCTTCGAAGTTTTATTAATCAAAATCCAAAGGTGTCTCATTACACAAACCCAAGCCTCTATTTATACCAAACGATTGAAAGCTAAACCTAAACGAAAAAGAAAACTTAAAACTTTTATCAAATCCTAACAATAAAAAGGAAAAATATCGATGACTTGTAACCTAAGTAAAGCCTGCAAAAAAAAGCCATAACAATGGCGGTGAATGTGTTGATACGCTGCATCAGAGAGACTATAGTAGTGTATCTGCAGCGAAGGTAATGAAAGAGACAGGAGATAGGGAAACTCACTGCGATAGAACATGCAACGTAACCAGCCTTCTCGCGGTGATCAACAGAGGTCAAAAGAATAATAACAGCACCGAGATACCAAGGGATCCCACCGAACAAGAAGCCCATAAGAAACCTGGGACCAGATCCAAAAAACCTTAAAATTATTCAAGTCACAAGCATAAGAGAACGACAGAGAATCCCACGGTGACAAGAGATCGTAAGGTTAAATTAGGAAATTATGTAAACAAGCTATCTAAAGTCGTACGCCATATGAGGAGATACCAGAAGAGACGACTCGGTTTCCAAAATAATCTAATGCAAGTTCCAAAACAAGCAAGGATTTTTCTGTCATAACTTGGTGACTAGATTATATTCTAAAAATCTACGAAGCATTAACCTATATACCACACGTTCTAACAATGATAGTTGCTTATTGCTTGTTTAAATCTTATACACAAAAAAATTGAATCAGGATAAGTGAATTTTGAATTAGGCAAAACTTGTAAACATGAATTCATAAGGAGAGGATATATAAGATGCAAAAGCAAATGAAGGAGGAACTCACAAGAACCAGCCCATGCCAACGCCACAGCAAGGAACGTCATGCTCTCTCACCGGTCTCACCTCGACCACTGTATAACAACACCAAAACCAAGCGTCCTATCATCATTAACAAATAATCAAATTCAAAAAAGTAATAAAACCAAGCCTCATTATCTGATCATAACACACACTCGGCTGATCACAAATTCACAAAATTAATAAAACCAAACCCCCGGTTAAGGAGTCCCATCAACCGTCATAATCATCAATCATTTCATAACACTTCGGATTCTGTACCAAGCAAAACCGATTTGTGTAGTTGCACATACATGTTATACTCCAAGCTGAATTCCATACGATGTAAATCATATATGACAAAACATGTAAAACCCTTCAGGATGAGGCCCAAACGGTAATAGCTCAGTCACATAATCAGTCAATCATATCATCATGCATTTATATATGCTACACCCGCCGAGACGAGGCTCGAACGATATAATAATATCTCTCACACTCATCATATCATCATGCATTTATATATGTTATTGCCATCAAGCTATCGTAGGCCGTCAAAGGTTGCTTCGTTCTTTCATTATTAGGTTAGAAAGTTTAAATCTTTCTAGCATACACCAGTAAATGATATTTACCAAGCTTCCAGTATCAATCAAAGCTCTGGTTATTTTGGATTCAACCAACATTTCTTCTAGCACAAGTGCATCATGTGGTTGGTAAAGATCTTCTACATCTTCTTCGCTCCTTGCGCACTCAAATTGTTAAGAACTTCTTATTACATTAATCCTTTTCCAGACTACAAGAGCTTTTACGATCTTTGTACTTCGCTTCCATCTAACGATGTCATTTTCTCCTGAATTTTTCTTCACGTTTTACAGTTGCATATTACGCCTGTTGGGCCCTGTTTAAAAATGTAATAACCTAGTTGTGATTAATGTAAGCCGAGTCTTGTTTAATTTCGCATGAAAAAAACATTCAAAATTCACCATATTCATAGCATTATATCTTAATGAAGCACGAGCAAATAGATTCAAATCAGACAAAACAGATCAAAACACCTAGCCCAACGTCTCCAATCTGCTGAAATGAAAACATAAACTTTTTGGTCAGGTTTCGACGCCCACTCAACGAACTACTAAAGATAGACAAGAAAGCCAAACATAAGTCTCTCAAACCATGTGTATACCTTAATCCCAATACCAACTGAAGTGTCATGCACAAAACAAAAAGACAAAGCTCTGTCAAAGCTCTGTCTTATTTCAACACCATCACCTGACGATTAGAGAGAAGCCTATAAAAGATCAATTAAAATTATAGAAATACAACACAAAACCATCAAAATATCAACTGCCACTTCCATATACACAGAAAAGGATGTTCATAGTTTTCAGAATCCCAAGATGAGACTTTCGTGGCCTTAAAAAAAGACAAAATTTATGAAATGCGAGAAAGAGGACAAGAGACCCCAGAGTTGAGAACTATGAAGTGTGATTAAGCTCTGCTCTGCTTTTACTTTTCTTCATCTTTGCCTTAACCCTCGACTTTGCCATCAATGTCTCTACTGTGTTTATGAAGTTTCCCACAGCCATCACTACCAGAAGAATGCCACAAACAATCACCTGAAATATAACACCAATGACAAAGTTCTCAACATTTATGTTCATCTTACTTTCATTCACGTTCTCGTCGGCTTATACCAGACTGCCGTTGAAAAATGCCAGTGGTAAACATTGCGCAAGTGTTGCCAAAAGAGTAGAAATTATACCTGCCATTCGCTAACAACTCCGGTTAATGCTGCCCTTAGCAACAGTACTCCAACGTATGCTTGAAACCCCTGAGTTTTTTGCCAAAAGTTATAAACATGTCAGGGCCTAAAAATAAAACTGACGATCCCTAGCATAAACTGTACAAAGTTAGTGTGGAAAGAGCAGAGTTCTATTGTTAAAAATGAAAACAATTAACTTAAGACATTTAGATGGGTTTTTCATGATAACCTGTAAAATGAAAAGTATAGGACATAGCAGCCATAACTGTCCATCAACTCCAGCCGTTTCTCCCCATACAACATCCATCCTCTTAGCCTGAAAAACATTCTCAACACAAATACTGAAGTTACTTTCCAAAAGCGGTTACAATTTTTAAGACCGAGTAAAAGTGCAGATAATAAGCCACCTTTCCCAGTGCTATGCGAGTGTATAATCTTTGGCGTTGGTATCTGTTTTGCAGAAGCATGGCAACACCTTGCATCATAGCCCATTGCAGGAAGAGATGAACCCCTCTCTGTAGATGATTGACCTCAATCCTAAGATTTTTACTTTTGGCTTGCATAATAAGAAATAACTCTAAGCAATACCTGTTTCTGGACACAGTTTGGTTGACCTTTGATTTCCCATGTGAGGCTGACAAGGGCCATCCCCATGGCACAGTAGTGATGATATAGCCACCTGCAAAAACATATAAGATTCAGAGATGAAGTCACCCTCAACCTATGAGACTATTTTGCTAAGCCAAACGAAACACATCAATACAAATAAGTCCCCACCCAAAGAGGGATTCTAACGAAGCTAAAGCTCTCTCTTTTTACGCATGAAATAATATTAGAGCTCTAGTTTCTACTAAGCAAAACAATATAAGCTACACCTTCATCGACAAATGTCTACGCTTAACGCTTATATAACAAATAAAAGAGACCCTTTGGAGGGAATTATTAGCATGTTCGTTAATTGCCATGGCATATAATTATATAAGGAGACGCTCAATATTTCAAACTGATAATCATGTTAATTGCTCTAACTATGATGCCCCTGACTCGAAAACAGATTCGGTGAACATGAGGAGACCAATAAATAAACAGAAGCAAAACGTGTAGGTTTGTTGCCAAGCCTATACCCAACAGTTACTACTAATTCTCATCAACGGTCAACATAGCCATCTTAAATGACATTCAAAATGGATATTTGCAGACTACAAAGAACTAACGCACCAAACTAGAACAATCTTAGGGAGAAATAAATAAGATAAGCAGCATACATAATATAGAACCTAAGGTCCACATGCAGCATGAAAACAATCTAACAAACAAATTATTCCGACTTTCATTGAACCATACACATTCTCTGAGTTACACATTACCATCTCCAAAACTGGAACTTATTTTCATATGGCCTTAACTAGCGAGAGAGTAAATAATAGGTATTAAGATCAACACTAGCACGACGCAGAGAGAAACTGAAGAGACCATAATCGTACCATGGACGGATATCGCTGCCGTTGGCTCTTAATACGTTCTCTCGCATAGCCAACCCAGCATAGAGGAACAACAACCAAGCCTGATTTTAATTAAAAAAAAAAAAAAGAGACTTTAAACATTAATCAAGAACCCAACTCAGTATTATATTATTATATACCTCGTAGAGCTGAACAGGAAAGGCAGGCAAGCATCCATCCCAGTAATAAGATCTGAGAATCATAAGCGCTGCAGGGAAGAAAAGAAATAGAAGAGCAGTCTTGTCCTGAAACAAACAACAGTAACCACCAAGACACGGTTGAGAATAAAACCAAACACTAAAGAAAAACCCACATGCAAAGAAGGACAAAAACAAAAACACTAAACTCTGTAGCTATTGTATTCTTCTTTGACTTTAAGCTGAACGTCTTTACGCGAGGCTCGAACATTCACAGGCCCCAGAAACATCCTCACAAACCGTCCTGCTTCAATCAAATCGGGTCACGAACCGAAATCGAAAATTAGAGAGAAATTTGAAAACCTACCTTGGGGTTTGGATGGGAGAAAGGAAGAGAGATCTCCATCAGCCAGCATGCATCTAGCACGATGCAGATCCTCCTCAAGCTGTGAAAAAGGGAAAACAAGAAAAGACGTTAGAGAAGAGAGAGAGAGAGAGAGGTTGAGGAAATTCAGAAGAGTACCTTCTCGACGAGCTTGTGATCGAGATTCTTGGCGGAGGAGAGAGTGGAGTGGAGGCGGCGGAGGGATGCGTCGACGGAGGAGGCTTTTTGACGGAGGGTGAGGTCTTGATGGGAAGAGGAAGAGATGAAGGAAGAGGCGGAGTCGTGGAGCTCCTTTACTTCCTCCACGATTCGTTTAACTTCTTCTTCGACTTCTTCCATCAAGATGATATCTAACGCGAAAGATGAGTTGAGATCGGATCACGTCTCAGAGGAGGAGAAGGTGACGATAAGCGGATTAAATTCGATTGAAATTAGGAGAGGTGTTCTTCTTCTTCTTCTTCTCGAGAAAATTGTTTGATTCTTTTTATTTTTTGTAATCAAAGGTTAGTGTGTTTGCATTTGAGTGTGATGAGGAACTCACGAAAATAGCACATCATCGCACGCTTGCTCTCACACCCACACCTTTTCTTTCTTTTGTTTTTCAATATCCTTGATTATGTTTTGTTTTTTTATGTATTTATTATTACTCTATCTATTTCTATTAGATATTTTAATATTAAACACATAATTTTATTTTTTTTATAAATGATTATGAACTATTATCTAAATATATTCCAATCATTAATAAACTAACTACATACAGTAGAACCTCTATAAATTAATACTCGATAAATTAATATACATTAAAATTTTCTATAAATTAATATAATTTCATAGTCCCAAATTGATTTTTTGGTTCAAATAGTATCTCGATAAATTAATATATAGTGTAGTTCCAACAATATTAATTTATAGAGGTTTTACTGTAGATGATAAAAAAAATTTAAATTTTATATTAAAATTCTTAAATACATATTTGAAAAATAATATATCTTATTTATTTCCATTTTTATTTTTATTTTTAGTTAATATTATCTTTCATTTTTTGGTCAAACTATTTTAACTATAGTAAATAGGACCAAATGATCCAAGTGGGGTTTGAATGGCAAATTTGGATCCTGATATATATAACTTTGTTTATTCCAAGCGATCTTGAAATCCATCATTGTTTGAGTTTATTTGCCATTTAAAAAAACAACGAATATAAATTTCACTATCTTTGTTCCTACTAACAGTATAATTTCTCAATTTATATTTAATTAAAAAGGTATGTGTCGTAGATATTAAAAACATATTAAAGTTTGAATATAAATGCATTACATTTTCTATTTATATATAATTTATCATTAATTAATAAAATACATAAAAGATTTCAAAAGTTTATCTTTTAAAAATATTTATTTTTGAAGGAATAATGTTTTACATTTTCGTCAAACTATTTTGATTATAGAAAATAGGACCACGTGATGGTGGAGTTGAGATAGTAGCAACTGTGAGATAACAAACTAAACCAATATAAAGAGTGTCTAATATATAAAAAGATAACTCTAATAGTACGAAGTTTTTTGGGATGAAAACCAAAAGTAAATCCATGCGAGTTTGCCTATTAGGCCCAAAGTGAATAATATCGTACTAATGTGATGATAGAGAGTTGGACATGAGATTTTACAATCCCAACAATTAGTATCAGAGCCGGTTGACGAGAAATCTGCAAAAAGACCGAAATACCCTTTGAGAGATGAACGGGTATCCATCGAGTTAGGATTGGGATGTGTGTGTGTGGCACAGATCAAGTCAGACGATCCTGAAAACAGTTGTGGGACATGAGATGAATGTGATACTTAGTTTGAGGGGGAGAATGTGAGATAACAAACTAAGTTCAACATTGGAAAATTAGACAAGGAGTGCCTAATATATAAAAAGATGTCCAACTCTAATAATAAGAGGCCTTTTGAAATATAAACCAAAAATAAATCCATGTGGGATTGCTTATCAGGTCCAAAATAGACAATATCTTACTAATGTGATGATAGAGAGTTGGACATGAGATTTCAAATCCCAACAGCAACCAACTAGTAATTAATCACTAATCAGGCTATGGAGTTTGAATTGCAAGTGTGGCTGAATGACAAATGTGGATCCTGATGTATAACGTTGCTTAATTGGATTGGAAGTGGCATTTAATACCATCGCAAAGATGACATTTGTTCAGTTTGGAAGTACCTTTTTTGTATGGTTTGAATTTTTTTTTCTTTTTCTGGAAAAATATGACTTGAGTTTATTATCTTTTATTTTTTTTTTAAACTAGATTTGACCCACGCTTTTAAGAAGCAAATTTTTTTTTTTTTTTAAATTTGTTACTTATAAAATTATATATTTGCAAATTTTGTTACAAATTTGTTACTCTTCTTTTAGATTATATAGACCTAGTAGTACTATGTTTTCAAATTTCTAACATCTATGCATATCAAAACAATTTCATGTTACAAATGTTTGCATGTCAAATCTGAAGTCATTTGTGTTATTACGAAAAGACGAAGATTATTTTCAAATTCAATTTTCATATCTATTCAACGATGTTATAAGAACAAATCGCAATATTAAATGTTTCATAAACGTGAAATATATACATATTTGAGAAACTAAGTAGATACAAACAAACACTTACATTCTCATCAGTTCATATGAATTCCATGGCAGTGTTTTTGTCGGTAGTGGTCTCAGTAGGAAGAGGGTTTTGGATATTTATAAGAGTAATTCTTGGGTTCACCCCCTAGGGTGAACCTATAGATTCACCAACCAATAGGATTTAGTTATTTCAAATTTGACATCTTTTTAAAAAAGGAAAGAATTTGACATCTTTTAAAAAAGGAAAGAAAATATTGCCAAATTATATTACGTTTTAAAAATGAAAAAGAAGTAAAAATAAATAAAAATAATACTAATTGCAAAAAAAAATATTTTTTTCAAAAAAAAATAATACCACAAGAAAACACTAAACTTTAAATGTTAAACCCTAAATACTTTAGTAAACTCTTAGATAAATTTAAAAAAAAAATATTTTATTTAAAAAAACACTATTTATAACACAATCAACAAAAAACTATACCCTAAATCCTAATCCTAAACCCTAAACCCTTGGGTAAATCCTAAACCCTTGGGTAAATCCTAAACCATTGGATAAATTTTAAACTTTTAAATTTAAGATTTATCCAAAGTCTTAAATTTTTTTTTTCAAAATAAATTATTTTTTTAAGATTAAAAAGTATTTTTTTGGTGATTATTATAAACTTAAAAGATGTATTTTGAAAATATTTTTTTTTATAATAAAAATTCTTGTTTTTTGTGATTAGTATACTTTTTATTTTAATTTTTATTTTGAAAGTATAATATAATTCGATAATATTTTGTTTCCTTTTTAAAAGATATTAAATCTTAAATTACACAATCCTATTGGTTGGTGAACCTAAAGGTTCACCCTAGGGGGTGAACCCAAGAATAAGTCTATTTATAATATGAAGAGGTTAAAAGGGAGAGGTTCTTAAGTTGTTGAAAAACTCTGGGGCATATTCCAAATCGTATCTCACCAGATTTTCTAGACTATATTATCGATATCATTTATTCTGAATATTAGGCAAATTCAGTTACCATTTTGAAATGCCAATATATCTAATGGTAGTTGCTCACATTAATATTATTAGTTGAATTCCTTGCATCCTAATATTAGGTAACTTGTACAATCTTCTAGTCAATCTTTTATTTATTAGAAATAAATTCTATGGATTAATGACCAAGTAGTTAAAAATCGGAATGTTCCTTAAAATATTGTGAATTGATTACAATAATGGAATACTAAAAACATTTAATGAGTTAAGCTCTATCCGGGGATTGGATTTGGTTTCCAATGGATGTTTAAAAATTCAGATTTAATTAAAAAATACATGTTTATTCTTTATAGAACCTACATTGATAAATTGTGAACATATTGTATTACATTTGGTTCAAAATAAATATTTAAATTGGTGGCTTCATTAAAAAAAGTACAATGTAAAAACTATTTTGTCAACTTCATAAACGAAAATTTCAAGTTTTAGGATATTAGAAAATAGGGTTTGTTATGAGTTTTAACCCATAAACCTTAATTTTACGGTATTGAGTGTGATTATTAACAAAGAATCAATTGGGTAAATATTCAGAATCAGAGTGAATCTATGTTACATTTGAAATGGGTTCATTTAATCTGATTGCGTTTATATTAAAAATTGACCGAGACAGTTTCTGTTTAAATGGTGCAGCATTGTGATTAGACAAAAAAATAGTTGTTTCTAATTGGTCATTAATTATGGATGATTTTCATTAAAACAAAAACAGTGGCATTTAGGTGTAAATATATTGAAAAGTTAGGGGCAGAATTCTATGGGGGATTCTGCTTTAAGGACATCCGCAATGGTGGATTCCATTCATGAATCCTTAGTATTATTTTAATATTTTTTGGGTTAACTTTGTTTTGTTTGAATTGTTAAGGACTTCAATCAAAAACGTATGTCCAATGGTGTTCTCAAATGTAGAATTCTTAGGAATAAAAAATAATAAATATTTAAAAAAGTGAAATTGAAATTTTTTTTTGCATAATTAAAAAAAAGATACAATCTATATTACTAAAACTGAAGTACTTTTGGTACTGTTTGTAAACAATGATATGAGGTTAAATAAAAATTGTTTGGTAACTTGGATAGCAGTATTTTTTGTACTTTTTATTATTTACACATTCAGCTATTGCATTTACAATAAATTAAGTTTCCTTTTTATATTTCTTTTTATTTACATATTTTGCTATTGCATTTATGATCAATTTAAATTAGTTGGTTACATTTCCACAGTTTATCTAATCAAATTGATATTCATATATTGATCATTATTAATATTGTACTATTATTAACAAAATCGTATGTATTAAAGAGAGGTAACATTTTCATGGAATTAACTAAATCGTCAAATTATAAAATATAAAAAACATACATGAGATTTTTTTATAAGATCAACAATTTAAGAATTATATTGAACATAAATTAAATCAAACACCTGCACGGAAGTGTGTGTCAAGTTCTAGTAGTTATTAATTTTCATCACCAAATTTAGTCCAAATATTTTCAATGAGATCATTCTTCAAACGTTCATGCACATTTTTATCACGAACATTATTCCGAATCCCAAGCATATTAGCAATATATGTAGACATGTCGCCACGCAACTGTGCACTTCGGGAACTCTCTCCTTCTTTAAATTCAGAATCATCGTTAGCATCGTTATCCATGCATCGATCTCGTTCATTTTCGACTATCATATTGTGTAGTATTATACATGCTCTCATAATCTTCCATATCTTTGCTTTGTCCAATGAAAGAGCCGAGTTTTTCACAATCGCAAATCGAACTTGCAATACTCCAAAATCCTGCTCTATCTTTCCGGGTTGCTTCTTAAACTTTAGCAAATAACTCCGCTTTAGGACCTTGAGGGCTTATGATAAATTGGATAAATGTTGACCATTTTGGATATATACCGTAGTACGCCAAGTTATACTTGTGTCCGTTGACCTTGTACTCTACCTCGAGAGCTCGACCTTCTAAAATGTCATAAAAACAGGAGAATGCAGGTGCCCTAATAATATAGACTAGATCTTAACCCGCACGGGAGTGCAGGTGTTTTATTTAATTTATGTTCAATATAAAATTTTAAACCGTCGATTTAATAAAAAACCTATATGTTTACATAATTTTACGATTTAGTTAATTTCATTAAAATATTATATCATTTTAATTCTTGTGATTTAGTTAATAGTCGTACAATATTAATATTTAATAATGATCAATATATGAATATCAATTTGATTATATAAACTTTAGAAATGTAACCGAGTAATTTAAATTGATTATAAATGCAGTGGTTGAATATGTAAATAAAAGAAATAGAAAAAAAATACTTAATTTATTGTAAATGCAATAACTAAATGTGCAAATAATAAAAAATACAAAAATACTACTATATAAATTACCAAACAATTTTCATTTAAATTCATATATTTGTTTCTAAACAGTAACAAAGGTACTTCAGTTTTAATAATATAGATACAACTGTTATTTTAGCTCAAGAAATAAAAACAATACATGTGTTTTTTTTTCTTTTTGAACATTACCTGCGTTATTTTCTTTACTAAAAAAATGCAGGCGGTAATTATAGTTATGTATGCAGTGTATCTGGACGGAAGTACATAGGATATACACTTAAGGTTCTTTTTAGTTATTACGTTAACTAACACGTGATATTTATAGGTAGATTTAGTCAAAAAAAAACATATTAATAGGTGGATCATGTATGGAGTGTATCTGGACGGAGCTTCAGAGCATATACACTCTAATATTGTCTTTAATGATAACTACACATGTCGTGTTTATCGATTGTGTATCTGGACGGAATCACATAGTATATACTCAGTATGCTTAACTATACAGGTGGTATTTATAGTTCATGTATGGAGTGCATCTGAACGCAAATACATAAACTTTAATATTCTCTCTAGAAAAACTTCACCATGAATCTTTCTGCTATCACTCATGGAAACGACAATGACGCTCCGGCGCCGGGAAATGAGTTTGCACAGTTCGCCGCTGGATGTTTCTGGGGCGTGGAGCTGGCGTTTCAGAGAGTCCCCGGTGTGACTCGCACGGAAGTTGGATACTCCCAAGGGTTCCTCCACAATCCTTCATACGAGGATGTCTGCACGAACACAACGAACCATGCAGAGGTTGTCCGGGTTCAATATGATCCGAAAGAGTGCAACTTTGAGTTTCTGCTTGATGTCTTCTGGTCTAGACATGACCCCACCACCTTGAATCGCCAGGTACACTATACGATTGGTTGGGTTTCTTTTTACTTTGCCCAACATTTAAGACTTTTTTGTGTGTCGTTGATTTGTAGTTATAAGATTTTTCTTTAAGCAAAAAAAAAAAAAATGTAACAACTTTTTTGAAAACTTCAAACTGAATGCATGACACAAAAACCAATACTTATCTTTTTATTTTATTCTGTTAGTGTTCTGAGTCTTAATCACGTCGTGTAATGTACATATACTAGTTACAATGTGATCTCAACATATTAGATATTCTCTTATCCGATATCTACTAAACCACAAACCGGTACACCTTAACCCAACATAACCATCGGCTAACAGTTAGTTATTCAATTAATTTGCAATACCAGATCCAATGTGTAACATTTGATGATATGAAGTTATTTTAATATATTAATGTAGTTTACCATGGCTAATGACTTGAACTGTGATCAGGGAAAAGATGTGGGAACCCAATACAGATCAGGGATATACTTCTACACACCTGAGCAGGAGAAACTAGCGGCAGAGTCAATGGAACGTCACCAGCAACAAATGGAGAGTAAGATCATGACTGAGATTTTACCTGCTAAGAAATTCTACAGAGCTGAGGAGTATCATCAGCAGTACCTGTCAAAGGGTGGACAGTCCTGTGGCATAGCCTGCAACAGTCCACTCATGTGCAGCGCTGCTACGGCTTAAAGATGCTGAGTTCCTCTGCTTATCACACAAAAAAAGAGGATGTTAGAGACTTTTGTTACACAATATGAACATCAACCAAATTCCTACTAAGTGTAATAAGTTAGTTTCGTGTTTCATGTTAGCGACTATATAAATGTCTATTAATGTTACTGAATTATTGATTGTTTAGATTTGAGCGAATATTATGGGTGAAAAAAATAAGATGGATAAGTTTTCTTATTGCCATTTACTTCACCAACAATAATACACACTTAAAAACATCACCTATACAAAAAAAAGAACATCGCCAATCTGATCCTTTTTCAGAACTGATCTAGCAAATTGGATCCTTTGATAGCTGAAGAGAACTTGAGTTAGTAGATTTACTAAGCTAGTAGATACACCTGCAACTGCAACTGATCCTTCTTTGTTCGCATGTGTGTGTTGTAATTCTCAGTCCGTAATAAGATGTGGAAATGTTGCAACTTTTTCAAAATTAAGAATACAGAACACAAAATTGTATGTTTCTTAAAAATGTGTATGTTTTTATTTTTAAGATTTCTAACTGTATTTGTCCCAAAAAAAAAAGATTTCTAACAGTAAATGTCAAAAAAAAAAGATTTCTAACTATTTTTGGGTGAAATTTCAAATTTGTTGAGTAACTTAAAACAATATGGTCATTTACAAACGGAAAGAAAAAAAAATGAAACATAATGCCTTAGCTCTCTGTTGCCATAGAAAAAATACCAACGTCCTAGCCATGGAGCCTTGTAGTTGTGGAGTATTTCAGAAATAGGATGCGGTTTCAAATGACTATGTCGATAGCTCTGCTCATTTGACCAGGAATAAGATTTCTAACTATTTAATCGTACTTAATAAAATATCTTCTATCTCTATAAATTTGTATTCTTAAGCATTCATAATAAGTAACACATATGTTATATTTAACAAAGACAAGTATATTTTACACCATTTATATGCTTAAAATAATATTTTTTATCTTCGTATAACATTTATATTGATAAATATAATGTGCTCCTACATAGAAGGGAATAATACTAGTGTATATATGCATTCTTAGCCCAGGCACATTTCTCGAGTGCGAGGAAACACCGTTTTAGATAAAACAGAGTGGTTTCTCCCAGGCACATTTCTCGAGACCTAAAACCACGGCTGGTTTTCTTCCTCTTTAGTCAACCCAAAGCTGTTTTCACCTGTCCGGTTTAGTCAATTCACCTGGTTTCTTGCCTTTTAAGACAAAGCTTTTCAAAATCTCTGGTTTTCTGGTTGCACTTTTCCGACAAAGAAGGTTCTAACGGCGAGTTTGGGTCGACGGGACTCCTCAAACTCGTTTCCCTCCACGAAAAGCTCTAGATCTACTGACCTCTACACCAGATCTCTCCATCTCCCAGTCAATTCTCCCATCTACTCATCCTCTACAAATGGCATCATTAAGAGAACACTCCTCCCACAGTGAGCAGTCAAACAAGAAGCTACAAAAGAACCCTCCTAGCAGACGTATCAAGGCCCCCGCAATCGACACCTCAACACTCATTAAGGAAAATTTCCTCACAATGATAGGTAGGGTTACTTACCCTAGAGAACAGCCGGTTGGAGACCTCATTTTGGCTCTCCCAAGAGGGTGGGAGATTAAAGGCCGAGTAACAGGAGCAGATCTAGGCCAAAACACCTTTCAGTTCAGATTTGAACTTGAAGAGGACCTGAAAAAGGTTCTAGCTGGTCGTCCTTACCAATATGGTCACTGGATGGTAATTCTGCAGCGTTGGGAGCCAATCCTTTCACCCCTCTTTCCTTCCCAGATCCCCTTCTGGATTCGTCTGCATGGTCTCCCCCTCCACTATTGGCATGAACAGATGATCTACAGCATAGCTCTTGACCTTGGCACCTTGGAAACCTACCACATCTCAAAGACTTCTGCAAAGATAAGAGTCCTAGTCGACGCCCTACAGCCACTAACAAAGGAGGCTCTGATTGAGTTTGATGGGGGTATAGATATTCCTATCACTTTGGAATACGATGGCCTTGGAAACCATTGCTCTCGTTGCAACAGGTTGACTCACCGAACGAGAGACTGCCCAGATGACGCTCAAAACTTTGCAGACCACGTGCGAGAACCCTCCCCAATAAGAACTCGAAGAAGCGTCTCACCACATAACATCTCCAGTCAGCGGGACCATCAACCAATCACTTCTAGAAGAGGTGAAGGAGTTTCAGCAAACTCCAATGCACCTTTCCACCAACGAGTAGACCGACATGGCAGGCCTTTTGGAGATAGACTCCCCCTTCCCCCAGTGAGAGTTCAACATCTTCGAAACAAAATAGTTTCCCAAGGCTCCATCACCGCAAACTACAACAAAGAAACCACTCAAAGAATCTTTGAAGAAGGGGAACCTTCTCGTGCTCACCACCGCTCTCACTCCCTGCGACACCCTCAAGAGTCTAGAAGAAGCAACCAAAACCAATCCCATAACCTCCAATGGGTAGAACGTCGCCACAGAGATAATTCTCCCCTGCTATCGGGAGAGTCTGCTCCAGCTGAGGGAATGCCTGCAAGAACGCCTCAACCTCCCTCTGCTAACCACAATCTTCCACTGGAACGAAACCTAGCTGAAATTGACTTTCCTGCTCCAGATCAAACCCTCCCCCATGCGGGCTCTACAGGAGCTGTTATGAATGAGCTATTGGAGGTCACTTATCAATATACAAATGTAGCTGACCCAGCAGAAAGAGCTGCTCGCATACAACGAGTTATTCAGGGGGAAGAGCAGAACCTAATGGCTACCACGGCTGCAAGGATAGTTGCTAATGCAGCTGCTAACCTCACCCCTATTCCTGAACTGAGTGCTCTTGAGCCCCCTGAAACCTCAGAGCTACCAGCTGACACAACCACAGAGTTATCTGATGCGCAAACCCCACGAAGATCACATAGAACCAGAAGACCTCTGGTAAGCCCCCGGGCTCGAACCAGTGCAAACTCTAGGCAAATCCTCCTCTCTCAAGCACGAGCGTCTCCAGCCAGGCACGGGTTTCCCTATGCTTCACCAGTCCAACAAAGAAGACCCTCCCGTCCACAAACGCCAGCTCCCTCTGCAAATCAAGCTCCCCATCAGGATTTTCACGCGGACTCTCAGTCTCTTCCTTAGCAATATTGAGCTGGAACTGCTGTGGTATGGGGAATCCCATGACAGTCCAGAGGCTCAAGGACCTAAACACCAAAAACTCCCCTGACATAATTTTCCTGCAAGAAACGAAGAACAATGATGAATTTGTACTCAAGCAGACGGAGGAACTAAACTTCGATTCCTACTTTCTAGTTTCCCCTCAAGATCATGGAGCAGGAGGACTAGCATTACTATGGAAGAGTGATCTAAAGCTACAAGTGCTATCATCTAATCGGAACCACATCGACACTCTAATATCCTACAAAAATGCCAGTTTCCATTGTACCTTTGTCTATGGCGCCCCTGAGATCCCGCGCAGACAAGCAGTTTGGCAACTACTAAATGATATCTCCACCGTGAGACAAGGGAACGCCTGGTTCTTGACTGGGGATTTCAATGAAATCACAGACAATTCCGAGAAGTCGGGAGGTAAAGAAAGACCTGAAAGCTCCTTCTCAAACTTCCGATCCTTCTTGTCATGCTGCGACCTTTTTGACATTCGTCACGCGGAAAACTTCCTCTCCTGGAGAGGAGCCCGTCACACTCACCTAGTCCACTGCAGGCTGGACAGGGCCATGGCAAATAGTGAGTGGTCTTCAAAATTCCCGAACGCAAGATCCCACTACCTGGCTTTCGAAGGCTCTGACCATCAACCCCTCCTAACTGTTTTCGACACAAGAAGAAAGAAAACCAGGAGAATTTTCAGATATGACCGCCATTTAAAGGACAACACAGAGGTTAAATGCTTGATCGATGAAGTATGGTTTGATTCGAGACACTTACCGATTTCAGAGAGACTGAATAACTGCCGTAAAGCCATCTCTGCGTGGAGCAGAAAGCACTACGTGAATAGCCAAAAGCAGATCACAGAACTCAAGGAGAAGCTAGACAAAGCGCTAAGTGCCCCGACTGCAGAGGATTCTCTCATATCCTCCATTAACAAAGCTCTACTCCAGGCTTACAGATCAGAAGAGGCTTACTGGAAGCAACGAAGCCGCCAAACTTGGTTGGCATTGGGAGATAGAAACACTGCGTATTTCCATGCTTCCACAAAAGGGAGAAGAGCCCGGAACCGCATCACCGTCATCGAAAACGCCGCAGGTGTACCAGTTTTTGAGGAAGCACAAATCGCAAGGCTATCTCAGAGTATTTCTCCTCTATCTTCACATCAACAAACCCTCCTGCTGCAGAACTGGTACACAGTGCAATCTCCCCGTGTATATCAGCGTCTACAAACCAAGAGCTCATCTCCGCACCTACTACACGGGAGATCAAGGAAGCCATGTTCTCCATCCACCCGGACAAAGCCCCGGGGCCCGACGGATTCTCAGCAAGTTTCTTCCAATCAAATTGGGATACCATCGGCCCTGCTGTAACAATGGAGATACAAGAGTTCTTCACTTAAGGAAACCTGCCCACATCAATAAACACCACTCATATCAGGCTCATACCGAAGATTACGGGCCCAAAAGCAGTTATGGACTATAGACCGATTGCACTTTGTAATGTCTATTATAAGGTTATATCAAAGATTCTCTCTATTAGACTGAAACCAGTACTACAAGAGGTGATATCAGAGAACCAATCTGCATTCGTACCTGGTCGAGCTATCTCTAATAACGTCCTCATTACTCACGAGATGCTGCACTATCTAAAGAACTCAGGAGCCACCATTCACTGTTCAATGGCAGTCAAGACAGACATCAGTAAAGCATACGATAGATTGGAGTGGACATTTATAAGAGAAGTTCTAGGGAGAATGGGTTTTCACCACAAGTTTATACACTGGATGATGGAATGCATCACAACGGTGTCATACTCTTTCTTGATCAACAATGAGGCTTTGGGGAACGTGACGCCACAACGAGGTATTAGGCAAGGAGACCCCCTTTCCCCATATATTTTCATCCTCTATGGAGAGGTTCTCTCGGGTCTCTGCAAACGGGATCAAGAAAAGGGTACGTTAGCAGGTCTAAGAGTTGCTCGTAACAGCCCACGAATAAACCACTTACTCTTTGCGGATGACACGATGTTCTTCACGAAAACAGACCCCCAATGCTGCACCTCCCTGCTAACTATCCTCCACGAATACGAGAAGGCATCGGGACAGATGATCAACACAGCAAAATCTTCAATCTCCTTCTCTGCAAAGACTTCACAAGAGATCAGAGCAAGAGTTAAAGAACAGCTGGGTATAGAAAGAGAGGGAGGAGTGGGTAAATATCTAGGCTTACCAGAGCACTTCGGTAGGAAGAAAAGAGATCTTTTCGCTTCCATTGTGGACAAGATCCACCAGAAGGCTGTAAGCTGGTCCTCTCGCTTCCTCTCCACGGCAGGGAAGGTTACAATGATCCAATCAGTTCTATCAGCTGTCCCATCTTACGCAATGACATGCTTCGAACTACCTGTGGGACTCTGCAAGAAAATTCAATCAGAATTGACAAGCTTCTGGTGGAACTCTAAAGAAGGAGACAGGAAGATCTGCTGGACCTCTTGGGACAAACTGACCTTACCGAAGCAACTCGAAGGCCTGGGCTTTAGAGATGTCCAACTGTTTAACCTAGCTCTCCTTGCAAAGATAGGATGGCGCATCACCACTCAACCCGACACCCTCCTAGCTAGAACCTTGCTGGGGAAATACTGCCACAAAACCTCCTTCCTAAAAGCTAAAAAACCCTCCAACTCCTCCCATGGGTGGAACGGTATCCTTCACGGCAGAGATCTTCTCCTAAGCCACCTTGGAAAGGCCATTGGGGATGGCGAAACTACTAAAGTTTGGTCTGACTCTTGGATAGACCCCCCAAATGACCTCCTCCCCACAGGACCTGCGCTTCTCCAAGACCAAGACATGATGGTTGCAGACCTCCTCTCTAGGGAAACGAAGGAGTGGAACAAAGCGCTAGTGGAGAGACTTTTTCCAACACTAACCGAACACATCTTCTCTCTTCGCCCAAGTACAACAGGAACTGGCGATGCTTTCATCTGGACTCAACAAAAATCAGGAAAATATTCAGCTAAATCAGGCTATTTCGTTGCAAAAAAGGAAAAAACCCAATCGACAAACACACTCTTGGTTCAGCAACAATGGAACTGGCAAAAATTCATATGGGAACCGAAGCTCTTACCTAAGATCAAGATCTTCATGTGGCGCTGTGCTCTAAATAACTTGCCAACAGGAGACAACCTGAGGAAAAGAGGTCTCCTGGGAAACACCTCATGCGCAAAATGTGGAGCTCTGGAAACAATTGAGCATATCCTCTTCCATTGCGACCCAGCAAAGGAAACCTGGAACCTCTGCCCCTGGACCACACCAATTGACTCCCTAGGCTTTTCATCTTTCCGGACCTCCCTTGAACAAACGACCGCACGAATCAACTTACCACCAATCGGTACCTCCTCTAATCTTTTTGCTTGGGTTTGTTGGAGTCTGTGGTTGAGTAGGAACATATTCACTTTCGAAGGAAGATCTACCCCCCCCCATCGGATATTATCTCCAGGGCGATCACCCTTTTAAAGGAATGGGAACAGGCCCAACCTCCTCAGCATCCACCGATGAGTACCCCCCCCTCTGCAGCAAATCCCGATCCAAATTACATCACATGAGGCGGTCATCCTCTACACGGACGCAGCTTGGAAGAAGGAAACAAGGGAGGCGGGATTGGCTTGGATCTTCACCAACAAAGCAGGAGAAGAACTGAACCGAGGCTACCAATATCAGATGCATGTCTCCTCAGCTTTCATGGCGGAATCGTTGGCGGTTAGAGCAGCTCTCCTCCACGCGGTCTCCCTCAATTTCACCATAATCTGGCTCAGATCAGATTGTAAGGGGCTTATTCAAGCCATCACCACGAATCAACGATCGTCAGAACTCTTTGGGGTTCTCTCCGACATTGAATCGATCACTATTTCCTCTTTTACTGCTTTCTTCGCTTCTTTCATTCTTAGGGCCCTTAATGGGTCAATTGACTGTTTGGCTAAGGCCTCTTTATGTAATAGGCTGTCGGTGTTGGGCTCTAGCCCACACTAAACCTTGCTTTTAAATTCCAATCTCAAGTTTGCTCAAAAAAAAAAAAAAATATGCATTCTTACAGATAAAAAACATAGTGTATACATATTCTCTGATTTAAATGCGTACAACGAGAGTGAGTAGTCATTCGGTCTGCTATATATTTCTGTTGTTTTGGTTCAATAGGTTTGAAGAGTTATGACTAAACACAAACCAAAAATGTTGGTGGTTCGATTCAGGTGGTAATTAGAGTTCATGTATGAAGTGTATCTGGACGGAAGTACATAGGATATACTCATATACACACTGAGGTTCTTTTTACGTAACATGTGATATTTATAGGTAGATTTAGTCAAAAAATATATTTATAGGTAGATCATGTATGGAGTGTTAGTGTATCTTGACGGAACTGCAGAGCATATACACTATAATATTGTCTTTAACGATACCCATACATGTCGTGTTTATCGATCGTTTATCTGGACGGAATCACATAGTATATACTATATACTCTCTATGGTTATAGTATACAGGTGGTATTTATAGTTCATTTATGGAGTGCATTGAACTCAAATACATAAACTTTAACATTCTCTCTAGAAAAACTTCACCATGAAAAAAAAAAAAAAAAAAAAAAAAACTTCACCATGAATCTTTCTGCTATCACTCATGGAAACGACAATGACGCTCCGGCACCACATGGAAACGACAATGCGGCTGAATGACAAATGTGGATCCTGATGTATAACGTTGCTTAATTGGATTGCAAGTGGCATTTAATACCATCGCAAAGACGACATTTGTTCAGTTTGGAAGTACCTTTTCGTGTGGTTTGATTTTTTTTTCTTTTTTTTTTGGAAAAATATGGCTTGAGTGTATTACTCCTTCTGTACCAATTTAAATGATATTAAAGGAAAAAAAAATTGTTTCAAAATAGTTAAATGTTCTCATTGTTCTAAGTATAATTTAATATCATTTGAACTTTATGATCAATTACAAAATACATAGCCTTTTTCTGATTGATTGAATTAATTTTATTTAATGATATTTGTATGTATTCAAGATAAATTATATAAAAATTTGTGTTTTCTTAATTCATGTGCAAAAATCTTAAAAAAACACTTAAAATGCTCCAAAGGAAGTGTCTTTTTTAAGTATGTAAACTAGATTTGATCCGCGCTGAGATTTTTTCTTTTAAAATTAGTTCCTTATAAAATTATATATTTGCAAATTTTGTTACAAATTTGTTACTTTTCTTTTAGATTATATAGGCCTAGTAGTACTATATTTACAAATTTCTAACATCTATACATATCAAAACATTTTCATGTTACAAATGTTTGCATGTCAAATCTGAAGCCATTTATGTTATTACGAAAAGACGGAGATTGTTTTCAAATTCAATTTTCCTATCTATTCAACGAAGTCATAAGAACAAATCGCAATATTAAATGTTTCATAAATGTGAAATACATACATATTTGAGAAACTTATTAAGTAGATACAAACAAACGCTTACATTCTTATCAGTCCATATGAATTCCATGGTTCTCCTGTATTTTTCAGGGTCTCAAATCTTTAATGCCAGTCACTTTATAAGTACTTTATTTTTATTATTTGATGTATTAATTTAATTATGAATATAAATATTATGGGAATATTATTTCTTATTCTATAATGAAAGAACTAACATTCATTAATAATTTTATTTATTATTAATTACTAATTTATTATTTAAAATTAAATATTAAAAAATTATGTTTACATCTTAAAAAAAAATATTATTAAAATGAAATCTTAAAAAAAGATACTTGAGAATATTTTTTTAGATATCTTATTTTGAAAATATTAAAATAGTAGATTAAATATAATATATATTTAATAATAATTTAGTTAGTTGTAAGAGAAAAAAATAAGAGATTAACTAAACGAAACGGTCCAACCTAAAGTACTTACAAATAGATAAAAAGTTCTCATGTTTTAATAGTATTGATATAATGAAAAAAAAGTTTTTATAATGACTGCAGAGCATCATTTGTATTAGACGTTGAAAGGATTTTCTATGTAAATAACATGTAGATGTTCAGAAATACAGTAGAATTAGTGTGTTAGTGAGAATCTTCAACAAGTAGCTAAGCACAACCCAAGTACATCCTTGTGGTTGCGATTTTTCCCATTGTGTGGATTGAAGATAGACGTTAAAAAAAGAAAATAGAAAAAAAAGAAGAAGATAGAGTCAAAGAGATCTTCTTATCAAACCATAATTATTTTTACATTATGAGGAAACATAAACAAAAAATCATTTTAACTAAAAATTATGTGAAGTTTAAAAGTCTTCTTGAGATTGTTTGTTTCTAACCCTGATTGGTCATTAAACATGAGTTTAGAAAAGAAGTACAAAACAGAAATTAGTAAAAAAGACACACACAAGAGGACATGGACTTCCAGCTACCAAAGAGAGTTGGGAACACTAGTTGTTGTTGTTGTTGTTGTTGTTAGAAGGCTGACCAGTCCAATAAGTTTTAACAGCAACAAGAATCTTCTCAGGATTGTACGGACCTTTCTCATGATCTACAATCTGAGTGTTCCACTTCATTCCCTTCGCTATCCTCTCTACTTTCGTCAACATCTCCACATTATCTCTCATCACAACCGTTCCTTCTGGTCTCAGTATCCGATCCATCTCCAACAATATCAATGTCAAATCACACCTTAGAACACAACACAACCAATCATTCATTTCATTTTTATTTGTTAGAAACTCTCACATAAAATAATATATATATAGCACACACGACTTTAGTTCGAGTTGGAAGCTCACGCTACTTACTTGTTTTCGTATAAGCTGAACAATCCTCCCGCGTGAATCATATCATAAGTTCTTGGATAAGTAGAGAATCCTTCACACCAGTCTTGATACGTCCCAATCAGTCCACGCTCGTAGATCACACCTAGCGTTTGTTTCTCCGCATCGATCGGAACAACATTCATGGTCCACGACGGGTATTTCAGCATGGATGCGGCGAATCCACCAAGGTGAGCGTTCATGTCCATTATGTTTCTGAACCTTCCATGCGAAATCTCCGGGACTATCTTCTTGTAATACGCTATCCTCTCTTTCCAAACCTCGTTGTCTTCTCTGAACTTCTCCGCGTTGATGTCTTGTATCGTTCCTCTGATGATCCTAGGAGGAACCGCGAACGCTCTGTCCGGCCAGTCCTCGAGCGCACCGTCGGAAGATTCCTCTGGATTGTTAGTTTCTGGTAACGGCGTGATGCAAGATTCCAAGTCTTTGTACCAAGCGAAGTCTGCGTTGTTGTTGTCGTCCAAGCTGCATATTGGAGGTGAGTTGTTGTTTTGTTTGAGCTTCTTACATTCGATGTGATTGATAGGCTTTCTCCAAATGGCTAAATCACCTTTCTCAATCACTTTCTTCCAGCAAAGACTCTTTGCTACATCCTCTATTGAATCTTGCTCTTTCTTTAAATCCTCCTCTGTTCTTTCCCAGCCTCTCCAATACTGTTTCCAGTTAATCGGTGGCCCAGAGAGGATCCAGTAACCGCCCGGTCTTAAAACCCGGTCAACCTCCATCAGGTACAGCCCCTCTGATTAGAAAAAAAACAGTTTGTTAATGGACAGAAAAAAATAAGACTTCACATGGGAGAGAGACTTACCATTTTTAAACCAAGGGATCAAACAACGAGAACAATGTGCAAGATCAAAAGCTCTAGCTGGATAAGGAAGCCTTTTTGATCCCATGATCCCGATTATGG
Organism: Hirschfeldia incana; assembly: GCA_026261945.1. Taxonomy (NCBI): domain Eukaryota; kingdom Viridiplantae; phylum Streptophyta; class Magnoliopsida; order Brassicales; family Brassicaceae; genus Hirschfeldia; species Hirschfeldia incana. Next base: position 3,290,372 of record JABCMI010000032.1, read on the forward strand.
CGGGAACTCCACGTTCTAAAGCAAACTGGACTTGAGCTTCATGTGTGTCTCTTGGTGCAAATGACACAGCCATAATGTCTCTCTTTAAAAGGTAAGCACCAAAACTCGCAACCTGATTCAAAACATATGAAATATTTACAATGACCTGATAATAATAATAATAATCATAATAATAATAATTATAATAATGATGCTTGATATAAGAAAGAGAATATAATATTACTACAATAGGTATGAATTTAACATGATTATTTTTGAATAGCAAAATATATATATAAACTTACACCACATCCAGTATCTATAGCTGTTCTGATTCCACCAGCAGTAAGAGGAATGAGCCTAGCAATGTCATCAATATAAGCATCGGCTCCACGGGGGAACATAGTTCCACCACCAGGGAATCTAAACCGGTCGCCTTCTACTTGAATCCAGTTTTGGACTGCCTTCTCAACACTGAGCTCCTTGTGAGGGATGTTATCATACCAAGCATAGTCTCTGCTTTGAGGCCATTTGAATGGAATCTTGTAGTTCGGTGGAGGAGGGATCAAACAATAGAGGAGCTCGTCTTTCGAAGGACAATGCCTTTCTCTATATTTCATCATGTTCCTATCGAATCTTCTTCCTCTTTGTCGATCTTCGCAAGGTGTGTATTCACTGAGGGACAAGTCACACGGTTCGAAGTTCTTGATGGTTAGGTTTGTTTCCTTGAACTCAAACTGATTATGGCTTTTGAAATCCAAGTCAGCTGACTCAGAAGATGAGGAAGAGGTAGTAGAAGAAGGATTTGATTGTGTCTCACATCCTATTTTGGAGAAAGAAGCAGGGACGTTGCTGGTTTGCCATGCGCCTAAAACGTAAAACAGAATACAAAGTCCACTTACACCAAGAACCAAAGTTAGTTTCTTTCTTCTTGCTTCTGTTTGGTGATGAAGACCAGTGTTGTCTTTCGCCATTCTTGAGCGCACACTGAAACTCTAAAAGAGGGATCGAAAAGAGATTGAAGCAATAGATCAAAGTTTGATTACAAATTATGACTATTGGATAAGAAGGAGAAGGTCATGGTGGATTTGTAAAGGAATGGTCACATGTGAATCACCTCCATCGTAGAAAGTAGGTAATGTGATAAGATTACTGAACAATAGAAAAAGATAAAAAGTTAAGAGAACGGGAGATTGTCTCTATTCTTTAGCAATACAAGAACTAAACTCAGTTAGTTAGAGAGAAAAGAGGAGGTTGACCAAGAACAGCCTCATTTTCCTCCATTGCCTCCTTTATTCTCGGTTTGCCATATTTAAACATTGTTTCTTGAATTAAATGAAACCTTAATTACGCATATACATATAAGTATAGAAATCCATGTTGTGATTTTATAGAATAAATAGATAGGCTACATTTTTCTAGACAAAAATACTAGTGTTCTAACAAAAATATTTCAGTCATTCTAAAGAGACCTGATTAAAAATGATATTGATTCTATACAGAACCTACGTTTTATGGACTGTGTTCAAAGTTCAAACCATTTCTTCATTTAACAAGGAAACCACTCGCATTTAACAGACTTTAAGTGTATGAAAAGGGAGGCATACACAAAGTATGGAGATTGTGTATATACTTGAACTTAGAAGCAGGGAAAATCCTTGGAGAAGAGTAAAGTTGAATCTGTAGTAGTACTTTCCTTCACATATTTGACTGACACAATTCTACAAATGCTTCTATATCTCCTGTTTGGTCGAGATAGGCAAATCTTGTTGGAGAAAATCAAGGTTAGGAAGATTAACGAAAATATCCTAAAAATTAGTTTGTTATTGGATCTCAACACTAAGTTCCTTGCGGAAAAAAGTTCTTTGAAACTTATCAATAGACAAGCTAATATAAACCAACTTTCATCTACCTACGTCATTCACAGCAATTCATTAACTAGAAACAAGTATGAAACATGAAGAAACTAGAAAGTATATTCTTTCAAGCTCAATAAAATAGCATATTGATAGCATATAACTTCAAAACCAAATTCCAAGGTAAGTAAAGAAGAAAATAGTCTCAAAAACTTTAAATAAAAAAGGTAGATAAAATCCCAAACATAAAAGGATAATGAGTTTGCATTATCAATTGGTCCAAAGAAATCAAAACTACAAACCCATACGAGAAGTGAACAGAAAGCTACGACTATAACACTCTTCCACCAAACTCTCTTCATTCTTCAACAGCGATCTTGCCCTTCTCGCTCACATAAATACCATCAAGGAACTTTCGGATATCCTTCTTCTTCACATGGCATTTCTGCAAAAATCAAACAAACAACAAGATCAAAGTACTGTCGACAAAGGAAAAAGACGGAAGCTCACAGTACAAAACATCACCAACCACATCGCAATCAAGATTCAATCAACACCATTACATTTCATTTTTCTTACTCTATATAAAACCTTTAAAATGCAATGGTAATACATTCACACCATTTTCAATTCTAAATTCAAGATTCCATAACATTCAAGACTTGAACATGACTACTAACAAGAAAACAAAAGAGTACCTGGTTGATCAAAGCGCATGAGCGTGAAACAAGCTCGATATCATTTCCTTCAAGAGTAATCTCATCCTTAACCTTCTCAGACCGAACAATGGTAACACCATCCAACATATCAACCTTCCTCACCTGTTCACACCATTTTCATTACATCACCAACACAAAACGACAAAACCCTCAAATTAAAACCAAAACAGGAAAAAAAAGAGAAAACAAACCTTCTTCTCTCCAAGGAAGTTACGGATCTCAATAGAATTGTTGTCCCCAGAGATGGAAGCATTGATGGGGAAATGAGCATACACAAACCTCATCTTGTAAAGGAAACCCTGAGTGACACCGGCGATGAGATTGCTGACGTGGCTCAGCGCGGTCCTGATGGAAGCGCTGGCTTTGCGGGAGCCGAACCACGAGTCGATCTTGAGCTGCCTCTTGCCGGTGACGTCGTCTTTGATGAGCTGGAAATCGAGGTTGAGATGCTTGAAATCACGGGTGAGTTTCCCGCGCGGGCCTTCGACTTCGATCACCTTGGCGTGGACCTTGATGGAGACGCCCTCGGGGATGTCCATCGTCTCGGATGACAAGATCGTCTTCATCTTTTCGTTGAGTGTGAGAGAAAGTGCGACGGCGGCGGTGTGGAGTTTAGTAGGGTACGAGGGAGAGTAAACCCTAAGTTCGCTTATATATAGGTCACGTGGTCTTTTAGGTTTTTCCTCGCTCTGGTTACTAAATGGGTTTAGAGGCAATACTAAAATGGGCTTTTTAAGTCAAGTAAAAAATAAAACCCATCAGATTCGTTACGAGTTCTTTGTTTACTTGTCGTCGATCATACATAGAGAGAGAGAGAGATCAGCACCCAAAATCAACTTCATATTCACCACATCTGATTTTGTCCAAAAACAAAAGTCACCAATTCTGATTTTTGAGTACAACTTGATTGAAATAGAGATTAAACCACTAATACAAGGGAATGATCTAGTATCACCATGTGTCTCTTTCAAAGACTCCGTATTACATAATCAAGAGTGTGATTGGTTACATGATAGAGTAAAAGTGTGGAAAAGAAAAATGAAATGAGTTAAAAAGAAAATAATATCGCTGGAGAAAACATTTTCCACTCCATTCAAATTGAGTAGCACCTTTACTTTACTTTATTGAGCTGAATAAACCAGCGAAAAATGATTGTTAGTATTTATTATCTTGACGGGTAAAAATGGAAGTAAACCAACTGAAAATGTTTTTCACCTTTTTCATTTTACGCTATTTTTACCGTACAGTTATGCTCCAAATCTTCTTATACATTTAGACATTTAAGAATACGACAACACCCACAAATCCAAGATGCCATCAACTCAATTCAACCATCTAACTAGATCTTATGATATATACACATTTACAAAACATATGTACAAGCCAAGAGACAGAGATTACAAATCATACCAAGATGTTGGTCCTTTAATTATGACCGGCTTGTTGAACATGACCCTATAGCCTCTTCACCTTAGGTACGTTCTCGGACTATCTTTGTATTACCGGCTTTTGACGTCCCGATTCTCAGCCCTGAAACCAAATAAACACATCCGATTCTTAATCACGAGAACCCGAAAACAAACCATTGTCTGCTCGCCACTAATCCTCGCCTCTGAGGAGAGAAGCTCCTCTCTCATGTAGGTAAAACCATGACAGGAGGAATCACAATGAGTCACACACCACCGCCATGGAAGAGTCATCGAAAATATGTAAAATAATTAAGATCTACCTCCCCTCCTCCCCCTCTCGCCCCAAGCTCTTTAAACTGACTCACTTCTCACGTTGCCGAAATAGCTTCGTCGCTGTTTGAGAGAGAGCCGGAAAGAGCTACCAACAACCTTATATGCCAGATATTTCCCAACTAATCCAGAGCCAACAAGCAAAGACACTACATGAGAAGTTATTATAGATTATAGATGATGAACAAAAACTACTAATTGAACAACATAAAATTTCAACTAATTTTTTTTGTAAAAGAAATATGGACAATGATACAAAAGGTGAAAAGAAGTTACTAATTGGTTATAATTTTGTAAGGTAATATCCGTAAAACTGTATTTCTAGCAGTTTTCAGATAAGTGTGTATATGTGTGTCTTGTAGAAATGGCAACACTGAACTAAAACCTATTTGTTCTAAAATAGAATACAAATGAAAAAAAAATCCACAAAAAAAAATTCCACAATAACATTAGTTAATATTTAATTCATATTTGGTTTGAGTTTATGATTAGAGTTTAGAATTTAATATTACAAAATAGGCTTATGATAGGGATTTAAGATTGAAGTAAATAGTAATTTGTCATGTTACTCTTTGGTTAATATCATTTTGGTATAAAAATATTTGCTCTGATTTTGTCATAAACTTTTTTGAGACATGCGACTAATTTTACTTGGTCGATGAATAGACAAATGCCTAGCTACAATGGTCAAGAGTTATCAAATTACACAGATACAAGTTTGAAGGAATTTTTTTTTTTTTTAAATACAATAAATTTTTTAATTTTAAATATTAGTTTTAAAAATATTTTAAAAGAAATTTTCAGATTTTGAAATAAAACTTAATTGATTTTGAAAACAAATTCGGAATCGTTTTCACATATTGAATATTTTTTTCGAAACTAATATTTTCTATTTATTAAATTAAATATTTTTATATTTAATTTTTATATATGTATAAATAAATAATATAATTACTGAAACTTCTTTCGATCATTTTCTTTTATGTATTCTTCTCATCAAAATATATTTTAGGTTCTTTTAAATTTGCCAGATATTTAAATTATTTTTAGTTTTAGCTATTATTCAATAAAATTTCGAAGTTGGTTTAATTCTGATAACATATGCACGTAAACAAAAAAAAAATAAACACAAAGCTAAATATCAGCTTTTCAGACACCAAATACTTGGTTCTGTACCTTTTTTGGTCAACAACTTGGTTCTGTCCTAGCATTTTTATTAACTTCGGTTCAAGTTTGGTATAGCTTTTTGGATTAGGTTCGGTTCCAATTTTTGGATCCAGATATTTTATCCAATCAAATTTCGACATGATTTAATTCTATAAAAGCATTTACGTAAATCAATAATAAAAAAAAGGGAAAGGGGAAGGTAGAAACAGGTCTTCTTCATCATCATCGCGAAATCCCGTCCCTTGTTCGTTAAAATCCAAATTTGGCTTATCCACACCACAGAAATGTTCGAATCTCTCTTCCCCATAAGATGATGAAACAGCAGCGCGATCATCACCTCGCCGTCGCTTCTTCCTCCTCTCTACCTCTCAACGCTTCCGAATCCGATCCCGAAGATTTCTTCTGGCGTGATTTCTTCGATTTCTCCTTTCTGACATCCGACGACGACCACAAGACCGGCCTCGGCGATGGTATCGATTCGAACGCCGTACCTAAAGGTTAAAATTGATTTCCTCTCAACAAGTTTGTGATTTTGAATTTGAGATTTTAACTGAGTCTGATGTGTTACTGCTTGATTGTAAAATATTATGCTTCTGAAATGTATGTCTTTGTTGTAATAGTTTTTTAACTTTTTATCTGTAAGTTAAAAACTTAAACAATTAATGGCGTAACTTATTAATTTTAGGTAACAATGATGTTAAACTTAAATTAAATAAAAATGATGAAACTATACCCAGTTAATATTTGTACTTGAATTTGAGATTTTAACTGATGATAGTGTTATGTGCTCTTTGTAGAATCAGAAGAGCTATACGGTTCAGCTATCGTTGATTCAAATGTTAAGGAACGTTCTCCTAAGGCTAAGAATGAAAGCGCTTTTAGTCCTCTGTTTGCTAAAATGTCAGCTTTGCGGATTAAAGAATGTTCGGTAGATGACACTGAGGTGGATTCTCCTTGCTGGAAAGGAGGAGCAGGTTCATTGAATTTAAGGCGGTCTAGGGATGATCTGAATGTTCTTTATGGATTGAACCCTATGGCACCTCAGTTTATTCCATCAAATGCTAAGATGAAGTTAGATAAGAATGGGAATGAGTTTGGAGGAAATGGTACTCCGTCTTTGAAAAGGTCTCTTTCATCAAACTTCCCACCATCATCTGGAGAGTTCAGCATAAGCAATCTTTATGAACAAGGTTCCGACCAAACATGCATTATTAACCATGACGCAGATGAAAGTTTGGGTTTAGTATGTCAAGATAGTGTAGGCATATTGGATGGTAGTAGCAATCAGTTCCAAAGGCGTACAAAGCTGGATCCTTTGGCCCCTGTTTTTGTTCCTGCTTATGCGTCTTCAGAGGTCGGCCACATTGGTAGTGCTCATCAGTCTGGAAATATATACTCATCCAACCCTCGGATAGGACCTCAAGTTCAGAAGAAGAAGCTGAATCCTCTAGCCCCACAGTTCTCGTTAGCAGATACTAAACCAAAAGTATATGGCTCTGTGGAGAACCAAGCTGCAAATGATTTACCAACCAATGTGAATAGTTCTGTTTTGTTCTCTCCAGGGTTTGCACCCTCCTCAGTGCATGTGGAGCCGTTTTATAAGGAAGTTGATACAAAGCAGATGGGTCGTCACCGTTATGGGAATCCTTCTCCACAGATGGATGTTAAGAAACTGCTTACAACGATACACGGATTGTCAGAGTTGCTAACACATGTACATGGTTCAGGTTCGCCAAATGAGCAAGATCTTGCTCTCGTCAACTCTACTGTACAGAATCTCAACTCTTACATCAATAACCGAGTGCAGGAGCATACCGGGAAATATGATGGTTTCACTACGTTGCCGAATATGTGTAAGGTATGTAATCTTTCGCCTACTTTAAGTAGGTTCTGCTACATATAGCTAGGTGCGTGTGAGTGAGTTTATTTTAATCATTTCAATATCGTAAAGCACATGTGAATTCTTTATATATGCTGTCTGTATCTTTATGCTGCTAATTGAACTAATGGTTTTATTTTAACGTTGTTCGCTTTTACCATATTCCTATAAAAGGAAGGTGAGAAAATATGTGTAAACATTTCTTTGTAGATATACAGACATGATCCTGTGTTAATGATTGTCAATGTTCTCTATAGCAATCGATTAGAGAACATCAGATTCCAAAGGCGAGAAATCTGAGTTCCACAGTTGATTTTAGAAGGAAAGAGAAGTACCCCATGGTCAAAGGGGAAACAGGAGCAGAGCCTCAAGTTGAATATCTTGTGGCCAAAGAAACTGGCTTTGGCCAGGTATGGTCTGTAGTTATATACTTTTTGAGGCATTAAATTGTGGCTTCGCGAGGAAAAATAGACTATTCGTTTGAAATGTTTGCAGGTTGTAAGGAATCATGAAACAGAAGAGCAATTCAACCCACAGGGGCTCTTCTATAAAAGTTTATGGCTCAAGGCTAGAGCAGACAGGTCTTTGATGGAATATGAAACATTTCTCTCCAGTTCAAGAACTTGAGCAATTTAGTGGGAGACTGTTGAGTTGTGAGACTATATATATATAAGGTGACATCATAGTGATAGTGTCAAAGATTAATTGCTGTGTCCGTATGAGTCCTCTTGAGCGTTTGCTTCCGGTTTTGCAGGTTAGATGTAGAGATTACAACGGCTGAATCTCAGGTCTGGTGATTGAAACCCAACTAGGTTTATGTTGCTGAGCTGAAGAAATTTTGCTAGGAGTGTTTTTAAGAACTCGAGTATGCTTTTATAATGTTGTTGAATCTCTCTATACACATATCCTTCTGATCAATTTTGTCATGCCCTTGACAGTTTTGTCACAAAACAGATGCTCAACCTTTTTGGTTGATATTTGATCACTATATTGTCAAAACATAACCCTTGTATCACTTCTAGTCCTAGGTGGGAAAAATTAAACATAACCAAACCAAAGTATGTATATACCTCAACCATTTGGTTGATGTTATTAACAATCAAACAGAACCAAAAAACGCAATCTGTTTTTTTTTTTGAACAAAAAAGTTCAAATAAAATAGGCAATATGTTTATTTAATTAACTTTATCATATAGAAATGAAGATTTGCTTAAACTACTTTTTTGCACTATATTTTTTATTTTTACTCTAACAGTTTTTTAGCATTAAAACTTAAATGCGAAAAAGATTATTGTACCCTTATTCTATTCTCCTCACAAACTTTTCAGACCCCAATATGATATCCAATTTTTCTACCGCGACCAAATGAAACGAGGCCTAACAAGATTTCAACGAACAACTCTCCGACAAATATGAAAAACTTGACTAGCTCCGACGAACCAAACAAGCTTTTAAACATTAACTAAGTGACAAGATAAAAATGGTAATTTTTGTTCTATTTCATTAATTTTAGCTTAATTTCTCAATATCGATATGTTTCTCGGAATAGTGACAAAGTTTATATGACAAAAATGTTTCATTCTTAATATATAAAACATTATAAATATTTATCCATGAAAATGTTTCATTCTTAATTTATAAACATTATAAATATTTATCCAGGATTAATCTTACGTTTTGTAATTTGATATTTTTTTGACACAACTATCTTAACAAAACTAAAACCAATTTAAACTACACTCGACATCTACACTGAGTCTCCATCACTCCACGTCAGTCCTCTCGTCTACGGTTCCCCTCCAACACCGCAAACCACTACCTCCGTACCGCAAGCAGTCGTGACGTCCCTCATTCTCCTGTTGGAGATGGTTTCTACTATCTCCGATGAATCATTTGCGTCCGGTCCGCGACTGCTCTCTGATCCCGTCAAACTCCACTATCGCATCTCCTTCAACACCACAGCAACCGTCAAGCTTCGTCACTGCTACACCATAGGCGTTGTTCTCTTCAATTGCCGCATCGTCTCTGAATCAACTGTGCAAGAGTGTGGAATCGCCAGAGTTGTAAGTTACCATGTTATCGTTGCGTTTCCAACACACTACGCCGTCTCAAGCATCGACGGTTCTTCACAGAGTCGGTTCTACAGTTATCCCATCATGTTTGTTGTCGCCAAAACTATTGTGCAAGAGTGTGGATGCGCCAGATTTGCCTGCTATTACGTCAAAGTTGCGCCTCCATCACATTACGCCATCTCAAACGTCGATGGTTCTTCACATAGTAAACTATGCGACCTTCATAGCGGAGCTGTTACACAGAGACCCACCTATCCCAAAACTTTTTACCTCTTATCCGATGTTTGCTCTCACACACACTGGTTGATCGAGAGTGATGACTGTTTGCTTTGGTCTTCGGTTACAACTTGTTGGGCTCGACACGGTAATGTTGAGTTCCGAGGTTTGGACCCAATTAAACCTTCAGCATTGTCATCAAACCTCATTTCTCCAAGCGCCTCTCGGGAGGTGAAGCTAGAGCTTGAGATTCACCTAGTCTCTTCGGTAAGCCTTGTCGGGTTTAAAGCTAATCATACTTATTTCAGCGCCAAATCAAGTCATATAGAACTTCGTTCTCTTGATACTGTCTACGGATCCGGAGCTTCTCACCTAAAGCTCTTGCCAACCATCATTGCAACCTCTTCACATAGGTGTTTCAACGTCGTCTACGACTATCAATTGTTCTTTCGAACAATCGCCATGGGATCAAAAGTGAAGCTTCTTCTCCTTGAGTTTCTTCATTTCGCTGAGCGTGACTCGCCCCTATATGGTTCTATCTCTAGTTGTTATGCATTGTTTTCTAGCTTCTTCCTACCGTCGAGCAGAGCTCCGGGACTTTATGTTTCAGTTGTAAGCGTTACTCTTTGAACTTTTTAATATAAATTTGTGTTACAAAAAAAAAAACTACACTCGACATAAACCTTCAAACTAAATCCAAACCAAACTAGCTAAGATTGAACTCAGTTAAAGAGTTTATCTAAAAATAAATAAACGAACCGAAATGCTCACCTTACTAAATCGTCTTACAACATTAGACATGAATGCCCCATATTATAAAGAAAAATAGCCTTAAAATAGTGGAGAAACACAAACAACAACGTTCGAGAAATGAAAAGTGAATTTAAGAAACGAGAACCAGTGCGAGTCTCTTGCAACTCCACCTATGTAGTGAGCTCCATAATCGCAGAAACGATATCTCCATCATTGGCTTTAAGAGCCTTGGTGGCTTTGGCCTTGGAGACACCAGCTTGAGTCATCACGAGCTCAACATCCTTGGCTTCAACACCAGTCTCATCAACATCTTCATCTTCCTCCTCCTCTTGTGCAGCCGTGGCTGCAGCCTCAGAAGCATCAGCGCTAGGGATCATCGATGCAACGTCTGGCATCTTGAACCTCTGAGCAGCTTGAGCTTGTAGCTGAGAGCTCATATCGTCAATCTTGGCCTCCCCGAATATCACATAGGTGTCCGAGTTTGGACTCTTGAACACATCCGGCTTCGAGATGACAAACAAAACCTGAGGGAACGAAACATACAGAAAGAATCAAAACACTGCTTGATTAAAAACAAAAGCGATGTGTGTTCTTACATTCTTGGATCTCTTGATTGTGACTCTGCTAACATCAGTAACAGGTTTCATTCCAAGTTTGAGCATTGCCTTGCGGCTTTTCTTCTCGCTTCTACTTTGCTTGGAGCTCTCATTCTCACCAGCTCCTTCACACATACAAAGACAACAGTGACAACAACATGAGCAAAACTGTAAAGAGTATTAACAAGATTCTATATCACAAATCGAAAGAACGATTTATTGGTTTATATAGGTTTAGTCATACGGTTTAGTAAACCGGTTCATTTACAATCATATATACAGCTAAACCGTGTGACTAAACCTATATAAACCGATACTATTCCAAATTGATTTCTAATTGAACCGAAACAACACAACAATGGAACGAGAAAAGATTTAACATACCATCGACGTTGTCATCGTCCTCGTCGTCATCAACATCGTCGTCTTCATCTCCGTCTTTGACATCCTCAACGACAACATCATTTTCCTTCTGCTCCATCCCATACACATGAAACAATCGTCAAAACAACGATAAAATCGAAACGAATCTGACAAAAAATAAAAGAGAGAGAAACGAAAGGAACCTCGAGCTTCATTTGCTCTTTGATGGCGTCCATCAACTGCTCCTCAACCTTCGATTCGTCGACGACGGGGCCTGGCATCTTCTTCTTCTTCAACTTCTATTCCAACGAAACCCTTTTCTAGAACAGCGCAGCGATAATGTAATCCTTTTGTATCAGTGGCGACGAATAAATATGGAGAGGGGGGGGGGGGGGGGTTATCCATCGCTTGAGGGATAACCCTATCATCAGCCCAGTTATATGTAATGGGCATTGTTAAAGCCCGTTTTAAAAGTCCACTAGGTCTGGCGAATACACCAGTGGGCTAAATAAGGAATCAAAGTCTCATATGCGCTCATAAACAGCAAAAAAAAAAAATCAACCTCATATACCAGAAAATTGAGCATTTTCAAATTTAATATCGAACTATTACTTGGTGTTATTTTGTTTTAGTGGTTGGGTCAGATTTCCTCTCCTATCACTGAAAATCAATTTTACCCTATCTAGAAATTGTCTTCACTCAAAGTTAAAGTTTGAATTTAAAGATTTTGAGTTTTTTGTTCAATAATGGGGATAACTGATATAGAAATAACAAATGTAGTTTATGACTAATTAACCAAATCAACTACTAGTTGGAAAATAAAATCATGTAAATAATAATTCGGTATTAGACTTGTTGAATACAAAGAGTTGAGGATTTAAATGCTCATTTCTCCTAGCTACGTTCATTTTTCCATCTATAATATTAAAGAATCCCTGATATAGTTATGTTCTTAGTTTTTTTAGTTATTTACAATGACATGCTATTAATCAATAAGATATCAAAGATCTGTGATAACTAATCACGTTAATACTTGGAAGGGGAAGTTAGTAACTAACTGGAAACTAAATATATTCTGAACACTAATGTGGATTTCATCCCTGAAATCCCTAACAAAATCTACATCCCAATTTGATATATATCCATAGTCATACTAATTAGGAGTGTTCAATCTGGATATCAGTTCATTTTTTTTTGTTTTTTGGTATTTCGGTTAGTAAAATACAAATACCATCATAAATCCATACTTATTTCGTTTCGGTTTGATTTATATACCGTCGATTTTTGGTTTATTCGATTTTAAACAAAAATATAATTATTTAGTTTGTGATCATATTATATGAATTTTAGAGTTATGTTGTCAACACAATCATTTATTACAAAAATATTATATGTTTATATTAAAAAAAAAAAACACTTCTACCAACTAATAAAATAATCATATCTAGAATTAGAATCAAAGCTTGGAACTAAAAAAAAGAAAAAAAAACAAAAGCACTAAACAAAAGTATCTATTCTTCCATATTTAGTGTTTATCAAAATCATGTTTCTTCGATTGAACACGAAACTCTCTTTGTTTATTGATAAAAAAATTGTGAAAAATTCAACTTATTGTTGTCCATCAAATTTATAATATTTACTTCAATTTAGTCAATGCTAAAATAAAGAAAAAATATGAAAACAAAACACTAAGAAAATAAGATTCTCAGTTGCGATGAATTGTTATATAATTATATTCCAAGTGTTTTACAAATTTAGAATTCTTTATTACAGTAAAAAATATGGTAATAGTTATTAGCAAAAAAATAACTTATATAACAAATAGATTTTTCATGCATCTTTATAAAACATATACATATTTGCATGTTTCTACTTTTAATCATTTTTTCCAGTTTATTCGGTTTAATCGGTTATAAACCAAACTATATCTAAATCCTACGGTTTTTATAAAATAACATCTATTAGGTTTGTATGGTAAATACCAAAACCAAACCGTGTTATCTGTTTCGGCCGTTTGGTTCGGTACTGTTCGGTTTGTATGGTAATACTAATTGTTAATAAATCCTTTAACCGTTTCATTCTTAAATAAAAATTCAAAATAGAAAGAAATTGAATAATTTTTGTATAAAACTTATAACATAGTGAATTACAATTTTTTGAGTTCACTCATCATGCCGGAAGAGCTTAAGCACGCATAGTTGAACAAAAATATGGGCTCTCCTGAACACACTTGAGAAAAAAACCCACCAAGCTGCCTGAAAAGGCTCAAGTATGATAAGCCAAATCCTCGAACCTAGATATCGATTGTGATACATGATAAACCAAACTATATTTGCTCCTAATTTTTAAAATCTGAAAATAAGAAACGCTTTCCTACAACTAGTATTACTTATAAATACAGACAAAAAATCTTGGAAAATTAAGGGATACAAAATTAAGTAACACTAGGGGTTTGCCGGCGCTACGCTCCGGTTTTGTTAATATTGTTATGATTTGACTATGGTTTTATAATCTAGAATATTTTTCAACAGTATTTTCGAAAACAAAATATATACATGATCAAATGAAATTTATTAATTTGATTGTAGTCTTTACAAAGTTACTATGAAAGAAATTCAAGTTTAAATATATGAATGACAATTTGAAAGTGTAATAGCTGAATTGTTTCATATTTGATTAAAATTTATTAATTTAAATTATGATTTAGATCTTTTATAAATGTGGACTTCGTCTTACAATGATTATATTAAATTAAAGTTTATACATATATATTTATATGTATATGTTGTGAAGATATTACTTTTCACATTATATATATATACATATAACAATAATTTGATGTGATAGTAAACATGTCTACAAATTTAAATTGGTAAATCCATGCTACTTAGATAAACTGTATTTTTTATTTATCTTTATTTTGCATCATCTCATTTAGAATAAGATGAACTTTTTTGTCACGTTTTATACTACCAGCTTTGTATTTATTCGGTTCAACTCGGGTTACTCTTCAGTTATCGGCTAAAAAGGAACCGAACACAAAACCCAAAGTAAATGAAATCGATCGTGTTTTTGGCTAGATCCGTAACTGAACCGATATTCTTACTTCGGATCGGATTCGAGATTTATGCCCAAACCTAGTTTTGTATATTGGGGTGATGGGGAGGTGTTATAATAGTTTGATGCTTTGGTCTCTGCTAGATTGATTTCAATGAATTATATTTTGTGAGCGGTGCTTATGATGATAATTTCAAATAATCATATGTGTTAAATTAACCCCCAGTTTCTTCTCGCTCTGGATTTGTCAAAATTAAGAAGTTTTGACAATATCAATTTAACCAATCAGATATATATTGATCGTAAAGATACATTCGAAATTGGTACAGTGTATTTTTAATCCTAAATCTTAGTAATAAGAATTTGAAAATTTTGATATTTATTGTTGTTGAGTAATTTTTTTGGATGATGTAATTATATGGTCATCTCTATTTGTGAGCATTGTTTAATGTTTTTATTGTGTTATATCGTAATAGGTGATAGGTTTATATATATTTTCGTTTGTGTTTTTCAATAATATGCTTTGTGTATATAATAGTAAATCATTTGATGTAAAGCATATTAAATTTCAATAACTTTGCATTTGTTGTTTAAAAATTAATAGTTTAACGTTATAAAATATATTTTATTTTTTATTTGAATTATTTGAACATTATTCTTTAAGATGTTTTGTGTTCTCTCTCCATATTTTGACATTAAGCCGTCAATATCTATGTATTTTGCTTACCTTTTTCCATGTGCTTTGCTTCTCACTCTCATCAAAAAAATACTCATATTTGTGTGTTTGTTCTTCTTCAAGTTGTTTGGTATTTGTTATAGATTTGGTTTATAAGTTTCATGTTGTGTGGTTGTTACTCACAACATTATAGGTTGTTCCAGTCAATATTGGTTGCTCCGTTTCTTATTTAGATTTTTGTTGATGTTAGGAAGTTTATCTCCTTAGGTTGGGTCAGAGTCTAGTCGTCTTTGATTTTGATTTCTTCTTCTTTAACTTACCGTCGATAATTCTTGTTCGATTTGGTTATTAAGATCTGGTTTTTGATCATCTGACTTATATGTTCTCTTTCATAGTTTGAGGTTGACTCCACAATTTGCTTATTTCATCACTGCTCGCGTTTCTAGTGGCTTTCTATTTTTCCAAATTTGCGACTATCTAAAAGATAGTGTTTTCTTCTCCTGCTTTTCTTAGTATAAGTGTGTGAAGTTAGATTATCGAAATTTGGGCTTTTTTATCTGGAGTTTTGTGGTCTTCCGCTTGCATGAACATTTTTTCTGTGCTTTTTTAGTTTGTGAGGTGCTTCGTACATCTTAGATGGTGGCTGCGCTTATGGTGTGTTAAATATTTGTCTTCTTCTTTCATTGTGATTTTTACCTTCTGTTGAGTATTCTTGCTCTAACACGCTTTCTTGGATTTTTGTGTTGGTCTTTGATCGCGTTTCTTTGTGTTCGAAAGATGCTTTGTCTCGGAGTTTATCTTTCTAGTCTTTTTTCCGAGATCTCCTTGCTATAACCAAAACATTCTATGATTAAGTGAGCTAAGTTAGTTTTTGTTCTTGATATCGTTTCAGTTTTAAACATTTCTTAGTATGTCTTTGGCATTTTGTTTTTCTTTATGAGTATAGAGATTTTATGTTTCTATTATGAATTGTGTTTCTAGTTTATTTTTCTTAACTTGGTCAATATTAAAATAAATATATCATTTGTAAATGATATAATAGAAAATAGTAAAAACTAATAAAATAGTGAAGTTTAAGTTACTTTTAGTTGTGAATAAATTAAAAATAAAAAAATATATTTAAATTATTTTAATTATTATTTTTTTTTTATTGTGTAATTAATAAAATGGATTATCAAATTAAAAAGATGATGATTATTGTGAAAATGATTAGATAGTGCACAATTAAAAAGTGGTAAATCAAATTGTAATAATCTAAAAGAATAAAGATCTAAAATGTAAAAATATAGTAGAAAGAGACACAAGTCAACAAAGCCCACTTCCACTTGTCTCAAGAAGAGAGAAATGTCTATTTTATATATATAGATTAATAAAATGGATTATCAAATTAAAAAAGATGATGATTATTGTGAAAATGATTAGATAGTGCACAATTAAAAAGTGGTGAATCAAATTGTAATAATCTAAAAGAATAAAGATCTAAAATGTAAAAATATAGAAGAAAAAGACACATGTCAACAAAACCCTCTTCCACTTGTCTCAAGAAAAGAGAAAAGTCTATTATATATATATAGATTACTCGCATAATGTGAAAATGAAAATAAGAATATGGAGCGCGATAAGAGAAGGCAAAAGCAAACAGCATATGTATCAAAGTTGACATATAAAAGTAACTAAATGAACATAAATTTCCAAATCATTTGTTTGGTCGATGACTTCATAGATCTCATGCTCGAAGAATTCCTCCTCTGAAATCTGAAGAGGAAGTATTTCTCAGACTCAGAAGATTAACTAATGACTGCTGCTTTGAAAAGACCTCGACTTTCTCTTGTAAACTAGATGCTGTGAAGTATCTGGAACGACCATCTCTATATCGGGCTTCAGAACAAAATTTTTAGGGATCAGAGGATTGGAGGACGAAATTAGGCAAAAAGATGTCATCCTCTATACATAGCACACTGACCATAACAGTTCCAGACCTCCATGAGACACCTTGTTGACTTCCACATTAACAAGAGTATTTTGTATATTGGCCCCCTTATGCACAAAAGACAAGGCAGCAACTCTACTCGCCATCTTGCTGAGATATTCTTTCTCACCCTTCTATTTCTCACAACCTTAGCCAACCTCTTGGTCAAGTTGTGAATCTAAACACTGGACGTCTCACAGCTGATGAAGAAGGAGAAACTGGTAGAGGAGTAAGGTCAGCAGTGGATCTGTCAAAATTTGACAAATTTAAAGAAACCAAAACAACAATACCAAGGAAACACTGAGCCAGCAAAATTATTCACCAGAAATAATATCAACTATCAAGGACTGACGCGATTCGAGCCGGAGAAATATTTTTCAAGTTACGTGCTTGGATGGCTTTAAACTGCTCAATGATCGAATTCAATCTTTCAGTATGTTTGGTATCACGGGCCGCACTGCAAAATCGAAACACTTAGGAAATTACAAAACATAAAACATAAGAGAGAGACATAACAAATTGTATGCAAGGATCCTTTTTCCAATAAGATAGGATGATCTCCACGAGATCAATAATTTGGATCCTTTCATTCCAGTCAAATTTTTTTACTGATTTTTTTTTCATTCAATCCAAATGCTGTTTTAATCTATTGATGATTCCACCTCCATAGAAATTCTTACCACAAAAGTCACAATTTTCTTTTTATCATTTGAATCTACAGTTTGAGTAACATAAGCCGATGCCGTTGTATATGTTTCTGACGATCCTATAGTTGTGAAGGTAATTAAACGTCTGTGTGTGTAACTCCTGAATCATTCATTGTACTACAAAATAAATCCCAAATATAGTGAAATGAAAAACTAGCTAACAAAATTAATCAAATAAAACTGACCAATAAAATAACTGTAGATTTTGAATCTAATTTATTAATTTAGGATCATATTTTTATCTACTTAAAAATGTTAAGTTAATTTTGGACCTTTTGGAACTTTTGGACCTATTAGATTCTACAATTCACGCTCATCATACAAAATATTCTTATATCATCAACCGAGTCATTTAAATCAAACCAGCCTTAGACAAACCATACTTCGGGTTTCTCCTGACACATTAAAAATATAGTTTTAACCCAACAAATAGAAATAGTAAACGAACCTTACACAAACTAATCTGACTAAAAGTTGACATCAGCTTAATATACACCTCATATCTAATCGTTTTTCATTTGACAAACTTCACCTGCAACATACAATAATCAAATCAATTCATATTTGTTCATCACTCATCACACCAAACATTCTAACAATCTATAGACTTACTTTTTGTTAGAATTTCATACCGAACCTATAGTAAACAGACCTTACACAAACAAAATTGCATTAGGCGTCTGTTGTATGTGCTGATAGGTCGCTGGAAAACTTACTTTAAGTGAACATCAGATATACAACTCTATATTTTCTCATCTTCATTTTAGGAAACGCACCTAAGACATAACATAATCAAATCAATTCATATTAATTATGTTTCCCTTGGTATGTAATATACTATATTATACAATTCTCCATGTTTCGTTCCTATTCAATAGAGTAGTTAGATTAGCTGATAAAGATATGCATACAGTCAGCTTTGGCAGAAATATACTACTTTACTAACCAAATATTTATTGATTTGATCAAATCTACACGACATAATTTTTCAAAAGTAAATTGGTTATTTTCAAGATTTCTTCCCTTTACTTTGTCAAAAAAAAAAGATTTCTTCCCTTTAAATTTTGATTTTGTCGACTCATCTACCAACTTCCCATCTATATTCTTCGGTTTTGAAATGAACTGTTAGTTTCAAATAATCTATTCTATTAAAACATCATCATGACATATTGATAAATTAGATGATAATCCGAGCCATGCGCGGAGTGAATTCTTTAAAATATGTTATATTTATATATTATAATTAAAACATATTTTGTTATCAAGAACTTTTTTTTTACATTTGATTAGGGATGAACATTCAGATACCATTTGATTCGGTTATGTTTAATTATGTTTTGATTATTTGTGAGTTTGATCCGGTTCGGATCTGCAGGATCGGTTTTGGTTTGGACTCAGATAACTCATTTATTTTTTAAAAATAAAATAAAATTCATATATACTTTAAATCTCTCAAAATATTAAGAAAAAATATTTATAACATATAAATGTGTATCATGTAAGCTAAAATACTTAAACTTAACTTAAAATTTGTTTTAGCTACAATATTTGGATAATAAATCAATATACATATATTTGAAGTATTGGTATTTTGAGTATCATTTAACTATTTTAAACTGTTTTAACTATTTGTATATATATTTTCAAGTATTTTAGACAACTTAATATCATCTTATATATTTTGTATATTCTTTTAGATATTAAATTCTAAAAATAATTAATATAGGTAATTATATAAATTTGGTTTGGATATATTCGATATCCGAAATATTTCGTTTCAGATCAGGTTCTGTTCTAAAAAATAGCAAAATATAACATATATGAAAGATCTATTTTTTTTAAATATGCTTAATGTGATTTTTAATTTTTTAATAATATAAATTAAAAAATGTAGATGATACAATTATTTTTTTTATCAAATATGTATGATTTATAATCATTAGTTGTCATATATACGTTAATTATATTAGGTAATTTTGTAGATTTTATTTTTAGAAAAAAACTTACATAAGTTTTATTTTAAAAAGGAATTTAAGACTACTCATCAATGTGATAATTAGTTTAATAAAAAAATATAATATATATTTGTATAGACCGACTTATTTTTCTATGGATTTCTAAAAATCATTCTAGTGATGACAAATGGCTACAAAACATGTTGTAATGTTTCATGATTAATATATAGGGGATGTTATATCCAACTATGTATTTTATTTATTTAAGAGACTATTATATCAAATTAAATTAATAATAAAAATATGATAATAACAAATCCTAAATAAAAAAATAAAATTTTCAGAAAAAAATTAAACAAAAAATATACCCACCAGGCCACCACCCTTTCAAAAGAAGAGTCAAAATCTAGTAGCAATTAAAAGAAATAAATAACTGAATCTACATGCTCTGTTCTTACATTTCTGCAACTACTTCGAGACGCACGCATGATATATTTGCACTTTCCACTACATATCGTCATGAAACAAAGAAAAATTCAAATTAATTAAAAAATCAAATTGAAAAGCTAGAACATTTCCTTTGAATTGATCTACGGCGTTGAGTTGCAGGCGTTGAGTTGCAGAGACTTCAACGAAAAATAATAATATAAGACTAGAAGTGTATGGTCACAAAAACCCGTATGTATTCTTTCAAAAATAAAAACAACATACTGAAATAGAATACATGGTTTCACAAATTCGTTTTAATATGTAAACTATTACAGGGGTTCCAAAACAAATATAATATCTATCTATACTAATAAAAGAGACTTTTTTCTCTCCTTGGAGGAAAAAATGCCACCTGTCCACACTTCTTAACTATTTTCGTCTAAGAAATTGTAATTCTTTTCAACGGGCTTTTCTTATTCGTATGAGATTTTATTATTTGTACATACGTGGGCCATTTTCTATTAGATTTCACTCAGTTGTGAGAACAAAGAACCTTAGCTCTGTCTCCGTGACTTTTCCACTTTCAAGCACTCCGACGATTCTTAAAAAAAAATACTCCTGTAACGTTTTACGTTTTAACCTTGCATCTCCTTTAATCTTCGCATCCACTACCACTCTTACTCTCTTGCAATTAAACAGCATCATTATTCTTCAAGGTAAGGTAACCGCTGGAAAGTCTAAACTATAAATGTGTTCTTTCTCTGCGATTAACAGCCACACTGATACGAAATCCCCAAGTTCAATCGATTGTATTTCTGCAACTCCTTATTTCTTTGTTATCATACAGATTTATTGAAGAAATGCTAATCCTTTTTTGTAGTTTGCTTTGTATCTCTTTACGAGAGGATCTAGAAGTCCTTCTGAATACTCCTAAGGTTAGTTTTACTTAGACGAAGCAAAGATTTTTGGGTTCACTTCATGGATTTGCTTTACCTATAAATTTGAACTCCATGATATGTTTATATCTAGGATGTAATTGTCTGTAAAAATCTGCATCTTATCCACTAGAAAAGATTAATTTTTACTCTATCTAGGATGTAATTATCTGCAAACCACCATTGTAAAGCTCTTTTGTGCTTTAGTTCTGTCATGCCAAAGGTTTTAGATTTCGTTGGTGTAGTTATTACTTATGTTCTAGCCTCTGTAATTGGGTATTGATAGAGATTGATGTAACTTGGTTTGTTTCATAGGTATATGCATCAATACGATGATGTTGGACTGTCTAACCTTGGTATGGATATGTATGTTCTTAATCTCTCTCTCCTATACATTATTCTTTGTATATCAAGACTGTGCCTCTCTACTGATAATGTCTTAAGAATGTGCAGCCACTGCAAACGTTGTTACTATTACTGAAATACTGAAGAGCAGTGATTTTTTATTTAGAAGAACAGATATCTTTATAGTGTTTCCATTCAACATGTATATATTATAAATTTAAGGTTTTGGCAACTAAGATTTTTTTGGGGGTGAATTGTTTGTTCCTGTAATATAGTTCAAGACTTCCTCAGTGGATATTAAATAGATGACTCAAGGGGTGCCCTGTGTCGAAAGCTAAGGTGATTTTGTTATGATCAGATTATGAATGTCATGGACCCCTTTCTTGATTTTATCAGTTTTTGATTTTAAGACAGAGCCATAATCATAAGCGAAAGATGAAGTAGGAGATAAATAGGAACATAGCCCCCAATCTCAGAAGGAAGAAGATCTTTAACACCGAGAAAGTATCTGAAGAAGCTGCAGCAATTTGAGTATCAACAATCGATTCCCTTTTTATGGAGTTTCCAAGTGGCATGACAATACATCTTCAAAGAAAAAAAAGATGGACTCTTTTTCAGTTTTATATCAGTTTTACCCAGAAAATTGTGTTTATGTAACTAAGCGAGCTTTGTCGTATATATTTTGTTTCAAAGACTTGAGTGTAACATTATTGATGAAATCCTTACTCTGTGTAATTTCTGGTTCATATCGTATAAACAAATGTTTCCCTTTAGTTTCATAGGTTAATTATGCTGGTTATTTCTTTTACTAAATTTATTTCCCTGACAAGAATAAGGTTTTTCCAAGTTATAATTAATCAATTTTCCTTTATTACGGTCTGAACTGTTGAACTTTGCAAGTGATTTATATTGGTTTCTTGGATATTAAACTAGGGAAGTTTTTTTTGTTTGATTTATATTAGTTTCTTGGATATTAAACTAGGGAGGGTTGGAAGTTCTTTTTTTCATTTTCAAGTTATTAATTTTGTGTGATCTATATTGCTTTTTGGATATCGTTACGGTTTCGTTAAGCACAGCTGAAATATATTTTTTAAAATCTTAATTTAAATATATTTGTTTTTGAAAATAAAAAGATTAAATAAGAAGAAATACATGGGGATGCATTAAATTTAGAAGCTAGAGGGATTTGATTTTTTAGTTATTTTTATATGGTTTTGGAAATTTTAAGAATTGCTATGCTTTAAAATTGTACAATTTCAACTAATTAAAGGATTTATTTTCTAAACCTAAAATATCCACTAAATACTTTATATGATTTTTTTTGAATCTAATAACAATTTTAAATCAACAAAAATACATGGAGAATCTATTAATTTTAGAACCTGAAGCGATTTAATTTTTAATAATTTTAAAATGAATTTGGAAGATTTAGGAAATACTTTGATCTAAGTTAAAGTATTCTAGAATTTCATTTATAATTATAACATTTAGTTTTTAGTTTAAGATTAAAAACTTCACTAAAAACACTTTACAGTGACTCAAAACTACTAGAAATAACAACTTCAAAATATTTCAAAACAGTTAAATAGTTTATAAAATAAAAATTTAATAACACTTTAAAATTCATGTTTAAATAACATATGATTAGTCATTTTTATTTTAGTTAGGTCAAAATTCCAATAAAATAGACCTCTTCAATTAACCATGATTATTATAGTTCTAGAAATATATTATAAAATTAGGTATACAAAAAATGTATCTAGAATTCTAATAAACTATATATGGTCAACAAATTTTTTATTTGATTATTATTATTGAAAAATAACAACTCTATAAGTTAATAAATTTATATAGTCTCAGCATTATTAATTTATAACGTTTTTGTTGTATTTGTAATTGTCCACTTTCTCAAGCAAATAGTTTAGTAACATCACATTAATAAGAGTAAATAGTGAATTTCTGTCTAACATGAATAGGTTCTATAACCTCAATAAGGTAATACTAATACACTTTAAAAACAGCTGGATCCACATAAATTGTTACATCAGTTGAATATCAAATTAAACAGAATACAACCCAAAAAATATTCATATCTAAATAACACAAAAATCAAAAAATTCGCACTTATCGCGGACACATGACTAATAATTATAACACACAAAAATGTAATAGTAACATTAAAAAACGAAAAACACCCATAATATAATTAAGTAAAAATGATCATTCACATATTCCGATGACATGTATTATATCTATTAATAAAAACAAAATATTGTCATCCTTTTATTACTTAATAATTGTTATTAAAAATACAATGCAACTATTAAAATCAAAATTTACATTATTAGTTAGTCACAAAATTTCAATGGAAAATTAATAGTTTTTGTAAGCAGAAAAATGTAAGCACGAATAAAAAATTTACAGTATAATATAAGCACAAATAATTAATCTATATATATAGTAGAATTTTAACACAATAAAGCATTCGACTGATTGCACTGATATATCAAGTTTAATAATAGAAATTTAGATTAGATATTTACTCTATTTCTTTAAATTATTTTCAATTTACAATCCCGCCCGTAGGGCGGGTCGCCCCTAGTGTTATATAAAATAAGTACCCACGATATTTCCACAGCCAGCAACACAATCATACATGTCATTTTGTTCATGTGGGCGGCACAAGCGTACTTAGAACAACTTTATTGAAGGTATCTAACCAGTGCCGTCTCGATAATTTTGGTGGCCTAGGCCAAAAAATCTTTTTGTTACATGAAATATCTGAAGTCGTGATTTTTAAATAAAAGACTTGGATTCACAATAATAAAAATGAAAAATCAGTTTGGAAACTACATAAGCAAGAGATTTTCTTTAAAATATAAGCTATTCAAACATCATCACACTATGTTATAGCAACGAAGCATTCAAAATGTAGCCTTTAGAATTCATTTTGTAAGTTGTGGCCTAAAACCTATGCTTCATGTGCCTTAGGGAAGGGACGACCCTGTATCTAACCTTAAGTATCTAAAAATAAGTTTAGGTGTATATATTATAGATGTGTTTGTAATCGCGGGTTCTAAAATTTATGGAAAACGTAATCCAAAGATCTGAAATGAAATATTTGGGTTATGTTTTCCGTAAATCTTATAACTCCGCAATTACATATCCATTTATAATATATACATACATATAAATGTATTTTTTAAAAACTTTGTGTTAGATACCTTCAAAGGAGATATTCTTGTAACGATAATCCACACGATAAAGATGGTATTGGAAACCAGCGGGTTGGTCTGGTGGTGTTGAGGGAGCTTCGGCTCCAATACGCACCCGGGTTCGAACCGCTGGCCAGACAATTGGAATATCTAATTCCCCATAGTACCAAATGGTCCGCCTCGCGCCGAGGAGTTGGCCTCTGGAGGTGGAAGTCCCTCCAGGTTAATCAAAAAAAAAATGGTATTGGTAACGTCATATTACTGACGTCATGCACTACAAGAAAACATTGATTTTGAAACTAAATTTGCAACTATAATAGTAGTTACAAAAATGTGCGACCAACATCTAACTATTTTGCAACTTTAGCGCCACTACATTTATTCTGTCATAAGTTGGTTGCAAATTTGTGACTAAAATTTGTGGTTACAAATTTGTTGTTTATTTGAAAGCAAGTTGAGACTCTTTTGCAACTAAATAAGAAAGTAACAAAATAAATGTAAATCAGCAACTAATTAATGACCATTTATCTAGTTGCATGAAATATTTTTTCAGTTTGCCACTGTTTTGTTACCTTGAGAATGAAGGAGTCACAAACTAGTGGCAAATATATATACATGTATATAGTTATATTAAATTATTGTGTTTTGAAAGCCGAATGATAGAAGTGAAAATGTTATAGTTATATATAGTGAAGTGAGAATCGAGAGGCGAAGAATATCGTATTCTAGTTTGTGACTATCTTGACACTATTAACCTAAATGAGTCACAAAGTAGTGGTAGATTATGCCACCACTAATTTGCCACTATATTTGTATTTACCCATTAAATTTTGCATAACATAACTTTACAAAATGGTTAACTATTAACTATAAGAAAATAATCTAACAAATCCAAAAACTATTTTTTAGTATAAATTAGACTCACTCATGGAATCTGGATATCAACTCAAGATCACAAACAAATATAACACATCTGTATAACTTTTTTTTTATATAGAATAATTTCCATTCGCTGACAAATTCTAATCATAACAGTTTTTATGTGATATGTTATATTTTGCTACATATTTGGTTTATAAAGTTATTTTAAAAATATAACATTGTAAAATGATCGTAAGTTTAATTTTGGCTTTGGGGTAATTGTATGTCTCTGTTTTGTCACTGCAAACTCCAAAAAGTCACAAATTAGTTGTAATATTTGCCACATTTTTTAAACTACATTATTTTGCAACTTAGTTGCGACCGTATAAAGTAACGTAGTTACAAAATAGTAGCAAATGCTGCCATTATTATTATATTACTATATTTGTTCCAGTTAGTTAATGTAAATCAACATTTTTAATATTGCTTTATCGTCCTTCATACGCCTCTCTCTCAAAATGGCTTTTTCCCCTTAACTTCGGGACCTCCGTCGTTTCTTAATGCGCTGCTGATCTCCCTCTCTGGTGGGAGGTATTCTTCACCGTTTTCATGAGAGGGAGGATCTCCTCTTCTTCTTTGAATCATCCCATTTAGATTGGTTCTATAGTGTAGTAGATCAGTGTAGATCTCAGGTTCTCTCTATCTCTTTTGGTTATGGGATATTGTTTCTCTGTCAGCAAGCGCTTACCGGTTGCGATTCTCTGGCTGCCTGAGATTGTTCCGTGGCTTTCTATCTCGCTCGTTCCGGTTTTTGTTGCTTGTGAACAATGAAGTGTGTTGGGTCCTGAGCTTCAGATTTATAGTTGTTCAAGGTTCCGGTCAATCTTTGATCTCGTTTGCTCCACCGTGAATTCAGTAGCAGTGATGGTCAAAGGGTCTCAAATTTGGGTAAAACACTGTTTTTTACTTTGATTTCCTGTGACCATGTATACATTTTGATTCTAGGTTTTTTAAACTGGTTTTGATTGACACGAAATCTTTTAATTCCTAGTGATTTATTCTCTTCGAAACATCTCCTCTTGCTTGCTTCAGTTCTGGTATTGACATGTGCAACATTGTGAGTCTTTTGGCCGTTCTTATTATTTTCCATATAGATAGAGAATCTGTTTAGGTTTACAATGCAAGATGGTTGCAACTTGCAAGAATCGGATTTTATAATTTTTGGTTTGTTCAAATCTGTTTAGGTTTACAATGCAAGATGGTAAAAGGATGAACTGCAGGTAAGTCCTTTCCTCTCCAATGCTTATTGAGAAGTTGATAGCTAAGTAAGAATGAAATAGAATAACATGTTTTTTTATTTTACATCGAGTTTGATCATCTATTGTGCATTTAAGATATACTTCGTAAGTATTATGAGATTCTGTAAATATATAGGATGAACTGCAGGTAAGAATGCATAATAAATCTCTTCAGTCTTTGTCTGTTTCTCAGAAAAGATAATCTGATGATGACTGTTCTTGAAGCTGCTTCTCGTGAAGTAATGGACGAAACAAGACAGGAGTTAAAGGAATAACACGAGTATGTTTTATGTGCCAGCATAGATCCTTCATCACAAGTAGAGAAAGTTCTTGTATAGATTATAGGATTGGATTATCTTTTAGTGTTTGATTGTTTTATACAAAATCACTAGCGTTAGGAAATTTAGATTGGATTGTCTTTCGATATCCTATTGTTTATGTAATAAATATTTTTAACTATTATAATTATAATTATAATTTTTTCATTTACAATTAATTATTTGTTTATAAATTCAAATATAAATTAAAATATTAATTTTTGTAAAATAAAATAATAATTGGTGTGGTCCCAAAGTAGTTGCTAGTATTTGCAACAACCTTGCAACTTCAAATACAAGTGTGGTTGCATATGAGTCGCACTTTTTTGCCACTACTCTATCACTAATAAACTAAAAATCCCAACTACGTTGTCGTTATGGATATTACCACGAAATTGTAACTTAATTTATGATTTCCATTGTAGTTATACATTAGTCACAAAATTAGCAACTTATCGTGAAGTCTCACAATAGTTGCTATTTGGCAACCAATTTGCAACTACAATTATTTGCGACGAGCTTTTTCTTACTTCAACCTGTAGTTGCAAAAATATAACAAAACTCCTATTTGTGACTATTTTGTTACTATATACGTAGTGGCAAATTCAATGTTTTCTTGTAGTGATGCCTGCATCAATACATATTACTCGTTAGACGTGTTATAAGCATTATATATAGGTCAGCATCTCTATTACATATAGATGTCATCTCTCAACGTAACCAAAGAGCAATTCCTACCCCAATCATGGCAACTCCTGCAACATCCAAGCTTTTACTATCTGATTTTGCATCTTCCGTTAGCAATATCCCTTCAACCTACGTACGACCCATCTACGACCGTCCAAACTTGTCGGAGGTCGAAATTTCCGGTGATTCTATTCCTCTGATTGATCTCCAGGATCTATATGGTCCTAATCGAGCCAAGATTATCCTTCAACTTGCTGATGCATGCTCCTCGTATGGCTTCTTCCAGGTAACTCCGGGTCCTATATATCTGTTTCAACTATGTTTAATTGTACGTTGATTTGGACCATTTGGTGCCAACATTTACTACGTCAACCAGCGTGTAGCAGTGACGGTCTAATGTATTATATTACCCTAAGCTAAATTTAGAATTATGTCCGTGTACAAATTTTATCAAAAACTTCAATAGGTTTTCTATAGTTTTTTTTTTATGTTATGAAAACAATACTAGTTTTTCCAAAAACAATCAAGAACTTCAATATTTTTTTTTTGTTATTAGAACTTCAATAGGTTTAACTTCCACAAGTATTGATTCTTTAAAATATTTAGTTTCATAAATAAACAATTCATCAACTATGTACAGACATCAAGATTTTAACACATTTTTCTAGTTTCTATAAAATATTGGCAAAAAACAAATTAGTCATGTACAACAAAAATGATGAATTAAAAACCAATGCAGTGGAAACTAAATTATATAATCAATAGGCAATAAGGGAAATTAAAAAAATGGACAAAGAAAAAAAATATTGAATAACATAAAATGATAAATTATAACAAGAAAAAAACTATATTGTGGCTAATTTTTATTTAGGATTTTAAATTTTAACTGTAACTTAAAACAAAAATATGCCATTTTATTAATAATATATTTAACCAACAAATTTATATAAATATTTTTGAGGAGTTCACAAATTTTATTCTAACTGATATTGATTAGTAAGTAATATTTAGCCTAAATTCTTTTACAAATATTATTTGTCTATAAACCCTTTTTCAAAAATTATGCCTCTTTCGTTTGGATGCCCTAATCATCGGTTTGGGTGGCTTGCCCTCTGGACCGGCCCTGGCGTGTAGAGGCGTGGGGGGGGGGGTGGGTTGACAACCTAGGGTCTTAGGGTACAGTTTTGGTTCAGTTGATGAACCGGTAAAGTGAAGCAGATTAATAAAAACTTACAAGTTCTTAGACCAACTCAACAGGCTGTTTTATTCATATATACAATATCTACACTTTTTAAATAATTAAAATCTTAAAAATAGGAAAAGAAATAAGAAAAGAAACAGGAGAAATATTGGCATTTAAATGTTTTGTTGTGGGCGAAAACAATATGAATAACATACAGTCTCTCATGAGCATCTGCAGAAAACAATCTACTTTAAAGTTTGCAAAATTTCATATTGAAGTTGAAGATGTTTTATTCGAAAAGTGAAAATTCAAACTTAATTTCAAAAGTATTAATATTTTATATAGTAGTCCTTATATTTTTATAATTAATTTAAATCCATAATTTGTTTTCTTTTATAAAAGCTGTAAACAAAAAAAAACTGAAAAGAAAAAAAATATTTACATGTAAATAATTATTAATAAGTATTCTTTTTTAAAATGTTGGTTTAAGATATTTACATGTAAAAAATAAACAATATTATTTTAAAGATAAATTTCGCTGCAAATTAAAACATTTACAAAAATATTTAATAGTATTTTTCCTGTTAAAATTATTAAACTAAAAAAGAGAACTGTAAAAAAATCTTACAAGTTTACTTTAATTGTAGTAATCCTTTTTATGGAATCTTATTTGCAAGGTTAAATAAAAAGTATGGGTTTAAAATAATTACAGATATAATTTTATTTTAATTGTAGTATTCTTTTCTATAAAAAAAACCTTATTTTCAAGGTCAAATTAAATACATAATTTTAAAACAATTCAAAAGTCAGTAGACATTGATTTAAGATAAAATATTTCCTTATAAACAATGTAAGTACAAGATTATATTTTTCTTATAAATATTTAAGTGATTTTCCTTATAAATATACAATTAGTGGATAGTATTTTCCTTTATACAATCATAAACTCAAAAGAATTTTTATAATATTTATCTTATTATATAAAGCTTGTTTCTTCAAAATTGTTAATTAACAAAATCAGGACAAATGGTAATAAATGAAATATAATGTCATGTCTTA
Source organism: Hirschfeldia incana (assembly GCA_026261945.1). Taxonomy (NCBI): domain Eukaryota; kingdom Viridiplantae; phylum Streptophyta; class Magnoliopsida; order Brassicales; family Brassicaceae; genus Hirschfeldia; species Hirschfeldia incana. The sequence continues at coordinate 3,320,404 of JABCMI010000032.1, forward strand.
CAAAATTCACACACACACACACACACACACACACACACACACACACACACACACACACACACACACATATATATATATATATATATCTGTGTAATAATTTAATATTTGATAGTAGTTTTCCTTTTCTGAATCCTAAATATTGTAAAATTATATGAAACTAATTTTTATTTTTAATAAATCCCCATTTACCTTTTTAAAATCTTGAACAGTAAATTATAAAATAAAACAGTATTTTAAAAATCTTTATAGCAAAATATAAAATCCTACTTTTCTATTGCTTACAAAGATTATAATCTGAAATATTTAGATAAACTTTTAATATGTGAATGTTGTATTTTCTTATTTTATTTTATTTTAATATCAATATATGCCTCTCTTTTTCATTCCCTAAATATAATTTCAAATCTTTTTGTCACTACTATTCTTGGTATAATAATTTTTTGATAGCAATTTACTGTTATCTTATTCTTCATGAATAGCCATAAAAAATTATGATGTTTTCATGTTTGGGTTTCTATGTGTTTGTTCATACAAAAATCAAATACATATTTGAATTTTTTTCAGAGTTTGGTCACTAAAAATTATTATTATTATTATTATTATTATTATTATTATTATTATTATTATTATTATTATTATTATTATTAATGCCCTAATTGATCTTTATATGTGTTCGGTAAAGAAAATCAAATTTCATGCATTATTTTATCATATTTTCTGCTTTTATTATGTAGTGCTTTTCTTATAGTTCATTTTTGTTAAGGAGTTATAGTGGAAGGTAGTATCAAGACACAATGAACTTGTAAAATTAACTAAATTTAATTATTTTAATAAAAAGTCCTTATTGTTATTATAAAGTGAGAAGCAAATAATTTGAAAAAATAACAAGTTAATAAAAAATATATGAAATTGGGAGTATATGAATGTGTATGACGTTCTCTTCTACTCGATTGGCTCGATTCAACTTTCTAATTCACTGTATTTCACTCTAATTTATATTTTCGGAGTTGGGGTTGATTTATATTTTCGCTCTATATTTTTTTTTATCTAGCCCTAAATACATAGTTTATAATAACTACTTATGCACTATTATTACTGAAACTTATATACCAACCAAAACTTACATGGAAACCCAAAATTGTTATTCCTTAAATAAGTTTCACACAATTGCAATAGAAACTTTTCCAATTTTTATGTATATCATGAAACTGAAATATCAATCAAAACCCGTGCAGCGGATCCATACCTAGCTATTTATAAATTTTTCTTGATTTCAATTAGTTATGATAAATAGAAAGATTATAATATAAAATAAATACTATTGAAGTTGTTTTTTTTTGGGAAAACCACCTAACTTCAAAGTAGAATGTACTGATGATTCAAATCCAACATTCCTGCGTAGTAGGGTGTCAATCGAGATGGTCCGGTTCAAAACCCGCAAAGTCCATTGTTATCTAAGCCTTGCTTGGTCAGATCCACAAAACAATTGCGCCTATATTTGAAAGTCCGATCTAGCCCAAAGACTATAGTGTTTTGGGGCCTTACGTGTTAAAAAAGAAAAGAGAGAAATTAAAATTGATTACATTAAGCTAAATCATAAGAGCAACGCGGGTGATAAAGAGGTTTCCAATGGCGTGAGTCCCACGGCAAGAATCGGTGAAAAAAAGAATGAAATAAAGACCGATCTTGGAGGGGTTTTCGTACTGTTCGCCGCCTTAAAGCCTCACCAACTCGTGGCGATCCGCGATTGATTTGTTTTTTAATTTTTTCTCGGGATGACTTCTCTACACCCCCCAAACTACTTAAACCCACACTGTAACCCCCTAGACTTTTAGGCTCATTAAGAAACCCTCTAAACTAGCCTGCTTCGTCAGTTTTCTCCTTAAAGTATTTTTTCTGAATTAATTCCACATAATGTATGATGTCGACTTAATTGCGTTTAATTTCTAAAAACGCGATCACAAAAATCACGTTGACCCTAAGAGTACCCGATAATCTCCCCACCCAATTATATGACCCGACTCAGTTCCAAAAACCCGTATATGAAATTCTCGAGATAATTTCACCCTCGATTGCTCTGTAATTAGGGTTCATACTTCGTCTCTAAAAAGAGAAGCTTAAGGAAGCAGTGCTCTTTTGTTTCAGGACCTATGTCTAAAGCTATAGAGAGTTACAAGCTGCAACCAAGTCATGAAAATTCTTCTTCTTTTGTGGCTTTACTATTGATTCTGAGATTGGAGATTATTATGTCAAGAATACGATAATCTGAGTCAGGTTGTGCTCTGTGTGTTAGAAGCACTTGTTTTTACATTTTTTTTCTCTTTGGAACACAACACTCGCATCTTACGTATTTCCCAGAAAACAAGAGGAAAGAGACAAATGCATCATCTTGTTCTCGTTTGTAGGGAGCCACTTTATTGTGGTGACATCGTTTGGTTTGTAAATGTAAACCATTTATAAACTTTATAATTATGTTAAAAGTGAGCCAACACAGTCATCAGAGTAACTTGAAGATTATTAGTCTATGTTTGTCTGAGAACAACAAAAGTGTCAAACAGCATGTTCACATCATCGTAGACAACGTCTATATAATTTTTTTTTTTGTATAGCAAATATCGAAAGTCAACACAAGGAAAAAAGATAACTAAAAATTCCCAAAAACCATTATTTGTAGGATTACAACGTCATAAGAAACAAAACCAAACTAGAATTATTAAAACTCGCAAAAGTCATCATTCAGAGGATTTGGTTTGTGCTCCCTCCTTAGTTTATGCTTGCCTGTGATGGCTGCGTTAAAGAAACAAACTTTGGTACTATAACACTTCCAACATCCTGAAAAACATAACATATGACACAACACCAGTAGCAAAAGTTATTAAATATTCACTAGACAATACCCAAATCCAGACATTAAAAAAATTCACCTGCTCCATTGTTTCTCCTGTCTTCTTTATTTTCTTCTTCGGGTGTATCTTGCAGCCGGCTGCGTTGTGTCCAGCTTCCCCGCATTTCGAACAGTGGATGGTTCGCCCCCCTCTTCCTAGTGTTTCTGTTTGTTTCTTCTTCTTTGGTGATTCATGCTTTCCTTTAATTCTTGGAAATATTTTTTGCTTCTTCTATTTTTCCTTCCAGGGAGTATAGGCTCCGGAGCTTCAACTATTAACCTGTATGTACCATCCATCCAAAAGCGTGGTCCTCTAACGGTGTTGATAGAGTCGTCGTATGTCATCCGCCATATAGAAGTTGAAAAGAATTCAGAAACATATTTTTCAACATCTAACCCAGCATCTATCATTGCTCCATACGCATGTTCACACGGAATCCCCGTTATCTGCCACTTTCCACATGTGCAGGTCTTCCTTGTTGTGTTTACGTCATATGAACAGCGATAAAGACTAACCTCAAAAACTCCATGAGTACAAGGAGTCGTTATACACTTTTCAGCGTCGTCCTTCTCCGATTCAAGCATCATAACCACATATTTTGTGAATTTCTCATCGCGTCTCTCAGATTTCTTATTTCTTTTAGCTATTCTAACCATAGCTTGCCTTCTGATAGTTTCCAACATAGGCACAACTGCCTTAGCTCTTGCTGCAATAATGGTGGCATTAAATGACTCCGTTGCATTGTTGTCGACATCATCACAAAAGCTTCCAAGCCTATAATATGCCAACGACCAAGTCTCTGGTTCTCTCTTCATCACATCGTCATACAAAGACATGTTGTAGTCTTTCAAGTTCTGGAGTTCTGCCTTGTATTGTGTCTTATTGTAGGCCCATGCTAGATTCCAAACCATTGGTTTCAGAAAATCCTTATTCTTATGCTTTTTCTTTAAATTGTCAACAATATGTTTAACACATCGCCTGTGCTCTGCATTAGGTAATTCAGCCTTCACTGCACTGATCAAACCCTGAATCAAATAATAATGATGACGTATTAGAGATATTAGCAGATGTGAAATGAGAAAGCCCAGTAAAAGAGATGCTAACCTTTGAGCCATCAGATATAAGAACAAATCTGCTCCCATTGCCGAGAACTAAATCAGCCTTCAGCCGTTGAACAAACCACAACCAGTTATCCGAGTTTTCAGTTTGTACTACAGCCCAAGCAACCGGATAAATCTGATTATTTGCATCACGACCAACAGCAGTAAGCAATATCCCTTTTACCTCGGATTTTAAAAAAGTTCCATCTAACCCAATGATTGGCCGACAATATCCTCTCCATGAACTTCTAAGATTCTCAAAACATACGTAAAAGCGATCGAAAACATCCTTACCCTCAGCATTTCGAGACGTATCAAGCACAACAATACTACCTGGGTTTGTCTTCTCGATCTCTCTCACATAACCTCAGAGGTGAGAAAATTGATCTGCATACTCTTTTTCCAGCCATTTCAAAGCAAGTAGTCTTCCTCTCTGGCACTGATTTCTTGATGAAACTAGTTTCCAAATATCCTTAATCTGCTCTTGGATTTTTTCTGGCATCAGGCCACTGTTTTCTCTCAGTTTATCCATAAAAATCCTTGCTATTACAGGGCTTTTCAGAAGCTTACACTTCCCATTAGGAGTACAACTATGGTACTTGTATCTTGTTTTCACCAACCAACACTGTCTCGGCTTATCATAAGAGCAATAAACCCTCCATTTACACTTGCCTCCAATACCACACTTAAAACTAAGCTTTGTCTTATCCCATCTGTCTTGCACAATGTTTCTCGCCGTACTCAAAGCATACTCTAATACAGCCTCTTTGAACTCGAAACCTGAGTCGAAAGTTGTTCCAATAGACAGTTTGTCAAAAGACTTGTTTCTCATCCTTCTACTTCTTGCAACAAACTCGTCCTCTTCTTCATCTGAGCTTTCTGGAATTGTCATGCGACCAATGAACTTTTCATCAACAAAATCAGCAACTGATTGCTTAATCTCATGTTCATATCGATCAACAACCTCCTCTTCATCTTCACCATTATTCTCCTTAGCATAGATGTCGTTCTCCACATTGTCATCTCTGTTCACATCTCCTACTTCACCATCATGTCTTATGTCATTCTCAGTGTCCCTATAGCAATAAAGAATCATATAACAGAAAAAAATTAATGGTCTGGTGAATCAAATAACGATGATCAATCAAAATAACAATAAGTAATCACCTTGCAAGACGTGAGGCCTCATTCTCCATCTTTAATAAATAGAAACTTCACCTAGTAGCTCTGTCTTCCTCCAATTCGTTATATGCACTTAACGAGAGTAGCGTAAGGTTGTTTAAGGTGTGCGTAAGGTAGGGTTTTAGTTTTTCTTTTTTTTTATTAACGCGTCAGGTCTTTTTTCATGTGGATCATGGATTTTAATCTTTTACTGGGTCGGATATCGGGTAATCGTTATTTTTAAACGCATTTTTTTAATTTCTAATCGCAATTACTCTTACATACGCAAAATTGTGTAATTAGTTTGAAATAATTAGTTTAGGTGGATATATGATGAATCATTTAAGTTTGTGGGGTTAGGAGAAGAGTTTAAAAGTTTAGGGGGTTACAGTGTGGGTTTAAGTAGTTTGGGGGGTGTAGAGAAGTCATCCCTTTTTTTTCAGACAAAAAAAAAATTCTTAAACCGGTTTCAGTGTTAATGATGGTCTAAGGGGATTTTCGGGTTTTAAAAGAGAAGGTGGAATTTGGAAAACTATTAGGATTTTCTTTACACGAGCTTAAAATATCAAGGACTTTTTCTTTCTCCATTGGACATTGGTTCGGGATGTGACCTTATTCAAATATACCTTTTCCGTATTGCCTTCCACGTTTACTCTGTTCAATTTTTTTCTCTGTCTTGGTTTCCAGATCACGAATCATGGAATACCAGAGGAAACCATCAATAAAATGCTAACTGTCGCAAGAGAGTTTTTCCATCAACCGGAGAGCGAGCGGTTGAAACACTACTCGACTGATTCAACAAAGACAACGAGAGTCTCCACCAGTTTCAATGTCAGTGCAGACAAAATCTTGAACTGGAGAGACTACCTTCGAATCCATTGCTTTCCTATTGAAGATTTCATTGACCAGTGGCCCGAAAATCCCATCTCTTTCAGAAAAACCACAGCCGAATATGCCACGAGCGTTAGAGCCTTAGTTTTGAGTCTTCTTGAGGCGATCTCTGAGAGCTTGGGCCTTGAAAGGGACAATATCAACAATGCATTGGGAAAACACGCTCAACACATGGCCTTTAACTACTATCCGCCGTGTCCGGAGCCCGAGTTAACTTACGGACTCCCCAAACACAAAGACCCAACCGCTATCACTGTCCTTCTTCAAGATCAAGTTTCTGGTTTGCAAGTCTTTAAGGATGATAAGTGGGTCGCTGTTAATCCTATTCCTAACACTTTTGTTGTGAACATAGGCGACCAAATGGAGGTTAATTGATCAAAACAAATCAGAGGCTTTCATTTCTATTTTGATGACATTCTAAAATTAAATTCCTTTATGTTTTCACTCCATTCAGGTCATAAGCAATGGCAAATACAAGAGCGTGCTTCATAGAGCCATAGTAAACACCGAGAATGAGCGGTTATCGATTCCCACATTCTATTTCCCATCTATGGATGCAGTGATTGGTCCTGCATATGAGCTGACCAATGAGCAAGACTCTCCTGCTCTTTACAAAAGCTACCCATTTGTTGAGTACTGGGACAAGTTTTGGGATAGATCACTCACTACTGCAAGCTGTCTCGACGCTTTCAAAGCTTCAGCAACCTAAAGAGTGTCTATTTTGGAATAAATATTGACTGCTACGTTGGCTATTGTACGAATCCAATAAAGACGGTTGAAGATCACGTTGTTAGCTGATCTGCTGGAACAAGAACAAAACTAGAGTTTGACTAGTACATCTGACATTTTTCTATTTTACAAAAGATTATCGTAAGCATTTTAAATAATTGATCTATATTTTATTACTATATTGTATAATTTTATAATCTTATTGTTTTTTTTTTCTCAAAAAGGGCTATTGTATTTTATAATCTTATTGATTTGAGTTTTGTATTCGACATTATTGAGTTTTATAATGGTTTATTATTAATTATTATTACAGACTGATATATTTTCGAATTTGGAAAAAAAAATTCATAATCTGAAATAATAAAATAGAGAATCACGTACATTTTTTCTTTACTTTCCACAGTTTGCATACAATATATTTTTAAAATTTATTAATTTATACTATAGAAATGATAATTCATTAGAATAATTTGTGTTTCTATATTGTATATACAGTAAAACCTCTATAAATTAATAATGATGGGATTTTGAAATTTTATTAATTTATAGAGATATTAATTCACAAAAGTTTCTTTATTTAATTTTTTTCTATTTTTAAATATTTTATTTATAAAAAAGAAAATATTTTATTTTACCATATGTACATTATTTAAATTTCAGAAATTTGACTTTCATATTTTTTATTATCTTATTTGTGTATATTTTTATGTTTCATAGAATTGTTAAGTAGTATTCGGTATAATTTTACTAAATATTATCAAAATATATTGAAATGTTAAGAAAAATAAAAAAAAATTATTGTGAATATAAAACCAACAATATAATATTTAGCTTGTACTTATATAAAAATTGTATATAGATAGATTATTAATTTATATTTTTTAAGGGGAGTATATATTTATATTGAAGTTTTAAAAATACTATTATCTTATTATTTTATCGATTTGCGTTATATTTAACACTGGCCTAACTTGGGACCGGCAAAAATTATTAACTTATAGAGATTATTAATTTAGCGAGTATTAATTTATAGAGGTTCTACTGTAATAATATACTTTGACATCTATCATTTTACTATATTGAAGGAGCAAAAACATTATTCTATTTAACTAGTTCAACCTTATTATTTTAGAAAATTCTATACAAAGTACCATTTATAATATTATTTCAGTAATTTTATCGGTATATGATTTTTTGATGTTATGGTATTAAATTTTCTATTTTTTTGTTAATAAAATAAGATTTCAAAATATCATATTATTTTAACTTTTACATTATAATTTGGTTGTCCGTGTTGCATTTCTGATAGCACGCAAATTACCTTATTGAACAACTTTACTCTCTCAAATAAGATGTTCAATTGTAGTACTTAGGGATCAAATCCACAAGGAACGTGATCACACAATATATAAAATCAAACAAGTGGCGATTAAGCTAGCCAAGTAAATACGAAAGCAGTAAATAAAGATGAACAAGAAAGTTGTTCAGTTGGTTAATTGGTTTGTAAACAATAAGAGAAATATCTAGATCTAGAGTTTCATGCAATCAGAATTATAGAGACATAGAATGCTTTAAGGTATGTGGATGACGATTGTAGAACTCAATGTCTGATGCAAAAGATGTCCAGCTTCCGCTGCGATGTGCAAAAGAACTCAATCTCAGCTGTCGCTTGTTGACACGGATCGAACGTCGATCGATGCTTCCTTAGGCAAGCATTATCAAGCTGATCGATTGGGTTCACTATTGTTACTAAATTAGCTGTCACATGTTTCTAACAATCCTAACTCAAAAGAATCTATTCTGGTGCAGAACCTACCATTGTCGTTGTCTAAAATCCTAAGATCAAGGTTCTAGTTAACTACTCTAGAACACAAATAGTAAGAACATTTTATTGAAGGATATCTAATTATCACCTTAGCAATATAGTTTTGGCTAGTCCTTCATTACCCTACATAACCCTAAACCTAACACGATGAATACTCAGACATGATCAAGCAAAGGATGATAAATAACTGAATAGAATATGCATACATAGAATAAGGTAGAAAAACTGGAATTTCATATAAACTCTGAAAGAGTCTTGGATCTTCTCTTAAAACTATTAAAAAAACCTAAAATTGTATGTTGTGGATGAAAGAAAGAAAGCGAGGGTTGGCTAAAGTATGTTTTAGTTGACTTCAACACACTAATGTTGATATATTCGTTAAGACATTGTGTGTATGTATATTAAATTACTAGGTTTTGTGATTCTGACTGTGATGACACATAAGTGATTCGAACAAGCAAACGTTAGAACAATTCCAATAAATGGAAGCATTCCGGGTCAGAGTCTTCGCCAGCTAACATCTATAGAAATGGTTACACTTTCACGATGTTAAGTGCACAAGGACATACATCTTTCTCTCTCTATCTTACTGTCTTCTGATTGGAAAAAATGGAACTCTCGTTTCTTGTTGGAACAAAGAAACTCAGAACATCAGTTCTTGTGGTATTCATAGGTCTAGTAATAATTCTCAATGGACCTAGCAGTTTCCTGGCACGAGCCGTTGCTGAGAGGAGCAAGGTACTATAAATTGTATAAGTTTTTTTTTAAGGCATTAAAACGAAACTTTAAACATAAAAGAGAAACCAGTAAACTAACAAAGTTGGTTATATTGTGATAACCAATAAAGGTTCATATAGTGTATTTGGGTGAGAAGCAGCATGATGATCCCAAGTTTGTCACAGAATCTCATCATCAGATGTCGTCACTTCTTGGAAGGTATGTAAAATGTAGTTTTTTTTTGAATGACTTGGTAAGTTATATTCATCAAAAAACCAGTTTTGTACATCAAGTGCATCAATTTGCTGCGATTTCAATAGCAAACATTGATTTTTACAGCTTTGTGCCAAACCAAAACTGAGGAAGACCTTCATGTTTCTTATTGTTCGAGATTCCTTACGTTCTTGTCAAGTAGTTTGTAGAGTAATTGAGCAGAGGTGGGTGACTCTTCATGGAGTCTTCTGTTTCGTTCACTCCAGGCCATGTGAATTGCAGCCTGCAGAGCATATGGAACACATACACATTTGACTAGAAATCCAGTTGAATTTCTAATTCTCAATCTGCGAAGTGATTTGTACACATGTCGTCCATACAATCATTCTTGCTAAAATGATATGCCACTAAAAAAAGATGACATGTGACTAAAAAATGACATGTCTTTAAAAAATAGTGATATGTCATCATATAATTATTATACGTAAAATTTACTTATAAAAACTTATATTTTTCTGCAGAAATTTTAAATACGGTAATAACTAATAACTCATATATCATCATTAATGTTAATTTTACATATAAATATTTATTTTTTGGAAACTATTATAATTTATTAATAACTCATATATCACTAATTAAATTATATATATATGTATATATCTCGCATTAATAAAAATAAGCTAAATACGATTATAAATATAAAATCTTACGTATAATATCTCATATTTGTATAAATATAATTGTAAATATGTATTAAATAAATAAAAAACTAAAGTAACTCTAATCCAAAAAATATTAATAGTTAAATGTTTAAATGTTATTTAAACTTAACTGTTCATCTTCATCATATTAGCTAACCAATTGATTTTCCATTTTGACATATTTTAACTAAAACAAACAAAATATCTAATTTATTAGCATTGATATTTATTAAAAAAGTTATATAAAATTAAAAGAAATAAGATTACAAAATATGTTTATGTTTTTTTTTAAAATATTGAAATTAAAATATAAAAATAATACTATTGAAATATAAATCATAATTTTTATTTTAAAATAATTATTATTATACTTAAAATTATTATTTCTGCAAAAGACTCAGAAAAACAGCTAGTACTGTTTTGATAATACCAAACCAAGCTGATGTGTATTTAGTTCCAAGAGTTCCTTTCCTCGAATTATACCAAAAACGAAGTGAAGAAGAGGTGGTTGCTGTGTTTCAATAGAGTTGTTACAATGAACAACCACTGTTGGCACGTTGCTGTTCCACTTCTCCATTAGATCCGCCATGCTAAGCCTATTATGCAGTTAGGTTTTGCTTGGGGGAACCAAACAGCCTTCGCCTAGTCACACTTCTGATGTTACAATCGAGAGAGATGCCACATCTCTTGAGTAGAGAAAACCGAATTATAACCTGAACCTCTCCTCCATAGATTGATGTCTGCATCTTCCACCATTGACCCCTTTATTGAGTTGATTAGTACTGCCAAATAGAACTCTACTATCCGGCCAGCAATCAAAACAGAAGGATGTACCCTATCCGACCTATGAAATCCATGAGCTGTGCTTCTTAATTTGATGATCTTTCTCCACATCCATGAACCTTTGTTCCTGTTAACACAAACGTCTTAGAAGGTCGTTCGACCCGTAGATATATTCTGATCCATCGACTCCACAATGATTGAACATGCCTCTTTCATATCACCATTAGCGGTACTGGGCTTCGGCCCAAGTTAATACCCTTTCGGGTGAAGTAGACCGCTGTCTGACCGGGTCCAGGGAATGACCCGCGAAACGGAGAACCTTGGATTATCAAAAAAAAAGTACAAATGGGAATACACTTTATGGCAAAAGAAAAAACATGCAAGCATAGAGAAAAAAGCATTGTAAAATGGAAAATACCGAAACTCATTATCCAAAATATCCTAACCATGGTCTCTTATCAATATAATAATCTCTTAATTTTTATACTCATGATTTCTTGCTGTTGCTTCATCGATGTTACAGTAAAGAAGATGCTCATGACTCAATGGTTCACAGCTTCCGACATGGCTTCTCAGGTTTTGCAGCCAAGCTTACCAAGTCTCAAGCCAAGGATATAGCAGGTATGCATATCTACAAGACATCGTTTGATTATGCCGAAGCCAATCTGATTTTTTTTTTTTCGTTTCTTCTTCTCTTTGGCAACAGCTTTACCTGAAGTTATTCATGTCATACCGGATAGTTTTTACAAGCTGGCTACAACTAGAACTTGGGACTACTTAGGTGTTTCTGCCACCGATCCAAAGAATATTCTTAATGATGCTAATATGGCTGAACAGATTATCATTGGCATTATTGACACTGGTATATGAGTGTTTACATGCAAATTTCTTTCACACATTGCTTAGTACAATGTACACAGGGTGGACCTGTTCTCTCAGGGCTAAACTGTTTTCTCTGATTGCAGGAGTATGGCCAGAATCTGAAGTATTTAACGACAATGGGATTGGATCGGTGCCGAGCCACTGGAAAGGAGGTTGTCAATCAGGAGAGATGTTCAACTCCTCCCACTGCAATAAAAAGCTTATAGGAGCAAAGTATTTCCTCGATGCTTTTCTTGTGGAGAACGAAAACTTCAACTCCACGGAATCACTTGACTTCATTTCCCCCAGAGACCTTAATGGACATGGCACGCATGTAGCCACCATCGCGGCGGGTTCGTACGTGCCCAATACAAGCTACAAGGGGCTAGCTGGAGGGACTGTGAGAGGTGGGGCACCCCGTGCTCGTATAGCAGTTTACAAAACTTGTTGGTATCTGGATGATCCAGGCACATATTTATGTTCGTCCGCAGACATCTTGAAAGCAATGGACGAAGCTATCCATGATGGTGTTGATATTCTGTCTCTTTCTCTAGGCTACGAACCTCTGTTTCCAGAAACAGATGTTCGCGATGGGATAGCTACTGGGGCATTCCATGCAGTCTTAAAGGGTATTACAGTTGTTTGTGCGGGTGGTAATGCTGGGCCAGCGGCTCAGACCGTTACAAACTTGGCTCCTTGGATCATCACAGTGGCTGCTACTACCCTAGACCGATCCTTTCCCACACCTTTGATACTTGGGAACAACAGAGTGATACTGGTAACAATCAAATATATTGATTCTTATCAAATATATATGTTTTCAAAAAAAAAAAATACTTTGCAGAAAAGATATTGATTCTTATCAAATATATATGTTTGAAAAAAAATACTATAATGTGAGTTCCAACAATTTATTCAGGGTCAAGCAATGTACACAGGTCCAGAACTTGGCTTCACTAGCTTGGTTTACCCAGAGGATCCAGGAAACAGCAATGAAACCTTTAGTGGGTAATTTTCAAAATCTCTAGTTTCTAATTTGGACCTATTTGAAGTTATGTAAAAGTTCACCAAAATCTTGCAATATGAAGAAGATGAATGCTCTAAATCTTGTAATGTAGTACCTGTGAACGTCTTATTATCAATTCTGATCTTACAATGGCGGGGAAAGTCGTGTTGTGTTTCACAACATCACCTTACAGTACTGCTGTATCGAGGGCTGCACGCTATGTGAAGCGAGCCGGTGGTCTCGGCGTAATCATCGCAGGACAGCCAGGCAACATTATCCGACCATGTGTAGATGATTTCCCTTGTGTTTGTGTTGACTACGAGCTAGGGACAAACATACTTCTTTACATACGTTCCAGTGGGTATGAAAATATTAACCAAGAAATAGGATCTTCAATTACCACTAGAATGAGTAATAAAAAAAATAAGCAATGTTTTGTTGTTTTGCGCAGATTGCCTCTTGTGAAGATACAACCATCTAGAACACTCATCGAACAACCGGTTGGTACTAAGGTGGCAACGTTCTCATCTAGAGGACCTAATCCAATTTCACCCGCAATCCTTAAAGTATATGAGAATCCTTGCATGTTCTTTTTAAATTTCAGACACATCAAGTTGTTTTTGTCTCATATGTTACCAAATAATATGAATGCAGCCAGATATAGCAGCACCAGGAGTGAGCATATTAGCGGCTGCAACCACCAACACCACACTAAACGACAGAGGATACATTTTTCTGTCGGGAACATCAATGGCAACTCCTACAATTTCAGGAGTTGTTGCGCTTCTCAAAACTCTGCACCCTGATTGGTCCCCTGCTGCCTTTAGATCAGCCATGGTCACTACAGGTTCTTATCTTCCTCACCTAGTCAATATAGTTAGCTCCACAAGAACATATACTGATCTCAAGAATCGTATTTAATTACACTGCAGCTTGGAGAACAGATCCACTGGGAGAGGAGATATTTGCAGAAGGGTCGCCTCGAAAGCTTGCTGATCCCTTTGACTACGGTGGAGGCCTTGTGAATCCAGAGAAAGCAGCAAAACCAGGTCTCATATACGACTTGGGCCTCGAAGACTATGTTCTCTACATGTGCTCTGCTGGTTACAACGAGTCAGCAATCTCTCAGCTTGTCGGTAAATCAACAACGTGCTCGAACCCCAGACCATCTGTTCTTGATTTCAATCTGCCTTCCATCACCGTACCAAACCTAAAAGAAGAAGTTAGTCTCACCAGAATCCTAACTAATGTTGGACCACTAGACTCGGTCTATAAAGTAGCGGTTCAACCACCGATGGGAGTTCATGTGACTGTGACGCCGGAAACTCTAGTGTTCAATTCAACGACCAAAAGGGTCTCTTTCAAAGTAAACGTGTCAACCGAACACAAAATTAATACAGGCTACTACTTTGGAAGCTTGACTTGGAGCGACTCTGTGCATAATGTGACCATTCCTTTATCTGTGAGAACGCAAATTCTGCCCTTCTACTACGACGAGAACTAGAAAAGAAAGTAAACTTACCATTCATGACCTTTTATATCTTTGTCAATAGATTGTATTTGTAAAAGTATCTAACTACTTGACTACGTGACATTTGATAATAAACATATAAATAAAAATTGACAGATATTATTAAGAATATTGAAAATATGTGTGGAGAGAAAATGTATAATATAGATATTATGATAAGCTGAATAAATGATTAAAATTTAAAGTATTTTATATAATGCTTCTTTTGATAAAATAGCTGACATATCAATCATGCAGAATGTTAAGAAACTGGCTGAAAAATGAAAATAATTTTTGGCTTTATATATATATATATATATATATATATATATATGCAACAAAATTGATTTGCGTCATTTGTTAAATTTAACTAGAACTCATGAGTTCATGTTTTAATTTTTAATTAAACTATCCATAATTCTTTTTGTTTTTAAAATGTCATTTATGGCGTCTAAACAAAAGGTCCAACTGATACAAACGTAGCGCTGCAGTTGCGGATGCATGAGTTTGCACATGCGAGTGATTGAGATTTCAAGCATTATTAAGCGTTTTGTATAACTGGCACAACGTTTGAAAATTGTTGCGTTTGCGGAATATTTGTTACTGGCTGATTATAAGATATTACAACAGTTTATAAATAAATTACCGATATTAACATATTATAATATTATAAAAATATAAAAAAATACTACTGTAATAAAATATAATAATTAATAATATAATACATTTAGTAAAAATATTACATTTATTTTTTTAATTTTTAAATTAGTTGAAATTTCTAATTTTAATAAAATTTGTTTTGAACATCTTATTATATAAAGTTTAGTTTTCAAAGTTACTAATTAACACGATCGCGACACATGGCAGTTATATATTTTAGATTGCGACATGTGTTAAAATACGAAGCCAAATTAATTAAAAAGATTTTTTTTTAAAATAGTAATTATTCTTTTTTACAAAACCTATATACCAAAATAAATTTGTGGAATATTTAACATTGATTTTATTATTTTCCTACTTTCATAATAATGAAAAGATAATTTTCTTTAAAAATATTCGTAAAGATTTTTTTTAAAATGGTAACTTTCGTTTAAAAAAAAGTAATTGTCCCTTTTTTACAAAACATATATACCAAAATAAATATGTGGAATATTTAACATTGATTTTCTTATTTTACTTTCATAATAATGAAAAGATAATTTTCTTAAAACAAATTAGTAAAGATTTTTTTTTTCAAAAATAGTAACTTTCGCTTTATACAAATCCTAAAGCTTAGTTTTCAAAGTTACTAATTAACTAATATGTGGAATATTTAACATTGATTTTCTTATTTTACTTTCATAATAATGAAAAGATAATTTTCTTAAAACAAATTAGTAAAGATTTTTTTTTCAAAAATAGTAACTTTCGCTTTATACAAATCCTAAAGCTTAGTTTTCAAAGTTACTAATTAACTAATTGACACGATCGCAACACATGACAGTTATATATTTTAGATTGCGACATGTGTTAAAATACGAAGCCAAATTAATTAAAAAGATTTTTTAAAAATAGTAATTATCTAAACACATATACCAAAATAAATTTATGGAATATTTAACATTGATTTTATTATTTTCCTACTTTCATAATAATGAAAAGATAATTTTCTTTAAAAAAATTCGTAAAGATTTTTTTAAAATAGTAACTTTCGTTTAAAAAAAAATAGTAATTGTCCTTTTTTTTACAAAACCTATATACCAAAATAAATATGTGGAATACTTAACATTGATTTTATTATTTTCCTACTTTCATAATAATGAAAAGATAATTTTCTTAAAACAAATTCGTAAAGATTTTTTTTTTAAATCGTAACTTTCGTTTTATACAAATCCTAAATACTAAATTAAATTTATAAAATATTTAACATTAATTTTCCTATTTTCTTACTTTCAATAAAAAAAATATAATATTATTAAAAAAAATCGTAATTGTCCTTTTAAAAATATAGACAGAAAAAAAGTCAAAGACTGTTTAATGTTAATTTTCCTTTATAAACCTAAACGATTTATTAAAAAATAATAGTAATTTTAGTTTTAACAAAACCTATACCAAAACCAATTTTTAAAACTAATTAAAAAATAAGTATTTTCCTTTTTAAAATGTCTAAATGAAATAAAACTGTAAATATTTAATTTATTTATTTTTGTAATTTTAAGCTTTTTATTATAATTAACTAAATTTACTTTTTAAAATGTAATTTTGTGTTAAAAAAATTAAAATAATAACTTTAAATATTTCATCCGAAATGATTGTAGCATGGGTCAATTAAAAAATTAGGTTGTGATAGGTCAATCAAAACGTGCCATTATGCGAAAATAACTTTTTTTTTCAAAAATCATAAATAAAAGAGATTTGCAAATTATTTTTTTCCCTTTTTAATCTTAACAAAAAAAAATTCATTTTCTTTTTTTTTTCAATCCTGACCAGAGAGAATTAAAATTTAATAATAAACATAATAATAAAAGTTATTTAATTAACTTTAGATAATAAGTCAATAAATTAGCAAGAAAATTTGTAAAAATATTCTATCTTCTTTGCCTCATCTTCTTTTCTTCATATAAGTGGTTTTAGTTTGTTTTGTCCATATTATCAAGATGCCTACATTAATTACATAGACAAATCTTTATTTCCACGTTAATTATTTGTACTCATTCCTTACCGTCGCTAATACATAATTATGGTAATGATCATTACTTTTTGTTTCATAATATTGTTATTTTGGTTGCTTATGTGTGTTTGTCCTAATTATAGTTTTCTAACTAAGATTGTAATTTATTTTGTTACCATGAATTACAAGAAACGATGACTTCGGTAAGTTATTTAACACTAGATTAGTTCAACCACTACAAGAAAACTAAGCATTTACTAGGAAACTTTACTAGGAAAATTATTCCTCGTAAATTTACTACGAGTTCACTTCCAGTTTACGAGGAAACCAGATTTCCTCGTAGGTTCCTCGTAAATTTACGAGAAATACGTTTCCTCGTAAGGTCGTAGTACATTAACGTGGCCATTACGAGGAAATAGTCACTTTCCTCGTAAAGCCGTAGTAAAATATTTCCTCGTAAAATCCTAGTACAAGATTACTAGGAAATTAGGAGGAACTGTTTTCTTACTACCAAATTAAGAGGAACTTGATAGTAAATATCCAATTTAAATTTTGTACCTATTTTTCCTAGCAATTTCCTAGTAAATTCTCAAATCTCTATAAATACCACCACATGTAATTCATTTGAAACACACCAAACAAATAGAAAATACTCAATTCGTAACTGACAGGAGTTCACCGTCAACAGAATAGTTTGTTATCAACTCAGCGTAGCTTTTCCTCAATTTTTCTTGAAGTAGATAGTTCGAGGAAAGCTATGTGGGGTTGATAAAAACCGTTCTGATGACTCTATACTTCTATTAGTTTTTTTTAGAAAATTTGTGATTTGGGATTTAGGAAGATGTATAGGTATAAGTTATGGTTGTTGGTTTAGGTTCAGGGTTTAGGGTTTAGGTTTAAGGTTAGAGTTTAGGGAATTTAGATTATAGATGGTTAGTTTAGGGAAAATTTATTTATGAAAATTATTCCTAGCAGTTTCCTCGTAAGGTCCTAGTAAAGTTATTACTAGGACTTTACGAAGAAATAGAAACACGGGCATAGCTATTTCGTCGTAAAGTCCTAGTATTGTTACTAGGCATAGCCAGTTCCTCGTAAAGGCCTAGTAACCTTACTAGGAAATTAGGAGGAAAGGTTATTTTACTACGAAATTAGGAGGAAGTGGATAGAAAATATCGAATTAAAATCAAAAACGTGTTTTGTACCTACTTTTCCTAGCAATTTCCTAGTAAATTCTCAGATTCTAAAATTTTCTATAAATACCACCATATGTGATTCATTTGAAACACACCAAAAAACAATCAGCTATAAGCTTGATAAAACACAAAACAAAATGTCCGGTCCAGGAAATATTTTCGAGTTGCGGAAGTGGATGTATTCACACAGAGATGATAACGGGAGGGTGACGAAAGAATTTCTGGAGGGATTGGAGACGTTTATGCATCAAGCAAATTCTACACCACTCACGCAAGAATGTGGTAAGATGTTCTGTCCTTGTAGAAAATGTTGCAATACCAAATTAGGCCCTCGTGAAAATGTTTGGAAGCATTTAATAAATAGAGGTTTCATGCCATATTATTATATTTGGTATCAACATGGAGAAGATGGTAGTTTTGGGAATCAAGGTAGCAGTAGTAATAGCAATTTGCAGATTGAACCAGTTGAGAATTTGCGTAATGAAGGTAGCAGTAGTAATAGCTATCATCACGAAGAGGAACAAATGGTAGATTGTGATAGGGTTCATGATATGGTAGGTGATGCATTTGTAACCCATGATGATGATGAAGTTGAAGAACCTAACTTAGATGCAAAAAAGTTTTATGAAATGTTAGAAGCTGCGAATGAGCCAATTTACAGTGGTTGTAGAGAAGGTCTGTCTAAATTGTCGTTGGCTGCTAGAATGATGAGTATTAAAACCGATCACAATCTACCTGAAAAGTGTATGGATGCATGGACAGACTTGTTTAAAGAGTATTTGCCAGAAGACAATGTGTCTGCTGAATCTTATTATCAGATTCAGAAATTGGTATATAGTCTTGGGTTGCCCTCGGAGACGATAGATGTTTGCATCGACAACTGCATGATTTACTGGGGAGATGATGAGAAGTTAGAAGAATGTCGATTTTGTAAGAAGCTACGATTCAAACCGCAAGGTCGAGGGCGCAATAGGGTACCGTACCAAAGGATGTGGTACTTACCAATCACAGACAGATTGAAAAGATTGTACCAATCTGAGGAGACTGCTGGAGGGATGAGATGGCACGCCGAGCATACTCAGACGGATGGAGAGATGACTCATCCATCAGATGCAAGAGCCTGGAAACATTTTAACAATGTACATCCAGATTTCGCTCGCAATAGCAGGAATGTGTATCTTGGATTATGCACTGATGGATTTAGTCCATTTGGAATGTCTGGGAGACAATATTCATTGTGGCCTGTCTTTCTTACACCGTATAACCTGCCACCGGAGATGTGCATGCGACGAGAGTTTCTATTCATGAGCATATTAATACCTGGTCCAAAACATCCAAAAAGATCTCTTGACGTTTTTCTACAACCACTGATAAAAGAGTTGAAAGATTTGTGGTCAACAGGGGTGAGGACATATGATTGTTCAACGAAAACAAACTTTACGATGCGAGCGATGCTTTTGTGGACCATAAGTGACTTTCCTGCATATGGTATGTTGTCTGGGTGGACTACACATGGGAGATTAGCTTGTCCATATTGTAATGGAATGACAGATGCGTTTCAGTTGAAGCATGGTAGGAAGACTAGCTGGTTTGATTGTCACCGTCGATTTCTTCCCATCCACCACCCATACCGAAGAAACAAGAAATTGTTCAGGCACAAAAGGGTTGTCAGAGACACTCCTCCTCCATATTTAACTGGAGAACAAATCGAAGCGCAAATCGATTACTACGGTGCTCTAGAAACAGCTTCTCATGGTGGGAATTGGCATGTTCCCAGTAATATGCCTGATTCTTATGGTGTTCAGCACAATTGGCACAAAAAGAGTATATTTTGGGAATTGCCATATTGGAAAGATCTTCTTTTGCGCCACAACCTCGATGTGATGCATATAGAGAAGAACTTTTTTGAGAACATCATGAACACTATATTGAACGTCCCAGGGAAGACGAAAGACAACGTAAAATCGAGGTTAGACTTACCCGATATCTGCTCAAGGAGTGAGTTACATATAAAAAGCAATGGGCATGTTCCAGTTCCAATATTCAGACTATCATCAGATAAAAAGTCTGCATTGTTCAACTGGGTGGCTTCAGAAGTGAAGTTCCCTGATGGGTATGTTTCAAATCTCTCAAGATGTGTTGAGAAAGGGCAAAAGTTCTCCGGGATGAAGAGCCATGATTGTCATGTCTTCATGCAACGACTACTTCCCTTTGCGTTTGGGGAGCTACTACCGGCAAAAGTACATGAAGCACTTTCAGGTAATTAATTAATATAATACGATGATATGATTAATTATTTCTTTATATACATATATATATATATATATTTACTAATTATGTGGATTATGTTTATTTGTTTTTGTAAACATATATAGGAATTGGAGCATTTTTTAGGGATCTGAGCACCCGCACTCTTAAAGTGGAAGTTGTCCAACAACTTCATGAAAACATCCCTGTCTTAATCTGCAATTTGGAGAAAATATTTCCGCCTTCTTTTTTCGACGTCATGGAACACCTAGTTGTCCACCTCCCGTATGAGGCATTACTTCGTGGACCTGTGCATTATGGATGGATGTATCAGTATGAAAGGGCCATGAAAACTTTGAAAGGAAAAGCCAAAAACCTTGCAAGAGTGGAAGGTTCTATTGTTGCGGGAAGTTTGACGGAAGAAACATCACATTTCACATCGTACTACTTTGCACCGAAAGTACGTACAAGGAAACGAGCTCCAAGAAGATACGATGATGGTGGTGTCGTGCCGACATATATGGAAGACGATGTTCCAGACATCTTTTGTCAAATTGGGCGACTGGGGGGGAAATTAAAAGAGGTTTGGTGGTCGAGTGATGAAGACGTCCATAGTGCACACATTTATATTCTTCTTAATTGCGAGCATCCATTGATTGCTTATTTTGAAAGGTAAATATTTTAACATACACACTTATATATATATATATTTCAATATTAAATATATAACATGACATTTATGATTTTACAGGAGATTTATGACTCAATTCGAGGAAGCAATACCTGGTATATCGACGCCTGAGTTAGACAAAAGGAAAGATCAACACTTTATCAAGTGGTTGAGGAAACAGGTATTTATTATTACTTAAATTGTATGCATGCATGTACATTACCACAAAGTAAGTCTAATATTAGTTATATTACTTTTTGTTGCAGGTTGATTATGACGATCCTCAATATCCCGCATGGTTTCGCGAATTACTTCAAGGTCCAGTTGCAAAGGTCACTACATCATCGATGTATTTCACCCGAGGCTATACTTTTCATACCTATGACTATGGTAGACACCGGGCGACAAGTAATTATGGAATATGTGTGAAAGGCGAAACAGATTTCTACGGGATCTTGCAGGAGATTTATGAAGTTCAATTTCCAGGTATGAGTTTGAAATGCATTATCTTCAAGTGTGAGTGGTACGACCCCGTCGTCAACAGAGGTGTTCGGATTAACAAGAACGGTGTAGTTGACGTCAATGGTGGACGAAGGTACAACAAATTCGAGCCTTTCATATTAGCTTCCTAAGCAGATCAAGTTTGCTTCATTCCATACCCTCGACTTACTACAACGGGAATAAACTGGTTAGCTGTCATCAAAGTGACACCTCGAGGACGGATAATCGAGGGAGAAGAACCACCATTGCAAGAAGAAAACACCAATGAAATCGAGGAACCTGAAGCAGAAATTGATGACATCCTACTCATTGATCCGCATAATCGTGAATACGAAGATGTCCCTGATCACTCAACGGACGACGGTGTTGAGGACGAGTTTGTCGAAAATGATGATGTTTCTACGGATTATGAGAATGTATCCGAATGAATTATGTTGTATGTTTTATAAGTTTGTTTAATCACAAAAACCAATTTTAATTATGTATGTTTTATAAGTTTGTTTAATCACAAAAAATGAATTTGAGATTTAGGTGTAGAAGAGGTTAGGATTTTAGTTGTAGAAGAGGTTATAAGTTATGGAAGTTGTGGTTTGGGGTTTGGGGTTTGGGGTTTGGGGTTTAGGGATTTACAAACACTTTCCTCGTAAAGCCCTAGTAATCGAAAACACGGGCATAGCAATTTCCTCGTAAAGAGTTTTCCTCGTAAAGCCCTAGTAAAGATTTTACGAGGAAATTACGAGGAAAAACGGACACTTTCCTCGTAATTTCCTCGTAAATAGAAACACGGGCATAGCAATTTCCTCGTAAGTTCCTAGTAATTTTCTACGAACTTACGAGGAAACCTTTTCCTTATATAAACGCGACAGATCCGCATTGTCACTCATAGTAACTTCCTCTCTATTTTCTCTTAAGGTAGTCTCTAGTCTCTAGTTAGGTGATTAGATTAGGGAATTTAGATTAGGTGGTTAGATTAGGTGGTTAGATTAGGGAATTTAAATTATGTCGTTTGTTTAGGAAATTTAGATTAGCTTAGTTTAACTGTTTTAAAACATTATACGAGAATTAATGTTTTCTGTTTTTTTTTAAAACATAGATGCAGCCACCTCCTCCTCCACCTCCTCCTCCACCGGTCGGGATTCATCCTGATTTGCAGGTGCCGTCGACCGCACCATTAGCGGTGTACACGGTGGAGGACATTTTGGCCCTTCCAGGCAGAGAAGGACTGCCAGAGTTAGATCCGATCCGACGGAACGGCCAAAACATCTTATGGTACGTTTTAAATTTAAAACTTTTTTTATTATGGTATGCTCTAATTAATGATTTATTTTTCTGTCTTTCCAGGTTTGGTCTTGACAGTTGTGTCGCAGCTAGCGTCACAGACTGTATCAAGGGATACTTTCCCGATCCAGCTCCAAACTGGAAGATGACGCCGAGCCACACCAAAACGACGTGGTTCAAATTGTTCGCTGTAAGTTTAGTAAATCCACTTAATTTATATATTTTTAATCATTTAAATTTTGAAATATATTGAAGTAATCCGTCTTTTATTTTTTTTGGTTACAGCAAAAATATCGTTGGTCTATTGGGATTCACCAGCTGGTGAAGTCAGAGTTCGAGGCCAAGGCAAAAGTCCGATTGTGCGACACGGTCTACAACTGGAAGAACGACTTTGAGGTATAAATTTATAAATTATAATATATGTTTACTTTTAAAAATATACATATATTATAATTGACTACTTTAATTGTAATTATTTTTAAATCAGGTGGACGGTTACGAGCGCGGGAAACCCGATTTCCTCACAACCACAGTGTGGAATGGCCTCATCGCCTATTGGGCGTTGCAACACTGGAGAAGACGATGAATTTTTAAACTTATTTATTGTATAATTATTCAATTATTTAGTTATTTAAACTTAATAATTTAGTTATTTATAATTATTCAATTATTTAAATTGTTATTTTTAATTTGGTTTTTCTAATTTTTTTAATATATATATAATTTTTAATTTATAAATATTTTTTTTAAAAGAAATAAACATTTCCAAGCAATTTCCTCGTAAATCTTTCGAAGTCAACTCCTAGTAAATATTCCTAGCAAGTTTCTCGTAAGCTGTCCTCGCAAACTCTTCGTAAATTTTCCTAGAAAGTTCCTCGTAACAAACGTACTACGAACATTCGAGGAAAGTCTTTACTATGAGCTTACGAGGAAAGCTTACGTGGACTTTACGAGGAAAACTTATCCACGCGTTTACGAGGAAATATTTCCTCGTAAGTTAGCTAGAACGTTACGAGGAAAATAGGCTTTACGATGAACGCCTTTCGACGAAACGGGTTTCCTCGTAATTTCCTAGTAAATGCCCTTTTACTAGGAAATAACGAGGAGAACCCGCCCTAGTAAATGGCCTGTTTTCTTGTAGTGAACGAAAAACGTATCATCGTACCGTAGTTCGTCTTACTAGAAAGTGGAAAGTAAGAAATTTAAATAAGAACAATGAGCTTATAGAAATGATTTTTCTCTCACTCGATAAGAAGGTAAATATTTTTAAAATTTCTTAATAATATCTTAAATAGTTTTATTATTAAATATATAATTTTTTTATTATACAGGAAAATACTATTCAAGGTTGTGTATATCCTTCTCTTATTGAAAAGATTGGAGATGAAGTACGAGAAAGAGTCATTATTGAAATATGCAATTTTAATATGCAAGATTGTAATAAAATCTACAAAATTTCAGATCATAAATTTTAGATAAGATTGACTGAGAGAACATCAGTTGCATGTTTAATAATTAGTAACCTTTATTTATATACTTCATCGGAGGATTTATGTATAATCAAAAATATCGGATATTATAATTACAATTTTAAAAATAGTTAATTTAAATGTTAAATTTTTAAATTTGAAAATACTTTTTTCCTACATTCATAAATAAAAGAGATTTATAAAAAAATAAAGAAAAAAATTATTAAAATAAAATGATTTTTTTCAAAAAATCATTGAAATTTTAATTTTAACAAAATAGGATTTTTAATTCATAAATAGAAGAGATTTTTTAATCTTTACCAAATAGGATTTTTCTGTTTTTTTAAAACAATCCCGACCAGAGAGAATACAATGGGAACTTTTAATGATAAATATGGTACTAAATATTTTTAAAATTAATGATAAATATGGTACTAAATATTTTTAATTAACGAGAAAATTTGTAAAAAATATTACTGATATTGAAAAAGCCTAATCTTGAAAATGGAAACTTTTAAAAATAGTTAATATTAATTGGAAATAATTATTTGATAGGAATTCTGTTTTATTAATCCTAGACAAAATAGAATTGTAAAAGATTATGTAATATTAATTTATTTTTGAAAATCTTAAAAACTGTAAAAGAATATCTGATAGATGTTTTCGTTTCTAAAAAATCTTAATCAAAAAACATTTGTATCATATTTTTTTAGGTCATGACCAAAAGAAATTGTACAAAAATATTTGATAATATTTTAAGAGAGAATTTGATGATGAACATGATACTAAAAATTATATAGTTAATAAAAAATGTAAAATTAGTATTGATACAAATTGTAAAAATAATAATTTTTAAATTATTTATTAGTAACTAGAATAATTATTTGATATAGTTTTTTTTAAAAAAAATTCTAAAGATAACATACATTGTAAGAGTTTATATAACAGTAACTTTCTTTTTCTACATCATAAACGAAAAGGTAAAATAGTATTTAATAGTATTTTTATTTCAAAATTGTAAATAAATAGAAGATTTATAAAATAGAATGTGTTCACTTTAAAAAAAATCCTAACATAATAAAATTTTAAAAACTTATTCAATAAAACATTAAGTTATTACATACGAAAGTGTTTGATGAAGCTATTGACTTGATTGGCACTATTTGACTTTCTATTTTTTGCATAAGAAAGTGTATAGTTTTTTTCTCTAATCTAAGTACAAATTTGATACCGATTCATCTATGAAACGTGATTACAAAATCCATTTATTAACTTAAACTTATGTGTAACAATTGTATTTTAACTATAAAATAAATCTCACATAACATATGCAAAAAACAATCATAAAACTATAATAAAATATTTTATTATTTGATGTTTTTTATTAAATTAAAACATCAAAAAAAACCGTTGCAACGCAACGGGCTCATATCTAGTCTATAATAAAACTTTTAAAAGAATATTTTTTCGTTTTATATGTGTATATCTTTATATATGTATGTATATTATTTTAAAAAATTACAATGAATAGTTAGTTTAAATTTTTTATAAAACAAATTATGATATTTTTTTTTGAATTTAAATTAATATATAAAATATTTGGTATCTTTATTTCTAAATTTTCATAAAAAAATATTTTTATATTTATTTATCCATCCATAACCGCAAACGCTAGCTTGGATCAGCTTTTGATTTTAAGAGGTTTGAAACTGTTTGAAGCGATTTATATCAGTTTGCATAATTGTTTCGAAACGCTGTCTACCGCTATCAACCGCAAAGCTACGTTTTATTGGTCTTACATCATTATTATTGGAGATTTCTACCTCTCTTTCTTTTCTTTCAAAACTGGAGATGTATTCCAGTTTGTGGTATATAATGAAAAGTTTAATACAACTGATTTGATTTGTTATGTTATTAAAGTGCTATGTTTTTAGTCACAGTTTTTTAAAAAAATCAAAAGTTAAGCATGGTTGAATTAAAGTAGTGTAAGAATATGTGAACTGTCAGAAAGTGAATCATGATATCGATTGAATAAGGTCAAAATATGGAAAATTTAGAGAAAAACACTTAAATAAGAATAAAATTTGAAAACTACAACTTAAGAATGGTTTTTGGAAAAATACATTTATATATTTATAAATTTACATAATTGTTTATTTTTGATATTTTTCTATTTCTGATATATTGTTTAAGAACTTATCTTTTTTAAATAAAAAAATTGTTACAGAATATACCAATTTTTCTCTTTTAATTGTGTATATACACCTTAATTTATCTTGTTAATATCCCTTTAATATATCTACACAATATCTTTTCCATATCTTTTTAAAGCTTTTTAAAAGTTATTTTATTATTTAAAAAAAATAAAGAACAAGATAGGGGTGAGACGGATCCGGATATCCGGGATATTCGGGGTATCCGGATCCGGATCCGTATCCGTCGGATCCGTGATTTAAGTATCCGAATCCGGATTCATACTTTTCAGATATCCGGGTTTCGGATATCCGTCTAGATATCATGATATCTGCGAGTATCCGAATTCGGATCCGGATCCGTCAAAAATAATTAAAAAAATAAAAATATTTTTTAAAATGCAAATTAAATACAAAAATCTATAAATATTACATAAATTGAATATTTTTTACAAAATTTATTAATGTATCTTATGCATTTAATATTATTAAAATTAAATGTAATATTATAAAACTAATTTTATGTATAAACATTAATAAATAATATAAATTTGATTAATAAATTAAAAATTTAATATATTTTAAAAAATCGGATCCGGATCCGGATATCCGGACCTAAAAATATAGATATCCGGATCCGGATCCGGATTCGACGGATCCGACATTTCACTATCCGGATCTGGATCCGACCACTCCGGATATCTTATTTTCGGAGCGGATCCGGATCTCGGATAATAATTCTCAGTCCTAGAACAAGACACCGTCTTCTCGTTTTTCCTTCCTTCTCGTATCTTCATTTTGTTTTGCTAAATCCTTCTCCTATCTTCTTCATCTCTAAATTTTTTTTTTCTCTTTTTACATATTCTTCCTCTCATCTCATTAAGAGAGGCTTGTTGTTTCATGAATCAAATATCAGTTTCTAATTCTGATTTTATTTTGTTCTGACAAAAGTTCTTTCTTTTTCTTTTTTAGGAAAATCATATTCAGGTTGCTCAGCTATTCAAGATCCGCCTCTGTTGCCGTCGTATTGTTCTTTGTTGTCAACTTCGGCGGATGAGGATTCATCTTTAGCTATGTGCTGTCTGGGTTCCTTTCTCTGTTAAACGCTTCACATCCGGTTGGCTTTATACTTGTCAAATTCATGTACGAGCTCTCATAAATTGGAATCCTTTGCTCACTCTCATCTCCAATGGTATAGAAAAACATTACTCTATAATTCACTCTAAAATAGAGTAACTCTATTATAGAGTTGAATTTGCTCTAATGGCTCACTCTATAATAGATTTACACTATAATATAGTGAAATTAGAGATGACAATTGGGCTCTCCCGTCCCGTCTCGTCCCGTACCGCAGCGGATTTGTCGTCGAGCGGATCACGGCAGGCCTGTCCCGTGCGGGCCGCAGTCTTCCAAATGGCTGCCCAATCCCATACCGCATAACTTATAAGCCTTCGCGGGCTGACTCACGGGACGCCTCCTTCAGCTTCCTTCATGAATGTTAAAGTAGAAAAGTTGTGTAAGGGAGTTGAAAAGAGCTCAACAACAATGATAGCAACAACATCCAATGTGATCCCTCGCCGGTTTAGTGGTCTTGAAGTAAGTAAAAACCATTTGGACAGTGAAATTCAACTCTTTCAAGTATACTTTTTGTTTGATTCTTTGTAAAGCAACGTCTCTGCATAGCAACAATAACTTAATACTAATGGTTTGTTCTTCTCCTTCAACCAAGCTGTTGAACTTAGAGTGTATAGACAAGATTCTGCAGTAACTCAAACTCTCAATTCGAGCCGTATAAAGAACAAGCAGTAGCTCTTTAACAACATCAATGTAACCAAATCTAATTTTTTGAAAACACCACTTGACAATACTGAAAAAAAAACTCATCAACTTAAACAATAAAATCCTACATAGTAATAAAAAAATTTATAGTACTGAAAACAAAATCAAGCAAAAATGGAGACTTATGGTTGCGGATCTTCAAAATCTCGCATGTTGAACTCGTCCCGCATTTGACCCGTCTCGTTTTGAGCCCGTTCCGTGCGGCCCACAATTTTGCGGGCTTATCAAATGGAGGCTCAATCCCACCCTGCAGCAAGCCTTTATGGGCCAGGTCCACGGTCCAGGTCCTTGATTGCCATCCCTAAGTGAAATCCAGAGTAATGTTGATTTTTCACTCTATATTTGGAGTTAAAAAACATCATTACTCTATATTTCACTCTATTATAGTGTAACTCTATTATAGAGTGAACAATTGAAACAAGTAACTCTATAATAGAGTTACATTATTTTAGAGTGAATTTAAGAGTAATTTTTTTGTGTACCATTAAAGATTTCCTAAGCTCATGCTCGTCAATTTCGTTTTGGAAGTAGATGAGATATTTCCGCCGTGATAAAAGTTTTGCCTTTTGGGCAGATTTTGCTTGACTTGTCTCACTGAAAAAAATCATTTTATTGTTATGAAATAGTCATCTAAATGAAGTGGTACATTAAGTAGGTATATAAGAAAGTTTGTGTCAAGCCATAACAGTAAGAAGCTATATAAGAAATTTATTTTACAACCAATGCAGAAGTACACTAGTGGCAGAGAAAGTTTCTCTAATTGATTGCCGCAAATATCAACACATTTCAACTCAAATTTCTCAGTCATCACAAAGACATAGCCAATAAGTTGCTTTATGTTTTACCCAATTCACAACAATCTCAGGAACTACTGGGTTGTAGTCTTGTAGAACGAACAAAAATGCTATTCAAGTATGTATACTACTGAAGATAAAGAGGAGAGGATAAAAAAGAGTAGCGTACCGTCATGAGTGGAAAAAACTAAGAAATAAGCATGTACTGCCATGAGTGGAAAAAAAAACAGATATGCTATTTAACAGAAAAGCAAACTGAAAACCTAAGTAAAAGCATCTAAAAACGTGAAAGACAAAGCGAAAAACAGAAAAAAAATCAATTCATTATTAAAAAGCGACTTATAGTTAATTAATATTTTAATTATTGAAATATTTTGTGTAAAAGGTCAATTCATAATTAAGAAAATGTATTTTTTTAAAAAAAGTAAAATAGAAAATGCACTTATCAAATTTCAAATCTTAAATTGAGTATTTTGCAAACTATCCCAAAAAAATCATGTGGGGGTTGTAGAGTTTAAAATAAAATTTGGAGCCTCCGAAAATTTAATACATCGTCCATTGCACACAACGAAACCACATGATAAGTAAATGGACGTGGAATACATATTAGCTGTTAGCAAGAAACTTAGCTGTCAGCAAAGCGCATTAGCTAGTGATCTGATGCAACTATGGTTCTCTCTATTCCCCTCATGATCCCGATCCCCTTAGATCGCAACTAGGGTTCCCTCTAGTTCTACCTCTTACTCCCGGTTTCGTTACTGATTTAGTCTGATTCTGGTTCGATTTTAATTTCTCTTTTCCGGTTATCTCTATGTTGGGCCAGGGCTAGGTCCAGAAGAAATGTTATGGGTTCTTTGGGTTTCTTTCAACTAGCAATTATGTTGTATTAAAGTGGGTATAGCCACTTTTGCTACTCTCTCTTTTAGTTTTAATGCACAAAAAGTTTCAAAAAAAAAAAAAAAAAAAAAAAGAAACTTTGACGTGTAAAATATTTGAAATTTTATAATTTAATATAATAGTAGATTTTGATCTGTGCTTTAAAAACATAAAATTATTTTTTCAATTGAAAACAAAAATCAAATTGAAACTATAAATTTTGACATGATCTATATATATATATATATCTCCTAACTATTTATATTTTATTTTTGTATAAATGATATATTCTATAGGTTTTAGATATGTTAAGATTTTGAATTTGGGCGAAAATTTTGACATGAACTATATAAAATAATTCTTTTTGTTATTAGGTTTTAACCAGTACTATATAATGCAGAATCGTTATTTAAAATATACTAGCCTTTGACCCGTGCGCCCGCACGGGTATAATTTTTTAAATAAATTAATTGTTTATATAATTTACAATATTATAGATATATACCATTTTAGATATCACATATCTGTCCTTATTTTATGCTTTTTTTACAGTTTAGAACGACATATTGTTCATGTTTAACTACTGATTTTATTTTTAATAAGATTGTTTTTTTTTCTACAACAGTGTATCTTAAAACTGTTTAAATATGATTTTAAACAACATTATTTGTTGGTACATGTTTTGATAGATTAGATTTATGTATAATTTTTTCTTTTTGCAAAATTAAGTAATTTGCATATGTTTAAATGTGATAAAAACTATAGTATACATAAATTAGTCGGCCCAACAAAATAGAAATTATCAAACCTATCAAACCTCATAGAATTTAAAGGCTCAAGCCCAAGTTTATTTTCCGGGGACACAAAAACAGAAGAAGGTTATCGATTTTTCTCGGTCTTGGGACATTTTGTTATGTCTTTCCTCTTTACCGGAAATCGTGGACAGCGATCTGATTTATGTTCAGCCGTAGAGAGGTGTATATATAGTTTGGCTCTGAATGGGTAGGTTAAATAGAAAATACGTTTTCGAATTAATTAATTTTCTTGCTTTATATATTTAATCATCATGATTTACAGAATATTCGTTTTAAAGATTAGATATGGAAGTTTTGAAAACAGAATAATAAGATTATATTAGCTGAGTGATATCCTATTAGTTATGATCGTAGTGTAGAAATAGGTAAATTTTCTGACATTTAGGAAAATACGAAGTGCACAAATATATTTTAAAGATACTAACTATAATAGCTTCGAATAATAATATTATTTATACGGTTTACTTGCTTTCGTTTTGAATAATAAAAGGGTTATGCTGGTCAAATTTAATTTAATAAATGGTCTAGCGAACGTAATGGTTTAAAAAAATTAGGGTTTATCGAAGTAATGGGTAGGGAATTTATTAAAAAACATAGTTTAGCTCCAGTGGCATAACTATGTAATTATTTAAGAAAATTTAGAGCTTATTTCTATTTGTACTCATGTTTTAATAGTTTATCTTTATTGTAATGAACCCCCTTGGGCTGAGCTTTTTTAAGCCTCTTTTAATTTGAAGTATCGTACGTGACAAAAGAAAAACTACGTTGTTTTACTTTATATTCGAATAGATTAGACTATTTTAATATTCAATTTGTAGAGAAAATCTGAACTTGGTTGGCAAGTATTTTGATCCTTTTGCAAGTAATATGTACCTTATTTTTTTTATTCTTTTTGTAAAGGCTGACTGCGTAGAATTAGGAAAAAATATTTATTGTTGATCTGTTTAACAATTATCGTGAAATTAGGAGAATCATTCTGAAATGTTTTCTATTGTGGAAGGGAAAATAAGATTTATTAGGTCCGATGTTATAGTGGAAGCAAAATCTTAGCTAATACGATATTTATGTAGCATATTGAATTCGGATATACAAAAATATAACAAATTGATAAACAAAAAAAATGTGAGACTTTGCTAACTATATGTACGTATATGTTTGCTTGTAACAAAATGAGAATAATTATTTTTTACTAATGTAATGGTACGTGCATATAATAAAATATTGTATGATGCATATATGTAATATACTTTGAAATATCATGTAATAAGATAATGTATGTGCATGTAAGAAAATCGTTGACATATACAGCATATGAATTGCATGTAATTCGAATAGAAAATTGATGTTGTATTTGTCGAGAAATATTCAAATGTTGGGCCAGCAATGATTTATAGAGAAAGATTTAGTCTAATATAATTTTCTTTTTTTAAAAAAAATAAGGAAGCAAAACTACGTAGTTTAAAGCAGTGGCATATGAATGTAATATTTGTGTAACTTTAAGGGCATATTCCATTTTGTACTTCTGTTTTAATAGTTTAGATTTTTTTGTAATACATAAATACTAGAGAAATATTTTACCATCGAAAGGTTTGACTTTGGTGTCCACTGAAAATTACACAATGTTTTCTTCTTCCATTCTCAAAAGCCACCAGAAAATACATAAATAATCAAAATTACACAATGTTTCTTCTTTCATTCTCAAAAGCCACCAGAAAATACATAAATAATCAAAATAAGGAAAAGATAATATATTCGACATTTAATAGAGGAGAGTATATAGGAGTGGTTAATTTTTCGAATGATTTTGTAGTATGGGAAACAATAATAAATGGTGAAATTCTAATGAACCGTAAATACTGCAAAACAAAACGATTGGTTCCTTTTATGGTCGAAATTAATTAAGAATTTTGTGAAAAAATATAGTAATAGCATTGACTTGTAAATACTATAACAATTATTATCTTAACATATCATTTGACAAATTTTATTCACATTATTACTTTTTTGACATAATTTTATTCACAATATTCACATTATTACTTATATAAAAGTATTACATAAAATGAATAGAACAAATTTATGACAATTATATCTTTTTTTTTAAATTTTATTTTATTATAATTGTTAACTACGTTTAAGAAGTTTACAAAATATGTAGATTTACAATTTCTTTTAATTTTTATCTTATATATCATGCAAATAAATATTTTACAAAATAAATTTGTATTGACTTTAAAATTATTTTTTTTAATCAAAATATATGAGATATCCGTAAATATTCGTAAATATACGTAAATATCTATTTATTTTTTTGATATCTATTTTCTTTACTATCCGTATTTTTGCGAAGCAAATCAAATCGAAAAATTAAATATTCGTGATATACGAAGCAAATCACATATATTTTAAAAATCCTGAATATCTAATCTGTACCCATGCCTCTTGATGTTCCAGAGAGAAGGAATAACCTACGAAAAGAGGTCAGCTGATGCAAGAAACAGAGTCAGCTTTGTACATTAGAGACTGTCGAAATTTTCATATTTTGCTTTTCTGTCTCTTTCTTTGAGTACTTTATTTCTGATTGGGCTGCTTCAACAATATACTTATATCTGAATTTGACAAGTTCTCATCCCGATGAATATCTTTTTCTAGTTGCTTATATTTGAAATATAATGTGTGGTAAATTAGTCAAGAAACTACTATATTGCTCTTGATCTGAGCAGTTCTCATCTCTATATAGAGAACTCTATTCATAGTTGCTTAGTATTTAATGTTAGATGGTTGAGATTACTTGGTCAAAAACAAACTACTCTACTGTTTTTAATCTGATCAAAGTCTAATCTCAGCAGCGGTCTAATCAGGGTTGTTTAATACTTTAAAATTCAAGGTCAGATAATGTTTGAAACTCGAAAACAAGGGACCAACTAACGAAATTAGAGAAAGCTAATAGAGCAGCACATCTTATATAAAGCATTTTGCTTCAGCAACAATCCCCAACATAGAATTATCACATATGTCTACATTTCTTTACTCGAGAGAAAAGATGGGCCAAATCACAATTCTTGTAGCGATAATTTTGACTGTTGTTATGAATACTCAGAGCACTTTCGCTGTAGGAAATGCTTCTGAGAGAAAGGTATTTAACATTAATGTATGTATATAAATTTTAATTAGGAAATGTGAACACATCTGACATGAAGTGGTATTGTTTCTTTCTGATCAAATAGGTTTATGTAGTTTACTTGGGAGAGAAGGAACATGATGATCCTGCGTCTGTCACCGAATCTCACCATCAGATGTTATGGTCACTTCTTGGAAGGTATGCTTTGGTACATCTAAATATAAGTTTTTGAAAACATAGCTACAAAATCTCTTATCTTCTCCTATACATTAACAAATTTTGACACATGTTCCTTATATAATCACATGGTGGTTTCCTGCCCCATGTGCAGCAAAAAATATATTTAAATTAGCTTTTTAACAGATAAATATAAATTATATTTAAAAATAAAATTTTATTAATATTG
Organism: Hirschfeldia incana; assembly: GCA_026261945.1. Taxonomy (NCBI): domain Eukaryota; kingdom Viridiplantae; phylum Streptophyta; class Magnoliopsida; order Brassicales; family Brassicaceae; genus Hirschfeldia; species Hirschfeldia incana. The sequence continues at coordinate 3,354,840 of JABCMI010000032.1, forward strand.
TAATTTTTCTTTTTTATTAATATTTTAATATAATTTGATTTAATGAAACTTAAAATTAAGATAATATTTTGTTTATTTTAAATTATACTTAAGAATATGCATGTATATATTTAAAATTATAATCTTAGATGGATGATTCTATCTATTTAGTTTAATTAAATATTTTAAATAAATTTGCAAAAAAATATATTTATCAAAAATTAAAATTAAGTAATATTTATAAAATTTGTAGATATATAAGAAACTAATGATTTTACCATTAAATTTTTATAATTTTCTAAACAAAACTGTATACATTTTTGAAAATGTTAGTAATAAAATTGTATAATTTAAAAAATATATAATTAAATGATAATTTCGAAACTGTAATGCAATATTTGAATATATTTATTTTAATGATGATTTATGAGTTATTACCATATTCTAAAAATATTTCCAAAATAGAAATCGACATAAAAGTAATATATGATTTATTACCATATTTTAAAAAATTTACCAAAATTATAAACTAACATTAAATGTAATTGTCTATATCATATTAAATTATAAGACATGATGATATATGAGTTATTAGTCATTACCATATTTAAAATTTTGCAAAAAGATGCAAATTTTTATAAGGAAATTTTATATTTCAAAATTAATATGATGCCATATCACACTTTTTCAAAAACATGTCATCTTTTTTTAGTGACATGTAATCATTTTTTTTATAGAGAATGATTGTAGTGATCATAATTTTTAAATATAATATTTTTTTGTTTTAAAATAAAATTATGATTTATATTTCAATAGTATTATTTTATATTTTAATTTCAATATTTTTTAAAAAAACATAACATACTTTTATAATCTTATTTCTTTTGATTTGGTATAAATTTTCCAATAGATATAAATGCTAATAAAATAGATCTTTTGTTTGTTTTAGTTTTTTTTACGATGTCCATCTCATAAAATCAAGTGGTAGTCGGGCTTGAGACGTTCCGAAGACACGCTCTGTCCGGCTATGTCTGATCTATATGGGAAAATATGTCAAACTGAAAAATCAATTGGATAATTAATATGATGAAGACGAACACATAAATTTAAATAAATTTTAAAAATTTAACTATTGATATTTTCTTTGAATTAGAGTTACTTTAGTTTTGTATTTTTTATGCACATTTACAATTATATTTATACAAATATGATATATAAATTGACGTAAAAATTTATATTTGTAATTGTATTTAGCTTATTTTGTTAATGCGAGATATATGTATATATTATTTAATTAGTGATATATGAATTATTAATACATTATAATAATTTACCAAAATTAAATATTTATATGTAAAATTAACACTACTGATGATATATGAGTTATTAGTCATTACCATAATTAAAATTTTCTGCAGAAAATATATAAGTTTTTATAAGGAAATTTTACATATCACAATTTATAGGATGCCATGTCACTATTTTTTAAAGACATGTATCCTTTTTTTAGTGGCATGTCATCATTTTTTTAGCGAGAATGATTGCAGTGACGATATGTGTACAAATCACTTCGCAAATAATGTATAGGAGATTTTTCACAAAAGTAATATGATATAGTTACTAAAATTAATGACATGACTTATAGTTTAATATGACATATATAATTATATTTAATGTTAATTTATATTTTTGGTAAACTTTTTAAAATATGGTAATTACTCTTATATTACATTTATTGTCGATTTATATTTTTCGAAATTTTTAAGAATATGTTAATAACTTATAAATTATAATTAAATTAAATATATCCAAATATGGCATTAAAATTTTCAAATATCATTTAATTATATATTTTAAAATTATACAATTTTATTACTGAAATTTTCAAAAATGTATACATTTTTTAGAAAGCTATAAAAATTTAATCGTAAAAATCATTAGTTTCTTATATATCTACAAATTTTATAAATATTTTTTTTCAATTTTAATTTTTGATAGTTATGCAACTTCTTACAATTTTATTTAACATATTTAACTAAAATAAATAGAAAGAAAGATCTACCTAAGATTATAATTTTAAATATATAAATGCATAATCTTAAATATAATTTAAATTAATCAAGATTATTTTGTCCTTAATTTTTATGTTTAATTGAATCAAATTTATATTAGAACATTGATAAGAAAAATTAAATTTACAATGTCAACAAAATTAATTTTTATCTGTTAAAAGATATTTTAATTATTTTTTACTACACATGATGCAGAAAACACTAACTGTACATTATTTTGTGAAGTGATTTGACACATGTCATCACCACATCCAATTTTATCTACAAGAAAATATCACATGTCTTATGAAGAATATGACATGGCATTAACATTTTTTTTTTGCATAATTGTGACATGCAATTTTTCATATTACATTTTATAGTTTTTGGTGAGGTTTTTTAAATATGGCAATGAATATTAATTCATATGTCATCATTAATTTTAATTTTCTATATAAATATTTAATTTTGGAAAAACTCTGAAAATATATTAATGACTTATATATTTCTTTCTTTTTAATATTAAAAATTCTAAATATATTTATTTTTAATATTATATATCTAAATTTTTCTTTTAATTTTATAGAACTTAATTTAATACTCCTTCCGCTTTATATTAAGTGTCGCTCTTGAGAAAATTTTCCATTTTAAAAATTTAATGCATAATTTATCAAATTTATTCTCCAGTTTATTTTTCTATTGGTTGAAAATGAGTAGGTTTATGGGTAATGATATTCTGATATCAAAAATATGCAAATAGATGATTCTTAATCTGTGTGTCCGAAACTAAGAATACATTTAATATGAAACAAATGGAGTATATTTTAACCAAAATAAAAAATATTTCCAAGATTATAGTTTAAATATATACAGAAATATTATTAAATATAAAAGTGAATATAATTTCTTTTATTTTATCTTAATTTTTATATATAATTCAAATTAGAAAGATATTTTAAATATAATTTAATTTTTAAAACATTATTTATGTACTTGGTGCAGGAAAACACCTACTATATATATCGAGATCGCATATTAACTTACCTTTTTTTTCAGCAAAGAGTCTGTCCACGGTTCAATAGTTTATAGCTACCGACACGGCTTCTCAGGCTTTGCTGCCAAGCTAACAGAGTCTCAAGCCCAGCAACTTTCAGGTAACTCTTTTAAGTTTCTTGACTTCACGTAATCCAAGTACTTATTTGTCTGAACGAATCAAAACGTCTTTTTGAGAACAGAACTGCCTGAGGTTGTTCATGTCATAGCAAATACATTGTACGAACTGACAACAACTAGGACTTGGGATTACTTGGGTCTGTCTCCGGGTACTTCAAAGAGTCTCCTACATAAGGCCGACATGGGGAGGAAGATCATTGTTGGAGTCATCGATAGTGGTTTGTGTCTATGGAGAAATGTCTTTAAAACTCTCTAAATATATATATATATATATATATATATATATATATATATATATATATATATATATATATATATGTTTATTGATAGAAAGGCATCAAATACAGGAGTGTGGCCGGAGTCTGAAATGTATAATGACAAAGGCTACGGACCTATACCGAGTCGTTGGAAAGGAAGCTGTGAATCTGGAGAACTCTTCAACGGTTCCATTCATTGCAACAGAAAGCTGATAGGAGCTAAATACTTTGTTGATGGCCTTGTTGCCGAAATCGGAGACATTGACAGAACACAGAACCCTGAGTACGCATCCCCAAGAGACTTTAACGGTCATGGAACACATGTACGTATCCTCAACCATCGGCGGTTCTCTTCTGCCTGATGTAAGCTACCTAGGCCTTGGAAGAGGAACTGTGAGAGGCGGTGCGCCGGGTGTTCGTTTAGCTATTTATAAGGCTTGCTGGCTTCAATCAGGGTCTTGTTCCGGAGCTGATGTCTTAAAAGCAATGGACGAAGCTATACATGATGGTGTTGATGTTTTGTCACTCTCTTTAGGACCCAAGGTTCCTTTATATTCAGAGATTGATGTGAGGGATCTGATCTCCGTGGGAGCATTCCATGCGGTTGCAAAAGGAATTCCTGTTGTAGCTGCAGCTGGTAATGATGGTCCCTCGGCTCAGACTATTGCGAATGTAGCTCCTTGGATCTTGACTGTTGCTGCAACAACTCTAGACCGTTCCTTTCCCACAGCCATTACACTTGGAAACAATATAACAATACTGGTATACACTCATGAGCAAAAAAAACTATATAAAAAAATAGTGTTCTATAGTTCTAACACCCTTGTTCTGATGATTTTGTGTTTGTTTGATTCAGGGTCAAGCAATATTTGGCGGTCCAGAGCTAGGATTTTCCGATCTAGTTTACCCACAATCCGGGTAACATATTGAATTTTCCTTACTGCATGTTTTGATCATTGATTGTTTAAAAAGTATGTCCATGAGTTTGCATTTTGGATCATCTTTAACCCAATTCCATTTTTTTCTCTAAAATAGAGTAAAAATTAAAATTGAATAACATATGCTCCAACGCAACTCCATATCTTACTACATTTCGAAGTTTACTCTATAAACAGAGTAATCTATTTTTTGTTTGTTCACGTCATTATTATGGAGTGAAGAATGGAATAGGGTTGAAGTATTTTAATTTTATTCTCATTTTTACTCCATTTTAGAGGAAAAATAGAGTTTTAAATTGAAAATGCTCTTAAAATGGAGCTTTACATTGAGATGTTCTTAGGACATGATGATTGAAAATGCCTTTCAACATGCAGTGATTGCCAGAAGCTCTCAGCTAATCCCAACAACACAATGGATGGAAAAGTGGTGTTATGTTTCACAAGAGAAACAAGTGGCACTCCCACGGGAGATGCTATAACCTCAGTAATAAATGCTGGAGGTCTTGGGGTAATCATTGCAACAAATCCTACACACTTGCTTTCTCCAACTCGTGACTTTCCAAGTGTTGCGGTAGACTTCGAGCTCGGAACCGATATTCTGTTCTACATACGCTCCACAAGGTATCGTTCATCTCACTGACCAAAACTTTCATGCATGGATCCATACATGAATTACCATTAATATTTTGTTATTCTCTCGCCAGATCTCCCATTGTAAAGATAGGGGCTTCAAGAACCCTCGTTGGACGAATTGTGGCTACAAAGGTAGCAACATTCTCATCAAGAGGACCCAATTCAATATCGCCAGCTATTCTTAAGGTATATCAAGCTCTTTTATTACATGTTCAATCTCTTAAAGAGTACCTGACTTTTGTATGTTTTTGATGCAGCCTGATATAGCAGCACCTGGTGTGAACATACTTGCAGCTACTTCCCTCAATGATTCTTCAGGTGTCAATGGATTCTCTATGAAATCTGGCACATCAATGGCTACTCCTGTAGTTTCAGGAATTGTAGTGCTCCTCAAATCATTACATCCACACTGGTCTCCTTCTGCTATCAAGTCAGCTATTGTCACCACAGGTTCTTAATTCTTCTTACATCTTATTATATTTTTTTTACGTTGAACAATAACGTTTTCAAGAAGTTATTATATTACTGAGAAACAATTTTTTTTTTTTTTGTGTCATTGCAGCTTGGAAAACTGATCCATCAGGAGAGCCAATCTTTGCAGATGGGTCAAGCCGCAAACTAGCTGATCCTTTTGATTACGGAGGAGGCCTCGTGAATCCAGAGAAAGCTGCAAAACCAGGTCTCGTGTACGACATGGCCACACATGACTACGTCTTGTACTTATGCGCTGCTGAATACAGTGACATATCCATATCCCGTGTCCTCGGAAAGGCAACCGTCTGTCCTAATCCCAAGCCTTCGGTTCTTGATCTCAACTTGCCTTCCATCACAATCCCAAACCTTAGAGATGAAGTCACCCTCACAAGAACTGTCACTAACGTTGGACCTCTCAATTCAGTATACAAAGTCGTGATTGATCCTCCAATGGGAGTTACTGTGAGTGTTACACCAACAACGCTTGTGTTTAACTCTACAGTTAGAAAGTTATCTTTCACGGTTAGCGTCACGACCACACATAGAGTAAACAATGGCTACTTCTTTGGAACCTTGACTTGGAGTGACAATGTGCACAATGTGGCCATCCCAGTATCTGTGAGAACTCAGATCCTGCAACGTTACTATGACGAGAATTGATGAATCAATCCATAATAAGCCAAAAGCAGATTTGTGAAAAGAATAAAGCTGATTGGTAATACTATTGTGTAATTTTATAATTTTCGTTCAGTCACATTTGTATAAAATATAAATTATGTTGTTAATAAAACCCTAAATGGAATTGTCATTAAGAAACTTTAATAAGTTTATAGTGATGTTGTTGCTGTTACCATCTTAGTAAGACATCCAGGCTAGTGATAGATGGTTAGGGACTGGAGCAGACTCTTTCTCTACCAACAAACTGGGAGACTGATGACTTAAACGGAGCACATAGAGAGAACATAATCTTCAAGCCCAAGTCATATAGAAGACCTGGTTTTGCTGCTTTCTCTAGAATCGCAAGGCTTCCACCATAGTTGAATGGATCAGTTAGCTTCCGAGGTGACTCTTCTGCAAACATCTGCTTTCGAAATGGATCTGTTCTCCATGCTGCAGAGTAGTTTTCATTGGTTGTCTTGTCTTTTCTTTTTCTAGCAAACAGTTCAGAGGATGAGGACCTGTAGTGACAATGGATGAAGTAGAGATTGATTTTATTGAGTATATGTGATTTATTTACTATCCTATGGTTGATGTTAAAATTTTGACGTGAATCTGGTTTCTTGTTTGGCTTTTGTACCTGCTGCATTCATCACTTCCTTTGAAAAATAACTGATTTCTGATCCACAGTGTCAATATATAGAATTACAGTATAAATACACACTCAAAACTTCTTTTTTGTTCAATTCTCATCATAGTAATTCTGCAGAAATTGCGTTCTCACAGACAAAGGAATTACAACGTTATGCACAGAGTCGCTCCATGTCAAGCTTCCAAAATAAAAACCAGTGTTGATTTTGTGTCTGGTCGAGACTCTGACTTGATAAGAGAGCTTCTTAGTGTTAGAGTTGAATACTAACTTCTTTGGCATCACAGTCACTTGAACTCCCAATGGTGGCTCGAGCTTTACTCTATAGACCGAGTTGAGCGGTCCAACATTAGTCACCGTTCTTGTGAGTGTGACTTCTTCACTGAGGTCTGGAATTGTGATGGAAGGTAAGTTCAAATCAAGAACCGATGGTGCAGGATTTGAACAGACTGTACTTTTACCGACAAGCTGAGAGATTGATGAGTCGTTGTAACCAACAGAGCACATGTAGAGAACATAGTCTTCGAGGGCCAAGTCATATACAAGACCTGGTTTTACAGCCTTCTCTGGATTCACAAGGCCTCCACCATAGTCAAACGGATCAGCTAGCTTCCGAGACGACCCTTCTGCATAAATCTGCTCTCCCAATGGATCTGTTCTCCAAGCTGCATAGTAAATTGAAAACGCTTAGCTAAATAAGTATGCTTATGGGTCTATATAGATTGATTGGATGAAGAAGATAAAGAACCTGTAGTGACAATGGCTGATCTAATGGCAGCAGGAGACCAATCAGGATGGAGAGCTTTAAGAAGTGCAACAACTCCTGAAATAACAGGAGCTGCCATTGATGTTCCTGACAGCATAATGAATCCTCCGTCGTTGAAGGTGGTATTGGTGGTTGTAGCAGCCAATATGCTCGCTCCTGGTGCTGCTATATCCGGCTGTATTCAGACATTCATATTATTTATAAAATTCTTTTGGAGTAAAATAAATTTAATTGATTCTGACATACTTTGAGAATAGCAGGGGCAAGTGAATTAGGTCCTCTTGATGAGAATGTTGCCACCTTTGTACCAACGGGCTGTCCCACAAGTGTTCTAGATTGCCCTATCTTCAAAACAGGAGAGCTGCAAACCACAAGAGAAGTGTCTCAAATATCACCAATTTATACTGTTTTACTTGCAATTCTTAGTGGTGAACATCTTAGTATATATATGTTTTCAGTACCCTGTGGACCGTATGTAAAGAAGTATATTTGTCCCAAGCTCATAGTCAACAGAAACACAAGGGAAATCATCTTCACATGGTTCGAGATCGGAGCCCGGGTGTCTTGCTATGATTACACCTAGACCACCAGCTTTCTTCACAGAAGTTGCAGCACTTGATACAGAACCACTAGAAGATGATGTTGTAAAACACAAGACCACTTTCCCCACCATTGTATCATTAGAATTGGAGGAAAGATCCTCACAAGTGCTGCATTACAAGAACCAGTGTGATGTCAGATAATTATCTTCTTTATATTGCACGATTTTGTGAATACTAAGAAGCTAGATATTTGAAAATTACCCACTAAAGGTTTCTTTGCTGTTCCCTGGATCCTCTGGGTAAACCAAGCTAGTGAAGTCAAGTTCTGGACCTGTAAACATTGCTTGGCCCTGTAAGAAATTGACCAAACTCAAAATAAGACACATATCATCAGAATAATTGTTCAGTAAACATATAATTTGACACTGAAATATAGTTACCAGTATCACTTTATTGTTACCAAGTGTGATAGGAGTGGGAAAGGACCGGTCTAGAGTAGTTGCAGCCACTGTGATGATCCAAGGTGCCGTGTTTGTTACGGTTTGAGCCTCTGGGCCAGAGTTACCACCTGCACAGACAACGGTGATACCCTTTAAGACGGCATGAAAGGCTCCGGTGGATATCCCATCGCGGATATCAGTTTCTCCATGCAGAGGAACCACTGAGCCAAGAGAGAGAGACAGAACATCAACACCGTCATGAATCGCCTCGTCTATAGCTTTCAAAATGTCAGCAGACGAACAAGTTGTTATGTCTAAATCATCCAGGTACCAACAGCCCTTGTACATTGCTATACGAGCATGTGGCGCCCCACCTCTCACGGTCCCTCCAGCGAGGCCCTTGTAGCTTATGTCCTGCACGTGAGAACCTGCCGCGATGGTGGAAACATGCGTGCCATGACCATTGAGGTCTCTAGGGGAAATGAAGTCAAGTGATTCTGTGGAGTTGAAGCTTTTGTTCTCCTCGAGAAAGCCGTTGATGAAATACTTAGCTCCTATGAGCTTTTTGTTGCAGTGGGAGGAGTTGAACATCTCTCCTGATTGACAGCCTCCTTTCCAGTGGCTCGGCACAGGTCCAATCCCATCGTCGTTAAAGACTTTAGATTCTGGCCATACTCCTGCAATCAAAATCGTTAAGAAGCTAAGAAGACTCTAAACCAACAGAGAAGAAATGTACAAAGAAACAGTCATACCTGTGTCAATAATGCCGATGATTATTTGTTCACCCATATTAGTTTCATTTAAAAGATTCTTTGGACTGGAGGCAGAAAGGCCTAAGTAGTCCCAAGTCCGAGTTGTTTTCAGCTTGTAGAAACTATCCGGTATGACATGAACAACCTCAGGTAAATCTGTCGCTAAAGATCATTAGTAATTGAATAAAAAAAAACTAAGATGGTCTTGTTGAAAAAATCAATATGCAGACTGAGTACCTGCTATTTTCTTGGCTTGGGACTTGGTAAGCTTGGCTGCAAAACCTGAGAAGCCATGTCGGTAACTGTATACCATTGAACCATGGGCATCCTCTTTACTATAATCATGGGAACACACACAAGACATTTGAGAAACACTTTGACACATTGCTGTCATTGAGAAAGAGAACGTAAATTTTACATACCTTCCAAGAAGTGAACACAATATCTGATGGTGAGATTCTGTGACAAATTCAGGATCATCATGTTGCTTCCCACCCAAGTATACTATATGAACCTATCGTTCATTACAAAAGAACCAACTTTGTTTTGGCAATTGGTCTCTGTTCATGTTGTCTGCCTAAAAATGAACTATAAGAACTTTGAAATACCTTGCTCTCAGCTACGGCTCGTGCCACAAAAATGATATGCCCGTTGAGAAATATTATCAGACTTAGTACCACCAAAATTGATATTCTGTAATTCATCATTCCAAACTTTAGGTCAGAGAAAGAGAGAGAGAGAGAGATGAAACCTATAATGAAGTTAATAATCATTTATATAGATGCTCTCGTACAAGACGTGTTTTCCATTTCTTGAAATTTTTGCCAATATTCATGATTGTACAAAAAGTTATTTATCAAAGGCAACTAGTTTTTTATTGGAACACAATCATAGCCAAGTAGCTAAAACAAAGGATATTAATTTTTGAAAAAAAAGAAAAAAAAACAGAAGATATATAAAAATGAGTGCTTGGTCAACTTAAGTCAAGTTTTAATGCAACAGGGCAACGAGAATGATGATATACCTCAACAATCGAACAAGTAGGGTTGATTCCTACTCGGTGTAACATTCTGTTTTTATATGGGTTGTACGCAAGGTTGAAGTAGTCTGCAGCACGATTAAAAAAGATGGTTCCATAAGTTAAAAGCACTACAATTTCCGAAAGATGGGAAAAGACTTGGTCAAAGTGCTTGTTTGTGCGTTTTTGTTTTGTCCAACGGAATGATATGGTTTTCTTTGGTTTGATATCTCTGCCGGGATAAGATGCCTTTGCATATGCATTCTACATGATGAAACGGTGCTTTCGGAAGCGAGCTTCCACTTACAACTCCAGTTCATGGTTCCTTCCTCCCTCCACCAAAAGTTTGCACCTTTCTTGAATTTGTTTTGGAGCTTGAGTATATGTTAATTGATTTTCTCAGGTCTTCTTGATGCTTTGATACAAAGTCTTTGAATGCAAGTGGCTGAGCGCACTAACTTACGCCCACATTGACTTGACAACCTCTGACAATGAAGTTGTCTTCACTATGATCCATCGTGCTGGTAAAGAAGAACTCAAGTGATAATTTTGTGTCTTTCATTTTAGGTTCCTCTAGTCTCTAGTTCTAGTATGTATGAAAAACATCAGTAATCAAACCTGAGATAGCAATCTAGAGAAAAATCTAGGGTTATTGTGTCTGTGATGAAGGGGATGAAGAAGAGCTTAGGGAGATAGAGAAGATGGAAGTCAAGAACTATGGAGTGCATGGACACGACTTGGACGATGATGATGAAGATTCAAGCGATGGAATAGGTGAAGATGATTCAGAAGGTGATATTGGTTGTCACTTTCCATGAACCAACTTAGATAAACATTTTGCTTCTTGAAGTCTCTACTGCAATCAGCTGCTTGTTGCACAATGTTAATCCAATGTGCCATGGACCCTTTATGTTACTCTCTCATAGACTTGACCATAGATTTTATTGAACACATTGATGACATAAGTTGTGTGGACCTGGATAACAAACATACTCAACAAACTTTATTATGTTTCGGCCAAGAACAGATTAAATTTTGAGTGAATGCCAGTTATTTTCTAGTGAAAAGTTCATATTATAGTTTCTTCATAAGCGCATCAATAATCATAAGCGTATCAATACTATCAGACAATCATAAGCGCATCAAATGTGATGTTCACAATCTACAACAATATTTTCCAAGTATGTTCCGAAGAAGTGTGTAACATACTACAATATTGACAAAGGCTGCTTCACAAACTCCTATCTCTATCTCAAATCTGTACATCTCTTGACTAACTAAAAACAATTTTTCCGAACCTAAACCCACCTATTCCACTGAGATCTGCCAAAACATCACAAAAATCTGAAGCAGAGCTTCTAAACCAAAACCACCAGCTAGAACTAAGAAAGAACAGAGTGAGATAGACCTATGTTCCCATTATGAGAGTTGAGTCTTGACTAATCCACATCGGTCATCAACACGTCAGCTGATTGCGTCTTTGTTTCACTTCCAACTCTTCGATAGAACAGAAGATAGGCCGCTGAGCTTTCAACCTCTGATTCGTTCATGGATGAAACAATATGGTCGTTGAACTGATACCACTTCTTGTCTTCAAGTAACTGCAGGAACAATATATCGATTAGATAAAGGAGTCATGAGGAAGCACAAGTAAAACAGAAAAGTGAGATATATCAATCAAGTCAGCGAGACCTTAACGTAGGCAGTGTAGTGGGCAACACTAAGTCCACCGTGATGGTTGCTCACTGCATACAGCTCATACAAGCACGACCCGCCATCTTCGTTTTTCACGTACTTGCTCAAGTCTAGACCGTTAACTGGGAAATTCACCAACGTATCCATCTTCCTCATGAAACATTTGCTAGTCGTCAACCGTTTAAACTGGAACACGAGAATCTCCGGCAGCTTCCAGAGGTCAAGCGTTTTGTTAACTTGCCTGTTCACTTTGCATTTCGGACAAGGCCTGGTTCAGAATGGTCAAAAGCTTCAAAATTAATAAAGAACCAGCCTATGCAAAATCACAAGTTCAAGGGACGAGTGCTATTACCATATGTTATCCGGTCCTAGAGGTTCTTCTGCAAAATACTCATCCAACAAAGAAAACAGAGATGTCGCTTCTTGCTTTGTCTTCTCTGCATCGAAACTTGTTCCATACACTTCTGGAAGGTCACGTAAGTGGCTCGCATCATACTTTTCATGCTCAGCGTTACTCCACTCGACCAGAATCCTTGTGACTAAACCAGGGTTCACAGAAGAATCATACTCAAGTGGTTTGCAGTCCACCAAATAACCCTCATCTGTCAAAAAGATCCTGAAAGATAACTCTCCTCTATCAGCAGCAGCAGCAGCATCAGGAAGGTGGCCATTTTCTCTTCCGTTAGCAATCTTAGATGAGGCTTGAACTATTTGTAGTGGGAAAAGAAACCCAGAGATTACTGCATCAATGTCAGACCCACTTAGTGGCTCTGTGTTGACATAAGTGACAAACGGAGTCCCGATAAACTTCACGTCTCTGCCCTTAGCCCTGTAAGGTTCATGACACATGAGTTATTGACCTATAAAGCCTGAATCAAGAAGAGTTCTTCAGTAACAATTAACAAATAAAACCAGCTGATCACCTTCCATGAAGGATTTCAAGTTTTGCTTTTCCTGATTCTTTCTGCGTCTGATTCTTACGATACGCCACAATAACGTTCTCATCTTTTATCACACTCAGTGACTCCAAAGGATTCTCAAAATATCGAGAGACCTTGTGCTCATATACCTGAGAGGGTAATGCCACAGATTAGTGAGATTAATATCAGAAGGGAACGTGTAAAGAGTCATACCTTTGCAAGTAAAAGGGTCTCATAATCAGTTAAGCAACAAGCAGTACGTAATGCAGTAATAAGATCTCCACATGAACCACGTCTAGGCACTTTTACAGTGTATGGCTTCGGAGGATGACTTCCATCGGAAGAAAACACCGTAACTGTTATTGACCGCTTGAGTGGCAAAGGTAAACACAAGTCCTGGAAGGGTTCAAAAATGATTGACTTTTTTTCTCCACAAACTGGACAAACAAAAGCTGACTTGAAGTGACCCTGAAAGTAATCAAACGGTCAGGAACATAACAGATAGAATCTTCCGGTTCTTGTGTGAAATTAGATTAACATTTAATGGAAGAAGAGATTAAGAAACAGAAAGAGATACTTACTTCGCGGGCAGTAACTATGACAGAATCATGTAACTTTTGTGATAAGCAAACAAGCAGTTCCTGAAACAACAATTGATTTAACTGTCAAATACATGCAGCAGCCCATATAACAATAATTAATTTGCTCAATTATATGCACATTAGAGGAAATGACTAACATGAGCATCCTGTTGCATGTTACCACTAAACTGTGGAGCATATGTTTCAAGTGTTGTCTTGAAAAAACTTGGTGTAACTTCTTTTCTTCCTGGTGACCATAACTCCTTCAACAGATGACCAAGCGCCTCAGCAAGCTCACCCTGAATTGTGTTAGAAATCATATCAAGAACGTGTGTTATTTATCTTCCCATGAGGAAGAAGACATAAGCAGACTAAATATCAAAACACACTTACAGACATTCCCAGATGATTATTTTGAAAGAAGTAGTCAAGTATGGGAGGTGTGTGTGCCAAACACTGAAGAGCGCTATTCATAAAGCAGGTGTTTCCCAAATTAACCAATCCTGCTAATCCCCTTCTCTCTCCTTTTCCAGCAATCGATACTGGAGTTTCCATAGGTATTAAAACTATCTCATTTCCTGACGCGGTCATAGTATACTGAGAAGAAGAAAAAGAAGAACCATCAACTTCAAGAAGATTCTATAGTTAAGACAGACTGTAATAAAGTAAGTGAGAAAGGATATGATATACATCTAGTTCCATGAGAATGCCAGACTCTTCCAGGGTCTTGTCAGAGAAAGGATTCAAGAGAATGCCTTTACTCATATCAGAGTAATCCCAGATGAGAGCCTGCTTATATACATACACACATGATCAAATGTGAAGCAGCAACGAAAGTACATAAGAGGGAATGAATGTTGAAACACGCACCTTTTCTTGAGATTTATTTTTCATAGCGCAAACCCTGTCATAAAGCTCCCTTACAGAGGCCTTGAAGAAAAACACCCACCAACGTAAGAAAAGGGAACCAAAGTGGGAAACGAAGATGTAGCAATACCTCTTTTGCCAACCATAGTACTTCATCTTCATCTTCTTCTTCTTCATCGTTTTCATCTGACACATAAAAACAGATCAAGTTCGCTGGTATTTGAGGACCTCCGTTATACCTGAAAGATATATATAATAAGGTTTTGATCAAACAACAACAAGAAGAGTCAGAAAGAAAGCAGATGATGAATACACTCACGAAGTCTCACCATTCAAGAAGTCTATTCCAAACTTGTTGAGGAACAAGAACGTAGTCTCTCTCTTCAACGAGCAATCTACGGAGCTGTGGATGATCACTACTAGTTTCGACGATGTGATGGTTATTGATCGGTCCAGGCCTCGGAGCTGCTTCGCTTGGTTGCTCAACGTATCTCTCCCAGCTTGAGTACCAGCTGCAATAACACAACAAAACATTCCTATGAGGTTCCAGAAGAAGCAGATTTCAAGATTTTGAAATCAAACAAGAGGAGAAGGAAGAGACGTTTTGGAGATGGCGAAGTACGAGTCGGGTTCCACCATGGACTCCGACTCGGTAGTCAGTTCCGAAACGATACGTCTCTCTTCCTCGGGGGAGTTTGGGATCGTCGTCATCTTCCAGAGAGAGGATGAAGGTTCCAGAGGAAGCTCATTCTCTGCCGGGCTCATAGCATTCTGAGAAGACCCAGCAGCTTCAAGAAGAATCTGCATGGAATAGAGTATGATTCGTCAAGAAAGATTCTTGTAGTAAAACAAGTGATGACAAAGGACATGATACATTTTGTTTCATGAGAAGAAGAGACTCTTCCAGGGTCTTGTCAGAAGAAGGAATCAAGAGCTTTCCTTTCACCAGATATGAATATTCCCAGATGCAAGCCTGCTTATTATTATACACACACATCTATCAAATGTGAAGCAGCTAAAAAAAAATTATAACAGAGAGAATGAAAACACAAACACGCACCTTTTCTTGAGATACCTTTCTCATAGCACAAACCTTATCATAAAGCTCACTTACAGAGGCCTGTAAACACCACCAAGGTCGTAAGGATAAGGAAAGGAACACCAAAGAGGAAAGGGGCAGAGGTTTTTTTTTTATTATGTAAGCAAACCTGTTTTGCCAACAATATACTAGATAAACTTTTTTCATGTGACAGAAAAAAACAGATCAAGTCCGCTGGTATTTGAGGACCTCCGTTATACCTGAAACATATATATATATATATAATAAGATTTTGATCAAACAACAACAAGAAGAGTCAGAAAGAAAGATTAAACTCAAGAAGTCTCACCATTCAAGAAGTCTAATCCAAACTTGTTGAGGAACAAGAACGTAGTCTTTCCCTTCAACGAGCAATCTACGGAGCTGTGGATGTGGATGATCACTACTAGGAGTTTCGATGATGTGATGGTTATCGATCGGTCCAGGCCTAGGAGCTTCTGCTTCGCTTGGTTTCTCAACGTATCTCTCCCAGCTTGTGTACCAACTGCAATTAACAACAAAAACATTCGTGGAAGGTTCCAGAAGAAGTAGAATCAAGAAAAGGATGACGAGAGAGAGAGAGAGAGAGAGAGAGAGAGAGACCTTTTGGAGATGGCGAAGTACGAGTCGGGTTCGACCTTCGACTTCGACTTGGTAGTCAGTTCCGTAACGATACGTCTCTCTTCCTCGGGCGAGTTTGGGATCGTCATCTTCCAGAGACGATGAAGATCCACCTAGAACTAGATGGAGAAAGCACCGTCTCAACGGATGTAACTGAGAGAAGATTGTGAGAGAGAGGAGAGAATCGCAAAAAGGGAGCTTTTTTTTTTGCTTCCGTTAAAGAAACATCACTGACGACAAATGAAACGAGTTTATATATATACACACGAGAGGAATAAAGAAGAGAGCAGAGAATCTTTGGATTTTCAATCGTCGTGTTTCTTTTATTTTTTTTCTGTAATTTCATTTTATTATCTTTTCTTTCCCGTTAAATTTTGAACTAATACTTTTTCTTCCACCAGAAATATTATTGTCACACCTTTTATAAGAAAATGATATCATTTTTATTCAATTTATATCTAATTAAATAATATAATTACAAAATGGATTAATTCTATATATAATTTTATTTACTTAAATACTAATGGTTAAAATGTAATTATTAAGAACAAAAATACATTTTAATCATTTTTTAATTTGTGTAAGAATGTCATAATAACACTTTTTAAACCAACTGAAAGCTTTATTAATTTGTAAATGAGAAATACAAATAGTGTATAAGCAAAGAAGGCGTACATTCAAACAATAAAAAAGACTTTGGAATCCATGACATTTTCTTGACAAAATATCATCTGTTTGCTCACAAGATCCAGAGAACACTTGGACAATGAAGAAATCCAATGTCTCAAATCAAAAACAAGATTTCCAAGTTCAACGTCCTACTGAGAAGTATGGACAATTAGAGTTAGCTCACTGCGACCTCCCTCAAACAAAACGTGGAATAGGGAGCCACGTGTTAAGGTTGTTGAGAACAAAGTCGGATTCCTGGAGCCACGTGTTAAGGTTGTTGAGAACAAAGATCACATTACTCTAGTTGTCGGAAGACAAGATGAGTTTGCTAGAGAGCTCGAAGAGATTTGGAAGAGTTCTTCTTGCTAAATCAGGCTTGTGATTAATATCAACCGAAAGAGTTCTTCTTACTTCGTTATTATTTGTTGTGATTTTGGATGTAATAATTTTGTTTTGCTTATTACCACTTCACTATATTAAGGCTAATTTGATTTTTCCTGAACATACTAAGTCCATTATTAATTATCGAAGGCAGTGTTTGATATAAGAGTTATTTTCACTCTAGGACACTTTTCATCTTTTTATTACATGTTAGGTCACATTGTGCTACTGAAGTAGTTTTTTTGAGTTAAAAGACTTTAGTGACCCTTAAAAGCGAAACCATAAGCCTTTTACTAGTTTCTTTTTATTCTCAGTTACGTTTGTGAGTTTTGTAGTGGTGGACCCCATGCCAAAAGTTATTCAAGTTGTTGGAACCGAGACAATAATTCATTTTTTTGAGTTTGCTCTTTTGCTATCAACTTCCCATTCTTATTTAATTTTTTTAAGGTTACCAAAGTGACGATTTATAGATAAAATTTTTTAAAAAATTACATACGAAAGAAGAAGAGTTTCGACAATGGAAATGGTGAAGCGAAGTTGATAACCCGACGAAAACGGTTGGGGAAAGATAGAGTCTTGATGACAGAAGCGGTAGCGTGGAAGTTTTCACGAGAGAGGCGGTGGCGTTTCGACGGTAATGAAGGAGGCGGTGGTGTTTTGACGACAGAGGTGGTATTGAAACTGTGACCTTTTTCCTTCTGATTCTTGTGGTAGACGAAAATTTGTGTTCTGGACTCTAATAAGAGGTATGGAGTATTATACTTGAGGGTGTATTTGGTATGTGAAGCTAGACTCTAAATTAGTACACATGTACACTTCCGATATATGTATATGTGTACATTAAATTACTTTATTGAACACCATAAATTGATTCACTAATAAAAGGAGGGAAAGGGCTGGCTGGGCCTCTAAAGTGTACATTAAATTACATGTACACGTTTTCTCATCTTATGTATTTTCATTTCTTATATTTGTAGTTGATGGAATACGTGTGTATGAATATAACTATACATGAACATAGGTGTACACGTGGATAGCATAAAACAATGTACATTAAATTACATGTACACGTTTTCTCATCTTATGTATTGTTTAAGGCTGGCTGGGCCTCTAAAGTGTACATTAAATTACATGTACACGCTTTCTCATCTTATGTATTTTCATTTCTTATATTTGTAGTTGATGGAATACGTGTGTATGAATATAACTATACATGAACATAGGTGTACACGTGGATAGCATAAAACAATGTACATGGAAACGTAGGTGTACATGTGGATAACATAAAACAATGTACATGGAAACATGTGTACATATGATTTGTAGTTTATTGTACATCATTTGAATTTTGTTGGATAACTCGAATGTTGTGATTCTTCTTGGTTAACTAGATACAAAAGCTGGTAAATGTATGCCATTATCTTTATAAAAAAATGTATGCCCTTATCATTGGTTAAATTTGTACATACATTTCTATGGTGGATAAATGACAACAACCCATTAGTTTATTGTGTACATGTAGATAACATTGCATTTTGTATTGGTTTCATCTACTAGTACTCTACAAAATACATGAAACTAAAACAAGAAACAAAAATTATTCTGAAATTTAAGGAGTTTAACACAAATCACACAAATCACAAAAATGACTAGAGGATAACAAAACATACTAATATTGAATCTACCAATATTTTCACTGTCTTAATGTGAATTCAAGATGTAAGCTTCTTGATTAAATTCACAGAATTGGAGCATAGAGCTAAATGCAAAACAATAAAATTTTAAATCAACATAGATATTATCAGCTAAATTATCAAAGCTGAACAGAAAGTTAGAAACTTTGATATCGATTAGCATCTATAGATTAGGGGAAACAAGAGAACAATTTTTCTTGGGAAAAGTAACCCACTGATGAAACAACACTGAGAGTTCTTTAATTACCCAGAACACAAAAAAAAATCTCAAATCTAACTCACTTGTACGTCACCATTGAGTTGCTTCATGAGGCTTCTTATTCATCCTAGCCAGATTGTTACTGGAATTTACCTATTAGACTACGTTCATCGGAAGACAGAGATACGGCGGCGAGACTATGGGCCACCTCTCCGAGTTTCACATATTTTTTTGATTTTTAATTTTTTTTCTGTGGATATGACGAGGATAATGATAAAGAAGATGTCAAAGAGAGATGAAGGTAGTTTAAAAATTGACAATAAATATGGACCATAGATGTTAAATAGTCAACAATTGATCTAGTGGCAGTAAATTGAGAAATATGTTCCAACAAATTGTGACCATTAAGATGAAAGTAGAATCAAGGGCTGATAATAAATCCCCTTTATTATCTCACTTAGTTAGGACGTCTTTTAATGGGATGCAACTACATTAGTTAGGAATCAGCATCGGTTAAAGAAAAAGTGTCCTTGTAGTAATAAGTGTTCTAGCATGTAATTAATAAGATGAAATGTGACCTTGGATGTAAATCTTTAAGGATACAAACCTCGATTCATTAAACCATAAGAATACCACTACATTTTGTTTGCCAACCAAATGAAAAGAACAACTAATATTGCAAAATGTTAAATGTCTGACTTTGTTTCACCTAAGAGGGGTATCATAAGATCCGGAACTGGATATTTTTGTTATCGTTTTTCACCTGTGCTTGCGTTTCGAAGGTGGCATGTTCCTCATGTTGCTGCTACCGCCTCCACCGCTGCTTCTACCGCTTCCTCCACCGCTGCTTCCAGGCCGCGATTTCCCAAACGCTCTCATCTTCCTTCTCTTCCTCTCTTCCTCACTATCCGACTCAGCTCCATGCTCTCTGTCTGCATTAGTGGCTTCCCTCTCCAGCTCGTCCCAAGTCTTACCTTTATCTTCCTCTGACTCATCCTCTGAGTCCTCTTCATCTTCATCCTCTGACTCAACAAGTGACGCGCTCTCTGAATCCTCGTCCTCCGACTCAGACTCAACCTCTACATCTGACGGCTCATACCCTTTGTCTGACTCCTCAGAGCCACCAGATTCCGAATCACTCCCGTCCAAGTTCAGAAACTCCCATCCTCCTTCCTCCACAAAGCTCTGTGGATCATCCGTGATTGTCTTAAGGATCTGTCTCCAGTTCAGATTCAGCTTGCTCTCGTAGTACTTGATGTCCGTAGTGTCAAGCCACTCCTTTATCCCTTCTAGAGAGCTGGTGGGAACCGAGTCGACCCTGAGAACATCTTTCTTGAAGTCCTTGAAGATGATGGCCATGTCAAAGTTCTTCTGCCCAAACCCAACTCTCTCGAGATTCACAATCTCAATCTCACTCAGACTTACCACAAAGAATGGCATCTCGGTGATCTCAACAAGGCAGCTTGAGGTTGGGATGATGAAAGCACTTGTCTTATGCGGGACACCATAGAAACCAAGCTCTCTCAGAGGTTGATCAAACTCAAGGTCCAAACTCGCAAACTGGGGTTGCTGCCACATGTCGTTGACCCGGCTTGCAAAATGATTGAAATCCATGTTGATCTTGTTCTTCCTAGCTCGCTCCCGCTGTTCTTCATCAATCTCGTCTGGGTCATAGGCTGATCTCCTCCCACCGCCTAAAGACTGCACAACATCCATCACCTCCACATAAAACTGGACGTCCTTTGTTTTCTTGTTTGCTACCATGATATGGTTGTGCAAGTGGAAATGCAGAACTGTGATCATCTCCTTTTCAGCCGGCTGGAAAAACGCATGCTTTATGTTTGCAAACAGGACATCTACCCTCTCATTGGGCCTGGTTGTTGAGTATCTGAAACCATTGGCATGAGCTTCGAGCGTCCCAGGAATCCTCTTGCGACCACTAAACTGCGGACGGATCCACAGATCAGACAACCTCAGGGGTTTGAACTTGTTTCCTGCAAGCTGAAGCTTCTCTTGGGTCACCAGTGTTGCCCTTTCAATTCTTTCAGACTCTCGAGCATTTACTTGCCTTCTCAGGGTCTTAATAGCCTGAACCACTTCACTGCTATGCTTTGAATCCTTGGACCGGAATGAAACTTCTTTCAGGTATATAGCTCCCTGGTTTTTCAAAGTGTTCGAGTCCTGAGGGGTAAAAGGGGTTCCCGGGACATTGAAGATGATACGGATGTAGTTATTCCGGTTGCTATCGTGTTGGTTCGATACTGTTCTTATCGTTGCCACATGGAATGGAACCAGGTTACCGTAGATGGGTAACAATAATGCCTCGTTCTTCTGATCAACCTGGATCATCAAATCCCGAGGCTGAGGCACATCGTTAACGTTCTTGTAGGCAACTAAATCATTTGAAGTCTTTGCAGTAGACCGGCGATCTCCAGCACCGGAACTATCACCCGCAAGCCTTCTGGCAGTTTCTTCATTCTTCTGGCGTGCAAGTTCTGCCTGGTGCTGCTTCCGAAGCTCTTCTTTCGACACCATATGATTATCTGATCTAAGAGCTGTCTTGGTGATGTAGTTCTCAGGACCGCTGGACCTTGACTTCTTCCTGGGTTTCTCTTCTTCTTCTTCGTCCTCTTTAAACGAGTAAGCCACATCCTTAACAGATTTGGAGCACTTAGTCAAAATATCTGCAGGACCCTGATCTTTAACAATAACAGTGTCGGCAAGTAAAAGTGAGAACTTCTTGTTCTTGCTGCGACTCTCCGTCTCACATTCCAAGTTTTGGAAACCGAGAGACACATTAAACGCCATATCTGATCTCAACACCTTGTCATTCTTTGCATTGATATTCAATCCCGACTCCCGGAACTCGAGACCTATACCAGTCCCAGCAGATTTAGTTAGCTTATCAACCAACTCAGGGGCTTCTTTTTCAACCACGGAAAGGGCAGCTTGATAGACAGCGTTTAAATTTTTCCCTGGCCTCAGAGCATTGATAGCAGCCTCATGCGCCTTGAGAAGAACCTCATAAGCCTTGCTCTGGAGAGGAGTTGCATCTATTAGGTAAGTCCTTGCAACGTTAGAGCAATAACTATTGTACCGAGCACCAACAGCACAGATAATGATGCTTGCTGGATCATAAGTGAGCAATTCATCATCACTTGCAGCACTAGGCTTGAGATCAAACTTGCCTCCACTCTGAAATATCGGAGGGTAGCATATGTCAACATTCTCTGCCCTCAGCTTCACATTGGCTTTGGTTGGCTCTAGTATCGCCTTCTCGGTGAGATCCATCAACGAAGAGTGAGTGACATCTTTCTCCTCATCAATGACATTCTCAAGTTTTGGAACAACAACATTTTTCATCACACTGTATGCCAGATATGCAGCTTTCTTCACATTAATGATTTCAGTTGCGTCTTTCACAGCAAAGAGATCAGTCAACCCCGCGGTGATATCAACAAACTGGAAGTTTTCATTCTTTAGCCTCTCAGTCCACGCCTCCAGAAGCTTACCCTCAGGAGCTTCACGAGCAACATGTCCTACCACTGGGGTCTCCTTTCCATTACCCACCGGTAAATCACGGATAGCACGGCATATGGCATCCATGTGCCCTGTTCCATCCTCACCTTTAGCCTTCACATATATACCAACATCAATCCTCAACCCTTCAAGGGCAGGTTTTTTCACAACTTCAAGTACAGATGCCTTGGTCTTGCTACACAGGAAATGGATCTTCTTGGAGGTGAAAACCATTACTGTATCAGGAAACTCATACCCAAGGAGCCAAATATTCAAAGCGGACGACTTCAAGTAGCGCAGATCATCAGAACCAGGAGGAGTGGCTACAGCAAGAGCGTCTGCAGATCCCCATAGGTCTACACTATGCTCATTCCAGTGCGCATAAAGTGCTTTCGTACGAGAGATGAAGTTTTTGACATCAATTTCGTAGGTATTCCCAGCTCTCGGAGGCCCTCCAGCAGGAGCTCGTGCATTACCGTTTCGAGAGTCTCCCATCTAAAGAGATTCAACAGAAAATATATATGAGAAAGAAGTGTAATATATACTTGAAAACAAAAAAAAAAGGTTATCATAAACTAAGAGATAACCACAGACATAAAGCTGTAAAAAATCAGGAACAGAACAAATCAAGAAGATAGTAAACTGAAACGAGACAAGGAATCAAGAAGAGTTAATCTGGTAAGATAACAAGAAATTTAGAACAACCTCTAAATGGGCAGGAGACCATCAGAAAAATCATAATCAGACTTGAGAAAAAAAAACATGAAAGCATCAAACTTTAACGCTACATCAGACTCTAGATATGACAATGAAAACAAATAAAACATAGTAAATTATTTCAAGCAGCTGAATCCTCAAGGTTAATCTGCGGAGAGCTTTTACAAAGAACACATCCAAAATTAGACTCCACAGATTGAAACTAGGTCTAACCTTATATCGTTACATTAGACTTCCTCAGGGTTATACAAATAAAAAAAATAATCTCCACTAGACGCATCCCAATTTCAATCAAATCTAGGGTTTCATATATTCGGTTACCTCTTGATTTTGAGAGTGAATTGCCACCAGATTCGCGAACCCAGAAAAATGAATCACCTCGAATCGAATCAAGTAAATCTCAAAATCGCCAACAGAAGCAAGCCGAAACCCTAGAAACTGAAGAAGGACGAACAAAACGGTTAGTTTACTGGGAAAATGCAACGAAATCAAAACAAAACGAGTGGGGAACGCAAAGATTCCGATTAAACAGAGAGATTAAAACAAATTGAATCCGAAATTAAAAAAAAAACAGTTGGGGTGAACAAAAATAATCAAAGAGCCACATACCCAGAGATATGACGACGGAGGACGTACTAAAGCTCCACGCGAAGGCGTTTAAGGCGAAAGGAAAGAAGTTTACGGCGAGGCGAGGCTCTCGTGAGAGAGAACGATACTAAAGAGAGAGCTATTAGAGAGGTAATGACAGACCAAAGAATGGCGGGAAACGGGAGAGACCTATCCTATCTTGCCCCCGTGAGAGTAATCTTCAAAGCCCTCAGATCATAAAACATATGGTAGTAACTATTTTTTTTTTCTTAATTTAGAAAATATCTAAATTACATCAAACTTTAGATATGTTGAGATATTTACCGCTTATGTGTTGACCAAATAGAAAATGGTGAGTGATCCATTCCGACTTACTCCAATGGGCTCAAGCCCAGCCAAAGCCTATCAAGAGGATAAATCAGAAGCCATCAGTTGGGCCTAGCAGATTGAGAACAGGCCCAAAACGAGAGAAGATAAAGGAGAAGGATAAGGTTGTTACGAAACAACCTTGAGTCATCTTCTTCCTCATCTCGTTTCTCTGCAAGAGGAGTAACGTCCATTGTAAGCAGAGAGATTTGAGCTTCTGTAAACACTAAGAGATAGTGAATTACAAGGTCCCGATCCTGAAGGAAATGTACCAAGTCTATTGACAAGGGAACTCTAAAACTTGCTTGTGTCTCACGCTTTCTTTCGATCTTTCTTTTGTGTTTGCTTGCTCGAGTGGTTGGAGTCGCGATCTGATCAAACGTCCAAGTGCATCTAATAAATCGATTCACATCAAGATCAGATAAGAGAAGCAGAGAAGAAATCAATCAAGTGAAACCAATCGAATCTTCTACAATTGGTATCAGAGCTCTGGTTTGAGCAAGGAGGGAAGATCCGAGGAGATCGACGGGACTTGGAGGCACTGGAACACACGCGTTCTAGAAGGGAGAAGCGAAGGATCCATCGATCGAGATACCGATCGATCTTGGTCACCTGAGGACTGCTGAAGTATTACTCATCTGTTACCTGCAGATAACAGTAGAGAGGGGAGATCAGCAGAAAGCAACATGGATCCCACACGAGGAAAGTTTGAGATCGAGAAATTTGACGGGAAAGGCGACTTTGGACTATGGAAGTTCAAGATGCAGGCACAACTTGAGATTCAGGGGCTTCTATCAGTTCTGAAAGAAGAAGAATCATCAACGTCTACAGATGGGAAGCAAGTCGAAGATGAAGATGTCAAGAAAGATCCAAAGAAGGCAGATAAAGACTTAAGGGTTCGAAGTTTACTAAGCATCTGTCTCAGTGACGTGATTCTGAGGAAGATCATGAACGAACCCACGGCTCTGGGGATGTGGAAGGCTCTTGAGAGGGACTATCATGAACGAACCCCTTGTTCACACATTACAGTATGGAACAGGAAAGGACACGCTAACGGTAAACGAAGTCATGACTGCGGCTTACTCGAAGGAGGTGGAGCTCAAGCAAAAGGGAGTGACCACAAAAGGCAAGGCGTCGGAAGGATTGTACACAAAGTCTAGGGGAAGGTCATCCACGAGAAACGACTCGAGAGGAGGCAAGCCTTGGAACAACAAGCCTGGGTATAAGTCGAGATCAAAGTCCAGAGGAAAGGCTACTGGAAAGAACGATAAGACGTGCTGGATATGTGGAAGTGATAGTCACTGGAAGAGGGACTGTCCAGACAGAAAGAATCTCGCAGGAAACAACAAGCCACAAGGTTCAGCAAACGTTGCAACAAACCTTCCAGGACCAGTGGCTCTTACAGCAAGTCTAACAGTATCACAGGAAGAGTGGGTCTTAGACTCTGGGTGTACCTTCCACATAACACCCAGGAGAGAGCTACTGTCAGAATTTGAGGAGTTTGATGGTAACAAGGTCATGATGGGGAATAACACTTACTGTATGGTTCGAGGAATGGAAAAGGTGACCATTGAAAATCGAGATGGGTTGATGG
This sequence comes from Hirschfeldia incana, assembly GCA_026261945.1. Classification (NCBI taxonomy): domain Eukaryota; kingdom Viridiplantae; phylum Streptophyta; class Magnoliopsida; order Brassicales; family Brassicaceae; genus Hirschfeldia; species Hirschfeldia incana. Next base: position 3,380,658 of record JABCMI010000032.1, read on the forward strand.
TCACACTGAGCAACGTCAGGTACATTCCAGACATGGGAAGAAACCTCATCTCATATGGTCAACTGGAGCAGTCAGGGTGCAGCTATAGTGGGAAAGATTACATGATCCACTTCTACAAAGGAGACAAGAAGTTTCTCTCAGGGAAGTACACAAACGGTCTGTACTATCTACAGGGAAACGTCAGAAGAGCAGAAGTAAACTCTGCGAAAGAAGCAGTGGATCTCACCAAGAGATGGCATACGAGGTTGGCTCACATGAACCACAGAGCAATGGAGGTTCTAACAAGGAATGGCTACGTTAAGAAGGAAGAGATAGGGAAACTGGGATTCTGTGAAGCTTGCGCCATGGGAAAATCACACAAACAACGGTTCCCTAAAGCTAAACACACAACTAAGGAAGTGTTGGAATACATCCACACAGACCTTTGGGGATCTCCATCAACAACTGAGAGCTTATTAGGGGCTCGTTACTTCTTAACTCTAACTGATGATTATTCTAAGAAAGTTTGGATATATTTTCTCAGAACTAAAGACGAAGTGTTTACTCATTTTGCAGAATGGAAGCAGCTCGTAGAGAACCAGACGGGGAAGAAGATCAAGTGCTTAAGATCGGATAATGGGCTGGAGTTCTGTAATCAGAGGATGGATAAACTGTGCAAGGAATCAGGTATCAGACGGCACAAGACATGCTCCTATACCCCGCAGCAGAACGGTGTATCAGAAAGGATGAATCGTACAATAATGGATAAGGTCAGAGCAATGCTAAACGAGTCAGGGCTGGATGGGAGCTACTGGGCTGAAGCAGCTTCAACCGCAGTGTACCTGATCAACAGATCACCTAATGCATCCATTAACTTTGAAGTTCCAGAGGCAAGGTGGACGGGTCGTGATCCAGAATATAACCACCTGAGGAGCTTCGGTTGCATAGCGTACGTACATCAGATCAAAGAAAAGATAAACCCAAGGGCTGCAAGAGGAATCTTCTTGGGGTATGAACAAGGAGTAAAGGGTTATAGGGTGTAGCTCCTTGAAGAAGAAAAGGTTGTCATCTCAAAGGATGTTGTGTTCAACGAGGAAAGATTCTTTAAGGATCTTAAGAAAGAAGAGGAGCAAGAAGTGCAACACAAGGAACCAGAAGCCAAAAGCACAAAGAAGAAGGTTACGTTCAGTAACAATCTGGAAGTCTTTGAGGGGGAGAGTTCAGCCTCAGGTGGAGCAGGCGAGACTCAAACACCAAGTGTCTCAGGTGATATAGAAGAGACTCAGGCACCTCAAGCTCAGGAAACTACCCAAGAAGGGATAGACTCTGAAACTGACTCCGAGACAGAAGATACTCAGACACATGAGTTAGACAACTACCTGCTAGCCAGAGACAGAAAGAGGAGAGTCATAAAACCACCATCAAAGTTCGAGGATGCTGATTTCTTAGCATACGCTTTATCTAGTGCTGAAGATCTGGAGCTAGAGGAACCAAGAAGCTATGCAGAGGCGAGACGAAGTAAAGACTGGAGACTTTGGATAGGAGCATCTGATGAAGAGATGGCATCTCTCGAGAAGAATGAAACGTGGGAATACGTAGACAGACCAAAGGATCAGAAAGTCATTGGGTGTAAGTGGCTCTTTAAACTAAAGCCAGAGATACCAGGTGTAGAACCACCGAGATATAAAGGAAGATTGGTGGCAAAGGGGTATGCTCAGATAGAGGGAATAGATTACAATGATGTGTTTGCACCAGTGGTGAAACACGTTTCTATTCGCATACTCCTATCAGCTGTAGTGAACTACGACCTAGAGTTAGGACAGCTTGATGTGAAGACAGCGTTCTTGCATGGAGTTCTTAAGGAAAGGATCTATATGGAGCAACCAGAGGGATATGTACAGAAGGGAAAAGAGAAGATGGTATGTCTCTTAAAGAAATCTCTCTACGGTCTCAAGCAATCGCCGAGGGAATGGAATCATAGGTTTGATACCTTCATGATGAGGCAAGACTACAGGAGGAGTGAGTACGACCCATGTGTGTACTTGAAGGGGTCAACAGTGGAAGACATGGTCTATCTCCTAATCTACGTTGACAATATGTTGATAGCAGCTAAGCAGATGAGCAAGATTCAGAAACTAAAGGATCAGCTAAGCACATAGTTTGAGATGAAGGATTTAGGGCACGCAAGGAAGATACTTGGAATGGATATACTACGAGACAGGGCTACGTCCTCTCTAGTACTATCTCAGAAGGACTACCTGAGGAAGGTTCTAAAGACCTTTGGGATGGAAGATTGCAGAGCAGTGAGTACACCGCTGGGATCTCAGTTCAAGTTGAAGTCTCTAACTAAAGATAATGAGGCAGAGCAGACGAGAGGTATGGAGGATATACCTTACACCAGTGCGGTTGGCAGCCTCATGTATGCAATGGTTGGCTCCAGGCCTGACCTTGCATATGCAGTTGGAATGGTGTGTCGATTCATGAGCAAACCTGGAAAGGATCATTGGTTAGCTGTGAAATGGATAATGCGATATATAAAAGGAGCATTGGAAGTAGGATTAACCTTCACGAAAGGAGATAAGGTTGAAGTCAGAGGGTACTGTGATTCTGACTATGCAGCAGACTTGGATAAGCGAAGGTCGATTGCGGGCTACGTCTTCACAGTAGGAGGCAACACTGTGAGCTGGAGATCTTCGTTGCTAAAGGTCATTGTGTTGTCAAGCACGGAGGCAGAGTACATGTCACTGTCAGAAGCAATTAAAGAAGGGATTTGGTTAAAAGGTATCTGTGAGGAGTTGAAGCTAAGTACGGGAGTGATTGAAGTTCATTGTGATTCTCAGAGTGCGATCTACCTATCAAAGAACTTCATCTACAGAGAGAGGACTAAGCATATGGCGGTAAAGTACAACTTCATACGAGAGATAATAGCAGATGGGGTGGCTAAGGTTCTAAAGATTCATACTTCAGTCAACCCAGCAGATATGTTAACCAAGACCTTACCAGTTGAGAAGTTCAGCGGGTGTCTCACTCGGCTGAAGGTTCTCGAAGAAGCCTGAGAAGGAGGGAAGCTGCTCGTCGTCTTTGGAACTGAGAAGATGACAGACAGGGCAGAGATTGGTCTCGGAAGTCAGAGAGGCAGAAGAAGACATCTGAAGTATAAGATGGAAGGAGTCTAGTATCGAAGTGAGGACAAACGAGGTCTAGCATCAGGATCGGGAAGTAACACGGAAAAGCAAGAAGCTTGTCAGAGGTGAGTCGGAGCTGAGCTATTTCCGATGATCGGCTACGGTGGTCGGTGGAGTCACACACCAAGGTGGAGATTGTGAGGAAATGGTGAGTGATCCATTCCGACTTACTCCAATGGGCTCAAGCCCAGCCAAAGCCTATCAAGAGGATAAATCAGAAGCCATCAGTTGGGCCTAGCAGATTGAGAACAGGCCCAAAACGAGAGAAGATAAAGGAGAAGGATAAGGTTGTTACGAAACAACCTTGAGTCATCTTCTTCCTCATCTCGTTTCTCTGCAAGAGGAGTAACGTCCATTGTAAGCAGAGAGATTTGAGCTTCTGTAAACACTAAGAGATAGTGAATTACCAGGTCCCGATCCTGAAGGAGATGTACCAAGTCTATTGACAAGGGAACTCTAAAACTTGCTTGTGTCTCACGCTTTCTTTCGATCTTTCTTTTGTGTTTGCTTGCTCGAGTGGTTGGAGTCGCGATCTGATCAAACGTCCAAGTGCATCTACACAAATCGATTCACATCAAGATCAGATAAGAGAAGCAGAGAAGAAATCAATCAAGTGAAACCAATCGAATCTTTTACATTATGTTTAGGGTCTATCCTGTTCCCATCTGAAACTCAATTGTCTTTATCATAATTTGAGACAAAATTCTCTTCAAAGTAGTTCAAACCCAGAGCCCGTTTTTTCGTTGTTTCATTCTTCCAAACCTTAGAGCATCTCCAACCCCACTGCAAAATGAAGTAGATTATGCAGTTGTGAATAAATAAAAAAGACATTGCTGCATATATAGAGTAATATCTTTTTTATTTGTTCACAATTGCATAATCTACTCTATTTTGCAGTAAAATTTGCAGTAGGTTTGGAGATGCTCTTAAAGACCCAAATCGATTTTAAAATCAAATCCCAAAATTAATTTGAGCTTATCAAATTTGGTGACGTTGTTGAGGATTCTGATCACCACTAAATTAGATGTAAGATATTATGTCAGGCTTTTCTTTTAGTTTACTTAATTTATTTTCTTTTCTTTGTGACTCTCAAAGACTGATGATATGCTGGAACATAGCATTTGAAAGTCAGAAGATGATGATTCTTGACTGCAATCAGGAGTTTGAATATGTCTACATTGAACCGGATATGAAATTTAATGCTCCAACCACTCTTGTTAAGAAGCCATATATTAATACTTTAGATATGTTGAGATATTTACACTAATATTACAATTATCAAAAGCAAATTGGATTGGATTTCTAGTGCGAAACACTCCTGGTGCGAATCTACTGCTTATTCACTCTCATTTAACCACTAAAATTCATTATACTCCAATTTCCTATAAGAACTTCTAATTTTGCATACATCAAATTCAAATCCAATTATAAATTCATTTTAGTCCAGACTTTCTAATGAGAGCTCGAGTCAAAGAGCACAACTAACCTGAACTTCGATCAGTTTCAATGGAATAATGAGTCGTCTGCATCGATCGATAACGATGATCCGACGCAGAATATGAATTTATCTTTGGCATAACTAATTGAACTGAAAGCTTTCTTTCAGAACAAATATGTTCATATATCACTATTGATGAGATTATTACTAAAAGAATCTTGTGGATACAATAAAAATACATGTAATTAAGTTTCATTTACAATCCACGAAAACGAAGAGCCCTATTATATTGGTTAATAATTAATATAAGTTTTACCCAAATAAAGTATGACAAGGAGCTTTTTCTCCATTTATTTCTCTATATGGCCGATGATGTCTGCTTCTGCACACAAAACAGAACCAAGTATGTCCTCTTCTGGTACTTTGTGTAGTGTACAAACTATACTTCACTTCTGAGTAGCTCCGTGTTCTGGCCACAGGCTACAATGCTTGACGGCTAACTGATTTCAATTTCTCCTGAAGCTGTAGATAAACACAAAGACACGCTCGATGTGGGTTTTAATTTTGAGTTTCTATAACCAGCAATTTCTTTGAACCACTTTTGATGATGTGATGTTAAAAGGGAAGAGTAGTGTGTTAACTTACTCGACTGTGTTTTGATTTCTCTTCTTCAAGTTCATCTGTCAACTCTTTCATCCTAAAGAAATTGAATTTTTTTAGAGGCAATAATTAGTAAAGACTATACCACAATTGATGGTCTATAAAGAAAGCTTTTGGTTAGGAACGACCTAGCCCGAAGTTCAGAGATCTTGTTAAGTAGTAGCCTCTCCCTCTCGGAAGATGTGGGCTCAATAACCTGTCCAACACAAAGCAGAGAATGTCAAGGACGTGATTGTCAAGACTGCATAAGTGTCCAAGAACATTAACTTACGGCTCCATTGCTGTCAGATCCACGAGGCAAAGGTGGCAACTTTCCATTTTGTGAACCTATACCAAGGACGAGAGTTAAGCTATCTCTGTCGCCATACATCAAACAAACTGAAAGGATTCACGTCTCTGTCTTACCATCTGTTGCCTCACCAGCTTGTAAGCTATTCAGTAGATTAATAATAAGATCCTGAAGTCAAATTAAGACAAAACAAAACATGAGACCTGTACAATCAAAACAAACTCATGTCACAATGCATATTTTCTTTTTTTCACCACACCTGTTGAATTATATTCTGCTGCAACAGATTTTGAAGTTGAGGCATGATGAATGATGTAGACACAGGAGGATGACTACTTGGCTCCTTGATGGGCTGACCCGTTGGCTGTTGCTTTTGTGGAAAACAAGAATGTTACTATTAAGAAACAGAAATTCTGCTGATCAAGACAATTCTTGTTGTAGTAAACTGACCATTTTAGATTCGAGTATCCAGTTCCCAACACTGGCAGATTTTCTGAGAGGGGATGCCTGCAGATTAAAGAGTAATGAGTATTAACGAGAATCATCAGCCTACACTGATAACGTAGAGTAGGAAAAGGTCATGTACACACCCTTGCAAGATCTAAGTTTTCTGATGTTACTTGAAATCTTCCTTTGATTTGAACAACATTAGTCTTCGACTTGTCATCCATAGAATCACGGAAGCCTACAACCATTCTTAAGTTAATTGCAACACACATAATAAGCTGAAAGCTGAAAATGTAATTTCCTCACCTCCAGAAGATTTGATAGGAGCTGAAAAACTGTTTGCTGAAGCACGGTTTGGAAGATTCAGCGGACCACTAAAGCTGGCTGATGGTGGCTGGCGTTCACTCTCAGGCCTAGCAGATAGGGTCACTTTCAATTTGGAATCATTTGAAATTTCAGAGAGAAAAGAGAAGCAGGTCTGATATGTGGAGTCCAATGATCTCTAGAACAATAATTAATTAGCTAATGGCAAACCTTAAATAGTAACCATGGCCCTTCACTGAATCCGAATTGGTTAACAAAGTACCGGGTGAAAGTGGTCCACTTTGACTCTGGCGTCTCACTAGCTGAGCCTTTGGAACGTTATGCTCTGGACTTGGTTTCGTTTCTTCAGTAAAAGAAGATGTTTGTTCTTCTACCTCAGGATTCAAGAGTTTCTCTTTTGCTTTCATGTTACTATGCAACTGTTCGCCAACAGGTTCATCTTCTTCCCTACTCTCTGCTAGACTGTCATCATCATCTAGCTATTTCACACAAAACAAGAATGTGACCAGATGATTATTAATAGATGGAAACCATTGGTCATATAATATAAGATACAATAGCTTACCAAAGATGCTTGTTCTTTCAAATCTTCAACATTGAAGTTCCACGCACTTACTCCTCTTTGGTATTCACTCTGACATGAAAAGTAACTCTCTTATAAGCATTTTGCAATTTCGACTCTTGACTCATAAAATTTCAAACTTTTTGTTACCTGTGATATAGCATCCTGGTCGGCAGAGGCAATTCCTTTCAAAGCAAGCTGTGCAGCGTCCTTGTCCTGTCATTAAACAGCTCTTAATCAATCAGACTCGAACATGACGAGCAAAACAATCTTGAAGAAGAGCCGAACCTGAAGAGTTTTTACTCGTGTCCAGAGAGGTGGCAAATTAACAAATAACTTTTTCACACAGATTTCTGGAGGCTTTGCATTCTTGAAAAACGAATGTTTCAACAACTTTTCAGCGGTTGGTCTTTTTGTTTGATCTTTCACCAGACACAGCGCTACCAACTCTTTAAATGACTGGTCACAGCTGAACATCTTCAAATTAGAACAAAAGTCTTTGCAAACGGAAGATAACATAAGAACTCACAACACAAGTACCTTTGAGAACTTCTTGTCACGGTCATAATCAAGGCCAGGGGGCGCGTTTTGAATTGTCATTAATAGTACCTGTTAACGGTGAAAAAAAGGACTAAGATCTGTTCTAAATATACATATGAAAAGAGTATTTAATACCTTCATGGGGGGATATTTTGAGAAAGGTGCATGACCATGAGCTAGCTCCAGAGCAGTTATTCCAAAAGACCAGATATCAGCCCTGTAAGAAAGATACAGAAGACCAAACCAATCAACATCTTTTGTTTTCAATTCTTTGGTACAAACAGTTTCCAAAGATCTTTTCTTTCATTTGACATGGAAAATACTCTCTAGCATACAACCAAATAAGAGAAATGATAGTAGCTTTGAGTCTGAAACAATGATAAACTAAAATCAACATATTGTAGTTTTAAAGGTAGATACCCACTTCGAATTGTATCCACTTCCAGGCTGCAATACTTCCGGTGCCATCCTACAACCAGAAACAAGATATAACTTCTTTCAATCATCGAGTAGAGAGAAACAGTGAAGCTAAATGAGACCAAACTGAAGAAAACTACAATAAACCAACCAGCAAGGGGTACCAACAAATGTGTTTCTTGCACGTTGCCTATCTCCACTGTCAAACAAGCAGGCAGAGACACCAAAATCACCTAGCTTAACCTCCCCAGTATCGTCAAGAAGTATGTTTCCCGCCTAACACACAAAAAGAGACGGTTTTTTTCAATACATGATACAAAGTTGAGTGTGAAACAATATCAAAAGCTAAGCAGGACCTTAACGTCTCGATGAATATGCCCTTGCCTATGAAGATAATCAAGAGCCTTAAGTGTTTCTTTCAGCATAGAACATATAACCGGCTCTTCAAACCCATCTGGATACGCTGCCTTCATGAGGTGCAAGCAAGAGCCCTGTGCCATGAACGGCATGACGACCCAGAGGTGATGGTCAACAGCAAACGAACAAAACGACTTTATAACGTTGGGATGGTCTATCAAACTCATGGTCTGAGCTTCCCTCCTTATATCATCCTAGTGAATAACCAAAAAAAAAAATACATAAAGCAGATGATTAGTTCATTACAGAACTATTGGGAGATTTTCAGTTCTGAACTAACTAATATTAAATTCTCAATAAAATTTTCAGTTCTGATCTAATAACAAGTCATAGTCCTTCCGACAACATATGTTCTTGTCTCGAAATGAAAATCTCCAACACAAATTACAAAAGAACACCCCAACAAACAAACAAACAAACAGATTATTACAATAGGAAGCTGGAGGAGTGTTAAGGAGAAGGGTAAGAAACGGACCAGATTGGAGTTGCAGCGATCGAGATCCAAACACTTGATAGCGACGACATGTTTGGTAGGAAGATAGATTGCTCGATGGACAACGGCACTAGCACCATACCCGACTTCTTCCATAAGCTTGTAATCTTTAGGGTTCACTGAGAAACCTTTCGACGACATCTTCTTACGCCGTCGAAATAGCCCTAACAAACCCACCACCAAATCAGACTCCTGTCTTCAGAAAAACAATCGAAGAACTAAAGGGAAGAGGGAGTCAGTACTACAAGTACTCTAGAGCAAGACGAAACCGAGACTCCATTTCATATCTCTTTTCTAATTTAATTTATTTTCTTTTTGTTTTTATTTTCTGTTTCTTTCCTTATGGTTTATTTCGGCTCGGCTGTGCCATACTTCTTCTGATCGAAGTTGACCCATGATTAGAAAACGAGATTGGGAATTGCTGCCGTGGCAATTTTTTAAGCGATTAAGATGATGACACGTGACTGTGGTGAGGAGATTGACGCATCCACAACTTTATCTTTGGGCTACCTTTCTCTCAGGATGACATTGACTACTGACTTTGGTTTGAGTTGAAATAAAGATGAACATATCCTTTTGTCAACGAATTAGGATACATATTCACGGTGGCATTATACTTTGGTTTACCAAATCTAGAAAAAAACAAATATCAGTTACACCAATTATATACTATCTCAAAACCACATATCTAAATAGTGTTAATATTTTGGAAATATATTACTGGCTGACTGTTTGTAGCAGATGCGGGTGCGGTTGTGAAAATTTGCGGATGTAGATAATGTGATTTCAATTTAAAATTTACTAGATTTTGACTCACTCTTAAAAAGGACGGATATATGCTTTGTTGAAAAATTATTTTACGTAATAAAAATTAATATTTTTGATAAATTATATATTTTAACTTTTTATGAAATTTCTTTTAAATTTACTTCTATGACTTATTTTTTTTAAATATGACTAAATTTTTGAAAACTATAAATAATTCTAACATGTTATATGAATTTGTTTATTTAACCCAAAGTTAAGCTTATTTTACATTGCTTCGTTTTAATTCAAATAAAATATTTTATATATTCAACACTCTCTGTATTGAAAAATTCATTTGTGCATTTCAAAAGAAATTCTATAATTTTATTAAATTTAGTTTAAATATTTTACTTTTTATTTTAAATGAAATTATTTTTAAGAAGTTGAGATAATTCAAACATGTATCATGATTTTGTCGATTTAATCATTTGTTATTTCAATTTGATTTTATTTTGAGGTTTCATTTAATAAATGCTTTCAAATATTTAATAATGTGAAAGATCTTATAAAGAATCACATATATTATATTCTTAAAATTTAATGTAAAATATAAAAAACCATAATTTTAGTTGGTATATGAAATTAGTCTTCTTATTGTATTTTTCTTATATTTATTGAATTTTGTTTTTTTTAATAATGGGTATGGTAATAATAATGTATTTAAAACTTTTTATATAATATAGAGGTCCCTATAATATACTATTTATATTTCAGTTTGTGTTTTTATTTTCACCATAAGAAATTGTAAATAAAAATAATTATAAATATAATGACAGAATTGTAAATAAAAAGAAATATAGAAAGAATATTATTTAATTTATTGTAAAAATAATGGCTAAATGTGTAAATAAGAAGAAGTATTAAATATATTATTCATGTTTCTAAATAATTCTCATTTATTATTAATTTATTAAAAATACAGTGGCTAAATATGTAAATAAAAGAAAGTACACATCTCTACTATTCATGTTTCTATATCTCATTTATTCTACTATCTTTGTTTCCAAAAATTTCTAAAATGTACTTCAACTTTACTAATATAGATACGATTGAATGATACATTGATTACAAATTGTTGGGTTTGTGGGATATTTATAACACATTATACCATTATAAATATAAAAATATACTATTCTGATGAAATATAATAATTGTTAATATAATATAATTAGTAACAATATTAAGTTTTTTATAACATCATCAATATTAAGTTTATTTTTCAGTTTAAATGAAGTATAATTTCAAAAAATTATATTTTAAATATTTTTATTAGAACTTTAAAAAATATTTTGTTTTGTTTATATATATATATATATATATATATATATATATATATATATATATAAATTTATTTATATATATATATGTATATATCTTCATAGATGTATATATATATCAAAGTTTTAAAATTGTAGTGAATATTTTTAGTATAAAGTTTTATAATATAAATTATGATAGTGTTAGTGAATTTAACTTAAATATAAAACTTATGTTTTATTCATTATATATTTCATTTTTATACTTAAAATTTTTAAATATTTTATATTTATTTATCCACCTGTAAACATTGATAATCAGTGATTACCAATTTTTATTTTAAGATATTTGAAACTATTTGAAATGATTTATATCATTTTGTAATTGTTTTAAACACCAACAATCGCCACCATCCGCAAAGCGGCATTTGCGGATGGTAACAAGGAAATCATTCAGAACTGACTTCATTAATGTTTCTACAATAAAACCTCATCAAGGTGGTGTATTCAAACATAAATCTCATGAGATATGTAATATCACCAGTTATAAAATCATTTATAATGTTTTCGTAGTTTGTAGTATCATAACTATCAATCTTTAAAAATGTTAATATATCACTAATAATAAAATTATATAATTAATATTACATAATTCGTATCATATTTATCTTTTTAGTATCAAAACACTACTTTAAATATCAACATCTGATATTTGATGATCTATTAAAAACTGATTAGTTTTAAATAAAATAGATAAAAATGAGCATAGATGTTTTGTAAACAAATAGGGATCAGATAAAAAGGAATTTTTTTGAGATGCCAACACAATTAAAATAAACCAAAAATAAACTAAATATTTAACGTATTTTCTATCGTATTTATTTTTAATTTGTATACTTTACTCACTCACCCCCATTGTATTGTATTTGTCTTATATTTTTTAAACCAAATATTTAATCTCGCAAAGATACTGACAAGTATAAAACCTTTGTTCATATATCATCTGAACATTCGAAAATGGACATATAATTTTAATTGTAGATTTAACTAGATGGCAAAAACCTATACTATGTGTTAGTGTAAGAGAGAACATGGTTACTGGTGATACAATGAAAATATGAAATAACGCAGTACAACAAGAAAAACAGATCAAAAGTCATTCTTATTGATCAATAGAGCCGAAGTACAAAAATTGGTTCGAACACTCTGGCTCTAGTTGCATGCTGCTATATTCAAAGTGTGTCTTAGTAAAACAGTGTACATTGGTTTGCAGATCTCCTGTTTTGAGATACGACAATCTAGAACAATCTAGGACCACCCGTTGGTACAAAAGTAGCAACTTTCTCGTCAAGAGGACCTAATTCAAATGCCCCTGCTATTCTCAAAGTATGTCAGAATCAGTTAAATTATTTAACTCAAAAAGAAATTTATAAATCATATTAATGTCTGATTACAGCCGGATATAGCAGCTCCAGGAGCGAGCATATTGTCAGCTACAACCATGCACCAATACCACCTCTCCTACTAATAGTTTTTTTTTAACAATTTATAGCTAGACAACATTGTCACTACGTATATGAGAATGAAAAAATTATGCACATGCCCAAACTTCAGATCTACAAACGCTTTTGCCATTTCTCAGTTGAATTGAGCCGCAAACGCTTTTTAAGTGTAAAGTGGACAACCTTCAACAACAATACCTGTGGCGGTTGGGCAAGAGGCCAAAGGACAACCATCGAGTTCATTTCCCCACCAATCCAAACTCACATTCTCAAGCCCCAAACACATATAAAGCAAAACACCCATAAATGCCAAACCAGCATCCAATGCTCCAGATAAAACATAATTATACCTTTGCCATAGATTCGGTCTGTACCTAAACACAACAAAGCCAGACAAAAATCCGGCAAGAAGCCATGACGTGAAGTTCACGGATGTAGCAGGTGGCATCCAGCGTATCGAATTTATTATAATCGGCATGTTTACTAGCTTGATCCACTCTTGTCTAGGAAACATTCTTGAGGCTACCCATACAAGAACTGGGGCAATAGCGCCAACAAGGAAGAACCAATTTACTGATTTGTATAAACCAAGATCTCCAAAGATTCTACGTGGACCAACAAGTCCCCATATCACAGATGCATCGTAGAAGACTTTATCATGTGGACATGTCCAAACTGAATTCGAAGTGCATATGTTTGGGATGGTCTCCAGCAGCCACCAAGCCGTTATGAGGTACACGAAACATGAGAGGACTGTTCCAACCATCTGAAACAGATCATTTATGTGTAAAATTGTAACATTTAAACGGTTTAGGAAGTGGTTGAAATAGAGAATGTAACCTGCGCCATGAACATGATTCTAGGTGGAATCTTCATGTAATGACCAAGTTTGAAATCTTCAAGAAATAAGACGGCTTGTTTCATGCTTATGTATCCATATACTTTAAAGCACATATTTGCCACAGGGTATCCTGGATAGATATATCCTATGATATATTCTGTAATAATGTTCAATCCTGGAGCCTAGGATCCAAAAGAAACTGACATAATTATAATCAAATGTATTGGTACATAACATTTGAGAAAGCCTCTTCTGTTATTGGTTTTACCTGGTTGGTGATAGCGGTGAGAATACCAATAGGAAGTGTAAAAATAATGGCCACTGTACATGCCAAGAAAACACCCCACCATGGCAACTGAAGTTGGTCTTTGTAATACTCACAAGCAAAGATTGTGACTCCAATATTGATAACGAGAATACACCAAAACCACCACTCTGGTACTTGCTTGTACCTTTGCATTAGCCTTGTGTGTACGTCCATTTTTCTCTCTTTGAAACTCTGTTTACTTTGGTTCCATATTTCCCTGAAAAAAAAATCCATTGAAACACATTAGCAAAAGTAAGCAAAACCATACATGTCCCAAAATCAAACATGACGTAGATTTTAAAAATCTGCTTTGATAAATAGCTTATACCTTCCATGAAATAGAGCGACATGCATGATGGTAGAGCTTAGAGAGGCAAAGCCAATACCATAACTAATGGCGAAAAAAGTGCTCAGATATAAAGGGCCTTCACGTTCGTAAGCTTGAAGGTCAAGGTGGAAATTAGCATCTATAATGGATGTGATATTGTACTTTGAACCTTCGTTTGTAAAAAGAGAGCTAGAAAATAAAGGGAAGGTCTTGGCCTTATAGACATCGAGCCAATAGCATATAGGTATCAAGACGTATATAGTCAACACAATTCCTACACCCACATTAGCCGTTGCGAACCTGTTAAACAACATATGAAGCACATTTCTTGTAATACTGAACAATATTGAATTTAAACTAAAATCAAATCGAATGTTCATGAATTTATGAATGGGCATTCGGTTTGAGATTCTGGCTCACTTCATTCTTAGAGTTCATGATTTTTATTTTGGAACCGTTTTAAGAAATATGAGTATACCGTAGTGAACTAGGGGTTAGGACTGACCATGGACTAGCGAGTGGACTACCCAAGTAAGAGGAAATGGTTGACCAGTCGAGCCCTATGGCCCCGATACCCAACCCGTGAAGACCAGACCCGATCTGTTGGGCCATGACTGATGATGGAAAGAACCAGGGGCGAAACCAGAGAATTTATTTAGTGGGTGCACAATCTTTAATAAAAGAAAAAAGGTAGAAAAGAAGGAGTCGAACCTGGGTTACAGAGGGTGCACAACCTTACTTGTCCAACTGATCCAAAGGGTTTCTCATGTAATCCTCAGCCTAATTTAAATTATATCTAAAATATTATGGGTGCACAGGACCCCAGAGCTTACTGCCTGGCTTCGCCCCTGGAAAGAACCAGCAAACCCACGACAGAGATGTCAACATTTGAAATAAATATCCCGGAAACACATAATACGCGAAGCTGCAAGCAAATGCTATCAAGAAGAACTGTGTACGTGTCAGCCCTCCTTTAGTCCGTTCTTCTTTCTCGTGCAACGCTCTGTCAATGTTAGCCGACCACAAAACAATTTAGGTTACGTTTTATTGACATTGACTATGGGGAAGTAATCGGGTTGGAATCTACAAATAATTGATTGACGAAAATATCATCTACTTGTATAGCTTAAAACACATATATAAAAACTAATACTATATTTATATCAAGTACAAAAAATAGATTCTTACATCAATCAATCGTACTTGTCTTTGTAACCAAATAACTACAAAAATGTTACTATCACACTCATAAATTCCGGAGACATTCGATAAAACTATTTACATAAAATTGGACCCCATGTGCTTTGACGTTTTATTAAATCTGTACTTATGTTTTATCAAGGAACTTTTGAAAAACTCATTTCATTTACTTTACAAAGTTAGAACATGATTAATCGAAAATTTAGAAATTGTTTATTAACTTTTAACTAAATAAACTAAAACCAGTTTTTTTTTGTGTGAGTTAACTAAAAACCAGTTTTTAAATAAAAAATTTAAGAAGAGAACTCTTTTAAGAATCAGTTCTTATCTTTTTTAGTTGAAAGTTCAAAAACAATTTCTTAACTTCGCTAAGAATCACAAACTCCGGTTAATCATGATCTTATATGCCGAAATGAAAATTTTTTTCATCGGAATTGTTTTTTCCATGATATATCGAAGTTTTCAATTTTTTAATTATTCCTAAATGTTTTAAAAAATTATATAAGCGGGAATTGAATAATTATCTTCTATTTACTATAGTAACTTATTTATCACGCCACAATCATCTAACTTGGAATAACAATTCTCCATAGTTTTCGGACATTTGACCAAAGCACAGTTTTTAACATTAACTAAAAGGTCCAAAAACACCGTACTAACCTAAAGAGAGAGACTTGAACAAGATTCGCCGGCCACCACATCGCCGCCGGTTCAACAAGATATTTTCTGAATATTCCGGCCCAACCAAACCCTAATACCTAAACATAAATCACACTCAAATCCATCAGAAACCATAAACTCTATCCAATTTCAAACTTAAGAGTTCTGTATTTTTAAATGAAAATCTCAATATTACGAACTTGGGTGGTAACTATAACAATGAAAGAGACGAAGAACGTCATGTTCTTCATATAATACGCCTTCACAACGGTGATGATGTGAATTGCGTAAACAGATCCAGCTCCGGCGTTGGCGAAAATAGTTATCAACACATGCTCTTTCACACTAAACGGTCCTGACATTAATCAAAAGAAAACAATTAATTTGTTATTTGTTATTATATAACCAAAGTGGTTTGATCCATGTTCCTTACATATTACTTTAATCCTTTTCTTGAGCTACCTGGATTCAACGTGAATTCCCATTTTGACCCTTGGAGGAAGACTCTATCGGTGATTTTGGCCGCCATGAGACGGCCGAGAGGTACGACGGCGATTTGGGCGGAGATGGCGGAGATTGTAAGAGGCTCTCTTCTGTACCAGAAGAACTGATTGAGAAACGACAAGAGGATGCAAGAGAGAGTTCCTAAGACCCACATGCGGAATGTTAGGACAGGTAGTGAAGGGTCGTCTGTTGTCTGAACGGTGAGTGCTACCTCTCGGACAGGAGAGTTTTCTACTTCTTCTTCGTCCTCGTTGCTGGAGATCGGTAAAGAAAGATCCTCTGCTTCCTCTCTGGTTTCGCATGATGAAGATGATGAGGCCGACGATGGGTTTGTCAGATATTTGTCTTTTGTTACTGTCAGGAAATTAATGTTTGTTTTTTAGTATTTCGATATCGATTGAGCAATTGAAATTATAGGAATATTGAGAATTTGTAATTACGTAGAGGAAGAACTTGTTCTGATTCTTCCATGTTCGTGTTTCTTCTTCTTTTTCTTCTCTGACTTTGAGATGTTTTTTCTTTTCTTCTTCTTTTTTTTGGTAGGCGTTTTCTTTTCTTCTTCTTGTTTACAAGTTGCCTATGTCTAAGTCTTTTTCACGTCTTTTTGAATAGTTTGCTCATTTTAATGATAACGATGAATATCTAAATTACAGCAAAAGTCAGTTATAAAACATTTTTCTTGTTAACGAAATTTATTTTAAATTTATTGGTACCTGCCGACAAAAAATAATGTTTTTTTTTTTGAAAAGAAAATAAAATGTTTATTACCTTCGAAACGTGTAATCATCCAACAACTTTCTAATATGAATATCTTTTCGTTTATTTATGCAAAGACCCAATCACCATAATTAAAAAACATCGCACCTAACCAATTTTTTTTTGACAGAAGTAGAAAAAATAACGGCACTTCAAAAACGACTCCAAACATTTTGTGTAACAGCCCAAAATCTAAACCCCAAAAAGATTTCTTGGATTGAAGCAGTATTTTTAAAACTGGATCGACCTGATGGCTGGACCATGTTTGACCATGAACCGATTATATAGTTGGTTAAATCTCAAAATTACTAAAATGATAAAAATCATTAAAACAATCAAAATTCTATAAATCATCCATATGAATATAAAACTAGTTTGAATTTATAATATCTTTATGCTTAAAATTTATTTATATTTAATTTATAGATCATATTTATTAACATTACTTTTAAATTATATATTAGAATATATTAAACCACATTATTGAACCAAGTTTTATTCAGTCAAACCATATTGAATCCTAACCTATAATTTTTCAGGTTTAGTTTCAGTCCGATTTTAGCAAGACTGAATTTAAGGAAGCCTTGTTAGTGTTAAACCCAAGGTTTACCATTTATTCCCCTATAAAAAAGAGGTCATTTCTTTTTTTTTCCTATACTAAATCTTAAATGCAGAGCCGTGCCAACTTAACAAAAAAAAAACTCTCGCCTACGGTATCATTTAACATTAGAAACACATATATAAGTTTGATATGTCGTCTATTGGTAATATGTTCTTTGTCAAAGGTTTTGTCCAAAATAAACATCCAATGTGTTAAACTAATTTCTATTTATGCAAAATTCTTCTCACATTTATTTTTGAACTAATTTATTTATTTTTATTATTCAATCTTATGTTCTTACATTGTTAATTTTTTTCTTTAAATGAAAACTATTTATTTCTTCCATGTTACTACTAATTAAATTTTTTATTGATTATTACATTATTGTTATTTCTATATTTTTATTTGTTTGATATTATATTAATTTTTTTTGCCTATGGCATCAAAAGTTGCTCGCACGGCTCTGCTTAAATAGAGCCCTAGTGTGGTATATTTAAGGTGGTATATTAAGTCGGGGACAAATCGGATATACGAAATATATATTTTAGGCTGGATTTAAGGAAACCTTGTTAGTGTTAAACCCAAGTTTAATTTCCTTAAAAAGGCTGTCCATAAATAACAGAAGAATCGACAGAAGTTGTCAGAATTGAAATTTTAGATACATCGAAGATCAAGGTGACTGGAAAAAGACATGCAATGCCATGAATGTGAGGGATATGTATACCTCAAGTAAGATGCATGTTGTCCAAAAGAAGAAAGCTAAAATGCACATACATACTGTAACATTTCCTTACTTTAGTGATAACGAGTTTGAAGATGACCAAGAGGGTCAAGACGTACGTACTAATGAATTTCGTGGCACTAGTGGGTTCAGAAAACTTGTCATCAGATGATGTTACTTCAGATCCTAAAGATGAAGGGGAAATATATGTCAAAAAGATAGGGCTAAAGATGATCCTAATAGATTCTACCATGCGTAAGGCTCAAGTCAACATTCTGGAGATAGACTCACAACCATCAAATGATAAAGGAAATGAGGTGTCAAAACCCACACATGTTCAAAAATCAGTTGAAGAAATTCCTCGTGATCTGACTGAAGAAAATCTTAAGAATCAAGTCCTGGAAGATCGAGTTACAATAATGTGGAAAGCTTACACTGAAGAACAAGCTAAAGCTAAAAAAAAAAATAAAATAAAAAAAAATTAACAAGATTTGTATAAGAACCATAATAGCATTTTTTATTTTGAGGAGTTGAATTCCAAAAGTCTTATCAGCTGCTGGCAGTTGGACAACCCCGAGAGCTAACTGGGTAATGGGATACACTGGTGTAGAATCACCATCTACTGTGTTTGTGTCTGGTAAGAGTCAGCCACAAGAGAATCAAATCACATTTGAGAAAGGAGAATGGTTTATCAAGGACTTTTGGAAAATGATGGTTGTGAAGCCAACATAGGCAAAATAGACTAAGACTCGTACGGTGCGGGCCGAAACATGTTATAGTTGGAAAAGTTGATGAAAAGGTTATTGGAAAGGATCACGAGAGACGAATATTGAATTAACCGATAGTTAGACATAGAGGATGTTTCATATGTGGAACAGTGGAAGGCTAGGGCATAGAAATGCATTCTGTTATCAGTTTCTCAGGAATATTAGTCAAGCATGGAAATCGACAAGTGTTTTCTAGAAAATATAAAAGTTTGGGCAAATAAGGATTGCCAAGGACATATATTCAAACCAAGATCAAGCACCAGGGACACAAAAGACATGATCTGCAATCATGTGACTGTTGAGTATCCTTAAAATGAGGACTTCAGACTCCTTGTACACTAACAGTGGGTGTTCATGCCACATGACTGGAAACAGAAACACCTTGACTGAAGTTGTATCATTTACAACAAAAGGATACCATTTGCGAGAACTAATCCTCTTAAGCAATCTAAAGAACTCTAGGTGAACACACCTCTGCTGTTTATCAGGCAAGTATCTGCAACTATTGGAAAAGTAAAGCAGTTCTTACAGCCTCGTTTCTTCAGACAAGGTAACAAAATCATAAGGCAGTCGAGTCATATCAAATCTAAACTAAACATCATTCATGAGCCATAAGCCTAAAGGGCCCACCTAGACTTTCTAGTTACATATAATCTGCTTTTTTATTTGCGATACAGAGCTTAGCCTAAAGATCAACATTTTACCATGGAGCTGACGCAGTTGTGTGAAACTGAAGCTTCACATCTTCAAGCTGTTGGCCAATCATTGCTTCACATGACTTACTCTGTGCTATCTCTTTGTCTATCTCTTCATTCAGCTTTTGCAGCTCCAGAATCTTACGTTCGTTCTCAACCTTGATGCTCTCTTTCTCTGCAGTCATTTTCTCAGTACCTTCGAGTTCCTCCATTTTCTTTGCTTGCCTGTCTATGAGAGACAACAGCTTACTAATCCGTAACATAGGTACTTTTACATCGAACCCATGCTTCTCTAACTCAGCAAAGGAATCCCTGAGGCTATTTAGTGAGCTTATGGGATTGTTGAGTTTCAGAGCTTTGACTTCCTCAAGTAAACCAGAGAAGGTTAGCATCATACCCACGGCAGACATTTCACGAGCGTCTTCTCTAATCTCTAACAGTGGAGTAAAATGAGGACTCTGTGGAAATGTTTTAAATACCTCCATTGATTCAACTGTCTTCCAAATTGGCAACTTCTTCTCAAAGGGTAAAACCATTGTTATTTCCTTTGCTTCAGTTTCCTCAACAAATCTAAGGTTTTGTTCTCTCTTCCTCTTCCGACTGTTATCATCCCTAGTTCCCTGCGTAAGAGTCAAAGAAAATCACAAACAATGATGATAGTAGCGCACCAGCTAACAAACTACCAAGAAAGTGAGAATGATGATAATGTTTGAAGAACTTTACATTCTCTGGTGTGTGTATCAGTGATGCTGCAGTTATGCCCGGAGATGCAGTTACAGGTGGACTGTTAGATACTGGAGATAATGTATTACCAGAATCCCCTATCTCATCTACCAATCCTTGAGTTGAAGGCGATTCCATTGGCTGCAACAGTGATCAAATATCAAAACGAGAAGATAAAAGATACAAAAGATGATGATAACGTTGAAGAAAGTGAGAATGATGAAGATTAACTTTACATTCTCTCGTGTTTGTATCAGCGGTGTTGCAGTTATGCCCAGAGATGGGGTTATAGGTTGACTGTTAGATACTGGAGAGAATGTACTACTAGAATCACTCATCTCATCTTCCCACGCTTCAGTCAAAGCCGATTTCCTTGGCTGCAACACAATAGATAGATCAAAAATACAAAACGTTCAACGCAGATTAGTCACTGACAACAAATTTTTAGTTCAGACTGAAACAAGTGTATAGGCAAAACATTATAATAATACCTTCCATACGCCGTCTTCCCACACTTTGGAAGGCCTAATGTCCGAGATTTTGAAGCTCAGTAACTTGTCTGTAGCCGCCTCTAAAAGCACTTTCCACCGTACACGAAAAATACTCCCCTTCACTCGCCCTTGACGCCATGATGTACCATGAAACACCTCTAAATATTCTGCTGACCTAAGCTCTATATCGGAAAAAGAAGGCGGTCTAGGCCTAATACTACGAATGTTGGCTCTTTTCTTGATACCCTCAAAGCTCGAGGGATTAACACAAACCTTGACAAAGTATTTCTTCTCATCCTCCACCTGTTCATCCTCCTCTTCTTCCTCCTGTTCCTCCTCCCCCTCTTCTTCCTCCTCCTTCTCCTCCTCCTCTTCGTCTTCTTCTTCCTCCTTCTCCTCCTCTTCTTCCTCCTCCTCCTCTTCCTTATCATCTTCCTCTTCCTCCTTGTAGTCTTCATCCTCCTCGTCCTCATCATCATCATCAACATCATCATCATCATCAATCTCTTTAATAATCACCGCAGGAACCCATACGACCTCTCCATTATCTATCCTATCACTCACTTCCACCATTGCTCCAGAGATAAACAAAGGCTTCTCCTGCAACCGCCTCAAGAACTAAAAGCAAAGTCAAGAAACATCATTAACCTTTCACAACTGAACACAAGTATCAATTTCAGACTAAAGATTCGATTTTTATTACCTGTACATTTCGTCCTGGCAAGACCCACCATGTCTCATCAACCCAATCAAGATGTACCCTCAACTCATGTCTCTCAAACAGAACGATATCGGCTGGCGAATCGAACAACACCAAGAACTCGTCATCTCCAACCTGTTTGACGACAAGACCAACCCACCAACCATCTTTATAATCAGCGTCCACGATGGAGCCTTCCTTGATATCCACGCGGTCTTCGTAGCCTTCTGTCGGAATCGGACGAAACGAGGCTTTCTGCGTGAAGTCGGTAAGGGGGGTCAACGAGTCGTCCTTGAGGACACGGACACAGCGTTGTCGGGATCTTGATTTGGGTTTGGTTTGTTGTTCTAACTCGATAGTGGCTTTGTACCAGATTTTTTGGAAGCGGTTCCGTTTGTAAGTGAATTCGACTTGACAACCTTCCATCAAGGACAGTCTTTCGCTAGGAAGAGACCTCATGCTTTGATTACTCACAGTACTAAGTGAATCGAACACTTTCTTTTCTTGTGGAAACACTGAAATTGGAAGAAACTCAAAAACCCAAGAGATGAGTAAAAACCAAAGCTGATCGGTAAAACAAAAGCCGCAGTTGTTGGGTTTTAGTATGATACTAGGTGAATGTACAGATACAAAATATTATAAGGTTTTATATATAATAATAACTGATTAATAGTTTAATTTTAAAGTTATTTATTTTATAATTGTTGACAATATTTTTTATAATAATATTATAACTATACATGTTTTGGATATCTAATATTTAGTCAGTTTGATTATCACTCGATAACCAGTCAGTTTACCCGATAAGGGAGCCACATCCGAACTCTATCCAGAAAACCAGATTCAAAATCCGAATCAAAATAACAAAATACTCGAATCAATACTATTAAAACAGAAGCAATATTTATCTACTTGCAAGTAGTCTATGTTGGACCATTATATTTTATAGAGAAATTGGTGAAACTACACCTAGATGGATCACATATTTGCCATATAACCTCAAGCATATAGTCTACATTTCTATGACTCTTTTACCCTTCTGTGCTATTTCCTTTAGATTCTGTTGCATGACAGAGAGAAACGTTTTACACATTGGACAATTAGTTGTCTCATAGCTTTAAAAAAAGCAACACTAGATGTGTATCAGTGTTTGTCCAGAACGTCAAAGAGACACATTTATTCTTGTTTCCACATTCAAGTTTGATATTTCTATCACTATTTTTCATTCGTTTCATCCCAACATTTCTAATCCCAAATTCCTCTCACTTTCCATTTTTGTTAAATCTTCTAAATCTTTGATATCTATTGTTTTTTACGTTCTGGCCATTGAAGAGAATCTGTCACTCTCAAGCCATTGAAGAGGATCTGCCATTCTCGGGTCCGTTTGGAGAACATGTCGTCGCGATTAACAAAATTGGTAGAATGTAGAGGTGATATATAGTTCATACATATACTGGTTTAGGGTAAGTACAACATAGATCCACTAACTTTGTTTGATTAACGATAATGGTTTTTAGCGGTTAATAAGATTGATAAAATATAGAGGTGATAGAGTATGCATGCATATACTTTGTTTATGTTAAATACAACTTATAGTTGCTAATATGTCTGTTGAGGGATACATATCACTTTAGCGGTTAACAAAATTGATAAAATAAAGAGGTGATATTATACAATGTATTGGTTTAGGATTAATAAATTATTTATCTGCTAAGCTTTTTAGATAAGGCTATGTATCCGCTAATCTGATGGCATCAGTGCACCCAAATGTTTATTTGTGGATAACTATCTTTTTGCGATTAATAAAATTGGTAGAATATAGAAGTGATAATTCACGCATATACTAGTTTAAGGTAAATACAATATTTATCAGCTAACTTTTTTTAGTTATGGCTAATTGTCTTCTTTAGCGGTTAACAAGATTCATAAAATATAGAGGTGATAGACTATGCATATACTTTGTTTATGTTAAAACAACTTTTAGCCGCTAATCTGTGTGTTGATCGTTACATATTCGGTTAGCGGCTAGCAAGATTGATAGAATAGAGAGGTAATAGTTTACGATATACTAGTTTAAGGTTAATAAAGTTTTTATCCGATAAGCTTTTTAGATATGGCTACTTATAAACTTACTATTTCTATATTACATCAGTACAAATACTATTTTTATATAACATCTTCTTATATGTTATCTGATACATGTTAGATGATATATATTGCTATAACTTAGCGGTTACATATTATACTAATTATAATTTAAACACAAATTGATTTTATGCTAATGTAGTGTGTACCCGCTAAATTTTAGAGTTACACGCTATGTAAGCTAGGTAACGTTTAACAACAACAAATTTAACCGTTAATATATATTAGATATGTAACACGAAATATTAGCTGTTATAGAATATTTTATCGCTAATCGTAATCTCAATATGATCTTATATATTTTGACATATGCACCCAAATTCCTCTCACTTTCCATTTTTGTTAAATCTTCTAAATCTTTGATATCTATTGTTTTTTAGGTTCTGGCCATTGAAGAGAATCTGTCACTCTCAAGCTACTACATGGAAAATAACTCGAAGACATGCTCGTGACTTGGACCATGGGGCCATGTTAGCTTCAATTTTGTTTTTTTGGCTGTGAATACTTTATTTAGCTAGTTAATATGTAGTTTAAGTGTTAAGAAATTATGTAGCGCGATAACCATATAATTAGTTGTGGCGCGATAAATATGTAATTAGTTGTTAAGCCAGAATGATCAATACAAATAACCAAATAATTAGATGTATATATTAAAGCAGAAGTTAGGTGACCAATGCACCATATTTTTGTCGCTAAATCAGCTCAATACACTCAACATAATGCCTGTCCGCTTAACCGCTAACTCAAATCGTTAGGTTGTAACAATATGTTTTACCAAAACACAACTCCAGATTTTAGTCTATCTTAGTAATATTAAATCATTAACACTCATCTATGAATCAGACTTAAATTGATTAATACACTTAATATTCAAGAGATTTTACAATTAAAAAACTTGATTGCAAGTCCGTTTAAATTTAGTTTTGGTCCCATAAATCTTAGTTAACTGTTAGCGATATACATTACCAAGCAAACATATAATGTAACACCATAAACATAAGAATTAAGTTTGGACATTATTACAAGTAAGGAACCTGTCTTTTATCCAACGGATCTTCGTCTGATCCACTCTCTGCTGACAGACCTGCTGTTCTGAATACGCAGACTGACACAGCTGTATCACTTTCTCTAAAAGCAGGGTTAATTTCGTCCATTACTAGCCAAAATGTTATTCACTTTTACCATTTAAAAATATGTGGGCATTTGACAAATTTAGACTTCAACTGGGTATATTCAACACATTGTCCCTATTTTATAATGTTCCCTATTATTTATATTCATATATTTATGTATCTAATTTAATTGCAATTAAATATACATCATTTCTAAAATTAAAGAACTAACTAACTAATCTATTAGTTTTTTAAACTAATAAATTTAATTTATATAAATATGAAATTTCATTAGAAATAAATTATATTTTATTTATTAATATAATAAATAATTATATATGTCTATTAATTCATATATATATACAACTATATATTAATCCAAATGCAAAAAAAAAAAATCTTCAAAGCCTCACCAAATACATAAAATATAATTATATATTTAGAGTAATAAAATTAGATATATATATATATATATATATATATATATATTAATATTTAGCTACCATTAATATTTAATATATGATGAAACATGTTACTATTGATATTTTTATGAATGTAATTTTAACGGGTTATTCAAACAGACATTTTAATAAAATTATCAAATATAATCCATAAATAAAATTTTACTATAATTTACTATTTTAAAATATAACTAAAATTAATAAGGACGGGTTATATAAAGGAGTTATCTTATTTTCATAAAATTATATTTATTAATTTTAATTTAATTATCTATAAAATAAATTTTAATAAAAATACATGTATGAAATGTCTAATTTGCAGTAAATATTTTTTTTGAAAAAAAAACTAATCCCGTAAATCCAGGTCGGGTAAAAAAAATATAAATATATAAGTTATTTCATAAATAACCGAACGATTTATATATTTCTTTAACCAAAATAGGAAAACCATAATCTAACTGAAACCGAAATCCACAAAGAAAAATAACCTAAAACCAAAAACATAACCTAACATCATATTTAAATATAATTGTGAACAAAAAACACTGGTTAGTAAATTTATCAACAAAATAATTTGGCGCTTTGAAAGCGCGAATCAAACTCTAGTACCATATTAAAAACAGAATATACTTTTTAAATATAAGGAATACGTGTTTTGCAATTTGCAAGTTTTAGTTTTTCACATGTAATGTTTGTGTTACTACATAGATATCTTTTTTGATATGGTGATTGCGTAAAAATAGAAAACAAATTTGGATATTTTTTTTTGTTTTGGAATGCGTAAATCTCAAGATGTAATTAAGTTATGTGATGGTTAAATATAATCAATTAAAACGATTTATGTTCAAAATTAATGGGTTAGTGAATGTGTAAAACTATTGTGTTTAGATCAGTGGCATGCAACTGTAATCTATCTTATTAAAACAGAAACATTGCAACATTCTCTAGGTGGATTTTAAAGGTGGACCTAATCTATCTTAAATATAAATAAAAGATACTACCCATTATTAATCTATACCATGACATTATTTATTATACATCTTTTTAAACCAGCATATAATGATCTTATATTTATGTAAAGATTTAAAAAAGATACGTAGTGTTGTAATATAGATTGTTCGAGACAATATAGACACGTTAACTAAATAAATATTGCAACTCCACTAAATAAATATTACACTATTATAAAAACAACCCATTATAAGCATATGGTATCTTTCTATAGTCGAATAACGCTAAAATGTGCGATTACTCATACGACCTATATATATATATAATTGTCATTCACTATGTCAACCGTATGACCTAACTATATAATTCTCATTCACTAAGTCGACATCCCTAATTACTTCTCAACTTCACTTAGCAAAAAAATCAATAGATATATTGAAAATAACCATAGACGATTAAGTAAAAGAATAAAATGTATTACAAATAATGTTTGCTAATAACCATAATCATTATCTTTCGTGTCTCATATATACAACACTTTAATACGTTTCGAATGTCTTTTCATAATCATTATATCATTCAACCGATTTATTAATCTTTACTTTTTGACATCACCGATATACCAATCTACAAAAATTGACTATACTTCCGTTACCAAACAAACTATATTATATATTCTTCATTTATGTCAACTGGTTGCAGACAATTTGTTAACCTACATCAAAACTTCTATCGAATTAATAATTTCATACTATCAATATTGTTAACCAATGCTTTCTCAATACTATAGAATTGCCAAACTCTACACTGCCATCTATATTCATTGTACCACAAACTCTACACTTTCGTATCTAGCCCTGGGCGGGTTTTCGGTTTGGGTCTGTTTATTCGATTTTCGGGTTATTCGGGTTGAGATGTTTAGGAACCTTTTAGGAACCGGACAGTTTTCGGATCAGTTCGGTTTGGATAATATCGGGTTCGGGTTGGGTTTCTATTTTTATATTACCCGAAGTGGAACAGTATTACAAATAATTCGGATTTGGTTCGGATTTAAAGCTCAAAAAACCAAAAAAGAACGAATACCCGAAAAAACCCGAAAAGTCCGAAAAATATTCGGGTTATTTGGATAGTTCGGATTTTTAGACATCTTTTATTTATAAATTATATTTTATATATTAAAATTAAAAATAATTATATTTTCAATATATTCAAAATATTCGGGTACCCATTCGGTTTTCGGTTCGGTTCCAATTCGGTTTCGGTTTTTCGGGTTTAGAAATATAGGAATCGTTTGGGTTTTCATAATTGTCGGTCCAGTTTTGGTTCTGTTTTTTTTGGTTCGATTTTCGGGTTTCAGATAATATGCCCAGAGCTATTCGTACCTGTATAAACCATAATATTAGTGTAGGTTAAGAAAGCAAATACATAAGAGTTTCAAATGCAGAAGACTTACAATTAGGTTGTATTTTTTATTTAATGATTTTTTTAAAATACAGAAGACTTACAATAAATATTACTAAATTATTGTTGAAATATTACAACAATTAGGAGCAATTATGTAATAATTGTTTTTTAAAATTAACTTCATAATGTACAAAGAAAAAAATCAAAAAACAAGTTTTATAGCAAAATCCGTTACAATAAAAAACATAACATGCGTTTGCAAAAGAATAAAAACCCGCCCGACCGGGCGGGTCATGATCTAGTGTATATTAATTTAGGAGAAATTATATAATTGAATCCTCGGATAATATCTAAACCGGAATAATATTTGAAGATAACTGAACTTATGTATACTTAACTTTATATTTATAGTTTACTTCTTTCATTTTGTTCAAAATATTTATATTGATACTACACCTAGTTTAAGATCAAAATAAAATACATATAATTATGGATTGTTATTCACTTGAAAAACAGATCAAATTTCTTGTTTTGTGCTTAAACAAAAAATATATCCAAAATTTCAAAATAATAACCAAATTAGTGTCTTTACTTTTAAATTTTATCTTCATATCTATTAATCATTTAATCTATTAAAAATTAAAAACAATCAATTAGGTAATATTTTTAAATACAAAAAGTTTGAATAATGCAGATTTTTTTTTCAAAAGCTAAATATCTGAAATCCGATCCGAAATAACCGAACTCAAACTAAAAATATTCGAATCTAACCCCCCCCGAACGAATTCTATACTTCTATACATAAATACTCGAAAATTCAAAATACCCAATCCGAATCCGAACGAATATCCGAACGTACACTCCTAATCACTTGTTAAATCACATCAACTTTTCTAAATTCAACCATAATATTGTTTTGTTTCAAAAATGTTTTGACTAATTTTGTTATTTGCATTTAGATTGGTTGTGTGCTCTATTCTTAGATATAATTCTGATAAATGATCTCAAATAGCTCCAAAACAAGTTTATGTTCTCAAAGTAAATTCTTATTCTTTTTGAGCAATCCAAGACAAGTAAAAGAGAGTAATGAATACTTGGATACTTCTTTTTCAAAAGGCGAACCCTACAGAATGCTTGTAATTGGTACAGCAGGTTTGGTTGAAAATCGTCATGCCAATTTTTGAACACAACCTCAAATCTCAAATTTCTAGAAGAGATTGCGAAAAGCTCATGGTTAGATGACAAGCATGAAACACACATCATCACCAGCGAGTCATCTTCTCTTTTACTTTCAAAGACACTAACACAGATGATCATCACCTCCCTCAAAAAAGCACAGCTTCACTAAAACTGGACAGCTAAGCCAAGAAAGAAAGATCAATTGCAGAGGTAAGGGTAGAAGACAACCTACTGTGGTCCTCAGAGTCATTAATTGTACGTTCAACACAGCAACATTTGCTTTAGCAATTGGAACGATGAGTGTAAATCTCATTGCGACTCATCATTGGACAACCAAGCAGCACTAAACCGATCTACCTACAAAGCAATGCATTTTCTTTAACCAATAAAGAAAAGGCGAACTGGAAAACAAAACTGCATTCTTAGTATCTAAACTGAAAGTCAGATCCAGTGTATGTAACGACCGAAATAAACCTCATATATGTATACCAACAGTAAGCTAAGAAACAAATGAAAACTTGCACTCAAACAAATATATAATCATGCTACTACTACAATCCTAATGAACTCAAAAAGAGATCACCAAGAAAGATAAATAAAAATCCAGATTCCAAATCCAAAACTAAGCATATATATAAATAAAAACTCCACAAATCCTTTCAGAGGCAAAGCATAATCAGTTTATACATAAGACATTTTGAGGAAATGAAAAAAGGAAAACAAAGACAACATAGAATCTTGCATATACAAAATTAAAACTAAACCATGTCGTCTGGTTGAGGAGCGGCGGAGAGAGCAAGGGGACGATTGTGGGATTCCTCGTTGTCGTCGTCGTTCTCATCATCGGAGGTAGATAGATTGACGCAGGCGCAGCGCTCAATGGTTCCTTCTTTCCAAAACATACAAAATCATTAGTCAGCCTTTTACAGCATAAACCAAATAAAATCATCAGTCGTTTTCAATATTCAGTACTTTCAGTTAAAAAGGATTTTTGTTTGTTTTTTAATGTGTATGGCATGTAAGGAATGTAAAGGAATGAAAGATGACTGCAGAGAAAGAGCAGTTAGTTGGGCTTTCCTGGTTATCAACCTATATAACAGCTTCTTCTTCTATTTCAAGGAGCCGAAACGCCATCCTGCGGTTGCTACTTCCTCCAATGGATCCCTCGAGACTATTAGTATTAAACTCTCAGGGTTAGTGTCTGATATGGGTTTATTTAGTTAAGGTTTTACCATGCAACATTTAACTGTATATTTTTTTTTTTTTTTTTTTTTTTTTTTTTTTTTTTTTTTTTTTTTTGATTAACCAGGTGGTTGACCCCTTCGGGACCCCCCCACCTAGGCCCGGCGCCAGCCTGTGTCTGTACCGTTTAAGGCCCTGGACACGCCTCCCCTCCCCGCGAGTCGAACTCGGGTTGCCCCTCAGTGACCGTAGCCTGGGGTGTACCACTGGACTACGAGGTCCGGGTAACATTTAACTGTATATGCAATCAAAGTTTCACAAAAAGAACAAAAAGGAGGAATATCGATATCATAGAGGTCAATCAAAACTAAGTGAATAAAAATGTAAAAACCAAACGAACAGACTATCAACTAACAGACATTTCAACTTAACTTTTCATAAACTAAATGAATATAACATCGAAATTCTCCCGTTAAGGTTTGAAAACAAAAAAAAAACCATTTATTTTAAGAAAACAACTTTGAAGAGTAATTTTGATATTATGACTAATCAATTTAGAAATTAAACTGAATGAATACAATCTGTGAAGACAAAAACAATCATACAATCTCTTACGTCCAATTGATAAATCAACTGATCGGCCATATGGATTGAATAGTTTTCACATCATGCATCTTAAAGTTTTCACAATTAACCAAAACAATATACCAAAATTTCTCTCAAAAGAAGTTTGAAAATCTCAAAAAAAAAAGTTTTATGTTTATTCAGAAAAGAAAAAAAACCATTTATTTTAAGAAAACAACTTTGAAGAGTAATTTTGATATTATGATTGATCAATCTAGAAATTAAACTGAATGAATACATTCTGTGAAGACAAAAACAATCATACAATCTCTTACGTCCAATTGATAAATCAACTGATTGGCCATATGGATCGAATAGTTTTCACATCATGCATCTTAAAGTTTTCATAATCAACCAAAACAATATACCCAAATTTCTCTCAAAAGAAGTTTGAAAATTTTTTTAAAAAAGTTTTATGTTTATTCAGAAAAGAACAAAAAACATTTATTTTAAGAAACAACTTTTAAAAGTAATTTTAATATTGACTGATCAATTTAGACATTAAACTAATGAATACAATCCGTGAAGACAAACAAAAACAATAATACAGTCTCTTACTTCCAATTGGTTTCATAATTGACCAACACAATATACCAAATTTTTCTCAAAAGAAGTTTGAAAATTTCATAAAGAAAGTTTTATGTTTATTCAGAAAAGAAAAAAAAAACAAAAGATGATAAGAGACATAGAATATACCTGCTGAGGCGTGAGAGGGAAGGTTCGCATCGTATATATGAGACACTATTTGAAGGTCTTTATTTCTTGCGATATGAGCAGCAACATCTTTCGTAGACTGTGGAGGGAAGGAAGATCATCTGAAAGTACACCATCGTTTTTTTTTCAAAAAAAAAAGTACACCATCGTTTCTTGAGAGAGAGAGAGAGAGTCATCGACACCACAATTTCACGGCGACGGTGGAGAAGACGAAGAAGAAGCTCTTATTCATGTGTCTAATGGCGTTATCCGATGCGGTTCTCGGGAATCTAGCGACGATCTACGTGGCGGTGATCATCGCGATCAAATTCCAATCTAAGAAGAGAGAGAGAGAGAAGAGAGAGAGAGATAACAAGATCGAGAAGAAGGAAGAGTGGTGGTAGAGAGGAGACTGCCATTGGTTTGTTTATATAGACAGGTGGTGTCGTGTTGGGTTTTCATGAAAGTTACCGTTGGTGTTATTAAAGAGAAAGTATTTATTATCCAACGGTAAAAATGAAGAATGTTACCGTTTTAGTCCTTTTGGTTCCGAGGAAATAGAGACCTTGCAACGTTCACCTCGACAGGTGGTGTTGGGTTTTAATGAAAGTTACCGTTGGTGTTTTTAAAGAGAAAATATTTACTATCCAACGGTAAAAATGAAGAATGTTACCGTTTTGGTCCTTTTGGTCCCGAGGAAATAGAGACCTTGCAACGTTCACCTCGACAAAGGGGTTTTATTATTGGCGACGTGTTTTAAAATATTCGGGTGACTTGAGAGGTTTGTCATTCAATTTCAAAATAGCAGGAGTGTTCAAATACTAATTAACGAAAAGTTTAAACTCAGTTTCGAAGGGACTTTATTACAGAAGGAATAAATTTAAAATGTTGAAATGAATTTATAACTATTCTGTTATTAGTTGATGATTCCCTCAACATTTTCTATTTGATTATGATATGTTATTTTTCCAATTTATTATTAGAAATCGTATAATGCATTTAATATATACTACTACATTCCTGATATTGGAAAAGAAATAGAAAATGGTATACGGCGGCTCTAAAAACTGTCTCTAGAAAAGCATCTTCGCGGTCGCCGGAGCTAGTCTTGTTTTCTATGTCTGTCACGGATCCTTTCTTTTCACCTCAGATCAGTTTGAAGAGCCTTCATTTTTCAGATATGATGAACGTTTGGTGGTGTATGAGGATTCACCCTTGTCCGGTCTCCGACTGCGTCTTTGATTAAGGTAAAGGTTCAAGCTTTGTGGTTAGAATGGTTCTGCGAGGATTGAACCCGGTTAATCTCTCTTGGTTTTTTAGTCTTTTACTTTCAAAGACACTAACACAGATGATCATCACCTCCCTCAAAAATGCACAGCTTCACTAAAACTGGACAGCTAAGCCAAGAAAGAAAGATCAATTGCAGAGGTAAGGGTAGAAGACAACCTACTGTGGTCCTCAGAGTCATTAATTGTACGTTCAACACAGCAACATTTGCTTTAGCAATTGGAACGATGAGTGTAAATCTCATTGCAACTCATCATTGGACAACCAAGCAGCACTAAACCGACCTACCTACAAAGCAATGCCTTTTCTTTAACCAATAAAGAAAAGGCGAACTGGAAAACAAAACTGCATTCTTAGTATCTAAATTGAAAGTCAGATCCAGTGTATGTAACGACCGAAATAAACCTCATATATATATACACCAACAGTAAGCTAAGAAACAAATGAAAACTTGCACTCAAACAAATATATAATCATGCTACTACTACAATCCTAATGAACTCAAAAAGAGATCACCAAGAAAGATAAATAAAAACCCAGATTCCAAATCCAAAACTAAGCATATATTTAAATAAACTCCACAAATCTTTTCAGAGGCAAAGCATAATCAGTTTATACATAAGACATTTGGAGGAAAATGAAAAACAAAGACAAGCATAGATAGAATCTTGCATATACAAAATTAAAACTAAACGATGTCGTCTGGTTGAGGAGCGGCGGAGAGAGCAAGGGGACGATTGTGAGATTCCTCGTTGTCGTCGTCGTCTTCATCATCGGATGTAGATAGATTGACGCAGGCGCAGCGGTCGAGGGAGGCGAAGAAGGCGGATATGACGGTTGTGCTGACCCAGCTCGCCGCCGTGCTCAGGTTCGAGGCAGTGGAGGCGGTGGAGTTGATGCTGCTGCTGTTATCCATGGCTTTCTCGATTGTTCGACTGTTATCAGATCAGGATCGTGTTTTGAGGATTTTATGGGTAGGGATTTGGATCGAAGAGAAGGGAATTGGGATTTCTTTTTTTGACTACGCCCGATGGAGTAACGTATGACGATATCCATTTATGATATTTATTCCAAGTTCTTAAAATATTATTATAATAAACTTGTTGTCAAAATAAAATAAAATTAAATAAATTTTTGTTTAATAATTCACTGAAATAACACTAACAAGCAACAACTTTCTAACATAAATATAACCTCTGGATATAAAACCATCCTCAATGATACACAAAAAAATACTCTATAATTCACTCTAAAATAGTATAATTTTATTGTAGAGTTAAATTTGCTCAAATTGTTCACTTTATAATAGAGTTACACTATAATAGAGTGAAATATAGAGTAATGTTATTTTTAACTCCAAATATAGAGTGAAAAAATAATATTACTCTATATTTCATTCTATTATAGTGTAACTCTATTTGACCATCTCCAATGGTTTGCTCTATTTTAGAGTAGATTTTACACAAAAATGGAGTAATTCTAAAATAGAGTTGAGTTTCTCTCCAATGGTTTACTTTATATTTAACTCTAAAAAGGAATATTCTTAATTTTTTTTTTTATTTTGTGATTAATATCTTTTACTAACAAAATTTATAAATTGATCACTTATTTTATTTTTCACAGAGTTTTTATGAATTATATATTTATATCACTTTTATTATCTTAAAAATTACATCACATTATATTAAAACATAATACATTTAATTTAAGCATCACCATTGGTGTATCTTTCCAACAAATGATCAGTTAGCAAATTTCGAAGTGCAAAATGAGCTTCTTTATCTTTGATTTTTCTAAATCGACCAAAAAACTCTTCAAACTGAATATTATCATTCTCCACTGTTTGAAACTCTGGCGGTGGAACTTCTCTTCCCACTCCAATTGGTACTTCAAGATCTCGTTCATCCTCAATTATCATGTTGTGTAGAATTATACACGTCGTCATGATATCATGCAAGAGGAACGAACACGAATTTTACAAAAAAGACGTGCTCAACAACATGAACAAGAAGCTACTCTTTCATCTACCTCATTTGGACAATATTTTAACAATATTGGTGGATCTGGAAACAGCTTACCAAAATATAAAATCGCAATTATGAATTATCTATGTTTTAATTTTATGTTATGTTTTTTATTTTTAATTCTAGTATTTGCTTTCTTTGGTTAATTTTATAAAATTATTTTTAATTTTAGTGTTTGTTTTCTTTGGTTAATAATAATAAGTTTCAAACATTTATATATATTGTGCTGGAAATAATTATGTGATGTTTGCATTAATAAATTAAATAAATAGTTACAAAATAAAAAAGATTAAAGAATAAAAAAACTAATGTATAAATAAAAAAGTTTCACTCTATGATAGAGTGAGAAATAGAGTTACTCTAAATATAGAGTAAAAAATAGAGTTGCACTATTTTAGAGTAGGATATAGAGTGAGGTTGGAGAAGATTTTACTCTATTAATAATAAATGGTGTAAGAAATAGAGTGGGGTTGGAGATACTCTTAAAAAGTTACTATTTTAGAGTGAATTATATAGTAATTTTTTGTGTATCATCATCGGAGATGCCCTGACCACAAAAGTTACGACCAAAGCTTCTCATTTTTGGTTAAAATGACCAATTCTTTTCATCAAAAAGTAAAATCGCACTTATATTTCTCGCATTGAATAATATATTTTTATGATTTAGAATTAAAGAGTGGAATTTTATGAATTGAGTGTCGCATCTATTTTTTTTAAAGAGTAGTGATTAAAATTAAAATCAGTAATTTTAAAAGTAGTTAAAAAATATGGATTTCAAAATAAAGTTTTGAAAAAATTCAAATGAAATTATCATGTGATTATACCATGTCTTCGCGTTGGATCCCTATTTAAATTATATATTTCTTATCGAAAACAAATTTGTATATAAAAATAGAATACAAAAGTTGAACATGACAAAAGATTAGTTGAACCACAATTTGACCTTGTTCATTTATCTACTTACATGGATGCTTGCTAGATATTTATCATTAAAATTTTCGGATAAGTTAAGAACAAATATTTGAGAGATAGAGAAAATGAATGAAATTATGGCCTATTTAGCTACGAACTCTAAAAGACCATCTCTTGTAATCCCGTAAAGGCATCGTTTACAGGAACTAGGAAGGCTTATAGAAATTCCAACAAAAACAATTAAGAGAAAGATCTAGTACGGAAGTCTTTCGGATTCAGATAAATGGAAAGACAAGAAACTACCAGCGAATCAGTTCAAAAAAAAAGGAAACTATCAGCGAATATATTTGTCAGCTCCATAGTCGTTTAAGAGCGGTCACTCAAAGAGAACCAAAACGAACAAATTGTGTTAATTAAAAGTGTATTTTCATAATCAAGTGTCCGTCCTTAGGCTGTGGATGCAAACAAAACTCTCTAAAGCAAAAAGAAAAGAACATTTTAACGCATGCAATGCTATTAGAGGGAGAATCAGGAAACGAGTGGTTGATAGGCAAAG
Source organism: Hirschfeldia incana (assembly GCA_026261945.1). Classification (NCBI taxonomy): domain Eukaryota; kingdom Viridiplantae; phylum Streptophyta; class Magnoliopsida; order Brassicales; family Brassicaceae; genus Hirschfeldia; species Hirschfeldia incana. Next base: position 3,416,798 of record JABCMI010000032.1, read on the forward strand.
AGAGAAAACCACGATTTTTTTTGTCACAATGAGGAAACCAAGATAATTAGCAATTTTGCAGGCATAATATTGATTTCCTTCTATCAAAATCAACTTTTTAATGTTGTGGTGTATCTTTTTTTTCACCACTATAAAATTTACCGAAAGTTACATATGTTAAACCAATAAAAAACAGTTATCGAATCAAAAAGTTCAAATGGTGCAATAGAGAGACGATCTAAACATTTTCATTTACGATGTCCATGCATTAGTATATATATCCAAGCATTTAGAAATGGAAACATGCATATACACGAAAATAGAGATTGGAAACTACAAAATCTATAAATGTTTTGACAGCATTAATCCAGAGTATCTAGACATGATTTTATTAGATCAAGTCAAGAGTCCATAGTTCAAAGGTGATGTAAACACTCCCTGATAATCAATAAATAACCAAAAAATACTCAGAAATCTTCAGCCATTTTGTGTCAAACACACCCAGATAAACATGTTACCGCGAATATAACGGCAAGAATCTCAGATTGTGTCAAGCTCCACTTTTTAGGCTCTCTAACAAAAACAGACGCTGATGTGACCATTATTGATGCACCGAAGAAGTATGAGTAGGCAGTAACCGAGAGGTGCGCAGGATACTTCTTCAAAACCGGTGCTTGGATAGCAATAAAAGCAGCCATGCACATGCAGTTTCCAATCAAGCATATAACCCCAATGTGATTATCTTGTTACGATGAGAGTATCGGCTCGAGTAACTATGAGACTATTACGAGGTCACCTATGAAGTACTTCCAGAGCCGTGCCCCATGTGTATTGAAAAGGGCATTCGCCATAGGCCCCCAAAAATATATGCACATGCCTTCAATTCTGAAGATATATATGATGTATCAAAATGGCTTTGCATGTGTATGTTCTATTAAAAAATCTGAATATGTTTTTTGCATTCAGTTAGTTAATACTAATATGTGTTCAATCAATTTACAGTTTGTGGCGAACCAATTAAAAGCAATGAAAGATTGTAATCACTAGATTTATAGTCAGACAAACCTATTTATCTTTTCATAAATGATAAAATATATATAAAAAATAAGGGTGTTTCTAGAGAAAGAACGGAAAAAACAATCTTTCCATTTCCAAATTTATTGAGTTTCATCATTGTCGTATATCCTCTTATATATTAAATGAAAAGTTATTTAATTAAGTTTTTAGGTATTAATCATAAAGATATTTTTTTTTAAAAAAAATGTTATAGTTTGATTGGTTGAGAGATTTTCAAATTTTTATTATTTTAATTTGATTTAAAATAAAAAATAAGTATAGAACTAATTAATATCACTTACCAAATAATCTAATAACATTACAAAATAATAAATTATAATTACCAATTTTCAAAATTATAGAAAGTGTAATAATGTTTGATTAATTCTTTTTATATCAATATACTACATAAAGTAATTTATAAAACACATTTTATCGAAATCAATATAAGAATTCCATATTCTTATATAAAACATTATATTCATATGTAATAATAAATATTAATTAATGTCTTGCAATGTCTATATATGTCTTATAAATCATTTATAAAAATAAAACATTTATAATTATTATCTCTTATAATTTATATATATTCTTTATAAATAATTAGGCTTTGAAGATTGGACGGATTATATTGAACAAAATACGTGAGAACTTTGATTAAAAAAATACTCTGCATTTAAATCAAATAATAAAGTGAATAAGGTAATGTTATGATTGAAAAATAAATTGTAAGATAGATTTATGTTTCATTGATTGTATAATGTCCATATATGCTTTATAAATAATTAGCATTGGACAGATTATATTGAATCGAACATGTGAGAACTTTGATTAATTTTTTTTCATTTAAATCAAATATTTTAGTGAGTAAGGTAATGGTATGATTGAAAAGAATTGTAAGATAGATTTTTGTTTCATTGTTTGTATAATTGTATTACTATTTGGAGAGAGAAATAAATATTTTCAAAATATATGTAAAAAAATAGGAAAACATAAGCAAATTTTTAATAAAAAGAACGTAATAATAAAAAAATAAGAAGAATCCGAAGAAGACGCATAATATGTTGAATAAGTAAATATGATGATTACATATCTAAATATTTTTCATTAAATTTATGAAAAGCTTACAACATAATATATATATATATATATATATATATATATATATATATATATATATATATTTATAAACGCAAGTTCGCGGACAACAACCTAATTTTCTTAATTAAAAGAGCTTCATTTTCTAAAATGCCTCAAGTCTCTACAGACCTTCACACGGCACTGAGTACTTCATGGGGGAGATTAATGGTGGGATCTCGTTACGGAACACAACAACTTCTGGGAATGATGTTGAACGTGAGGGGATTTATGATATGATCTTCAAATTGCCATGGCGATGCGAAGTGGTAAGCTTCTCCTCTTTATCTCACGGTGTGAACGTTCTTGGTGTAGTTAGCTATGTTCTTGTGTGATTGTAGTTGATAAGTGTTAGCGTTCTTGGTTTAGTTAGCTATGTTCTTGTAATTGATATGTTTGAACTTGTGGTGTGAGGACATATACTTATGCTTGTCTTTAATACAGCTTCTACAAATTGGTTTCTTTGCCGAAATTGAACCCCTGATGCTGTGCAGTCTGCGTTCCCAAAACCCTAGTTTCTAGGTCGTCGCAGGAAGTTCGATTTGAATCCTCGTCGGAACTGTTAGCGATCGATGAAGATTGATTAAAACTAAACGATGTCGTCTGGTTGAGTATTATAATCGTTTACCAACCGCTTCCGTTACACAACGAGTTTAAGAGAAAGAATAACATGGATGTTACATGCTTATTTCAGATGGTTATGGAAATGATGTAACTTCTCTGAAATACTTTTTATTATTGAGATTTTTGTGTTAATGTTACATCAAATGATTGATCTTTATATAGAGATCGAATCATTAGGCTAAGAGACACACTTCTTAACATCAAGAGTTACATCTCTTTGTGTAATAACATAAATAACTAACTTATGTAAATAACATCTCTTTGATGTTACATCTCTTTGTATAATAAATAACTAACTTATGTATCAAGTAGAGATTATATTATATAGTTTAACAGAGTAGCGGTGGAGAGAGCAAGGGGACGATTGTGGGATTCCTCGTTGTCTTCGTCGTCTTCATCATCGGAGGTAGATAGAATGACGCAGGTGCAGCGTTCGAGGGAGGCGAAGAAGGCGAATATGACGGTTGTCCTGACCCAGCTAATCTTCGTGCTCAGGTTCGAGGTAGTGGAGGCGGTGGAATTGATGCTGCTGCTGTTATCCATGGCTTTCTCGATTGTTCGACTGAATCTTCGGGTGATCAGATAAGGATTGTGTTTTGAGGATTTGGATCGAAGAGAAGGGAACTGGGGAATTTTGTTTACTAGGCCCGATGGAGAACATATGACGATATCCATTTATGATATTTCTTTCAAGTTTTTAAAATATTATTATAATAAACTTGTTGTCAAAAGAAAATAAAATATATATTTTTTTTAAAAAAATCACTGAAATAACACTAACTAACAAAAAACAACTTTCTAACATTAATATAACCCATGGATATAACACACAAAAGTTATGACCAAAGCTTTCTCATTTTTGGTTAAAATGACCAAAAGTTTTTCATTAAAAAGTAAAAATACACTTATATTTCTCGCATTGAATGGTTGATATTTATGATTTAGAGTTAAAGAGTGGAATTTTATGAATTGAGGGTTGGATTTTTTTTTAAAAAAAGAGTAGTGATTAAAATTAAAATCAATAATTTTAAAAGTAGTTCAAAAATTTGTGGATTCCAAAATAAAGTTTTGAAAAAAAATCCAAAAGAGTTCAAACTGAAAAACTTATTTTTCAATTTGTTTTATTATTTATTTAAATATTTATGCATATTTATATTTATATATCTATAAAGTAAGGATATAAATATTTTTACCCCTTAGAATGACAAAAATATGTTTCATTAAGGAAACAAAAGATACATATATACCAATAGAGTCAACTGATATATACTTTTAGAATTAAGATTTACATAAATGATTAAGAGGGAGGTGAGGTTTTGAATTCATTTTTTCAACAAAACCTATAATTTATTTAAATCTTTATTATATATATTATATAAATCATTTTTTTCTCATTAAACATTAGTTTCATTACTTAAAATCAAGAAGGTCTAAAAAACCAACGAAAAAGAATAACCAATGTAGTAAACATCTATATTATAAGAACTGAAGTAAATTTAAATTTGTTTGAAAACATAGATATCAGTATAAAAATGAATATAATGTTGTTTGCAAACATATATATATATATATATATATATATATATATATATATTAAAAAAGTAAAGGGTTTAAGTTATTAAGGAAAATTACAAATTTATTATCTTATGAGAAATTATCGATCTGTGTCAGCTTTTAAATATATGAAAATGGCCAAATCTAGTTACCTAAAAATATATTTTATCTAAAATAGTTAGGAAACAAAATTTAAAATTTATATACATATTTCAAATAAAAATAATAATTTAAAAATGATTTTTATCAAAAGTTGATTCAAAAGTATACATAAATTAAAAATTTATTTTACTAAAACATTTTCTAATAACCATTATAAAAAAGTTTTCAGTATATATATAAGAAACATATACAATAAAAAGTTCATTCAAACAGAAACTTAAATGATGGGTTTTCTATTTCACAGTAATTTTTTTATATAATATATGTGCTTATTTATATGATGATTCATGTAAAATGATATTAATTATTTTATTACTTATATATGGTACATATAAGAGCATAAAATACTTGAAATTCCAAAATAACATGAAACAAAACCAAAAAAAATAATGAGAAATTATCTATCTAGGCTAACTTTATAATATAAGAAAATTGCCCAATCAATATAATGGGTTTAAGTTATTAAAAAAATAGAAATCTGTTATATTATGAGAAACTATATATTTGGAATAGCTTTATAATATATGAAAATGGTTGAATCTTATTAGCTAAAAACTTATTTTGTTTACAATAACCATTATAAAGAAATGTTTTCAATATATATAAGTAAAATACAATACAAAATCCAATTTCAAACAACAACTTGAATTATGGCTTTTATATTTCACATTAAGTTTTTAAAATATAATATATGTGATTATTTATATGATGGTACATATCAATACCATTAATTATATGATTACTTATATGATGATACGTAAAAATTAAATTAATTATACAATGACACATGTATGATGTATAATAGTGACATGGAAAATAAATAGCAACATATTTTTGAAAAAAAATACATCCATGCAGGCGCGCATGTCAAAGTCTGTCTTCCAAATTAACAATATACTAACAAAAAATACTACTTTAGATACAATCAATTCCTCATGAGACTGATATTGAACAGGTTAAATACATAAAAAATATAGAAAATCTAAAATTTTAATTCAAATTAACAATTAAGAAGTTTAAAAATATTTGTCACATATGTTTACACAAATCCGGTTTCCAAAACCGAAATATATTTAATAAATCAAAACTTACTTATCCTTTAAAAAAAATTAAGTCTTCTCTATGCAGAATATAAAAAATAAATCAAATAATAAAAAAATAGAATATCTCCAAACTTGAATTTCTTAGAAAAAATGTGAAATATTTTAATAACAAAGCCATAATTTAAGTAAAATACAATACAAAAACTAATTTAACTTAAATTATGATTACCTCAGCAGCAAAATATTAAGAAATCTTTGTTACTAGAACACATATAACTGAGAACATAATGATAGTAAGGAAATATTTTATGCTCTGTAAGAAAACCCACGCGGGACAAATAGGCGAATGGCAATTAAAATGGACATAAGTAGAGTATGTGATGAATTCATGAAAGCCATCAAGACTTATGTTTCTTACAAATGGTAGCAAAAAAACTTCTTACAAGAAAATTTGTGTACGACCACCGCATAAATAAAAGTTATTTTGTTCGATTGTTAGATGTGAACCAAGTGGTGATACCCTAGTGACAATCTCTTGAGCCTTGGTGTATATCAACATTAGTTTTGGGTTCGATATTTTATTTGAACTAAATTATCATTATTTGACCAGATTAGGTTTGGATTTTGGCCAGTAGGTTTACATGGTGGATCGTAACAGATGATCGGTTCACCTCCTAACATCAGCCGAAAGTTATTCCAAATCAGGTCAGACAATATGGTACTCAGTTCACTCTGTAGTATTAAGTGTGTTACTTCCGAGACTAACCGATCAGCCAAAAAGGTCTATTAGAAAAATAGAGATTGATGTCAACATTTAAGAATAATTGAAGAAAAACAAAATAACAAATAATGAAGTCAAAAGGGTCCATAGCTTAGTTGTAGAGCATTCGACTGTATTTCAAGAGGTCACCGGTACAATACTTGTTGGGATCTTTAACAATCGAATTTTTACTTTGGAAGGGCATTTATCTCATTTTAAAAACAACCCGTGATCCGTGAATTATTACTGAAGGTGAACCAGATGATGACTCGTTCATGTATATGGCTGTGTTAATGAATTTTACTTCTATTTAATGGTCACGGATCTCGTTTCTGATTATTCCTTTCCTACCAACAAAGCAGTCCTAAAACCAAAACAATAATAAACATTATCTCTAAGTTGACAATAATAAACCAAATCAAAATTAATAACGATGATATTGCTACTGTCCACTGTTAATAGTTTATGGGTGGCGCAACTCCAAAATTAATAAACGGAAATCAAAACACACATTATTAGGGACAACCTCACGGGTCAAGCAACTATTTGTCCGTATGCAATACGTATATTTCTTGTATGACGATAATATTTTGTAAATATACTACTATAGTTTTGTATTTTGGCATATGCATAATAACATATTCGTATATATAATAAACCCATCAAGAACCAAAACGCAATCAAATCAAACTCTTAAGTTTCTTTCCAACTCTCTGTTTCTTCTTTTTCATATTTAGTTTCTGTGAAGATGGGGAATTGCTCTCAAAGAGCAGTATCCGACGGTGGTGGCTCTTCAGTCACAGTAGTTACGAGAGATTCCAAAAACATCAATGAAGACTATTACAGAAGCCGTAGTTGCAGCTCGTTGCCGCCAATAAAGAGGGAGGAAACTCTAGGGTACCTTGTCAGACAAGGTACACTAAGCCCTAGAAGAGTTGGGGGAACGATTCAAGTGTCGCCGCAAAGAAGAAACGGAGTTTGGAAAGCGAAAGTGGTGATGGGAAGTAAACAGCTTGAAGATATTCTAGCAGTTGAAGGCAGTACACATGCCTTGATTGATCAACTTCGGATTGCCGCTGCTGAGGCTTCAGCCTCGGAGATAGTTGGAGGTAGAAGCTTATCATCCCGAAAAAGCAAAGAGAGTTATTTCTGTTAGGTTTGATGATCGCACGTTGTTTTGTTTCTTTGTTTATGTTCGACTCTGTAAATCCTTGGAAGCAAAAGTTTATATCGTACAAAAGGTTTATTTATATTTTACTGACCGTTTCGAGTGTGTTCGTTATTTCTTTGTGGGACAATTTTGGTTTTCGTTTTGTTAAATGATGGAATTGGTTAACCGATATGGATATACTCCTACAATAAAAAAGATAGTGGCTCTTTGCCAGGTCCTCTGAGAAACACATTACGACCAATTCTAAAAAGGAAAGAGAACCAGTTGCATAAGGCGAAAACATTCCCATTACAGAGATTTACAAGACACTGACAAATGTTTTAGAAAGGAGAATTAACCACATGTTGTTTAGACACGTGATTTCATTTTCTTGACAGCATTTTCGATTGCTGGAATGTTTTTTCTTGAATGTTGACATTTGCTCATTTGCTCATCTACTAAGCTTAATCCTAAGCACATACAGTAATTTCATTGATCCCCACACAGTTGCTAGTGTCCTAATTGTATTCCACGTAGGAAAAAAAACTCTTGCATAGTTGCCTATAAGTATAGCTATGGTTGCATCATACGTTACTATATTCCCCAATCAAGGTGACCGTTTTTATCAGGGCTCGTCTTCAGCTATGTCTTGGCATCTCCGTTGACGATAGGAACCATGCTGCTGGCTACTCTCATGCTAGCTGTTTCTGCTCATATTATGCAATGCAACACATGTTCGCTTTTTGTTACTAACTATTTCGCTTCTTTTTATCCTTTGGTGTTTTCACTTTTGTAAAATATCGATTGTTTTAGGTCTGGCGTTAATCTAGAACTATGAGCTCATCTTTGATATCAAAGTATCAAAGGGTCGACGATCTATTTCCCCACGAAAACTATCATATAGCATCAGATTCCCACCAAACTATGACCTCGTGCTAGATCTCCATGAAATAAAAGTTTTAGATGTATTTCTCCCCGAATTGATAGTTTAGAACTTAATTACCCATAAACCAATGATTTTAATTGGTTTACTTATTTTAATTGGTTTATTTTAAACCAAATGATTTTAAATCAATAAAACCAAAAAATTAAATTGTTCATATATATATATATTATAAGAATAAAATAAAAGTTTATTTTCAATTTTCTAAATATTATAAGAAATTAACTATATATAGATAAATAAATAATAAAATCATATACTACAAATTAATCAATAAAACTTATTTAAAAAAAATGAAGTTCTTTATTTGGATAATATGGTTTAATTAATATGTAACATGTAAAAGAATAAAATAAATGTAAATTAAAAGTGCAAAACATGAATTAATTTTTTATTTTTGTATTTACTTATTAAATTTACTGATATTTTTATTTTATTTATATTTATATAATTTCTTATCTAAATGATGTGAAAATACTCTACTTATTATAATTAAAATGACATGTTATTGATTCTTTTATATGTTACATATTAAGTAAATTGTAGTATCTAAATAAAGGACTTCAATTTTTAAATAATTTTTATAGATTAATTTGTAGTATATGATTTTATTATTTATTTATCTATATATAGTTAATTTCTTATAATATTTAGAAAATTGAAAATAAACTTTTATTTTGTTTAAGTGGAAATAATATATCTATATATCTATATATATATATATATATATATATATATATGAAAAATTTAATTTTTTGGTTTAATTGATTTAAAATCATTTGGTTTACCAATTAAAATAAGTAAACCAATTAAAATCATTAGTTTATGGGTAATTAAGTTCTAAACTATCAATTCGGAGAGAAATACATCTAGAACTTTTATTTCGTGGAGATTTAGTACGAGGTCATAGTTTGGTAGGGATCTGATGCTATATGATAGTTCTCATGAGGAAATAGATCGTCGACCCTCTGTTTTACTTCTTAGAACCAGCGACTATTACGTTTATGATGGCCTCCAAGATGTAAAAAGTAATAAGCCATATTAGTATAGTATCTAGAATCTGCAGCTTTCATGCAAAACAAACAAAAATTTCAGTATCCAATAATCTCATTCTCATACTTATTATTACTTCTGCTCTGATAACTGAGTTCACCGGGAAAATACAAAACCCGGAAAGTGTTTGTATCCGTAATACCAGCTTTTTGTTTTTATTGTTTGGGGTAAAGGAACAAGAACTATTTTATTGGATGTCAAAAGAAGAGAGAAAGAGGAGTTTAGTTGTCGCCATAGATCCACTTCTCAGCGTTGTTGGTGTAAGAGACAAGTTCTTGAGGCTTAAACCACAGATTGATCTCATCCTTTGCAGTCTCTGGTCCATCACTTCCATGGATTATGTTCCTGATGCAGTAATTTCACATTTTAATTACCAAACCCAATTCGATAATGTCCAAATACGAATACCACCGACAAAGAAAACCGAACATACCTCCCAACAACAACGGCAAGATCTCCTCTGATGGTCCCAGGCTCAGATTTCTGAGGATCGGTGGCTCCAATCAGTTTACGTCCGTATCTGATCACACCTTCTCCTTCCCATACCTACACAACAAATCAAACATCATGTTATAGTCTATCTCTTCCCGAGTTTGCAATCAAATTCCAAACGCCGAGGAAAAAAAAGAGTTTTATCTTTACCATGGCGATAACAGGACCAGAGCTAAGGAAGTCACACAAGCCGTTGAAGAAAGGTCTTTCCTTGAGATCATGGTAATGCTTCTGTGCGAAATCCTTGGAAGGAACAACGACCTTGATACCAACAAGCTTGAAACCCTTGCGTTCGAATCGAGAAATGATCTCTGATATCTGTTTGGTTCATGAGAAGATAAGATTAGCACACATATGAATAACAAACTATACATATATACACATGATAAGACCAATTCAAGACTAACCAGTCCTCGCTGCACTCCATCAGGCTTGATAGCAATGAAAGTGCGTTCCATCTGATTTGGAAAATCAAGAACATCAGGATGTTAAATGAACATAAATCACAGATAAATAGAAAACGATGATTATCATTACCTCAGCAGCAAAAACCTCCTGATCTTGAACCATGAAGGCTATATAACAGAAACAATAAAAGAACAACTTTCATCATTGAACTAAACGAATAAAGTTTAAAACTTTATCATATTCTAACCAAAGTAAAACAAAGTGTTGGTTAAACCTGCAGCAGGAAGAGCCAAGAGTCCAGTGATCCAACTCTTAGAGGCGGCACCAGAGCCTGATGATCTTCCAAAGTTAGATGCGTAGAGAGGCATCTTTCCAGATGCAGTAACCGCTGCTGCCGCACCAATCGCTCGTCCTTCTGAGAAAATTAACGTTATAAGAACAAACATTAGATCTTGAACAAATCTCTGAATCGTTTTCTCACCAGATTAGCTTCGCAGATCTATAAATCTACGATCCATAAACACAATGATTTGTATCCATTTTCTCAAATCCATAAACGAAACGAATCAGGTAAAACGGTTTCAATCAAATTCAGATTGATCAGTCAATAGATCTAGAGATCTCACTAAGTTTGTATTCAAAAATAATCTAAGAGAGCGAGAGAGGGAGAGATTGAAACGTACCGGAGAAGAAACGAGCATTCTTAGCTGAGGAGAGAAGAGACTTTGCTGCTTTGGAAGCAGATCTGCAGATTTGGGAGCTCATTTTTTCTTTTCTTTGTTGTCGGTTGAGAGAGAGAGTGATGAATACAACCTGGAAGTGGAACTGAGGGGGGATACCTAGGGAAATGTAAACGTGATGAGATGTGTTAGGTGGATCTTATAGCCACGTGGTTCTTCGGGTCGACCAATCGGGTGAGAAACCCTACCCAAGACAAAAACATGGGAGGATGATTTTTTTTATCACGTGTTCAGAAAACTAAACATCTCTATTGTTAATTGATTTTTGGTAACTGAAAACATTTTAAGGGGTAAAATTTGGTGTTAATCAATTAATTTGTTGTTAATTGTTATTAACTTATTATGTAGCAAAAGTCGTATAGTTTATTGTTGTCAAAAAAGATAAGTTACCATTTACCATTCATAATGGTTACTTTCATTTTCTTCAAAATGAAAACAAATAAAGCAGCATTTCTTTTAATTGTTTGCTTCATATCCTCTTTGTAAAAGAACTACTGCAAAATCTCATCTCCACATTCATATTAACTATTAATAACATCTTATACTTTTTCAAGTTTGCTAATTTTATTCAACTATTTTATTTTAATAATCGTCCAACATAATTACTAATTAATAATCTAGATTAAACATTATTGTATAATTAATTAGATGACAACTACACAATTATAAATAAATATCCAAAAAACAATATCACATATACATTTTTCTACAAGGGATCAACTCATGTGTGATGTCAAAAAAAAAAAAAAAGATCAACTCATGTGTTCCAAAATAAGAAATGAACTTATTCATCCTACATTATTCTAGGTTCAGTTAAAAATTATTGAAATAAATATTTTCATATGCGTCAATACCGACATCTAATTAGATCAAAATAATAACATAAATTTTGAAATTAATTGTCCAGTATTGGTGTATATAATTTATCTTATCATAAAATAAGAATAAATAATTTTTTAAGACCAATTTATAGTTAAAATTGTTTATCTTCAAGAATGAAAATATGTACAATAAATCTTCAAATTTGGCTTCTGAAATCTAAAGGTCCAATGTAGCTTTTTGTCAATAACAGTGTATGTATAAAATAACAAATCTAATTTTACGATACATCATAATATTGACCAAATAAATTATTGAGTATTTGTACACCATACACACACATTTTCCCATATTTGCATCTCCTACCCGAAATCCCCCCCCCCCCAACTCTACCATTTCCCCTCCAAAATCCCCCCCTCCCCCCAACTCTACCATTTCCCCCCCAACCAATGGTATCTACATAATTTGTGTATTTTGAGCAAATTTACTCTAAATTATTTAGGTTTTTTGGCCAAATCATCAGCAATCTATCTATCTATTAATATAAAGGAGACTTGTGATGGCTCCACAGTCCTCCACATAATCAATAAACATGGGGCATTTTGGGACACATGTCCACTATTACTTAATGCTGCACTTTATTGTTTCAAGTTGTTTCTATTTGCAAGATTTAGTCTTTTCGTTGAGATTATACTTTTTGTGTCTATGGACTAGAAAAATGGTGGGCTACGGTTAATTTTAATTTTTAATACAGGCCCGTAACTTGAATAAGAAAATCTCAGCAGCTTTGTCGTCTTCTTCTTTGTACGGAGACTTCTCATCTTCGTCTATATCGTCTCAGCACCAAAACGCTCCCGTTAATTCTTTGTCGTGTTTAATCTCCATTAATTCGATCAACCACGATGTGGCCTTGAATGCTTTGATTCGGATTCGATGTATTTGCAGTATAAATAGGCGAGCATTCTTCCTGTTAAAATCATCTATCAATTTATTTTCTGAGATATGGTTAATTCCAAAGTTTTCCTTTCCGATTTGAAGTTCGGTAAATGTTCTTCTAGAGTTGAAGTTAGATTGTCACGATTCTGGGAGGTGGACATGTTAGGCGCGGTGGTGAGTCTTTTCTTATAATAGTGATATCGATTTCCAGTGATCTACCGTTAATATTACAAATATGTCTATAAGAGATTTCGTTAACCATGTATGATATGTTTTGCTATTATGATATCGTTCTAATAATGTTTCAGGCAACTCTCATGACAGTCACCGTGAATGCTAGCCATTTCCCATTTTATAGTACGATTCCAGCTCAGCCCTTCTTCTTCAAGGAGACTCCGGCGAGATCTCCGGCGAGCTTGGTGATGAATTTGGTCAACACTTCTACTGCTAATTTTAAGAGAGATGAAAGGACAACAAGTCGCTTTTAAAGTTATTCCCAAAGCAAAGGTTAATGCTTTTTGATTTGATGTCTTCTGGTTCTGTAGTAATGATTTCTGTATATTGTTGTGTAGATGTAAGGAGAGAAGTGAAAATATTGAGAGCTTGGTCTGGTCATGATATAACTTTCCTCAGTACTATGATGCATATGAGGATCATGATAATGTCGATATAGTGGTAATGCAAGTGAGTTGTTGTTTTAGGGGGGTGTATTGAATTGTGAATTTTAAAGTGTTTTGGTTTTGTTTTAAAATCATCTGTTATTCAGCTATGGATTTCTAATTTTCTTTTCAAATCATGTGTTATCTATATATATAAAGTAAGGTTATCTCTCTTGTGAAGCTGCCACGTCATTAAGTGATCTTTCCATAAGTTGACATCTGTCCATTTAAATCAAATGCGTTGTGTCAATTGTCTCATCTCTCACGTTTTGGGCTTGAAATGGTTTTCGACGATATGCAGCCCATATAGCGTGAATCCTCTCGATCCGCGGCGTTTCGGCGACTAGGGTTAGGCGTTCTTTCTCTGTGTCTGCGCTTAGCGGCATGTTAGGGTTCATTAGAGAGACTGTTGTGCAGAATCGGTGTGACGATTATGTTCGTTGGTTTCGATCAAGTCCTTTCGCATTCTTTCTATCAATCGAAATGTGGTAGCTTCGAGATCCATCGCATTAAACATGCTATTAACTCCTTTGGCCACGATCTGCACTTAATGTGTGTTAAGCTTCGTATGGCGGTGCTTTCACTGTATAAATAGGTAAGCTTGGGTTCTCTGCAAACCATCTTTCAAAAGTCTTATAGCATATTTATTCTCTTTGTTATTTGCTAATTTGTTAGTGTTTTTCTCTGATCTTAAGTCCGGCAGGTGCTCCTTAACCGTTGAGGCCAGATTGTTGCGTTTCTGGGAGGCCAAGAATGTGAAGCAGGTGATGAGCTCATGTGGGTTGACACGCTGATGATCGATGTAGATGTAAGACCAATATTACCATTTTACATGATCGTTTGATTAATATATTTCTGGTGAATTTCTTTATGTTTCTTGGTTCTTTGATGTTCGATTCTGAGATGCATCAGCTCATGTGGGTGAATTGCTTTATCGTTTGATTATACATTGCCATATACATGCAGGGCTAACCTGTTTCTCTTTCTGTATCATCATTTTTTCATACACTTTCATACACTTTTGTTTCTCTTTATATTTGTAATAATATTCTAACAAAAAGATGTGCTTATCTTCTCAGCTACCAAGTATAGATGGCGCTGATTATACTGCTGAAAGTGTCTTTGTTTGTTTTGATGGTGTAGTGACAGAGTTACATAACCTTGAAGCACGTGAGGCTGGTCAGATGTTGGTGAGTTTAAATTACGCCTATTATTATATTTATCATCTTCCACTTTCCTAACAAGCTAACACGTTAACGATATCTTCCAGTAACAAATAGGCTGAAGAAGGTGAACCTTGAGGACTCTCAAATGACTCCGTTTATTACAGACATGGAAGGAAAGACACACACTTCCATGTCAAGGTGACTACATATAATTTCACAGCAAGCCATGAGACTTTCACAATCACACGCATTCTTGATGTACTGCTATTAAGTTGTTGACACTATCAAGTGTACTGCTATTAAGTTGTTGCACTATTTGACTCTGTGTCTTACTATATCATCCGTCTGTATCAGGTAGGACATGGTAAAAATGGTGGCGACATGCCAGGAAATAATCCAATCCTTTCTAAGGTCGAATCTGAAGGGAGCAGTGGTGTAGCCGCTTTGATTGCTGTTACGGATCCAGTTGGTAATGTGTCGAGCAAAGTGGCCGTCCCAGCTTTGCAGGTCGTCAAGAAGGCGTATGGCTTGAGTTAAGAAGATATATGATTGAAGTACTATGTATTAAAATAATGCTTATGCACGAGCTTTTCCCATTTCACGTATTCGGTTTATCTACTTGAAGCTTTCTCCACTATGTGGGTACGTCTGAGTCAAGCAATCTACCTATTTCCTTTTTTTTTTTTTTTTTTTTTTTTTTTTTTTTTTTACCTATTTCCTATTATATCTTTTATCTTAATGATCGTATTCCAGCTCATGTGCCTATATTCGACCATGATTAATAAACTCGAGCTTTTTAAATGGCTTTAAGCTTTATGAGCTATTTCTAAAGCATGTGATCAAGTTTGGCCACAACGATTACTTTTATTGTTTGAAATACGTAAACCAATTTTGTTAATTACAGCTATATTTTAATATTTTAAAAGTATAATTATTGTAAAATAAATAGTTGATTTCCCTATTTATACATATTTCTTATAACCCATAAATTTATTAAATTTTATAAATTCAGTTTTTATTAGCAATTTGTATTATGGTTTTATCCTTCAAAAAAACTGTATTATTGTTTAGATACGCGCGTGATACGTTCCTAACGATTTCGTACTTATAAATTTTTTTATATATAATTTTTTTTTGTGTATGATCTGATAACCACTTATCTATTAAGAAAACATAAGGTAGACGTGTACACATTGTATGTTTTGCATCATGTTTTTATGTTCGACAATTTAACTTATGAATTATGATGCAAGTTATTCTCCTTATCTTCAGAAAGGCTGATAACACAATTCTCTCTTGATCGCAACAACGCCCACTTAGATAAACAATTAGAGTTCATCCGGTGTGAACCGTATGAGTTGCATATTCGATCAGGATGTGAAGAATATGCGCATCCCGATAGTGTCAAACTCCGATTGTTTTATTAAACATGTAATCGACCATAGGTTAAAACTGCAAAAAGCAAACTGATAGAGAACTGTCTGATGATGTAAGGACATCGAAACATCAAATACATGTAGATATCATAAATATACAATTAGTTTGAAAGAGAATAACTCAACTAAGCTCAAACGAAATAAACAAGAAGAAACCAAAAAAAACAGTAAATTGTATATTCCTTACAAAACGTTTGAAACTATTATAACAAAATTATTTTATAATTATTACTAAGAAACAAACAAAATGAAATCTCTATTTCTCTTATAAAAGTTTAAAAATCTCACATGAACTACGATTTGCGATTACTAAATCATTCGTCTTCACCCAAAATAAGATTTAAATTATATAATGAACACTACAGCAAAAAGAAAATAAAAGAAGCATAAAAGAATGATGATTTGAACAGATTTACTCCACTTTTTTGGTGGATAGATGCTTGAGCTTAACACATTTGCGAATACCTAAACTTATTGATTGAGAGGCATATAGAGGTCAAACAAAATAAGATCAAAGGAGACGCCGTGAAAAGACTAAACTTTGCTATCATAGTTTTTGGTCTAAAATGTATACCTGAGATTTTTACTTTCAGAAATTAAATAATTTCTAGCAATATTGACAATAAGTAGAAAAGGTGTAACTATTTTTTCCACAATAGTATAATTAAATATTTATTATGGAAAATAGCAGAATTTTTGTAGAAAAGAAAATGTCGATCCATTTATAAGTATTTTCAAGTAAATTTCACATCAGAGTTGTATAAAACGTAAAGTAAATAGTAAAATGATATGTGGTAAATTGTGTTTTTAATAAATTATTTACTATTTTATACTGATCTATAACAAGATAACAAATAGTATGTATTTTATACAAAATAGAAAAAGACAAATCATTTATCATGAAATTTATATAAATGCAACAATTTTGAGATTCAAGCTCCTAAAATTATATATGAACGTGATTTCTTATAACTAATGTTCTATACAAATATAGAATTATACTTTTAAAACTTAAAATGTCAATTTAAATACTTCATGTATTCATTCGCCGCGCGAAGCGCGGCCCGGCCCTAGTTGAATATGATATTTGTCTCAAATCACTACAAATCACTTGGAATCTACTGTTATTCAATTAACAAATTATCAAAACTAGATCAAATCCACTGTTATTGAAACACAAACAATTCTAAAAAGAAAAAAAACTAGGAAAAGGATTTGAAACATACCTTTTATCAGTTTTAGTTAGAATTGTCGTGTAACAAAACTCCACTTGTATACATGTTATTTGGGAAAACTCAAAATTTTCATATTAAAACTGGATAAAGACAGCAACGACAATTGCACCACTGTCTCTCCAAAACCTGTGTCCACACCAGCAAATTTTCCTCTCTACATCTCTCATATCCATTATCCATTCCTTATGTGTTCATGCTAATCATCTACAAAAAGATAATGTTCACTTTAAGCAATCCGTGATTATACTCTCTTTATCTTTTACATACAAAGAACTGGTAATGAAACAGGATAGACAGAATCAAAGTAAAACTCAGAAAATATATTATAAAAAAAAAATCATAAGAGTATCATTCAAAGGGAAAAGAAAACAGCAGCATATTGTTACAAAGACATTTGACTATAAATGTGATTCGGGAAAGCAAGGAGCGTATAAGGTCGCTCTTCTTCTTCGTCTTCTTCGTCTTCTTCTTCTTCTTCTCCCTCTTCTCCTTCTTCCTCTTCCTCTTCTCCTTCTTCCTCTTCTCCTTCTTCTTCTTCTTCTTCTTTTTCTTCTTCTTCTTTGATACCTCCATTATGGAAAGATACCTCGTCTGCTATTCCTTTAAATTCAAATATTCTCCAGCTGTTTCTCACCGGATCACATATTAAAATATAAAACGATTGGCCAACATTTTCTGGCACATAAATAAACTCACCAGCGTGAGTGAGACCTGTTAGGTTCAAATCAGTACGCGGTTTACAGTCACCAAAAGATGAAAGAAAGTCTTGACTCGACCACTTGTTTTCCCGTGCATCCTCCAAAATCCAGAATCTTCTATGATCCCAATCATCAAAACAAGCTAACCTTCCCTTATAAGTTATCAGCAAATCCCCACGAAATCCCGATGGTAGTTTTATCATACTGAACTTTTCAGATCTGACATCAAAGCTCATTACCACATAACCACGGTCTCCACAAGTAGATGCTATATAATATATCACACCCTGAATGCATCGGCCAACTGTATTCATGTTAGAACGATGCTTGCGATTTGTTCTGACAGTTCTCCATGATTCTTGCGCTGATCCCAATGTAAAAACTCGGAACACATAGCAGTTTCTTTTATAAGGAATGCACACTACTTTGTGTTTACCTTCAATAGGATCGTACCCTAAAAACAGTATTAAACTGTTCCAGTCCTTACAAGGTCTTGGTATAGTTGGTAAAGTTATGAACTTTCTCGTGCTAGGGTTCCAAACTATCGGGTTTTCTGAATTATGAAAGCATATCAAGCCATGGACAGATTCGGTAGATTGGAATCGACTGTAAATATGTGGCATTTTCGTCATATGATGATGATCAAAAGACAGAGAAGAAGAGTAGGACCTGTTTGAATTCTGAGTATGCTGTGGAATAGAAGAAACAAACCAATCGTCATCTTTTAGGTAACAAAGAAGAAGTGGCGGCCGTGAGAAAGATGGGTCGGAGGTGATTGATATTTCTTCTTCGTTTTTCATTTGCTCCATATTTACTCAAAACCCTAATTTGATCATAAGAGACCCGTGTATCTATCTATTTATATACAAGACGTTCCTCCTGGCAACACGTGTGGCGTCTAAGAAACTCACTGCATCACTTAAGTTTCATAGTGATAGGCTTTTTGGGCTCAAATTTTTATATGATTTTGGCGGCCCGAAAAGATAGCTTCGACCCTATAATTCTAAAGACGACGACTCTTCTTTGACGGCTCTGCATGCTAACTGAAACGGTCCAAGTCCCTAGAATATCATCGTCACAGTTTCTGATGTTTAGAAAAAAAAATTCAATCCCAGTAGAAGGGAAACTTCGTCTGTTATTTTCGTGATCTTAAGGCCGGACAATGTTCTCCCATGGTGGAGCTCAGATTGCCGAGATTCGGGGAGTTGACGGGGGTTGACATGCTCCTCCTTGATGCTCAGGTTGGTTTGGTCTTAAATCTCAAAATCGTAGTGTTTTAACAATTTTGGCAACAACTCTATAACTTTTTATTGATCGCATAATCAAAATTTTTTATTTTGTTATTTGTTTTTTTTGGTAAACTAAACTATTCTGTTATTTGTTTGATATCTTTGAATTTTTTTTTCAACGTTTATGGTTCCTCAGATTTTAAATCTCTTAATTATAGTGTTTTTTGTAACAATTCCAGTGATCAAGTTTCTAACTTTTTATTCATCTCATAATCTTCAATGAGATCATCTTTTCAAACATTTTTTGTAATGTTTATGATGGGTTCAGAATTCAATCACTGTTAAACGCCTCAGTCTTTCAAACATCTAACGAAAGACGGATCTATAACAACTGTGACAGACCCAAAGAGATTTTTATGTATATGTAGCGTGGGAGTTACATGGGAGAAGAAAGATTCGCAGACGCTGGGTTTAAAAATCCAAAAGGGGTTGCGGAGCAGCTTTTAAAACTAAATGGAAAGGTAATACAAAAGAGAGTCAACCTATCAGTTATTTGTCTTGAGGGTTAATGGTTTGGGTTTGCTGAACAAATGGGAGATACGTGACAGGTGGGGACACCAGAACTTCACCTGGCGTTCATTGAAGCTTTAAGTCAGCTCGGCATTTCACAATAGAACCTCAAGAGACGAAGATGACATCTATGGAAGAATTCCCATCTCGTGAGATCTAAACGTAAGAAGTTTCAATTTTACGACTGCATAACAATCACATCTCTTGAGATCTAAACGTAAGAAGTTTCAATTTTACGACTGCATAACAAACCTTAAATATCATTTCCTATTTGTTCAGAGTTTTGATAGTTATTGAGTTACATACTTATATGTTTAATTTTGTTACTTTTTCTTTACCAGGAGCATTGAGATCACCCACGTTCAAAGGTTACAGATGAAAGTTCACAAACGTCTCCATGAGCAGTTTGAGGTAATGATTTCACCTGCATAGCAGCTAAAGAAACTAACTTCCTTTGCCTGCTTTCTAACCGGAAAGAGTATTGGTCTTACATTCCTGAATATTGTCTGATATTGTTTAGTCAGTCTCATATGAGAGATTCTCCGATGTACATATATATACTTAGACAAAGTTGTATGGGGGTAGATTTTAAGATCAACTCGCAACGGTGTAAGCAGGTTAATGTTTTGGAGTGTTGTTACCTTTTATACCAAAACATGTTGCATATATGTTCTGGTTAAAGAAGAATCATTTTATATTGTGGAAAAGAATGCAGAATTAGCAAATATTAAAACTTTTGGTGCAATCTGCAGAACTCCATTGAATCTGACAATGGTGTCGAGTCCATTAATCAATGCAGGAATCACCTTCCGTTCCAATATTTCAGTGACAGGAATAGGCTGCCGATGGGAATCAAACGGCCAGCTTCTCGTTTCTCGATGGAGCTTTCTTGTATCAGCGTTTAACTGCGGTTTTTCTGAATTTCAAATGTTCCCTTGATGTGTATGTGTATGATCATCTTCATAGTTCAGAGATCGATCCTTTTTAGTTATGTCACTGCATCTTAATTATAGATATTCTCTTTTGTTAAACCTCATTGTTTTATGTTTGTCTTCTGTTTAATGTTCCATAGAGAAAGTTTTGATAAGTCTCAACCGTATCACGTAAACGTATTATGACTGAATTTTTTTTTAACAGCGCGTTCTTGATAAGAAAAGTGCTTGTCTGCATTAAAGTCACAATTTTGGTGAGACGTTCACGACACCTAAGCGTTTTACGAAATAAAAGCTTCTTGTGAAACCAAGATACTTTGCCAATCTCCTATAAGATAAGTTTTAAAAGTGTATCTCTTTTTATATGTAGGGGATCATTTTAATGGCCTTCTATGTTATGATTTGACATTTGAATTTACAATTAATTTATTTGATACGATACCTATTCTATTAATTCTTCAACATGTCCAATTGATATGAGGTTATGTTCATTTAATTAGATCAACGATAAAGAGATATAATTCTAACTTTTACGTGTTATATAACAGTATATGTAACTACCTCTTCTTCTTCCATAACAGTATATGTAACTACCTCTTCTTATATGTAACTACATCTTCTTATATCATAACTGCTAATATTTATATTAATTATTAAATGACAATTTGATTACCTAAAGTAGCTAAAATATAGGGAGACTTAAAGTGTAGGAATTTTTTCAAAGTAACATATCATATTTTAACGATTTGCTTCCTAAAATCCAAAGTAAACCAAAAGTAAAACATTATTAATAGATTGACAATAACAAACCTAAAATCCTAACTTATTTATTATACAAAACAGATTTTAGAAACATAATTAAAAACTAAAAGAAAAAAAGTAAAAGTAAAAGTTATAGTTCAACCAATGTTTCAACTGGTAATTGGTTTCCGGGTTTTCGTGAGTTTTAGCGGGTTTTAATAGGTTTTTAAATAATAGTTCCTTTTTCAGAAATTCAAACAGTATTTATCTTAGGTCACTGGGCTTATCGATTCAACCGCAGGTCCGGATCGGTTTTGAAAATACTGAGTATGAGACTTTGATTTTTGGGTCGATTCTGAGTCGAGCTTTTTTGGGTACGGTTATTCTTGATTAATTATATTAAGTAACTATTAAGAAATATAATATTAGTTTGTTTCAGAAAACCCAAACCGTAATTATCTTGGGTCACCGGATTTATCGGTTCAACCGTGGATCCGGATCAGATTTCAAAACACTGAGTATGAGATTTGATTTTTGGATCGATTTTGATTCAGGTTTTTTCGGTACGAAAATTCTTGATTAATTATGTTAAGTAACTACTAAGAAATATAATATGTTGTAAATTGTATGAATACAATTTAAAAATAGTTTCTGAAATGTATATGACACAAGTATATAGTAATGCTACTTGACATATTTAATATAGTTACCAAAATGATATTAAATTAAATTAATAATAATTGCAAATATCATTTAAAAACACAAATATAAATAGTTATTGAAAACAACTACCAGTTTTCAAAAGTTAGATTTTCTAATATTAATCGAGACATTGATAATTTTTTCCTTCAATAAAGGTTGGTATTAATATTTTAGATTTTGAAATTGTCTTTTATCATATTTGTTACAGATGAAGAGAAAAAAAATGGAAAAAAGTGACAAAGAAGCTTCACAAAAAAAACATCATTTTGGTAATGTCTCAACAAAGAAGACAAATCAAACTTCACAATATCAAGATTGGATGTAAATTAATAGAGAGAACAAAGATAAAATAATGAGTAACATGTTTACAAACTCCAAACAAAGTGAATTGGATTATATGCATTTTCTTTTAAAGCATAACAAAAACTCGACCAACTACACAGATTTACGAACTGTTAATGGAGTTTTGTATCCAACTTTTGAAGATGCTTATAATGCTCTCTTTTTAATACTATTTTTTCTTTAGGGATTTTTTTATTTCTTTGTAAGTTTTCGTCCAATAATAATTTAATTTCAATGTTCAAAATAAGAAACCTAATCATTTTGAAAAAAAAAAATACACAAGTAAAATTAGAAATAAAAATAAAGATTTGCCCGAAACACACATATCTGATACAAAAATATATATATACAATAACAAAAAAAACATACGCTTAGAAATGCAATTTTAAAAAAACATACAAAACAAAACATATATACGCCCTCTTAAGGCTGGTCAAAATTTAGTGTTAGTGTTAAATCTGTTATCTTCTTTTAACTCATTATCCGAGAATTTATGTTCCTCTTTTATTGTATTTAAACACTATCTAAAAACTAAGTTGGAAATTAGATAAAGTTGAATCTATATTGGCTTCATATAATACTGAGGGATAAAACATAACTGCTTTTAATTCAGTTAGAGAATATTGAATCTATTTTAGCATTGTAATTGCAACTGATATGCAACATGTATTTAACTCGGAAATCATCTGTTTCATTAACCCACCATTTTGCTCCGCATCAATTATCGTAGTATTGAACACATAGAGGAGGATCAAAGAATATTAGAAAAGGTCACAAAGTTATTATAGAAAAAATCGGTTAAATCAAAGTGTTCAATAATATGATAAATCAATGTGGTATGTCAATAATCTCTCACTTAGTCCCGTCTACCCAATCAAGGTCGCAAATAACAATGTACGTAAACTCATGTCTATACATCTTCTTTTTTTTTTTAAATTCCTTTGGAGATTTTGAATTTCTCATCTGTTTTTCTTGTGAGATCCAACGACGGTAGTATACTAGTTTACTATATATGACCTATTAAAACTGAAATTATTTAATTTATCCTACATAAATTGAAATGATTTAAGAATATATCGATTGAGAATTTATTTCTCTGCCTTTGACATTGCCATATATACACTTGACCCAGCCGGGTACCAAAAATAAATATAAAGTGGGAATGACATTTTTTTTTGAAATGAAGGAAAAAAAAAAACATTTTCTTAAAGGACATATAAAACACAAAGAGAAGAACATGACATGCCAAATTTCAAAAAAAAACAAAAAAGAGAAGAACATGAAAATATTACATTATTCCATACGGAGGAAGACAAACTTGAAAGCCAACGATTATACCCAGAGCTATGAACTTTATTGGTGATGACACACATAAAATTACAAAGGAAAACAAAACATAGAACTTCTTTTTTTGGATATTTCTTTTGGTAATACACCATTGCTCATTTCAAAAACCCAAGATCTTAGATGCAGAAAACCATCTCGGGAAAAAGTCGTATAGAAAAAAGGCAAAAGTAAATTTCCAAAGAGAAATCCTTTTATTTTAGTAGAAAAATAAAATATTTGAAAACCTTGAATAATAGGAAAGTAAAATAAAATAAAGAGTACTATACTGCTTCAGGCCATTCGATGACACTCTCCAACGACGGTCTCCACCTCCGACATAATTTTCGGCGAGACTTCTCTTCCTCTGCCGCCGCAGCCGCAGCTTCTCCGGCCACTCTCTCCGCCTCAAGTTCTCTTAGAAAATCTCCAAAAGAAGCCAACGTGGCATCTCCTCCTTTAGCTGCACCGTCTGCGTTAAGCTGGAAAAGTATGAGTTTCTCTAACTCATCTCTCGTTATAACAATCTTTACTTTGCGATCTTTCCCTTTGTAATCTGCTTTCGCTATCACTTCTTCAAATCGATCATCTTCTTCAACAACATTTGCAATCTTCTTTCCAACTAAACAGTTTCCCATTACGATCAACTTTGATGGAGTATTAGAAAAAGATTTTTACTTCTTGTGGAATTATACCCACACAAAAAAAAAATAAAGAAGGAAAGAAAGGAAACTTGGGATATGCCCAAGAAAAAAGAACCTTTCTTCTTTTGTTTTCTGTGTGCTCTGATTTATTCATGGAGCCATTGTGGTATATATATAATATGGAGGAGAGAGAGACACACACATAGATCATTGACTCCTATAGTAAGGCTGCTAAGTTGGTTGATTCTTTTATTTTAGGTTTGAAATGGTGAGAGGGCGGTTAGACCTTTTGAAGGTATAATTGTTGAACTACAATACAATTGATATTTTCATTGCGGTATAAATATGGTATATTTTAGTAGGAAGTACGAAGTTACACTAACTGTGGTGCGATCAAAACAACCATTTTCACTTAATATCATCCTTAGAAACTGTTGATCTTTATATTCTATTTAAATAATCCATGTACTATATAAATTTCATCATTTGAGGGCATCGGAATAATACAACTTTCCGGGGTACACCGGAGAAACATGAAACCCAAGGTTACATGTGATTAAGTTAAGCAAACTACGTTCTTTTCAAAAAAAGTTAAGCAAACTACGCAGATTTTTAACCGAAATATAAAAAAGTATAATATAAAGATCAAATCATGTGGATAATACTGTGGATAAATCTGAAAACTACATAGATCAAATCAAACAACCTTTCCTATATATAACATGTGGATCTACGACTGGCATATTTACCTGCACCACCTTGTTGATAAACAACTTTACATGAAATACATTACTGATGATTTTATCTACATTAAGTTAGAAATTGAATACGTTCGCATGTATAAATCTTGCGGGAGAAAACTACATTCTCTTGGAAATCGTAGCACATAGTGCTTAAAGAGCTTCTCCCAATGGCGCAATCAAATATATTTTGGTGAACTCGAATGGTAGGATAAATAAGTTTTTTTTTTACGAACAGGATAGGATAAATAAGTTATCTAATCTATATTAGTATTATTTTCAGTTAGAATAACCAAGATGATTTTATCATAATTTTTTTTTTCATTTGTTTGGGATATCAAATATGATTCGAATCCCATGACATGTGCATAATCTATCACTCATGTCTTGGTGAACCAAGACCGCTTGAATTGCAGGACCAAAATATCTTTGTTGAAATTTTGTATTTGAGTAGTTTAATTTTTTTATAATGACGTGGAACAAAATAATTTAATTTATATATGGTCAGGTTAAATATCATTTTTCAGATTAGAAATGCCATTTAGCAGAAGTCGTCGCAGTCATAACAAAACATGTAATATATATTGAATCTTATTGATGTTAACTATTAGTTGTATTTGCTATCATGGGAATATCCGAATATATTATACTTTGAATCAACAACCTAAACGTTCTATTTTCGCATAAGAATGTTTACTAGTCCTGATCCTTTGGCTTTGGCGTCTGATATTTTCTATACTCTATTCATATTTACATAGATTTCAATTATTTTCTATAAAATAACAAATTAAAATATTGTAGAAGACAATGGACGTAAAGCGCATGTTCTGTCCAATTAGCTGGGTCTTTAAACCAAACCAAAACCGTGTCAAAAAATCCTGGCAAATTTAATTTATATAATTATACCAACTACCAACTAATCTTATCAATTATTATTACTATTTTATAATAATCATCATTAGATTCTAACTCTAATGATTCTTGTTAGTTGTTGACAAAAAGAAATTATTCTCGTTAGTTATATTACAATTAGACGTATTTATAATTAGTCTTTGGTATAATTTCGAAAACTAAAATGATAAGCCGTATTTCAATTTAAAGTATTAACGTCAAACATTTATAGTCATATGAATATATCCAACGGAAAACAAATAAAACTGCAACCGTAGCTCACTTGCAATGTGATACCCACAATGATTGAATTTGTTCTTATCATATAATCATAACATAATAATTAAAGAATTAAATAATAAAATGGATAATTAGTTATATAATTCGACTTAATAATTCGGCTTGTAAATATAACTAAGCCCTTCTCATTTCGAAGAGTCGTTGCTATAAACCTTTACGCGTTTTATAACTGATTCAATGCACATCTATAATAGAAAATTTTTTTTGAGAAGAAAGACAAAGAGATTAATGGAAACTTCGTGGAAAGTGATTAACCCCAAAAATATTGCGAAAGAACATGCAACTCACTATTCTTGTTTCTTTGCTATTTTTTCGAAACATACTCAATCTGCGCTTTTTATTGCTTTTAAGTTTTTTTTTTTTCACTTAACATACTTTTCTAGATTTTCATGCAAATGAGAAAATTAGTCTAGTGATGGGGCATAAAATAGACCATCTCAGTCCTGACTGACTTCCATTCCTTATCTTACAAATCAAGATTCACTTATTGTATGTGTTAATACTCTTACATGAGTTAAAATGTAGAGAGAACTGGCTCACTAAAAAATATTGTTTATCAACATTAACACTCATTTTTTACAAGAAAAAAAAAGATTACAACTCGTAATTGACTTTCATCAAATCTCATATGTATCTTCTAATACTTTGTAAATTTAACGATTAAAAATTATTATTATAAATATGAAATTATTATATATGCATGTGTAACTTACAGTTTTATGTTATTACTAATTAATAATAATGGATATTTAGAAACATTTACAAAATAAAAATGGGACAAATTTTGAATTGTCTTAAAAACAAAACGTAATACTCCAGTGATGACTTTGGTAAAATTATTTTAATACTTAAATATATTATATCTCATCTAAAATTGATTTCATTCCGTTCATGTTTATCTCAAGATGGGAAATACAAAACAGATGCTAAATAAAATGTTATTAGATTATGTAGACTAAGATATATAATCATATAATGAAAATATGATTGATTAAACATAGAACCCTATGACTAGAAAAATAAAAAAAAATATACCATATAAATTATAACCATAAAAATTAATGAACAATGACTCACATACATATAAATTAGAATTATAACCATATACAACTCATGCATGGAGCTTTACCTGATGAGAAATATAATACCGATGTTAAATAAAATGTTATTAGATTATGTAGACAAAGATATATAATCATATAATGAAAATACGACTGATTAAACATAGAACCGTATGACTAGAAAAATAAAAATTTATACCATATAAATTATAACCATAACAAATTAACAATGAATCACATACATATAAATTAGAGTTATAACCATATATAACTCATGCATGGAACTTTACCTGTAACAAATTCTAGACATCTTAATAGAATAGCCGTTCTATGTAAAATGAAAAACAAAAATTCTAGATATCTCCAGTTTAGTGTGAATAAAAATAAACTTCATAAAAAAAGACGTTATATCACACAACCTAAACCCTACATAATATTAGCCTACAGCTTGGGATCCAACAAAGGGCACGGAATCAGCTTCATTCCTTCGCCCCATAAGCAGTTCATGCTGTCATTTTTGAATCAAGAATACTCGCACACCAGTAGAAGTTTTTGATAAAAGGTTTTCAAATTAAAATGTGAAAAAGAAATACAGATAATGGTATAACACCATAGAGTTTGACAAAGTTTGATGAAACTAGACATATGTAAGCTTAAGAATTACTTAAAGTAGATAAAAAAAAACGGAAATTGGTTTGTATGACCATAAAAAAGCATAATTAAGTACATAACCAAATACCCTACATTTTCTATATACACATTTCACTTTATGTAATAATGAATTTATGCCCTTGAAATTAACCGATGCAACCTGCTGAGAAAAAAAAATTCTTTATCAATTTCTGTTAAGTTACGCGTGAAACACTCTTGACCATTTGCTCCATCGTCTACGTCATCTACTCTCCCAACATGTAAACCATGTGAAATGGAACAAAATATTATATTATTTCTATGTTTTGATATTTGGATTGGATTTATATTCTGTTTTGGGTTTAATAATCAATGGTTTTGGGTTTAATGTGAATGGTTTTGGGTTAGTATGGATGGTTCGGGTTCATTTTGCCATTTATTCCGTCGATTAAGTCCTACACTCTCACACCTGGAGACCTAGTTCTCAATCACATACTTTCACATAATTTAACAGTTTATATATTCTATGTGAACCATGTGGAATGGAACAAAATATTATACTATTTCCATGTTTTGCTATTTAGATTGGAGTTTATATTTCTATTTTGGGTTTACTAATCAATGGTTTTGAGTTTAGTGATCAATGATTTTGGGTTCAGTATGGATGGTTTGGGGTCACACTGCCATTTATTCTATCGATTAAGTCATACACTCTCACACCTGGTGACCTAGTTCTCAATCAAATATTTTCACCTACTTCAACAATTTATCTATTCTATGTGAACTATGTGGAATGGAACAAAATAATATTGTATCTATTCCATGTGAACCATTTGAAATGGAGCAACGTATTGTACATTCCATGTTTTGTTATTTGAATTAGGGTTTATATTTCTGTTCTAGGTTTAGTGTTCAATGATTTTGAGTTTAGTATAAATGACTTGGATTCATTCTGGCAATGTAATAGGTAATTGAGTGTCGGCATATAAATATTACAAAATTTAAACAATTTTCTTCATCATGTACTTTTACGTTTTCTATTTTATATACATATTCTATATTATTTTGGGAATATGGAATAGGAAGTATATACCACTCATTTTTTAACATGTGTTTCTCATAGCGACACAGAACCAACGATGTCACGTGCTTTATAGTAACTGGTAACCTATTAAAGAAATGAGTATAACCGGATGAATGGTGTGTTAAATACCTGATATTGCGTTAAGTCAAAATCAATACTAATTACCTAATTTATAGACGATACATAGCTAGTTCGCAAATTAACCCTAAAAAATTTAATGGAATTAAGCTTAATTAGCATTTCAAAAATATGAGTAACAATTTAGTGAAGATGAAGATTTTCGGCAACCTCTATGCCCGAGTTTTCCTCTTCTTCCTATCGTTATGCACTCCATACCTTGAAATTTTTGTGTAGGCTTAATCATCCTTCCGCCTCTTGTCAGGTTGGAAGTAGCCTCACTTCTGTCACCTAATCCCAGATCATGCTCTATGGTCCAATCAATCTCATGTGCAATCTCTTGTGAATGTCAGTGCTGAACGTTAGGGATGACAATTAAGAGATCAACGCTTGTAGCTTGTTGGCTTGCAGCGATGAAAATCTTAGAAGGAATGTCTTCCTTACTTTTGTTTTGAGCTTGAGCAGATATATCACCTGCTAATGTGACTAAAGAGTTGGTAATGTTTGAGAAATCTTGAAGTGCTTCGTCCTGAAATAAAAGAGATGTTATGTCCTTCTCGCCGACAGTTTCTCGTGGTGAGGTAGCTAGTATTTCCTCTTGTAATTATGTAGGGTTTAGTTATATTATGTGTCCAATGCGTTGATTTAGTGCTGTCGACAGTGTCCAATGCGTTCTTGACACCACGCCAACCAAGCGCTGGCTTCCGGCTGCAAATTTTATGATATACTTATTTCGGCCACACAATTATTAATGTTCTCTTGGTCTGGTTGCGCACTGGCGCCTTATTCTACTCTTTGCGTATCTTAGGTTTGAGGATTCACATCTATTTTATAAACATATTTTTTAAAACAAATATGCAAAAAAGATAAAAAAGAATTCTTGATTCCACCAGTAGAATATCTATGATAGGTGATATACCATGGATTTTACTATATTTAAGTCATAGTATGATTTTTTGGAGTCTATTATATATATATATTTGGAGTCTATTTTAGAATCTTTTCAGATTCAGGTATGTTTTAGAGCAATATGCAGATTATTGAATATTTTGGAGATAAATAATGAAGAAATTTATAGTTGTTCAAGAAACCAGACAGAGTCGAGATTCGAAAGGAATGTCAATCGACACTCGACACTGACTCCTTAGTGTCGCTCGACACTGATGCGAGTAGATGGGCCGACATGTTTGTGACCGAATTGAAGCCCAAAAGATTCACACAAGATTACCCCTGGCCAACCTAATACCTCTATTTATGTGTTTTCCTGTTGTTTAGGCACAAACACAATCTTACACATCTTTTTACGATAACATATTATTTTAGAATTTTTCCCACAACATATTATTTCTGACTATTGTTATGTTCTGTGTAATTATGTCTGAGAAGTTCACATTGTTATATTTATGCTTAGTTAGAGTTTTGATGGATTAGTAGACCATAGAACTGCTAGGGTAAATTATTAGGCTTCCTTCATCAGATTTGTTCTTATTGCTTGTGTTCTAGAGTAGTTAACTTGAACCCTAATTGTAGCATTATAGACAACTACGAAAGTACGATCACTACCTGAACTAATTATGCTGAACTAGGTTGCTATATATACACGAGAGCTGGTCTAGGAATCTAGTAAACATATCAATTAGGGCAATAACACTTCTCTGAGGGAAAATCGACTGATACATAGTCAATAGTATCGATTGACACTCGGTCCTTGTTCACATACGAGAGCTGGAGCACATGATTTAGTCATCTGATTACACTTGCATCTGACAATTGTATATTTGTTCATTAGAGTTTGAGTTATAGAACAGTTATTCACACATCCTTAGCATCTATAATATTACAATCTTGATTGCCTAAAACCGTAAGTCTAGCTATTTTCTCTTATATTCTCACAACTATTCAATCAATTATTTCCTCTTATTTAATAATTTATAACTATTTGTCTAGCTTAATCTTGGTACTATTCAGTCTAATGTGTGCCCGCACTCCATCTGGATTCGATCCCTAAATACTACAATCCTTCGTAGTCAAGCCTCTTCGCGAGCGGTGGTCTAACCGTCAGTCCCGGCCCTGAGGGGAAGCCAAGGAAGCATGGGCTTCCAGCCTTCAAAAATATATTCTAATTTCGGCCTTTTTTTATCCTAAGAGTCTCTAGTCTATTGGTGTAGTTATATCTCTCCGCTCTCAGCAATCTGAGTTCGACCAACTAGCAGGTCATTTTCAGCCTTTTTTTTCATTTAGCTTGTGGTCTTTCGAAAGTCAGGACCGCTACTGCTAACCGTACAACCCTTTGGAATTAGAGCGTCGACGGAAGGTAGAGAAGACCATAGAGGAACCAAAAAAAAAGGAAAGGAAAAAGACGACGGCTCCGGCAGCTACGCTCATGTGCCGGGCAGACACCATAACTACTTTAGTTTAAATCTTAAGTCAAGAGAAAGTTGTGCGGAGGAGAGCCAAGGTCATTTTAGTATTAAGAAAAGGAATTTATAGTTTTCTATTATGTATATCAAGCAATCGTTTCCAGTTTTAACAATTTCAGTTAATTTCTTATATCCAGAAAAAGCTCTACATTTGTGGTCCTAATACTAATATATTGTAATCATGTTATTTTGAGAGCTAAAACTTGAGTTTGTATATGTGCCATTTGATTTTTTTTTTAATTATAAATTTTGATTAGAAAGATAATAATATTTAACTAAAATAAACTGTAATAGTAAAACCAACATCAAAGTTCTACTAATCTTTGTCAATAATGATTTAGCTTTTTTTCTATATCCACAGGAAAAAAAATAGAGAGAAGACTATTTTATGTAACTTAAGAAAAATCCTACATCTTTGTTATTTATGTTATATCATTTGTAAAACAAAAAAAACATGTATAATATAAATTAAATTAGATTATTATAGGTATGGCTTATTACTATTAACATCTTTAATTTAATATAATTTTTAAAAAACTTATACATAAATTTTAGGGAAATTGCACCCTATGACTACAAAATAAAAGGTAATTAAGAATCTAGCTAAAAAATAAAAGCTCTCTAGTATTTCTACAATATATACTATATTGTCCTTGTTTACCGGTTGAAAAAAAAAGCAAACATGTTTTCTTTCTTTATCAGTCACCTCTATAACCTCTTCCCTAATCAAGACTGTTTCATCAACCGCCAATTCTTCATGAGCAATTTGTTTTACGTAATCACCACCATTTCATTGTAATCACCATCATCTCATCCATGTGAATCATGTGAGCATGTTAATAGCTAATGATATGATGATCAACACCATTTATCTCCTTGATATCAATCACCACCTCTTCTGTCGTAATCACCACCACTCATTTGTACTATTAGTTTACGGTTATACCATCTGTTCTTCTATAACAATCATCACCTCTTTTGTAATCACCATCAACTTCTTCATAAACACATCCATCATACGTCCACCATCATCATAGCCGCCACGACCACCACAACGACCACTAACTTTGTAACCTCCGATACATCTTTCCAATCTATTCAATGATTCTTCATAACAATCATCACAATTTAATAGGGAAAATCGCATAAACAACCTTCAAAGTGACATTCAGTAGCACTTTAAACCTTGAACTTATTTAACTAGCATATTAAACATTTAACTTGGCTTTTGTATCATAATAAACTTTTAACTTGGCTTACTTTTCCATCAAGTCAAAATTGTAACATGGTAACCTGTAATAGTAGGTCACGTGTTGTTTTTTTTATTTTCATTTAATTAACAATAAATAATGATAATAAACATAAATAAAAATTAGATATACAGAAAAATTCAAAAATCTTATTTTTTAAAAAAATCAAAATATTTGGTTAAGAATTTACAAATGCTTTTACTTTTTCTTTGTTTTTTAAAATTCAATTCTGTGAAAATATGATTTTTACAAAAATAGAAGGCTCTAAAATATTATTAAAAAAAATAAATGGTTAGGATATACCACAATTAAAAGTAACATTTTTTTATCATATCACCATTATTAATAACATTTTTTAAGATCTAAAGCTTTTAATTTTGATATCTTTTGAACGGTGATAATTTCTAACATACAAATAATATTGATTTTTGACACTAATGTTATTATCGATATAACTAAATGATGATATGACGAAAAGGATTCAAGATGATGGTGATAATTTTTAAAATTATTTTTTTGTGAGAATATCTTATACCATTTATATGGATTTTTGTTTTTAAAAAAATCCTTTTTTGCAACTTTCTTTTTAAAAAGACTTTCAAAATTTTAAGAAAATATTTAATTTTTATTAAATTCATTTTTAGATTTTTCTGTAATTTTCTAATTTTCAATTTTTTTATTTATTTTCCTATATTTATTTATTGTTAATTACATTTTTAATTAAAAAATAAATAAAATAGCATGTCACCTACTATTATAGGTTAACATGTCACAATATTGACTTGATGGAAAAGTAAGCTAGGTTGAAGGTTTATTATGATACAAAAGCCAAATTGAAGGTTTAATATGCTTGTTAAATAAGTTCAAGGTTTAAAGTGCTAGTGAGTGCCACTTTGAAGGTTTTTTATGTGATTTTCCCATTAATTTAATATAACAGCTATACAATTGAGTTTTATCCTATTTGCTAATTTAGCTCATACATAGTATACTATTTCTAGACCATTTGATAATTTAGTCAATATGTACTATACTATTTCCTCTATTTCATTTTATTTATATTTGGGTTAGGGTTTATATTTCCTTTTAGGGTTTAGTATTAGTATTTTGGATTTAGTTTATAGAAGGTTTGGGTTGACGTTGGAGTAAGTATTACCTCCTTCCCTACAATCATAAATATTTTAAAATTTGAACAATATATACTATATCATTTCCTTTTGTTGCTATTCTATTTGATATTTTTTCATGTACTATATGAATATTTGACATGAGTTAGGATTTATATTTCTTTTTAGGGTTTAGTGATTAGTATTTTGGGTTTAGTTATGGACGGTTTGGGTTAAAGTTGGGGTAAGAATTACATCATTCTATACAATCATAGAAATTTCAAAATTTGAATAATATGTACTAGACTATTTGATATGTTCTATTCTATTTAAAATGTCTCTTTCTTGCCGGTGATCACCACGAGCACCACCACAACCATATAAATCTTTAACTTGAAAGATCACCATTTTTTATACCCACAACCGTTTTCCTGTACCACTACCACCATAGTTTCCACCACCGTCATTGAAACCAATGCCACCATCGCATCTTCCGTCCACCGTAATCACCACCGTATATCCTCCATTGGTGAACATCACTGATTTTCTTACCAACTACAGTCTTGTGTTTTTAGGTACACATATTTTCCACCACCGTCACTGTAACCAACGCCACCACCACATCTTCCGTCCACCGTAGTCACCACCGTGTATCCTCCATTGTTGAACATTATGGATTTTCTTACCAACTACAGTCTTGATTTTTTAGGTCCACATATTTTTCATCATTGACATCATCATTCTTTATTCTTTTACCTGCAACCTGTTATAAAAAAGGATAGAACCAGATGAAACTTGCAAAACATTGTTATTGACTTAATAATGTCAACATCATAGCTATATTCTTCATTTTGCTTTCAAAATTGGTTATTTGGCAAATTAACCCATTTTATGTACTTTTGAATAATTTTATAAAATATTAAATTTTAGATATCGAGAAGTTTATCTATTACATAAATAAGTGTCATTTATATTTACATGAAATATTAATAGATTTTTGCTAACTTTTTTATTTTACTTATTAATATAAAGTAT
The DNA here is from genome assembly GCA_026261945.1 of Hirschfeldia incana. NCBI lineage: Eukaryota > Viridiplantae > Streptophyta > Magnoliopsida > Brassicales > Brassicaceae > Hirschfeldia > Hirschfeldia incana. The sequence goes on from JABCMI010000032.1 coordinate 3,451,965, forward strand.
TTTAATTGATATAAAATACTTTTTTTGTATATACATCACTTATCTTACATGTTTTATTTGAAAATATTTATAGTAAATACCTTACAGCTACAAGCCTACAACCAATTAAACTACAGCAAAAATCTCTACATTAGTAAATTTACAGTTACGACCAGATGATTTTACAGTTAAATTTCTACAGGCTTATAAACCACGAGACAATTTATAACACAAATGTCTTCTTCTTTTTTTAACGCTGGGTTTTAATAAAAAGAAACAAGAGAACAGAGTGCTCCTACAGAGAGGCATGGACTCCACACACAAAGGGAACCATCCAAGCAAAATAAAGCGTAAGGAAAGCAAGAAAAAACAAATTTTAGAGAGAAAAAATAAAAAGCAGAGGGGACACCAAAGATAAGCGGTAATCAGCACCTATCAGTAGATAATAGCTGCACCAACTTGCAGTGTCTTCTAGTACGCAGTTCCAGAATCTTTATAGATAGCAGACAGGAAAATCAAGAGAACCGAGATAGGTCTTATATCCGATTATGATGAATTTGGGTATCATTTTGATATGAAGTAGGCTTTAAATCATAGTATTGAGCCTAGACTGGGCCGTAAAACTCAGATAAAGATGGGCCAAGTAACCAAGAAAATGGAGTTGGAGACGGTCTCTGCCACCACCGGGTTTTAAGCCGCGAACTCAGTCATGAATATTATGTTTCAAATAATTGTGATCGTAGTAACCAGAGAGAAGGGACAGAAAGAGCACAGAGATGACGTCAGAGAAGAGATTCATCTACGAGGTGGAAGCTGCAAAGGAAGCCACCGATGGAAAACCATCCATTGGCCCTGTCTATCGCAGTACTTTGGCCAAAGACGGATTCCCTGACCCGATCGACGGTATCGACAGCTGTTGGGATATTTTCCGGTAAGATTCCTTCTTTTTATTCTCTGGAACTCTTGATCCGTGATTGTTGCATTGTCATGTCTGGAAGATTCTTTTGTGGTACTGATCTTGATTGTGTACATAGCTTTTTAATGTTCTGAAAACATGACTCGGCAACATAACATTCACAATATTAATCAAGAATGATAAAAAAAAAAAATTTAAGTATACTATCTAATCTTATCTATGGATATTTATATTTCTAACAGCAAGTTGATGTCTTGACAACATCCTCGTTATTTTTTTTCTTTTTCATATTGCATGCAGCACGGCTGTTGAGAAATATCCAAACAACCGAATGCTTGGCCAACGTGAAATTGTGAACGGAAAGGTGTTACTTTCTTTTGTGTTTAGTTTGGATTTTAGCTTTGTGGTAATGTTTTCAAGTTGATAGACTCACATTTCTTTTCTTCTTCTTATCAGGCAGGAAAGTACGAGTGGAAAACATACAAAGAAGTATATGACAGTGTCATTAAACTTGGGAATTCTCTTCGCAGCTGCGGATTTGAGGAGGTTAATATTCATCTATATACAATCTTCAGTGTCATAATTGCCTGATATGTGGGAAATGTAGGGAGGAAAATGTGGTATATATGGTGCAAATTGTCCTGAATGGATCATAAGCATGGAGGTACGTCGTTAAATATATAAATTTTGCTAATATCATTTGATTGCTTCTACTTTTAAAGATTCAAAGGTGCAACTTCTTCTCATGCAGGCCTGTAATGCACACGGCCTCTATTGTGTCCCTTTATACGATACATTAGGTTCGCCTTCTCTAGCTAAAACATATTTTTTTGGTGATTCTACTCTTCCGAGTTTTTCTAGCGTATTAACTGCCTGGTTTTAAACACAGGGGCTGGTGCAGTGGAGTTTATTATTTCTCACGCAGAGGTTGCAATTGCTTTTGTGGAGGAGAAGAAAATCCCTGAGGTATCTTCACTTGAGTCATGTACTTATCTATGTTTTCTTGTAAATTTCTTACAACTATTCTGTGAAGTAAACTTCCTTTTTTCGTTCCCTTGTCAGCTTTTTAAGACATGTCCAAACTCTACTAAATATATGAAGAGTGAGTCACACTGATCAAATCATTCACCATTTTTACCTTCTATGCGTGTGTTGCTAATGATGAACTGTGTTTGATTACAAATGTAAGCTGTTGTGAGCTTTGGTGGAGTCAAACCGGAACAGAAAGAAGAAGCTGAAAAGTTTGGTTTGGTAATACATGCTTGGGATGAGTTCTTGAAGCTGGTAGGAGACTTTCATTTCCATTTCTTGAGTTCTTTACTCGTCTCTTTTGAAAATTTTTAATGTTTCATTTTTATGATGATTATTCACATATAGTATTACATACAACCAAGTTTTGATTTTACTTTGTTTTTGTCGATGGCAGGGTGAAGGTAAACAATATGACCTTCCTGTTAAAAAGAAAAGTGACATATGCACGATTATGTATACTAGCGGAACCACTGGTGACCCAAAGGGAGTTCTAATTTCAAACGAGAGCATTGTTACTATAACAACTGGAGTGATGCATTTCCTACAGAGTGTGAACGAATCAGTGAGTTTCTTCGTTCTCTTTGTCATCATTCTAAATCAAAAGCTGCAATCTTAAGTTTGATTCTTCTACAGCTAACTGAGAAGGATGTATATATTTCGTATCTTCCTCTTGCTCACGTCTTTGACCTGGCTATCGAGGAATGTATCATTCAAGTGGGTGGTTCAATTGGTTTCTGGCGCGGGGTGAGTGCAGCTCAAAATTTTGATTATCTTATACTATATACCATCTATGCATTTGTTTATTATATATGTGCAAATGTCTATGTCCTGTCCTCAGGATGTCAAGCTGTTGATTGAAGACCTTGGTGAGCTAAAGCCAAGTATTTTCTGCGCTGTTCCCCGTGTCCTAGACCGAGTATACACAGGTACTTTCGACTATTTTCTTATTTCAGTATTGAGATATCTTCAACCACTTGTGTGCTAACTTATCATGCTACTCATCTCCAATAGGGCTGCAGCAGAAACTCTCTGTTGGCGGTTTCTTCAAGAAGAAGGTTTTCAACGTTGCATTTTCCTAGTAAGTCAGGATTTCTGAGTGTAACCCATAACTTGCGTTATACGTTTCTTCATCTAACACGTCCAAAACCTCCTTAGTAAATTTGGAAATATGAAGAAGGGACAGTCTCATGTCGCCGCCGCTCCATTCTGTGACAAACTTGTCTTCAACAAGGTAGCAAATTCAAATTTTTATTTTATTTTTTTTTTATCTAAAACTCTTTTTGAGGCTTCACACTAGCTAAAATTCCTTTTCGAATAATCTCTTTCTCTCTGTCAAGGTTAAACAAGGACTGGGAGGCAATGTGAGGATCATTCTATCTGGAGCAGCTCCTCTTGCTAGTCATATAGAGTCATTTCTTAGAGTTGTGGCATGTTGTCATGTTCTACAAGGATATGGTAGCTTTTTAGACCTAAAGGAGCTTAAGTTAGGTAAAACTATATTTTCTCTTATAATTGTTACCTTGGTGTAGGTCTAACTGAGAGCTGTGCTGGAACATTTGTCACGTTCCCAGACGACCTGGATATGCTTGGAACAGTTGGTCCACCTGTGCCAAACGTCGATATACGCCTGGAATCTGTACCGGACATGGAATATGATGCTCTTGGAAGTATCCCGCGTGGCGAAATCTGCATCCGTGGAAAAACCCTGTTTTCTGGTTACCACAAACGTGAAGACCTCACAAAAGAGGTTCTTATTGATGGATGGTTTCATACAGGTTTTAAAATTATTATTATCATTTCCAAAATGTAGTTTTTCTCCATTTGCTTCTTTTCTTACACTATCTATTTTATTTATATATATATCTGTCCAGGGGATGTTGGTGAGTGGCAACCAGATGGAAGCATGAAGATAATTGACCGGAAAAAGAACATATTCAAACTCGCTCAAGGAGAGTACGTTGCAGTTGAGAGTTTAGAAAACGTATACGGTCAAGTAGAGGTCATTGATTCAGTAAGTCAGAAGTTTAGCTCATTGATTTATTATTCTTTTTGATATTGTTCTTTTAATGATCAGCAGATTTTCATCAATATGATTGTTTTATATAGGTATGGGTGTATGGGAACAGCTTTGAGTCCTTCCTTATCGCAGTTGTTAACCCGACTCAGCAAACTCTTGAACGCTGGGCCGTGGAGAACGGAGTGGATGGAGACTTCAACACTATCTGTCAAAATGCAAAAGCAAAAGCTTTCATACTTGGAGAACTTGTTAAGGCAGGCAGAGAGAGAAAGGTTTTTTTCTTCTTCTTTTTCTTTATTTAAGCTTTTCTCTTGTCTTCTTCTGTCTTTTAATTCTTTGCATTTGTAGTTGAAAGGTTTTGAGATCATTAGAGCAGTTCATTTGGAACCGGTGGCTTTCGACATTGAAAGAGATCTTCTTACTCCTACCTACAAAAAGAAGAGGCCTCAATTGCTCAAATACTATCAAGTAATTTTTAAGTCACTTTATATGGTTTTGGATTTCTTAAAATTGGTATTAAATCTTTGTTTATTGACAGAATATAATTGATGAGATGTACAAGGCTGCAAAGGAAGGTCAAGGTTCAGGACAGTAGATTCCTTCTATTATATATTCTCAACATTCTATTTTCTTTCTTTTCCATGATCAGGCATGCCTTTCTTCATTATGGTCTCTAAATAAGCTTTTGTTAATGTCTTAAGATATTACATAGCATCCTAACATGCTACTACTTTTGTTAATATCTTAGGATGTTTCATAGCACCTTGACATGCTACTTCATGTTTTACTTTATACTTTTATTTCGAAAGTCCAACAAATGTGTCTAAATATTAACAAATACAGCATGTCAAACTGAAATTTTCTTAAATAGCATGTCAAAATGAAATTATACTTCCCAAAGTAGAGTGACATGATTCGTTAGTGTTACTATAGAATAGTGGACGGATAGGTACTAAAGGGAAATGACGACAACGACAAACTTAGTAGGAGAGGATGTTCTTTACCGAAAATATCAAATTGACCAAAAGTTCAAAAGATAGTGATTTATAAGTGATTATGGAACTCATTTTAAACAAATTAAAAAACAAGTAAAATCCAATTTCTAGTCGCTGAAAAGCTAGAGTCATATGTTACAAAAAAAAAAAAGAGTCAACAAAAAGAAAAAACAAAAAAACCTCGAGTCAACGTCTGAGTAATCCTTCATATTTATAAGTGGCTGAGTAATCCTTCAAATATGATAGCAGTTTATATTGAGACTAGTATTTGCCCGTACGGAGGGAAATTCCTTAGTTTTACTTGATTTTTTAATTATAATAGTATCAACACTATTTTTTGTTAAAAATGTAAACACCATATATATTGTCTTTTTCGTGGATACCAAAAGTTACCTATGAGAATTAATTTGTAATTTCATAAATTCAAAAATTGTAGATAATACATTTAGAAAATTTGTAAAAATTTACAAACGGAATAAGCTAACATACCTCTGTTTTTTTCTCAAAAAAACATACATCTGTTTACTTTAATCTCATAATCTCATCCACACAAGTACTGGTCCTGAAATATGAAAGACCACAAGCTATTTTAAAAAAATTGGCTACTTCTATAAATTTTGTAGATAATTTTTTTCTAAACAGACTGATTTATGCAAATATTTTTTGTGGACTGGAATCAGGTGCTTGTAATGCTTTCTTTCAGGACCGCTACTGCACACAACACCATCCATCTGCCATCTTTACAAAATACAAACTCGTATCTTCCTCGTCTTATGAATAATCCACAAAAAGAAACTTCAAAAAGAATAAGATAGTATTACTTTAAGCCAGTGTTTTTAAATCTGGACCGAACCGGTGGTCGGACCAGGTTCAATCGCGAACCGGACATAAATTCGGGTTGGGTTAATACAAAATCCAACTAAAACTGAAACGGTTAAAAACTCATATTGAACCGTTAAAAACCCGGAAATCAGTGATCCAACGAACCAATCAAACTATAGTTCTTAAATAAACCAAAATTTTATTAATAAAATAATTAAAATTTTCTTTTTAAAAATTAATAGAGTTTCAAATTAAAGAAGAAGAAGGTGAACTTGATTTTTCTGAATTAGAAGACATTTTTTTGAATAATATCCTAAAGATGGCGAATAACTCGATTATAGTATAATTTTTAGTTTTATTTCAAAATATAAACTTTAAAGTTTAAATTAGTGTGTCTATATTTTTTAAGGTGATGAAGATTTAGAATGATAAAGATCTGGAAAATAAAGTTTAAATGCGTTTTTTCATTTTGATTTTGGATTTGAACTATTAAATTATTTTATTATTTTTATTACATTTTCAATTTGTTACTTTTTAAAAGAATTCTAAGCAATATGGTTATTGAAATATTTTATTTGATATAATATATTTTATAAGAATATGCAAATTTAAAATAGTATACATTTATTTTCATCCAATCAAATCCGGTTCAAGCTCGATCGAACCTGGTCGAACCACAATGACCCATGACCCAAAATATTTTCAGTTTGCTAGTCGGCCTGGTTTTAAAAACATTGGTTAAACCCCAACTGATTCAACATTTTTATTAATTGCTATCACTCAGGTAATTGTTGCTGAATAACAATTTACAGTTTTAATAATTCTTTGTTGCTAGGAAACAAAAATAATTTATTTTTTTGCTGAGCGATAGAGTTAACGAAGCTTTAATCTACTGTTTTCTGGGATTTGATCTCAAATATATTTATATATCTTTGAAGTATTACTACTGAGAGTCTCTATTTAAAAAGTAGGCAAGTTGAGAAATTTTAAGTTTTTGGAATAAGGTGTGGGTGTACACAAAAGGCGATTGTTTTTTTTTTGGTGGGCGATGGGCATCTTAAATGAGTATCCTTCTCGAGCCCACATTGAACGACAATAAAAGAGGGTTGTTCCAAAAACATTTGGTCTAGAATCAGATGACCAAGAGCTATTCGGTTGGAGAGTTCTGACGCTGAAATCGCTATTCTTAGACTTACAATAGAGGATTAGTCTTAAGCCACCACCTAGACGATTGCTAAGTTAATTTGTTCTTTCATAAAAATATACAAATGGTTCACCATATTGTATTGAAACAAAAGTATATCACTGCTTTATGGTTTAATGCATTGTTCATTTAAAGTTGGATTAGTCCTATATAAGGTTTGCAATATGGATTCAGTCTTATTTTGGTTCACTTTGTTCGGATTTTTTTTCTATTAAAGCATCCAAAGTAAATTATCACCGAATATGGATAATTTTGTATCTAAGGTCCGTTCACTACCATTTGGATGCAAACACATTCTGGGTTCGATTTTTCTGTTGCGAAAACTAAATTACATTGTCATGTTCACCTACGGCTGCGGATACGTCTGTATGAAAACCGGGGAAAGGGCATGTCGTGGGCTGCACCTCCCATCTGGAGGTTAGGTCTGTGTTTTGGATGGATCCATGTTTAACCATTTTTTTAGAAAAAAATGGATAATTTTGTGTGATTACAGTCCAGAGTTTAATCAAATATATCATCAGTCTTCAAATTAATTCAGGTTTCAGGAATGTAATAAAATAAAATATATATATATATATATATATATATGTATATGAATATAATTACTTATTCCAATCATAACATTGTTTGACAAATTTATTGGTATCAGATCTGCATGGATTACTACGGTTTATATTCCACCGACATAAGGAGCATGGAAAATCCCTACCATCACCATCTCTGTTATCATCATAGATATCAAACCAATGGGATTCTCCAGCCCACCTAAAGTTACAAAAAAAGAGTGTTATGCTGAAAACAGCTGGTGAAAACTTGAATGACCAACTACTATCAGGTGCCAGAGTTTGGAGACCGAGATCGTCATCTTTAGACTTACAATGGAGTGTTAGTGTTAAGCCACCACCAAGCTTATTGGTAATCTCCACCCTTTTCTCTCTATCAAAAATACTTTCCACCCGTGACGTCGCCAAATGAAGGAATATGGATATGACCATCACATAAACTTGCCATTTCTTCATTTTTGCTATACTCTTTTAAGTTCAAAATGTATTTTACGATACTATTTGTAGTGGTACTCATAGTAAGCCTTTGATGAGCCCATCTCGGTGTTGATTCTATTTTGGAAATTTTTAGGTCAATAGTACAATATATTGAAACAAAAGTCAAAGCTAATACTTAATCTAAACGTTACATAACACTGTACAGATTTACATTAACATATATACAGAGAGATATTTTTCCATAATTGTTTAATTCATGGTCTAGTGGATGTGCATTGCTTAAAATCTTACCATAAATGATAAAGTCATTGATATTTTTATTTTTTTTAAGATTTGCAAATTAAACTGACACCACACAAAATTATTGGTTAGAAATCTTGTAATGTATGTGATTGTGCTACCAAATTAAAATATTGAGACATGTTTTTATGAAATTCTAACAAAATAAATTAATTAAAAATTATAGATACATATATTGGTTCAAAAATTTATACTTTGAAAAAGTAAATCTAAAACTAATCCAAATGGAACCAGATTCAATAAGAATTCAACAATTCTATAGTGTTTATGTAAATAATTATTTTAGATATTGAATATAATATTAAATTTGCATTCAGTTAAAAAATTTCTAGATCCAATAATTGCATGTGTTTAATTTTTTCATTTTTTATCGTTCATCAACACAGTTCCATACATATTTTTCTTCACAATTACTCACAAACATGTCCTAATTCATTATTTAAACAGATACTGTATATTATATTACTTTGTTTTGCCTAAACGATTATGAAAAAATATTATTTATTAAAAATTACTTAACTAATATTTTCCTTTGCAACACCTGAAAAACAAAATTTATTCTTTCGGATCCCCATCTCACGAATAAATTATCTCACGAATAAATTAATAAAATGCAATATTTTCTTCAAAAAATTTCTAGGTGGTAAGTAGACGCTTTAGATGAAATTATTGGTTTTTTAAAATGATTTAGATCTTTTTAGATCATGCAAACTAAGCAGAACACTGGAATATCAATAATTGGGCATTGTCCATTTAAGTTGACTTAGTCGTATACAAAGTTAGCAATATAGACTTAATCTGATTTTGGTTCATTTTCAGTTTTTTTTTCTTTAGAAAATCCTTTTATAAATAATTTGTATCCAAATAATCGAGTATGAATAATTGTGTATGATTTCGGTTAAGATTTTTGTCAAATCTATCATTAATTTCCAAAGATATTTAAAAACCTACTCAAATAAATAAAAACTATGTAAATTAGAACTGTGCAGCGATCATATATCAGAATTTTTGAAAGTATTTGTGATTTGTTTCGTATGTTACAGATATCTAATTTTTTAATTTGCTTTGGAAAATACACCGAAAAAATGAATATCCAGAAAATTAATAGTTATTTGCAAATATTCTCATTCGTTTTGATTAATACAAATAATCTTAAAAATTTGATACAAATTTATTTTGTAAATTATTTTTTTCAATGTTGTTATATATTTAAAAATAATCATAAAGCTATAATGATTTTTGTTGCTATACACTTAAAACTCATAAGATATGAAAAAGAAGAGACGATAGAGTATCGGAAAGACAGAGCAATTAGAAAGGTAAAAAACCATTCGATAAAAACTTTTGAAATAAACTGTTTGACATCAGTAACAAAAAAAAAAGACAAACAGTTTGACATGGTGCCATAAAATAGAGAAGGTGGACTCTCTGCGACCAGTAATAGTTTTTTTTGTTTAACAATTGATATAATTTTGTAATTAATTCAGATTTGAACGTGATTTTTTTTTAAACAAATTTTTTTTGACAAATGTTAATTTTTGATTCACTAAATGACTTGTGCTTATATGGAGAATATCCAGGGGCAAAGTGCTTATATCGAGAATATCTAGGGGCAAAGCTATTTAAATATAGTGGCGTCTGATCCCACTAAATTTACAAAATTACTTTGTATTCATTCAAATATCAAGAACTGACTCCACTAAATTACATTTTGACCTTTTTCTATTTAAGTCCCTAACCTTTTAAATTTCTTTTCATTTTTCACTTTCATTTTCAGTTTTTAATTCAAATCTCTATAATATTATTTGAGAAGTCAGTTTCATATGTGTCGCGCTCACGTTAACTCTCACGATGGTTGATTACATTGATATCCTTAATGAATTAAAAACATCTAAATACTATTATTTTATTTTTAAAATTTTTCAAATAACAATATAAATAAAAAGGAAATATTTGTAAAGTATAAAGAACAATTTTACAACGAAAATATATGTATATATAATATGATGGGCAATTGTCCATAATACCACCGTTCAAGTTTATTGTCCCCAAAATACCACAAGAAATAGAAAGTCACCAAAATAACATTTATTAATGGACAAAATATCTGAAATACCCCCAGTTAATATTACAACTAAAAAAGAAAAGTCTCTTCTTCTCTCTCGACACATTACGAAGAATCATCTCCTCCGACGAATCACCTCCGGCGACAAGCTGTTGATAATCTCCGGCGACGAACATAACGAGTTGTGTATCGGTATGCTTTAATCGTTATTATCAATATTTTATGAAGAAAAATCAATTTTACTTAGGGTTTTTGACTTAAAATTTGGGGGTTTCAGTTTGTTGTTCTTCAGATAACACATTTGAGCTTGTTTTTTTTGTTTGAATCAAACATAAAGGGCATAATCAGAATCACAAAGAATAAATTTCAGGAAACTTTATTTACAGATAAATTTGGTTTACAGAAGAAGACGAGTTTGTGACTTTGCTTTATATTCTTATTTTTTTCGTATCAAGCTTTATTTATTTCGTATTCATATTTTTGACAGTGCTGTGTGGAGTGTTGAGGAATCGCGTTGGTGTTGAAGAGATCAAGAGGTATATTATCAGATCCCAATCCTTTATCCTCTGTTGCTGTCTCAAAGGTTACTCATTTATAAATTTATTAGAGATTAGATTAATGTTTCAACGATTTGGTACTAAATGGGGAAATCCTGGAGATAAATGTAATCGAAATGAGCTATCTTTATGTTGGGGTCTGTATCTCTCTGTTTTTAGGAGAAAGAGTTGAAGAAGTAGAAGACAAAGAAAGAAGAAAGAGAAGTAACAAAGAAGAAGAAGGAAAAGAAAGTCTTTGACTTGCATGGCCAAAACCAATCTGGCAAGGTAACTTTTTCACTGCTCCTCTTTGTTGAGATGAAGCAAGAAGTATGATAAGAAATCATCACAAGAGAATCTGGAAAGACATTTGGAAGTGAATCTGGAAGGGTATCAAATGAATCTGGAAGGACATCCGAAAGTGAATCTGGAAGGGCTTCCGGAAGTGAATCTGGAAGGATATCAAGTAAATCTGGAAGGCCATCCTGAACGTCAAGACAAGAGAAGGATGTCAGCAAGGTTTAAATATAATAGAAGTCACATGTTCTCCTTTGCACTTAGAACCGTTATGAGCTGTCACTGTCCCGACTCAGTCTCTTGTGAAGACCACCATAGTTTATTATTATTCTTGTGTCATGACATGTTGATATATTCTTATTATTTTTAAGAAGCTTTTGTACTGATTTGAGATGGCCTTCCTGAATTTTGCAGAGTGATAGAGAGCCATCGAATGAGACTCATTTCCCTGAGACTCAATGTTTCTCTTCTAGTTTGACACGAGAGGTATATGTTCAAGATAAAGTTTTAGATTTTGAGTTTTGCAAAATATTTTTTGGAAGCTTTTGTACTGACTTGGGAAGGCCTTCCTGAATTTTGCAGAGTGATAGAGAGCCATCAAATGAGACCTATTTCCCTGAGACTCAGGGTTTCTCCCCTGACGTTTTTGTAATAGATGATTCCGACGTATGTTGTTCGTTTCATTTAGGTTTGTTTTTGAAGGATGTTCAGGTTGTCTTGGTGCATTCTCAGAGTATTGTTACCATTGTAAAATACACATGCAACTATCTGCTAATGAAAAACACCTAAGTGTACTTAACTAGACAAAATCTTAAATCTTGGATGGCTTTTTGAATGTTCTGGATGAGTTTCCAGAAAATCATATTAGGTTTGTAACAGAGTTGAAACTAAGAAACAAAAGTTGAAACTAAAAAAACTAAGGGCTTTGATATCTGAATATATGAAAAGTTTAAAAATAATTGTGTTGTTTTCAGACAAAAAAAATGTTTCCACTAGGGATCAAACCAGGGGTGGGAGGAGAGAGAGTGCTTAGTGTTTAGCCGCTGGGCTATGGTGAAATATTTGTTAATGAAACACACCTAAATATATTTAACTAGACAAAATCTTAAATCTTGGATGGTTTTTTGAATGTTCTGGATGGATTTCCAAAAGCAAAATATATATGGTATGGTGCATATCACCTAAGCATCAAATGAACAAACACCCATAAATAGTTCAAAAACATGTAAATCATCAATTAAAGCCATTGAAAAGTAAAAATAAATGGAATATGTTGAAAGTATTTAAATTGACATTGCAGGAAACAAATCATAAAACAATTATTTTAAACTCTAAAGAAATCCCATAACCCAAGCCAATGTCTTCCTCTTTGACAGAATCTTCTGAAACCATCTTAATTAATTCTTCACACTGAAAATCTTCTTCAAGTGGAATGGGAAGTGCATTGCCCAGACATTGCATATGTCTCTCTCAATGCCAGATTTCGCCCAGACTTTGCACAACTCTTAAAATGCTTCAAATGGTCGAGTGATGAACTTTCGGGTCGACCCGATCCGTACCACGTCCGCACCCTCGCCCATCTGCTCCCAAATACCCTTCTAAGTCCCTCCTGGACTTGACCATATCTTTGCACAACCATCAGACCACTTCTAGACACTCTTAGACACTTCCGGATTCTCTTCAGGAAGCCATTCCTGAACATGTACAAAACCGTCCAGAATTACTTCAGGAAGCCCTTCCTGAACATGTACAAACCCGTCCATCTGCTCCCAAATGCTCTTCTAAGTCCCTCCTGGACTTGACCCTATCTTTGCACAACCATCAGACCACTTCTGAACACTATTAGACACTTCCGGATTCTCTTCAGAAAGCCATTCCTGAACATGTACAAACCCATCCAGAATTACTTCAGGAAACCCTTCCTGAACATGTACAAACCCGTCTATCTGCTCCCAAATGCTCTTCTAAGTCACTCTTGGACTTGACCCTATCTTTGCACAACCACCAGACCACTTTTGGACACTCTTAGACATTTCCGGATTCTCTTCAGGAAGTCCTTCCTGAACATGTACAAACCCGTCCAGAATTACTTCTTCTCTTCTTTGGTCGTCGTTTTCTTCTCCTTTTTGGTCGCCGTTTTCTTCTCCTTTGCTCTTCTTCTTCTCTTACAAACTAAAGCTTCAAAAAAATTCACAGAATTAAGACATTAACAGCCCGATTCACAATATAAGCAAGGGGAAAACTTTTGTAATTACGAAAATGCAAACAAATATGATTAGACAAGTTCATCACTCAATAACCAGAAACATACAAATCAAAACCTTAATAATCTATAATGAAATTGACATGTTGATACTTTAATCAAATCAGACGACGACGAAGATGGACGATGACGACGAAGAGTGACGACGACCGGACGACGATAGAGCAAAGAGAAGAAGACGGTGAGCAGAGAGGAGAAGAAGGACGACGGAGCAGAGAGGAGGAGAAGAAGGACGTTATTTTTTCCTTTTTGTCTCAATTTTTTTTTTAATTAAACAAAAGGAATGACAGAAAGGTAAATGACACCTTTAATGAATGTTATTTTTGTGATGTTGAATATTAAGTGGTAGATTGGGAAGAAAAACTTGGTTTGGTGGCATATTTGTCATTTTCTCTAATATGATTTCATAAAATAAGAAAGTTCACGAAATAATAATATTTTCTTTAAAAGATATTTTGAAAAAAACATAAAATTTATTTTTGAAGTAGTAAAATACTTTTCTTATATCTATATATTCTTAGATGAAAAAAATATTTGTATACGACTTGATTTCATAAAAAAAAATTCACACATATATTCTTGATATTAGAAAAATAAGTATTTTTCTTTTAAAACATAATTTTACACAGTGTGAATATCTGTTTTCAAAGGAATAGAATTGGTTTTTATATATCTATCTATTTTATTATATGATTACATAAAATAACTAAGTAACATAAACTGATATATGTTTAATTGACAAAAAATAATTTATAATTAGTATTTGAAATATATATATATATAATTTTCATATATTTAGTTGACTATAATATCTTAAAATTACAGAATATAAATTATATTTTACTTATATAATATAATTTCTCAAAACAAACATATTTTTACTGCATATTTTAAGAGATATTAAAATAAATGAATATTTTTACTACATATCTAAGACAACAATCAACCTAAATGAAAATAAGAAAACTAATCAAAAATTAATATCTTTGGAATAAAAAAAATATTATAGTTGAATTCAGAAAATAGAAAGAATTTAATATATCCAAATGATAACTAAATCGACTATGAAGACAACAAAAGCTATTAAGATATAAAATATTTAAAATCATATGTATAATTAAATTAATATAATATTATTAATGTAAACTATACAAACAAATTATAAATTAATATTAAAATAAAAGTAAATGTCATTTAATTATTATAATATATTTAATTTATAAATATTATATTCGTGTATGAGCACGAAAAAATCACCTAGTATCATATATTTACAAATGTTGTTTTAATCCCTTATAAATTAATTATTTATGTGCTTACTTATTTTATATTATTTTAATATAATAATTAATATATATCATCCCAGAAAATTATCATCATCACAGGAGATATCCACATAGTATATTTTAATGTTTTGGACTGATACTCGAAATTCTTTAATCAAGAAGTCATTGATAAATCTGAATAGTTTTTGTTTTACATTGGTAACACACAATACATCATCATATAATATTTAATTCTATTATATGTGATGATCAATTGTCTTAGATTCAAATCTCAGAGTTGAGTGTAGAAACTTTTAAACATTTACCATTATACCACAGTGTTTCCAATATCTGAATAGTCAATACACCGATCTATCTGATTTCTTTAAGTTTTCAGATATTTATAGATTATCCCACCTTTAAGTAAATGTGGACATGGTTAAAAAGACGTGTGATTTATATTTTAATAATAAAGTAATACTAATTTTAGTAAATATGATTTCCTGTCAATTTATAGCCCAAATTCAATGAAGCTGCTTGCAAAACAATCATGAGATATAGAATTTAAGCGAATTTTAGTCTTTGATGCTGGACTTGGTCAGCAGAAACCTATATGTACGATTTCGTAAACACATAAATAAACTTTTTTTAAATTTTGAATGTTACTTTTAATGGTCGTTCTTTTTTTCATTTTGAAAATTAGAAATTTCCGATACACCCCTTAATGTTTTTTACTAAAAGATCCCTTAATATTATGTGCTTGCAGTTCGATATTATAATGTCAAAATAGGTTTATGGGAAATTGAGCTCAATAACACAAAAAACATAATTCACTATCTAACTAAAATCACATTTTTTCTCCTCTTTTCTATTCATATCTCTTTCATCTCTTTTCTCTAAAAATCTAATTTCCCTTAATTATTTGGCTATTCCGCAAATAAGCCTATACATATCCTGATGTATGAATTTTTTACAAAGAATATCCTGATGTATTTTAATTTATCAAAAAAAAAAAATCCTGATATTGTTTTATTGAACTAGAGTTCTACTCTTTAGTAGTTAAACAACAAAATGAACAAAATTTATTAAAGAGCAAATCTCTTTTAGAGCATCTATATAAATAACTGTATTTAGAGATTTAGAAAAACTTAAAATTAAGGTTTAGTAGTGTTTCTATCCAAAAGAAAAACCCACTATTAAACTATAAAAGATATGTAAATTTACGAGATATAAAATTGTAAGAACTAAAATGATTTCAAAATTTAATAATATCATTTAGAAGAAATATAAGTGTAAAAGAATTAACAATATAAAAGGAATTAGCAATGTAAAAGAATTAACAATACAAAAAATTAAAAATAATCTCAAATATAATGTTTCGAACATTAATACATTAAATTTGATGTTTCAATGTTCAAAATCTTAAATTTAAGGTTTAAAGGATTTTTAAAGCACAAAAACTTTATATTTGAAATTATAAAAAGAAAATTCTAATGATGCTCTTAGATAGTACACAAATAAATTTATGACTAAAGACCAAATATGGAGATTTTTTACAAAAAAACTTTTATTTAAAAGGTAAAATGGCTAAATTACTCTAAATCCTAATATATTACTTTAACCACAGTCTCTTAATATTGAACCTTAAACTCTATACAGAATTGTTTGAAATACTCTGAGTTAGATATCATTGTTTAAAAATATCACTAACATTTGAGTTTAGGATTTACTGATTATTGCTTAATGTTTAGTATTTAAGGGGGTGAAGCTCGTTTTACAAACTTTTATAAATAAGTCTTAAGCATTTATATATTTATGTGAGTTTTTCTTGGAACCCACATAACTTATGACGGTTAATTTTGTGTGTTTACTAATAAGCTTAAGGTACTTATGAAATTTAGTATCAAAATTGAGGTAAATTTAGAATTCTACAATCTCTAATCAGTAAATATAAACCTAAATAGGTTTAACATATCCTGATGTATGTATTTTTTAACTTTTAGTTAGTGCTATTTTGAGATTTTCCCCATGTGTGTTATTTGTAATACTATCATTTGATATTTCTCTTTATTAAATTGTAAACCAGATTATAGTCTGAAATTCAGTTTAAAATCTCCAAATTACTAAAGAAGATGTATAATCTACTGATAATATAATCATTTGTATTTACACGTAAGCTATGTCATAATATAGATCCAAATCCAATACGATAATGTGTACACCACCCAAAAAGCTAAATAAGAAGTCGTGGTTGTTAAATTTACAACAACAAACAACCGAGCAATAATATGTGATACAAGAAAGACTTGTTGGTGTTACAAACATATGAAACATGTACCTAACAATTCTAATAAATACTGAAAAG
Source organism: Hirschfeldia incana (assembly GCA_026261945.1). Taxonomy (NCBI): domain Eukaryota; kingdom Viridiplantae; phylum Streptophyta; class Magnoliopsida; order Brassicales; family Brassicaceae; genus Hirschfeldia; species Hirschfeldia incana. The sequence goes on from JABCMI010000032.1 coordinate 3,469,022, forward strand.
AACCTGAACTACGTCAACAAAGCCATAGTTTGAAAGGGTACATAGAAAGGTATATGTAGTTATATATACACTTCATAATAGTTATTTACTAAACCACTTGAATTATATAATTAATTAACTTGGTTAAACTAAAATAAATTAGAATTTGAATTGGTCAGCATTTGACCTACACTAAACATGACCATTTTACACACACATACACTCTGGAACTACTGTACGTACTTGTTGACGAAGACCAACGACTTTTCCAAACTTTGAATTGGTCAAATGTTCAAACACATTCTTCACTCAATTCAGATTTAAAGCCTTTAAATTTCAAAAGACAACAATCTTCATCTAACGACAACCCCAAAAGCTTTACCTTTTTCTCCTCCTCAATCCTATAAATTCTTAATCTAAACCTTACCATAAGAAGCTAAAAGATAACCTTCTTTTATAAACATCACATTTCCTCCCCTTCTGTGCCAAAAGTGCTACCAAGAAATCTATATAAGGTACTGCTATTAACTATTGGCACTGACCAAAATTACACTTTTGGTGAGATAATATGGATATGTCGAACTGGGAGCAGAAGAACCTGCTAAGCGAAGAGCTGGTTCATGGTCTGAAGGCGGCTAGGCAGCTCCAAGCCGAGCTCGGAACAGCTCTTTCTCCACCACCACCATCGTTGTCTTCTTCTTCCTTATGTTTGACGACAGAGATGAGAGAAATCCTCCTACATCAGATCGTTTCTTCCTACGAGAAAGCTATTTCGATGATAAACGGTTCCAACATGGTACACAGTCCGACGGCGGAGATGGTAAATCTTGCGGCGGATCCGGTAGCTAGCACCGGTAAAGTTCCAGAATCTCCGACTTCGATCAACGGAAGTCCGAGAAGTGAAGAGTTTCTCGATGGAGGATCCAAAGATTACAACTTGAGCTCCAAAAAGAGGTAAAAATTCGAACCTGAACATAATACAAGAATTACGAAACTTAGTAAATAAACTCATTTCGATAAAAAATAAAATAAATAAATTCACAACTTTTGATTAGAGATATGAAAAGTTAAATGAAATATTTTGCATATTTCAGGAAGATGTTGCCGAAGTGGACAGAGCAAGTGAGGATAAGCCCAGAGAGAGGCTTAGAGGGACCGCATGATGATGTCTTCAGCTGGAGAAAATATGGTCAGAAGGACATTTTAGGCGCCAAATATCCTAGGTATCATCATCATCTTACGTCATCATTCATGTTATACATCAGCATCGTGTTAATGAAATTAATCAGAGATTATGTTTTCTGTTTGTGTTGCAGGAGTTATTACAGATGTACATTTCGTAACACACAGAACTGTTGGGCCACGAAACAGGTCCAGCGATCGGACGATGATCCTACGATCTTCGATTTGACATATAAAGGAACACACACTTGCTCACAGGGGGCGACCCCACCTCGGGATAAGCGAGACGCTGAACCAAACACAACCCTCGTAAATTACCAAAATGACCTTCTCGACAATCTCAGGAGCAATCTTACAGTCCGTACAAACGGGATCGAGAGCGACGGTTTCTCATTTCCGGTTACGCAACCGTTTTACTCTTACGAGTCCGATTACAGCAACGGTGGTGGAAGGTTTGGGCATGTGGGAAGTTCTGGTCCGTTGGATTTTACAGGATTGATCTCCACTAACACGTCTACAGGAAGTTCCCCCATTTTCGACGTGGATTTTCAGTTTGATCCAACGGCCGAGATCAACACTGGTCTCCACACATTTCTCCATGATTCAGTTTAACTTCAATTAGGGACTAAAATATTCTTTGAGATTATTAGTATAGCACAAAATAAAGATTACAGTTTGATAAAACATTTTTCCAACTAGTAGTTTGATTACACTAATATATGTCTAATTTTGTATCAAATTTTGGTTTAGTAATTGTGTAGCTCGGTAATTAATTTGGGATTGGATCAAGTATTTGAACATGTAAGAGCAGAGCAATTAAGAGAATTTGAGAAAGGATGAGAAGAAACAAAACCCTATGAAATTTAAACAGCGGAGAGTCATTCTTGCATAAGACAATGATGTTCAATTTGAGTAAACTGTTGGAGTTAGATCATTGAATTGGTTTCCTTTTGCTGGTTCGATGTATTTATGGTTTAGACCACTTTAGTCATAGTTTGTATATATAGACTGGAGGCTGATGTAAATAACTGAGTAATGAAAATATCTTTTCATCATCACAAACTTCTTCTTCTCCATCGTTTCTCTCTCAACATTTCTTCAAAACTAAAGCTTAAACTCTAAACATAAATTATAACCAGTATCGTACAACAAAAATATTATGTATCATACATTGTTAATGTGTGATCTTGGAGTAAAAATATATATTTTGTAGAATTTGAAAACTAAATTAATTAGATATAACCTTAAAAAGTAAACAATGAATCATATATGTTTATGGCGTATATGTTTTGAACATACATCTAACTTTATAATATGATTGCAAAACATAATTCGAATTCATAATAGTCTAGCGAGTTTAATTTAGGCAAACCAAATGATTTATTTCTGTTTTGTTTTTTTAATCTAAAGTTTCTTAATAATAAGGAGAAGAGCGCCTCACCTCGAGTTCGAATTTCTCTTCCTGTGTTGTGGGCTACTGGAGCAGCCCAAGGTAGCCCAGAAAAAGAAGGAAAAACATTTAATTCATAGTTTAAATGTAGCCCATAATCAGCTTGGGACGAGCATACGCAAGAGGCTAGGATTTAAGTTACTCTTAACACATTAAACAACAAATTAATCTGAACAATACTCAAATCCTACTTAAATTTCGTAAACATAATCTTCGTTTACTAAACTAAAAGCGTGTTTTTTTCCTATCACATTCCCGCTTTTATTTCGTCTGCGTTTCAGAGAGCTTTGCTTTCTTATCATCTCTCTCTAGGTTTCTTCTGAACTAATCTGGGTAAGCTTTTTCTCTGCAAAAGTCTCCCCTTTTATATCTGGGTTTTGCATTTCCGTCTAGATTCTTAAGCAAATTGTTCTTCATCCCTTTCTCACCTGATTGACTAATAAAATCTCGATTTAGGGTTTTCAAGTTATCTGGAAACAATAAAAGGAGTAAGCTTTTTGCTTGTGTGTGTGTTTTGTTTCAGGTTAAGGTTTCAAAATCATGACAGGAACATCAGCATCAGAAAAATCGGGTAAGAAGAACAGCAAAGGCGTGCCTTTGGCGACTGTGAAGGATGAATTCGCCTCTCCCCACAAGAGAAACGCTTGCACGAAGATAGAGTACGAGATTCTCAAGGAGAATCACGAGACTCTGAAGATAGATTACGAGAGTCTTGAGAAAAGGGTTAAGCTTGCAGAGGAGACTTACGAGGTCATGAAGAAGCTGCTTCAGGGCAAAAAAGCTGAGGGGCTGGAGGAGGATGGTGTGAGGGAGGGAAACAACGACAAGGATGAGTATGAGAAGATGGAGAGTGAGGGAAAGGCCAAGATTGAGGAGCTGAGGAAGATAGAAGAGGAGCTTTCGTTGGCGATTAAGAGAGGGAAAGAAGATTCGGCGAAACTGGAGGACAAGTTTGTTGCATTAGCTGAGAGGTTTTGCGTGGTTGAAGCAGATTGTGCTTACTTGAAGTCGCTCTATGATGCTGAAGTTGCAGCTTCAGGGATGGGAGGAAACAAGCTGAACAGTAATGTGAAGAAGGATGCTACAGGTATATGTGTTTTATGTATGTGTTTTGACTTGAGCTAGCCAAAGATCTTTATATTAAGAAGTTAATTTTTCTTTGATAGTGATAAGTGATCACAATGATCCTCCAAGAGAGAGTAAAAGAAGCCAAAAAGACCAATGCAAGAACCAAGGAATCTTCACTGCTGCTTCACCATCATCCTCATCTTCATCTTCAGATGGCTATGATGTTGTGTTTAAGCTTCCAACTAATTGGCCGGATTGGGCAATTCCAAAAGGTCCCTGTGATGGTTCCAGCAAGTCTTAGAACATTTCTGATGCAGAGTACACAGATAGAACTAGAAAAAGTGAGTTTGAAGTTGCAGAATCTTTAAGCTAGCTGAGGGAAACTTCTTTATTACATAAATAATCTCTCTTTGAGGAACTCTTGTTAAATCACTTCCTAGTCAGTTTATATCCGTGAGTCATTAGCTTGTATTATCTTCTATTCGTATGTCAGAAACTACATTTGTTGACCCATTTCCACATCTCCATTAGTGTGAACATGAAGTTGATATATAACTCAATCTTAATAAGCAAATCTCGTGACTTCTCTACGAGCTTTTAGAAAACAACAGGATATGCAATGTTAAGTGCTGAGACACTGAGCCTAATGTGTAATATAACCTTCCACTTGTAAAAAAGTCCATACATCCAACAAATATCTATTTGATCTCCAACTACTATATGGTTCAGTTACTTTTTGGTGATAAAAACTATATTCTCACAGTAGTCAATACATGCATAAACCTTGCTCGTTTTGAGGTAATGAAAACTATATTCAATACGTGATCCAATAACCAACACTACTAGTCTCAAGACGTCATAAGCATTGCAAAAGTACCTTCGTGTTTACATATGGATGAGCTTTTGTTCCTTCTGGAATACATGAAAACTACTGTAAACTCATACATCAATACAAATTGCATTTGTTCTGTGTAAATTATGTCGAATAATCAGAAAAAAACTGGGGCTCAATCTCCCAGTTACAGTTCTCGAACCACACAATCACATTCCATTTATGAAGCTTAGTTCCTGGAACTGCTGGCGTTGAGGTTCTGAAAGAGCTCAGGAAGATGCGCGTTGGTGAGTTTGGTTCTCTTGCTGATCTCTTGTTTCTTCTTCTTCTGCTTGGGTTTATTCGACACGCCTTGGATCTGCGCAGCAGCTCTCCTCTGCGCAGTGTTCATCACAGGCTTCAAACCAATCTTCTGCAGCTCCTTCTCCACATCAAGAAGGTCGCTGGGGATGTCTATGTCCCGGAACAGAGATTTAAACTCGTCATCGACCTCAATCTGCCCCTTGAAGTCGTTCGGGTACGCAATGTCCTCTTGTGAATCAGCGTTTGACAGGAACCATATGTGTTTCGAAGCTTTCAGAGCCTACACAACAATACACAAAAGATAATCTTCAAAAGTTTCATTAATAATAATACTTTCTTGGTTTCAAAGAACCAAAAGGGGGTAACCTGTAGATCATCCATGACATTAGGGTAAGCGTCTTTGAGATCAACAGCGGCAATCCCAGCAGGATACTTCTTGATCAGGGAGAGAAGCTGGTTCTTGTCTTTGACATCATGCTTAGCCTGGTGACATTACAAGGAATGTAAGAAAAGACACTTGAAGTACCTTTTCAAAGAGGAATCAAACTTACCTTGTAAGAGAACCTCCTTCCGTCGTAATAAACTTTAGGATTGTTCCTGAGACTATCAAAGACAGCTTTATTCGAAAGCATATCAACATAACACCGTTCGTTAATCTGCTCCGGTGTAAACGCTTGTCTTGTCTACAATAGAAAGAACACAAATTCAAAGAGAAGCTCAAATGATAATACAAAAATAAAAAGGAAGGGTAAGAAAGACCTCAAAGAGAAGCTCAATGACACGCTTGATTTGAGCACCGACGGGACCTTTCCTGATGCTGTTGATAAACTGAAGACGCTCGGTGTCGTTGGAGAATTTGACGGGAGGAGCAGGCTTGAGGCTGGCAGCTGCAGGAACAGAGGAGGAGGAGGAAGGCCTGGAAGGAGCAGAAGGTGGTGCTCGGGAAGCATTGATGCTTGAGAGAGTAGATTGGCATCGCTCTTGCTGTTTCTTGAACCTATCTAGCTGTCCCTTTAGATCCATAATCTGAAAAAGTGTTTACAGAAGCTTGTCTGATTTGAATCAAACAAAAACGGGAATCAAATAATTGGAGCATGATTAGGTTTTTGAGCGTCGATTCGAGTTTTGCAATAGTTAGGGTTACAAAAGGAATCAATTTAGACGATCGGATATAGTGATTAGATACAAACCTTTGGAGGAGGGAAGAATCAAAGCAGGATTGGAAACGGAACCAGACAGGGGAGGATGTGGGAGTTTTTAGTTTTGTCAATTTGAGAGAGAACGGGGTCTGTCTCGCTCTTTCTTGATTTTTATTTACACCATCAGACGTTTTTGTTTTTGTTTTTTTTTCTATTACACGGTAATAAAAAAACATATACATACAGTATATTTAATCTGCATTAGAAAATTGAATCAGACGCCTTGTCGTTTCTTTAATCCACTAGAAGACAGTGTCCCGTTTTATTTCTTTTAATAATACATACTCTACAAACAAACAAACTTCAAATTACTCATCACCACGTTGCGAAAATCCGATCTACGCTCTCTCCAATCTTCCTGCGCCACAGAACCTCTGCAAACCTTCGGCAAAGATGAACGATGCCGATGTGTCGAGTCAGATCCAGCAGATGGTGAGATTCATCCGCCAAGAGGCCGAGGAGAAGGCAAACGAGATCTCCGTCTCCGCTGAAGAAGTAAAGCTTACTTCTTCTCACTGCTCTGTTCCATTTCTCAGAATCTCTCTCTCTCTCTCTGTTTCAATCGCAATTTGATTCTGATTATCATCGATCTGGCCATTTCAGGAATTCAACATCGAGAAGCTGCAGCTAGTTGAGGCTGAGAAGAAGAAGATCAGGCAAGATTATGAGAAGAAGGAGAAGCAAGCTGATGTACGCAAGAAGATGTTAGTTTCATTTGATTCTTGAACCGATCTTGATTTAGTCGATCGCCTTCTGTTCTTATACATGTGTTTTGGCTTCAGTGATTACTCGATGCAGCTAAACGCGTCAAGGATCAAAGTTCTCCAAGCACAGGACGATATTGTCAACGCAATGAAAGACCAAGCAGCAAAGGATCTTCTCAACGTCAGCGGCGACGAGGATGCCTACAAACAACTTCTCAAAGATCTCATTGTTCAGGTTGTTTTCTTGAAATCTGATGGCAATCAATCTCATTCTCTTGTGCTTTAATTAAAAGATTCTTGAATTTGTTGCAGTGTTTGCTAAGGTTGAAAGAACCTTCTGTGTTATTGCGTTGTCGTGAAGAGGATTTGGGTTTAGTTGAATCTATTCTCGATGATGCTAAGGAGGAGTATGCTGGTAAAGCTAGTGTTCACGCTCCCGAGGTTGCTGTTGACACTACAATATTCCTACCCCCTCCTCCTACTTCTAGTGATTCTCATGGTCTCCACTGGTAAAGTTCATTTTCGATTTATCTGTTAAAGTAACTTTAGACTGTAGTGATTAAGTTTTTAAGAAATGGGGAGTTTTATGATGTGGCTGATATGTATAATGTTGGAACTTGTTATTAATAGCTCTGGAGGTGTTGTACTAGCTTCTCGTGATGGGAAAATCGTGTGTGAGAACACACTCGATGCGCGTCTTGATGTGGCATTCCGTATGAAACTTCCAGTGGTATGAAAAGCAAATTCCATACCCACATAGATTTTTTTTTTTCTTTGTGTGATTCATAAGTCATCAGTTTTAGTTTTTTTTTCTTTTTTTTGTTTCTTACGATGGCTTTCATATCTTTCGACAGATCCGTAGGTCGTTGTTCGGCCAAGTTGCTGCGTAATGAATGAAAAGAGAGAGATGTGATTCAGACCGGTTTTGTGTTTGTTTTGTTTTCCCATTTGGGAATATGATTTCTCTTTATTGTGATTCTTTTATTTTCTGCAAAACTTTTACTTTGATGCTAAAAACCCATCGAGCTCTTTGTTTTTGTATGCATTTTTTTACATCCTTCCGGAGTCTTATCATTGGCTATAAAAATAAATAAAGAAGTGAAATACTTCTTTTGTTCTCTCTCTTTTGTTTATGTTTTATTCTTCTAAAGTTCTATGCTTATATTTGTTGACTGACAGAGGGAAGAAGTTACAAAATCTGTTGCTAATCTCAGTTGAACAAATGTTACAAACATTTGACAAAGCTAACTGGTTTGTTGGGGGGGGGGGGGTGGGGTGGGGGGTAAAGCTTGCAAGCAACAATAACAGTATTTTGAAAACTCTTATAACAGTATTCACAATTTCACAACCTTGTGTTGATGGTTTTCATAACCTCATATTCCCAATATGTACAACTAATCCCCACATGCATCCCAAAAGAGTGCATGAGAAGAAAAGAAATGCATATACAAAAATACTCAGTGAAGATGTTTAATACTCCTTCCGTTTCTAAATGATTGATGTTTTGGAAAAAAAATTGTTTCAAAAAGATTGATGTTTTACTTTTTCAATGTATAATTTAATGAAAAAATATAAGTTTCAAAAAAAATAATGGGTTTTATTGAATTTCTATTGGTTAAAAGCTATGAAAATTTGTTAATCACAAAAAACAATGTATATTTAATGAGTTTTCTTAATATATGTGAAAAATTTAAAACATGCCAATCTTTTAAAAACCAGAGAGAGTACCACCTATATGCAATATATCCATCAATAGAATTAAAATTTACACATTCTTCTAACTACAAAGCAATATATGACTCATCATTTTTCTTTTTAGCCATTTTCCTTACAGTTTAGTTATTTTCTTATTATTTAGCCATTTTTTTACTATTTAACTAGTTTCCTTATTATAAATGATATAACTACGACTGAATGTCTACCAATCCGATGACCTTGATCCAAGGTCTGCCAACCCGACACTTGCAAGCAACAATAACAGTATTTTGAAAACTCTTATAACAGTATTCACAATTTCACAACCTTGTGTTGATGGTTTTCATAACCTCATATTCCCAATATGTACAACTAATCCCCACATGCATCCCAAAAGAGTGCATGAGAAGAAAAGAAATGCATATACAAAAATACTCAGTGAAGATGTTTAATACTCCTTTCGTTTCTAAATGATTGATGTTTTGGAAAAAAAATTGTTTCAAAAAGATTGATGTTTTACCTTTTCAATGTATAATTTAATGAAAAAATATAAGTTTCAAAAAAAATAATGGGTTTTATTGAATTTCTATTGGTTAAAAGCTATGAAAAATTGTTATTCACAAAAAACAATGTATATTTAATGAGTTTTCTTAATATATGTGAAAAATTTAAAACATGCCAATCTTTTAAAAACCAGAGAGAGTACCACCTATATGCAATATATCCATCAATAGAATTAAAATTTACACATTCTTCTAACAACAAAGCAATATATGACTCATCATTTTTCTTTTTAGCCATTTTCATTTTTCCTTACAGTTTAGTTATTTTCTTATTATTTAGCCATTTTTTACTATTTAACTAGTTTCCTTATTATAAATGATATAACTACGACTGAATGTCTACCAATCCGATGACCTTGATCCAAGGTCTGCCAACCCGACACTTGCAACCGAAGGTCGATCTTATCGAAGTACACCGATTCGGCGGTTCTTATGATCGAAGGGCTCCTTTGCTTCTCCTCCTTCGATTTTTCTTCACAAAATTCTCTCTACAAATTCGTTCCTTCACTGACTTATCTCTAAGAATTATCTTCTGAATTGTGAGGAAAATTAGAGCTGAGCGTTCTTTATATAGCAGTTTGTGGTCTTACACACCAAACTGGACACTTAATTTTGTTCCTTTATTTGGCTTGGTCAAAACTTACCATCAAGGGTTTGACTCATTCTCTCTATGATACATATGTTTCTTATATGATTCACATAAACCCGATTTTCTTTTCTTATAATCATGCAAAGATAGTTAATAAACTTGCCTTTTTTTAGGTTTTGCTTTGTCTGATAGCCAAACTTTCCTTAATTGGGTTTGCAAGTCCGTTCATCCATATGGATTCTAAATCTTTCTTATTCCTTTGATGCTTCTTTTAGTGTTATTAACCACTGATACACTACCCTTGTCATACTCCTTAAAACCAAACAAGACTTCTTTGTTAAATGCACTATGGAATGAAGAACCCGAATCCACGATCCATTCCTTGAAAGTCTCTTGAGTGCTAGTGGTTGCTTGGAACAGTCACAATGAACATCCCGCAAGAAAACACAAGAGAATAACGACATTGTATCTGGTAAACTCAGAAACCAGATACTATCATATCTAATTATCGATATATATATATATATATATATATAATGTGAAAAGTAATATTTTCACAACATAATATATATATATATATATATATATATATACAAATATTTATATATATATATGTATAAACTCTAATTTAATATAACCATTGTAAGATTAAGTCCACATTTATAAATTATCTAAATCGTAATTTAAATTAACATGTTTCACTCGAATAATAAACAATTTAGCTATTACACTTTCAAACTGTCATGAATATATTTAAACTTAAATTTCTTTTATAGTAACTTTGCAAAGTATACAATCAAAATAATAAATTCCATAAGATCATATACATATTTTTTTTTCTAAAATACTGTTGAAAAATATTATAGATTACAAAACCATGGTCAAATCATAACAAAATTAACAAAACCGGCACGTAGTGCTGGCAAACCCCTAGTATATATATATATATATATATATATATATATATATATATTGTTGAGTATTTTTTGGAGAAGGTTGAGTTTGTTAAGTCCGTAAAGGGTTTGCCTCAAGACTTTAAGAGTACATTGATCCCAAAGTACCCATAACTTTTCAAAGAGTGTATGTGTCTTGTTTGCAAGGAGCAAGCTGATTGCATCTAGCGTAAATCAGGTGTTAAACAAAATAGAAACAAACATGCACCACTATTCCATTTCCACCCACCAACAACCAAACAACTCAACTGTTTGTATAACCAATTTAGTGGAAGCCTAAAAGATCAAAAACCAGAGAAAATTAATAATCTTTTGGGTAAGTGAGTCTTTGTAAGTATCAGTTTCACATTTGCTACTTAAGAAACTCTCAGGAGAGTGAACCTTTCACCTGTCTTTCCAAGGAGAAAAAGACATAGTATTTTGAAAACTCTTATAACAGTATTCACAATTTCACAACCTTGTGTTGATGGTTTTCATAACCTCATATTCCCAATATGTACAACTAATCCCCACATGCATCCCAAAAGAGTGCATGAGAAGAAAAGAAATGCATATACAAAAATACTCAGTGAAGATGTTTAATACTCCTTCCGTTTCTAAATGATTGATGTTTTGGAAAAAAAATTGTTTCAAAAAGATTGATGTTTTACTTTTTCAATGTATAATTTAATGAAAAAATATAAGTTTCAAAAAAAATAATGGGTTTTATTGAATTTCTATTGGTTAAAAGCTATGAAAAATTGTTATTCACAAAAAACAATGTATATTTAATGAGTTTTCTTAATATATGTGAAAAATTTAAAACATCAATCTTTTAAAAACCAGAGAAAGTACCACCTATATGCAATATATCCATCAATAGAATTAAAATTTACACATTTTTCTAACAACAAAGCAATATATGACTCATCATTTTTCTTTTTAGCCATTTTCCTTACAGTTTAGTTATTTTCTTATTATTTAGCCATTTTTTACTATTTAACTAGTTTCCTTATTATAAATGATATAACTACGACTGAATGTCTACCAATCCGATGACCTTGATCCAAGGTCTGCCAACCCGACACTTGCAACCGAAGGTCGATCTTATCGAAGTACACCGATTCGGCGGTTCTTATGATCGAAGGGCTCCTTTGCTTCTCCTCCTTCGATTTTTCTTCACAAAATTCTCTCTACAAATTCGTTCCTTCACTGAATTATCTCTAAGAATTATCTTCTGAATTGTGAGGAAAATTAGAGCTGAGCGTTCTTTATATAGCAGTTTGTGGTCTTACACACCAAACCGGACACTTAATTTTGTTCCTTTATTTGGCTTGGTCAAAACTTACCATCAAGGGTTTGACTCATTCTCTCTATGATACACATGTTTCTTATATGATTCACATAAACCCGATTTTCTTTTCTTATAATCATGCAAAGATAGTTAATAAACTTGCCTTTTTTTAGGTTTTGCTTTGTCTGATAGCCAAACTTTCCTTAATTAGGTTTGCAAGTCCGTTCATCCATATGGATTCTAAATCTTTCTTATTCCTTTGATGCTTCTTTTAGTGTTATTAACCACTGATACACTACCCTTGTCATACTCCTTAAAACCAAACAAGACTTCTTTGTTAAATGCACTATGGAATGAAGAACCCGAATCCACGATCCATTCCTTGAAAGTCTCTTGAGTGCTAGTGGTTGCTTGGAACAGTCACAATGAACATCCCGCAAGAAAACACAAGAGAATAACGACATTGTATCTGGTAAACTCAGAAACCAGATACTATCATATCTAATTATCGATATATATATATAATGTGAAAAGTAATATTTTCACAACATAATATATATATATACACAAATATATATATATATATATATATATATATATATATATGTATAAACTCTAATTTAATATAACCATTGTAAGATTAAGTCCACATTTATAAATTATCTAAATCGTAATTTAAATTAACATGTTTCACTCGAATAATAAACAATTTAGCTATTACACTTTCAAACTGTCATGCATATATTTAAACTTAAATTTCTTTTATAGTAACTTTGCAAAGTCTACAATCAAAATAATAAATTCCATAAGATCATATACATATTTTTTTTTTCTAAAATACTGTTGAAAAATGTTATAGATTACAAAACCATGGTCAAATCATAACAAAATTAACAAAACTGGCACGTAGTGCTGGCAAACCCCTAGTATATATATATATATATATATATATATATATATATATATATATATATATATATTGTTGAGTACTGTTTTTTGGAGAAGGTTGAGTTTGTTAAGTCCGTAAAGGGTTTGCCTCAAGACTTTAAGAGTACATTGATCCCAAAGTACCCATAACTTTTCAAAGAGTGTATGTGTCTTGTTTGCAAGGAGCAAGCTGATTGCATCTAGCGTAAATCAGGTGTTAAACAAAATAGAAACAAACATGCACCACTATTCCATTTCCACCCACCAACAACCAAACAACTCAGCTGTTTGTATAACCAATTTAGTGGAAGCCTAAAAGATCAAAAACCAGAGAAAATTAATAATCTTTTGGGTAAGTGAGTCTTTGTAAGTATCAGTTTCACATTTGCTACTTAAGAAACTCTCAGGAGAGTGAACCTTTCACCTGTCTTTCCAAGGAGAAAAAGACATAGACCAACACAAATTAGAATCAAACAAATAAAGAAAATAATTAGTGGCTCGGTAAGTTTGTTTCATTAATTTTATTACAACTAACATTTGATAATGATATTTGTTGATAATTGGCAAAAGTTACATGTAGTTGAACTTGTAAGTTTTCAATATTGTTAAAATTAATCATATTCAACATATTTTAGACTTTTGGTTTCTTTTATTTTGTGGTGACTTATGACTTATATTAATTTATTTATTTATTTATATTGTGTTTAGAAAACCATACTTTTTACATTAACCTGAGTAAAATCTATAGTGACCAGTTATTTTACTTGGTTCATATTTTGTTTTCAAATTTAGCTAACACCATTAATAGACTATCTAAAAATACAGGAAAGCGTTTTCCAAAATATATATATATATATATATATATATATATATATATACAACAGATAAATACTTTCATTACTTCAAAATTATATCTCAGAAAAAATGAATAACTTCATAGTGTTTCTGTTTGTTATTACTATATGTTTTGGAATGAGTGAAGCTTGTGCAGAAAGTCAGGTAGTATTAAAGAACGAACTCGGTAAAGGTCCTCTTAGAGCCAAGTGTCAATCTTGGAATCCACCCATAAATCATGAAGAAATAAGTATACAACCCGATGGTAATCATACTTTTCGATTCGTCTCGGCTAAGGAAAGAACAACATATTATTGTAATCTCTTTTCCATTTTTATGGGAGATTCAAATACACCTTCTCAAGCAAAATTTTATAATAATCTTGAAGCATTTCGAGCTGGCACGCGGTCGAATAAATGTGGTCAATACCGTGAATGGTGTTCTAGACATGATGGGATTTATTTCAGAAGAGATCCTACTAAACCACTGGGACATGTGCTTAATTGGACTACCAGACAAATAAGACATAGATATGGTTCCTAAATGTTATGACAATATTTATGTAAGTTGATTATTTGTATTCTTAAATAACAGTCCCGAAGTTGTATAAATAATGTGCTATAATATGTAACAAAATAATAAAATGTGAGTTTATTAAATGATTATGTATATTTTTGGTTCTGTATTCTAGGTAATCTATTTCTACTTTAAATATGTAATAATCTGTTTAGTAAAAAAGTGTTCTCAATACATGTGACCAGGCCTGCAACATCGAGATCATGCATTTCTCCAAAGAATATTCGAGCAATTGCGACATGCTATATTGACTAGTATCCCATGGGTTGGTATGGACATTTGAGGTTATGTCAGGTTTGGGAAGTTTTGAACCTATATATATATATATATATATATATTCAAAGATTTTTGGTATGATATTGGTATAATTTATGATCGGTTCTATTTGATTTTTTCGTTTTGATTTTAAATATTTTCTATCTATAAACACACACACAAATGATATACAATTAGGTTAAAAAAAATTTACGAGAAACCCATCAAATTTATCTTAAATTGTGCATAATGACGAAAAATATATCTGAAGTAATTGAAATTAAACACTTTTCAAAATTATTATTTTTTATTTTATGTATAAACTTATAATTTAACATTTAAATTTTTATACTGCTTGAAAATATCTTAAAATATGATTTTACAAAAGAAATCCACTACAACTTAATCACAAATCAGGAGGTATCTTTTTTTTGGGGGGGGGGGGGGTCGCTTGAAGAAGAGACCAATGCTGAAATCTCTCCTTTCGGTAGAGAGAAGAGAGGATGTCCAAATGTCTTCGTGCCATAGGTTGTGGAAAACGTTTCTGTGAGGAGATTTTTTTTTGATTAATTGTGCTGAGTTTTTTCCCCTTTCTACATTATTTGATTCAATTATTCTATATTAAATTATGTATTTAAAAAAAAGATGTTATATACAAATTATCATTTTCACAATCTATAAATAGAGGTTTGTTTCCTAAGATTTGGACACGGAAAAAAATCATCTTTAGCCTCTTAAAACTACCACTTCTATCTTTTCCTATCTACATTGAGAAAATGAACCCAACAAAAACCATTCTAATAATACTGAAAATTCTTCTAAATACTCTTTTAACTATCCAAATCCCAACAACTATCAGAATGATCCGTGTTTAGAAAGATTTCTAAGTTTATGAGTTGAGTATATTGTACTAATTATGCTATGTTTGTTTTACTATTTGTATTGTGTGCTTATTAATGTATTATAATTATGCCTCTCCATATTTCTAGTCTTTAATAATTGATATTTTTATTAGAATTATAAAATAAAACAGAAAATTTATTAAATTGTTTATTTAGTTCTTATATATTGTAATTTTATTTCAACCAATAATTATTTATTAATATGGTATCACAAAACCTAATTTATAGAAAAAATAAAAATATGAAAATAAAAGATAGGATAAGGTAGGGTGTTGAATTTTATTAAATAAACATTGTAAAATACTAAAAAAAATTAGTGGATGTTGAATTATTCAGTGGAAGAGGGAAAATATGATATGGAAGATATTGAAGATGATGTGGATGGTGTTGTGTGTTAAAACCATAATACGTAGTTTTAGTATAATCGACATATAGTTATTTTTCAGTCAACATCTTTATTGTATGCATTAAACTGTTGAATCCAAATTTCAGCTATCTAATTGCAGATAGTCTTAAGATGTTTAGAGGAATAAGAAAAATACAGAAAATTTAATACCCTAATTCTCATAAAGTACTTTTCATGTTGAATTCTTATCTCCCACAGTTTTCGTTATCAATAGAGAATTTCTCAAGAACAAATATAAATATCACGAGACTATAAAACAAAAGCTCTCTCTTAATCAATATATTTGTTATCTCTCTTTTTTTCCTTCTAAGAGACAGTCCACAATTATTTAGAAATGAATTATAAAAACTCATTTATAATCCACTGTTATTAAATTTGATATTTCATAAAATACTCTGAAATCTATCATTATTGAAAACATTTTAAGCTATGAAATTTTATAGTTTTCAAGTGATTTTAGAATCTCTGGGTGGAGTTAAGAAAAATGAAAACCTAAATCTCATGGTTTAGTGTTTCAAAAAAAAAAATCTCATGGTTTAATGTGATATTTTTGAGTGGTTTAACAAATTATTTAAGTTATTTTAACTCTACTAATAATCTCTTTCTTTGCAGGGCTCTATGCGTTCTTCTCTCAACAAGCAAGAACAGAAAAATCTGCTTTGGATTTGTATTTTAGTGAACCTGTGCTTAATATGGTTGCAAATAAAAGCTTAGATGTCATCAAGTATTGGAAGGACAATTCAAACCAGTTTAAGGAGCTGTATTTCAGTGACAAAAAAAAGGAGCTGTCTTGAATGGCATGTGATGTAATATGCATACCAATAACAACAGTGTCATCTGAGTCATCCTTTTCCTTTAGTGTTGGAAGTAGGGTTCTAAGAAAGTATATGAGCAGGCTTCTCCCATCAAATGTTCAAGCTCTGATCTGTGCTAGAAACTAGCTTCGTGGTTTTGAAATGATTGGTGAGTGTTTAATTTATAATCGATTTTTGATATGTGGAACTATTGAGTAACTTCTCTTGTTTTGTAGGTGGACGCGGTTTGGATGAGGAAGATAAGGAAGATGCCTTAGATGAGGAAGCAGAAGGAAGTAAGGAAGAAGACCCGACTCAAATCACTTACAACTAATGTTTGTGTCACTTCTTGTTTTAGAGGAAGGAGAAGAAATGATGGGTTTAGCATCATTAGGAGAAACTGAATGATGGGTTTAGTATTCTTCTTGAGATGGTTTTGTTTGCTTGTTTGCGAGATGAGTTTTTTTTGTTGTGTTAAGTGTTTATGTTGCTTTCAGTGTTATAGGTTTCTCTGATTTCCTTTCCTTGTATCTGAATCGTGGGCTTGAGTTATTGTAATTCATCAGTGTCTTGTTCCTTTTAGATAGGAGAAAATAAAGAAGATAAATCTCTTACTTTTTAGTTTAGTTATCAGTCTGTCTCTTTCTTTGTGGAGAAATAAGAATGATTTATTGGTCTCTCTGTCTATTGAAACGGCTTCTGGTCTCATTCTTTTGCTATGTAATTTCTGCTAACTTGCAACTTTGGAACATCAGCCTCTTGTGAGATTACTTATGTGTTTCATTTTGATAGGGAGGCTGAAGATAAAGAAGAAGAGGACCATCATTTTGTGTGATAACTTATGTATTTACTTATGCTTCTGATTGTGTACTGGTGTATGAACTTTAATGTATGAAATTTTCTATGCTTTGGCTGTGTAAAACATATGAATTGCCTATGCTTTAGATTGTGGATGTGTAAAATATATGAATTGCTTATGCTTTGGATTATTTCTTCTAAGTCCAAGTTATGCTTTTTATGGATTTAGTATGTTAGAGCAGAACGTTTTCTTTGGATCTCGCAGAAGGTCTATTTGAAACAGTTCAATTTGGTTTGAACAAAAGTACAATTTGGGCTTAAGAAAAATAATATCCACTAAACTACTTTGTCCATTTGGACATGCGTATTTGACATAGATTGCTCACTTGACATCTCTATATGTAATTCATTAAAATCATTTAAAAGATCATTAAAAATAAAATCATTTCAAACTTTAAATTAAACTAAAACTTGATTTGCGCCCCCGTGCAAATATTTAATTTAACTTGTGCCCAGCGTAAACTCATAAACCGTTAGTTTTCTAAAAAATATTCATGTATATTTTGTGTTTTGTAATTTGCATTTAGAGTAAAATTTATTACTTTATAATATACATGTTTGATAAAAATATTTTTGTTTGTACATAATATTAAAATTATTTTTATTTAACTTGATGCATTTTTTTAAAAAATATGAAAAACAAATATTCTTAAATTTTTATTTTTTGCATAGTTTTATGTGAAATATTATTTGTACATAATATTGTATTAAATGTTTTATAACTGGATGCAATTTGATGTAATTGTAATATTCATATATTAACTTGTTGTTTTTTTTGATATATTATAAAATGAAACACTACACTATTTTTTTTTTAATTTCTGGCATTAGTTTTCTATGAATTGTTATTGGTTTTATGGTATTTGTTTCTTGAAAATTGAATTCTCGAAATTTTAATATTTTACTAAACTAAATAAGTAATACTATAATTAAAAAATATTTTATATAATATATACTATATATTTCAGTGTGTGTTTTTATTTTCACCACAAAAAACAACGACAACCGTTGTAATTAATTTCAATAATTTTAAATGCAGTGGTATAATCGGTAAAGAAATACAAAAAGTACTTAATTTATCGTGAATCATAACTTAGTGACTAACTGGGTAATAAAATTAAGCATTTAATCTGCTATTCATGTTTCTAAACAATTTTCATTTTCATGTTATCCATGTTTCTAAGAGTATCAAAAGATAATTCTGCTTTAATAATAAAGATTTGACTAAACTATATAAGGTAATACTATATTTAAAAAATGTTTTATATAATATATACTATATATTTATGTGCGTGTTTTTATTTTTGATTAAAAAGAAACAACAACCATTGTTATTAATTAATTTAAATAATTTTAAATGCAGTGGCGGAACTTATAGATAAAAACAAATACAAAAATATCTAATTTACTGTAAATAAAATGTAATGACTAAATGTGTAAATAAAATAAGTATTTAATCTATTATCCATTTTCTTAAACAATTTTCACTTATCATGTTATCCATGTTTCCAACTAATATCAAAAATACTTCAGTTTTAATACTATAGATACATAGAGGTCTAACCAAATTATAAGTGGAACTAAAATCCATTTATTTTTTATTTTGTCTCTTAACCGATACAAGTTATTTAAGTACTCTAGATATATCATCCCTCCAACTTTCCAATATCAATAAGATGATATTTATGTCTATGTTGTAATCATATTTTCTTTCAGCTGTGAGACCATAACTTACACAAATTCAGAGCGGTCAAAAGAAAGTTGAAAAAACCACACTCACTTTATATCCAGTTACCTCAAGGGGAGTTAGCTTAGTTTTTTTTTTTTTTTTGAAAGAATTTTAAATTTATTCAAAAAAAACCTTTTTACAGAGTTTGGATCTGCAACTTTATCTAAAAAAATTTTCAAAACTCAATTTTTGGTAATATGCCTCCAAAACCTTCTATCTTTCTCTTCTATTCTCTAGCAAACCAGGCTTCCATCATTTGATCATACTTCCTCCCTGTCCCTCTTCTTAAAGCAGAGATTCTGTTCCTTACAAGCTTGTCAAGCTTTGAAATCAGACAAGAAGACGGTTGAGGATCTTCTCCAGCTCTTCTAACATTTCTCTCATGCCATATAGCGTAAAGCACTGCTTGGAAGCTATATCACAGCAGGAAAGTCGAGCTTTTCCTATGAAGGCCCTTCTCCACCACCTGCAACACACTCGACCATCTATAAATACGCCCAGTCCCCATCAAATTTTTTATCGTACTCAACCAAACTTCTCTTGAGTAACTACACTCGAAAAACAAGTGATCACGCGTTTCTATTTCCTGTTGACATAACCAACAAGTAGTTATGGCTTGAGGATTCCATCGAAGAACTCTATCCCCTGTTGCCAATCTATTACGGACAGCAAGCCAAGTTAAAAAAGCATGTCTTGGAGTAGCTTCTTTAAACCATACTCCTTTATGCCAACTAACCTTCAAAGAATGATTCCTGACAAGATTCCACGTATGAGTGGTGCTGAATATATCTCTGAATTCGCCATTCTCTTGTTTCCAAAGGCATATATCATCCATATGATTTAAACCTTTGTTCTTGAGAACCATAATTTCGTGATCCACCAGTCTAAGAGGTTGATACCGATGATGTCTTCTCCCTCTGTAAATCTGAACAGCACTCTCCACTGTAGAATTTATAGGAATGCCAAGATCCATACATCCCCTTGCACCCATAAGTTCAAACAGTTGACCAAGTGGAGACCAATTCTCAAACCAGAAAGATGTAGTGGAACCACTATTAATCTCCTTTCTCATAAACTGAACAGCCAGAGGTCGAAGCTTTAATAGCCAGGAGTTAGCTTAGTCACATCTGTGATCATCATTTTGGAGTTAAACTCTGTTTAAATTGCACATTAATTCAAACCAAATGATTTCATTTCCACCACTAAGAACAACTTCAAACCACGAGGAATCATTTGACCCCAGTCCAATCTGCAAAAATATCCCCATGAATCACGTAGTGTATGTACACTGTACATTAGAAGTAACTTGATACGAATCCGAATAGATACTTCTAAATATTTCAAGATTTTCGAAAAACTGAAAAGCCATAAAAATAAATTAAATATCTAAAATATTAAAAGTATCCAAAATAAATATTTAAATCCTAAAATAACTTGAAATTTTAATTTTATGTTCTTTTTGATATTTGATCATACTTGGTAAATGTTTATAAGATATCTATTAATATTTTCCAATGATTTTGGATAATTATTGAGTATTTTGGATAAACATACTACAGTAGAACCTCTATAGTTAATAATGTTGGGATTTTAAAATTTTCTTAATATATAGAAATATTAATTTACAAAATTTTCATTTTTATATTTTTTTCTATTTTAAATATTTTATTTAAAAAATAAAATATTAATTTTTCTGTATATACATTATTTAAATTTTAGAAATTTTACTTTCATATTATTTTGTCATCTTACTTGGTGTATATTTTTATATTTCATAGAATTTTTTTGTGTTTTTCAGTGTAATTTTACTAATTATTATCATAAGATATTAAATATTAAGAAAAATAGAAGTATTTTCATTGTGAATAATAATATAATATTTAATATGTGTATATTATATATATAAATTATTAATTTATTATTTTAATGAGATTTATTTTTTTATTTATTTTATTGATTTGTGTCGTATTTTATATTGGAAATGATTTTGTTTTATTTTGGTTTAGGCTTAAGAATGTAATGGATTTAGGAATTATAGGATTAGCCAAGTTAAAAGCCCAAATAGAAAGAGAGATTTTTTTGCTTCGGATCTTTTTGTTTCTTACCTTCCCAAGGTTTCTTCTTCGCTTCTCTCAGTTTCGATTAATCTGTCACGGTTGTCTGAGAGAGAAGACTCCACAAGACAAGAGATCCTCTCCGTATCCCGATCCAAGGTTTCAAGGTTAGATAACACTTGCCCTTGTTTCTTTTTTTGTGTTTCTGTTTTTCTAGAGTTTGTTTGCGCGCAAAGTGTTCGCTAATTTGCCGAAACGAAGTCACTGCAGACATATGCATCTTGATTATACTTATTAAGCCGTTTATCTTCATGACTTGAACTAAGACATTGTCAATCTCTGGTGCAATCTGACTCTGACCCACCAAAGGAATCTGTATATCTCCTTTGTTAGAAAACAATTGACTCCAACAAATAACGAATAATCCAATTTGTAATTAGGAGTTGTTTTATTTGGAGGTTTTGGGTCGAGAAAGAATCTGTTAGGAGACACTATCTCAATTTCTGATTTGGTTTTGTTTCTAAATGAAAATTTCATGCTTTTCAATTTGAAGGGTTTTTGTTTCAGTGCAGGGATTGATTGGCGTATGAATGGCGTTGAGGCACTTAGGCAAGAAGGTAATCTTCCTTCAGTGCGAAAAGATTATAGCTTTAGCTTCCATTTCATACTTTGCTTAGTTTTAGTGGTCGCCACAACTCTTGTTTTCTCCATGGAATATGTCGTAGTTATGGTTGATGTTGTTCTCGATCTGTTTTTCTCGTTATGAATTGCCACAGTAAAAGCCTTTAGCTTAGATTTCGAAATCTATCAGCCACCGTGAAACAAATCTGTATGTACTTGAATGCGATTATGCATTAGAGTTATGTGTTTATCCATGGAGGAACGTGAAGCGTGTTTTAATCAGTTTCATTTTCTAAGCTACTCCGTTTCCAAATTGTTGATTGAAGATTTAAGTGAAATGTAGTGAAGCATTTGTCTGCATTTCTTGTGTCCATTTCAGTCTCATTTTCATTAGGCATTTCACATATGTTTACGGATGCATTTACAGGGCATTCAAGCCTCTTTTAAAAGAGATTTGGTTCTTCCTCTGGTAGCAGCATCTACACAGAGGCATATTTCCTCCACGTTTCCGAAAAGCTCTTCTGAAAGTGTTGCTTTCTCATTCGCTCGGTACATTAATGGTAAGCATAGTTAAAAAGGATGTTTACAGGATTTGCTTTTAAAGCTGTTGGAAACGGATAAAGAACGATTTTATTCATGCTTTAGGTTTCGGGTTCAGCTCGCCTAATCATGAATCTTCCCCAACCTTAACATCCATAAGGTAAACAATTCGCATACACTTTCTAATCGTTCTCCCTTATATTAGTCTATAGAAATGTTCACTGTCCTGTGCTTTTTTGAACAGGTATTTTCATGCAAGCCGAGAAACACAGGCGAGAAGAAAAGAGGATCCTGATCGTACGCTGAGCCACCGTGAGCTCAAGAAACAGACTGTCAAAACGAAAGGGAAGTTCTCAAAACGGGAGAAGAAAACTGATAAGCCACCCGTTGAAGCTCCTTATGTGCCTCCTAGGCTACAAAGATTGGCAAAGGGACTGGCCGAGAAAACAGTCGACGTATTTGAAGGCATGACGTTACTCGAATTCTCCAAGCGTACTGGTGAGTCATTGGCGGTTCTGCAGAGCATTCTCGTCAATGTTGGGGAGACCGTTAGTTCAGAGTTTGACGCAATCAGCATAGATGTCGCCGAGCTTCTTGCAATGGTAAAGTGAAATCCACCTCTAGTTTCCAAGATAATGGATTCATGTTAAAGATCTTTTTTGTCTTTTGCAGGAAATAGGGATCAATGTAAGGAGGCAGCATACTACAGAAGGATCACAGATCCTCCCACGGCCTCCGGTTGTAACAGTAATGGGCCATGTTGATCATGGGAAGACCTCACTGTTGGACGCTTTAAGAAACACCTCCGTGGCGGCAAGAGAGGCCGGTGGGATCACTCAGCACGTGGGTGCGTTCGTGGTCGGCATGCCTGACTCCGGCACTTCAATCACCTTCCTAGACACCCCAGGTCACGCAGCTTTCAGCGAGATGCGTGCTAGAGGAGCTGCTGTTACCGATATAGTCGTCTTGGTGGTGGCTGCTGATGATGGTGTAATGCCGCAGACGCTCGAGGCCATTGCGCACGCTAGGTCGGCGAATGTTCCTATTGTGGTTGCTATCAATAAATGTGATAAACCGGGAGCTAATGCGGAGAGAGTCAAGAACCAGCTCGCCGCTGAAGGGATAGAGCTTGAGGATATTGGAGGAAACGTTCAGGTTGTTGAGGTGTCTGCGATGAAGAGCACAGGGCTAGACAAGTTAGAAGAAGCTCTGCTTCTTGAGGCAGTGGATATGGACCTTAAGGCACGTGTGGAAGGACCAGCTCAAGCGTATGTGGTGGAGGCTCGGCTCGACAAAGGCCGTGGACCGTTAGCCACCATTATTGTGAAGGCTGGGACGTTGGTGAGTGGTCATCACGTAGTCATTGGGTCTCAGTGGGGGAGACTCAGGGCTATCAGGGATATGGCCGGTAAGCAAACGGACCGAGCAACACCAGCGATGCCGGTGGAGATTGAAGGGCTTAAGGGTCTTCCGATGGCTGGTGATGATGTCATTGTGGTGGATTCAGAGGAGCGAGCGAAGATGCTTAGTGAAGGGAGGAAAAGGAAGTATGAAAGAGATCGGTTGTTGAAAGCAGAGGAAGCTAGAGTAGCTGAAGCGGAGAAGAAAGAAGCAGAGTCTGAAGAAGGGTTTGTTCGAGTTGAGTTGCCGATAATAGTGAAGTCTGACGTGCAAGGAACTGCACAGGCTGTTGCTGATGCCCTAAGAACGTTAAATAGCCCACAGGTTGCTTATTGTTGTTTGTTGCTTATTGACTCTATGTGTTTGTGGTTGTTTTCTTATGGGTTATTATTTGGATAGGTTTTTGTGAACATTGTTCATAGTGGAGTAGGAGCAGTGTCTCACTCTGATTTAGAGAGGGCACAAGCTTGTGGTGCGTGTATCGTTGCCTTTAACGTTAAGGGTGGAGGTTCTGGTAATCATTCCGCGGCTCAAGCCAGCGTCAAGGTATATATGGTTAATGTTCTTTGCTTTTGCATTTTGTATTGTGGAGAGAGCTTTACCGTTGTAACCAATGGTTATGACTCTTAGGTTTTCCATCACCGTGTGATATACCATCTGCTTGAAGACATAGGGAACTTGATCGTAGAGAAAGCACCGGGAGTATCGGAGCTGGAGGTGGCTGGTGAAGCTGAAGTTCTCAGCATTTTCAAGGTGTTGGGGAAGAGGAGAAGCGAAGAAGATGGAGTGAGCATCGCCGGTTGCAAAGTGATGGATGGTAGAGTATGTAGAAGCGGGATGATGAGGCTGTTGAGGAGTGGAGAAGTGGTGTTTGAAGGGTCATGTGCGTCGCTGAAACGGGAGAAACAAGACGTGGAACAGGTGGGGAAAGGGAACGAATGTGGGCTTGTGATGGGAGAGTGGAATGATTTTAGAGTTGGAGATGTGATTCAGTGCATGGAGGCAGTCATTAGGAAACCTAAGTTCGTTTCCTCTGAGAGTGGAGCTGTGAGAATCGAGTGCTGATTATCTTAAAAACCCTTATCGATTCTATATTAGGGAGATCTTACCCTGATAATAATTTTGTGGTTGTTACCGAAAGTTTCATGCATAACTTCCAATTTTTGGACGAACAATTTGTAATGAAAAATACTTTAAACAGACAAACTCTTTCATTTACTCTGACCACTGATACGTTGCCAGAGAGTTAGCGGTGGTCGAGGAGGAGGAACTAATAGAAGCAAACCCACGAAGCCTCCTGTTAAAGAAGGATGCAACAAAACCGTTATCCAAGGTTTAGTGACCGAATCACTTCACAACGGCATGTTTCGAGTCGATTTGGAGAATGGAGGTAACATTCTTGGTTACATTTGTGGTAGGATCAGGAAGAATTTCATACGGATACTCCCCGGAGATAAAGTCAAAGTGGAAATGAGTGTTTATGATTCTACCAAAGGAAGTATCGTTTTCAGAATGAGTAGTAGAGACTAGGATGAACACAAAAGGATGTATGTCGAATTCTATTAGTGTTTAGGGCAATGTTTGATGATGGGTGATAAATCATGTAATCTATGTTATTCCCTGAAGCGTCATTGCCTTCTTCGTTTATAGTTCTCATGTTTGACCATCTATGCAACATATTTTATTGAATTAAGTTTTTATCTGTAGCGTTTTCATGTCCAAATTCTTTCTTCTGATGCTCGTGTTGTGTTGCGTTTTGGTAACAAGAAGCAAGTTGTACTTTCTTCCAAGAACGACTAACCACCTTTTCATATCCGCGTATTTCATTTCTAAAGTTTGTAAACTCAAGTATTTGTTCAAACCGACCTTAGCTCAGTTGGTAGAGCGGAAGACTGTAGTAGTTGCTGTAATCTTTAGGTCGCTGGTTCGATTCCGGCAGGTCGGATTTTTTATTAAGCCTTCCAAAGCTGTTTTCTACTCGTCAAAGAACACTTTGTCGTGAACACCGTTTTCTTAACTTTAGTTTTTTTTGTCAGCACTTAATTTATTAAGTTCACATTGTATTTTTCTCTTTCGTGTTTTACATTTATATTTATTTTAAATTGCGCATCCATCTCAAATTTCTTTTGTTTTTATTTTTAAGATCATGGACGAAATTTTAAGATGAAAAAAAGCTATTACGTACCCATTGCCTTAACTCTAGTTCAGTTTCGTAAGTCTCTCTTACGGAACAACAATGTCGAAGTATGTATCAGTTCAACATAACTGTTTGTATGGAGATGAAATAATACTATACTATTGAGATGAAAAAATACTATATTATTCTTATCTGATAGTATTAGTCCAAGACTAGTCCTTGGAGATGCATTAATTTTGCATGTTCTAGGAAACTAAAGCCTCATGCATGTTAACTCTTTATTGTACATTCTCTGCATGCTGAGTATTTGAATTAGATATTCCCCTTATACATTGTATGAATATGTAATCTATTCTGAACAATAATCTTATGAGAATTATTTTTCTGTCTTCCATTCTGCTCTTTTTCTCTCTAAGTTTTGTCCTAATCTCTCTCTTGTTCTTCACAATTCTGTCAATTATTCTCTTATTCTACTTGAAATCTCACATGGTATCAGAAAATAAACTCTTTTTCTAAATATTTTTTTCTACAGTTCTCTGATGGAAAAAAAAAACAAGGCTTTGTCGATCTTTGTTATTCTCAACTCTCTAAGGGATCAATTATTTGTTGTTGTCCAGATTGGTTAAAACAACAATTGGAGGTCATGGTCTTTGGTGTCATGTCACAACTGGTGAAGCTCCGCAGCAGACTGTCCAACAAAACAACCAGGAAGTTGTTGTGGTTGATGAAGACAAATGGATTCAAGAGGATCTGATGGTTCTGTCATCATCCAAAATTCTGGAAACATCTATTTTGGAGGCTTTCTTTTACTGTGAGACAACCAAAGATCTATGGGATACATTTCAAAAAGTATATGCTAACATGTCTAATCTCAGCCGTGTGATTGAAGTAAAGAAGGCTATCAACACTGATCTGTCTCAAGACGAGTTCACTAAATATTTCGGGAAGTTTGGATCTCTTTAGGCTGAGCTTCAAAATGCTGAGACCAAGGTCCATTGATCCTAATGTTCTCTTAAGTTTTACGAATATGGCATAAAAATAGTATATAAGAAACCTTTTTTTTGAACAACAGTATATATATATATATTTATTTATTTTTGTCAACAGAACAACAGTATATAAGAAACCAAAAATATTATTTTACACTTTTTCTCAAGAAAATATAACTAAATAGACAACCATTAAATAGTGATAGTTAAACATTAATCATAAAATGTTAAATTTTTAATAATAATTGAAACACACATTAACAGTGAAAAACAGCTGGTTTTACTGTTTTTTTTCGAATTTGGGTTTTAAACTGAACGAGACTCGGCTTCTTCAACGACTCACGGTCTGACTGGTTTGACAGCTCGGTCTAGTTCGGTTTTCAAAACACTGAATTAAAGTGTTCTGATTTCAACCAAGTACCTTTTGTTTCAGTTGAATTTTCTTTTTTTCATTATTTGAAATTTTATGTCCTTTCTTTGGTTTATCATTTAGAAAAAGTTATTGATTGAAAGTTTAACGCAAATAAGAATACCAATTAGCAGAATATGAAATCATATTCATTAACCCTGTTTCCCTATCTCTGTCCAAGGAGTTTGATTTGCACTCTGATTTTTGTTCTTCAGTTTATTATTGTTCATGTTTTCTTATTTGCTTAGACATGCAGAGTCGAAAGGTGATGCAGCGGACGATAGGGGTGAACGGTCGATCTTAGAATTTGGGGTTCTTCGAGACCTGTTCTTGGATCGATTAAGGGTTTCTTTCGATAGCTCCTTAAGACCAACTTCCTGTTTTGATGAATTTAATCAAATCAATAACAAGACATCTCAAATAAGATGAATTTAATCAAATCTCTTTTAAGGTATAAGCAAAAATTCTATTTTTATTAATCAAAGTCTGAATACAATATTAGGCTTCAGTGCCTATTTATAATAAATCATCAAATCTAGAAAACCCTAATCTTAATGAAAATAGGAAAAATACTAAAATATGGAAAATATAAATAAAAGGTAATTATCAAGATATTTGAAAATATTCCAAATATTTATCTGCATCATTCTCTCCGGGTTGGAAAAGATTCGTCCTCGAATCTTGAAACGATTTTTTGTAGTTGAAATCTTGAAAACTTGATCTTCAAATCCGAATTTTGCACAAAGCTGAGTCTTCTGACCTTGTCCGAAATTTGCACGGAACTCATCCTGCACGAATTTTGCACGGAACTCTTCCTGTACGAACTTTACACGAATCTCATCTTGTCCAGTTTTTGCACAGACGAGATTAAAATAATTTTTACTGAAAACGAAGTCAACAACGACATCATCTTCGTAGATGTCGTAGATCGGATCACCATAAATCTCTCTGTAGATCTTATGGTCTTCTTCTCTCTCGACAAAGAGACTTTCGTCCTGGATAGGATTGTTCGCAATCACCATGACATCCAGAATCGTCTTCGATTAAGAAACCAAAGAAACCAAAGAAACGAAGCTCTGATACCAACTGATGCAGCGGACGATAGGGGTGAACGGTCGATCTTAGAATTTGGGGTTCTTCGAGACCTGTTCTTGGATCGATTAAAGGTTTCTTTCGATAGCTCCTTAAGACCAACTTCCTGTTTTGATGAATTTAATCAAATCAATAACAAGGCATCTCAAATAAGATGAATTTAATCAAATCTCTTTTAAGGTATAAGCAAAAACTCTATTTTTATTAATCAAAGTCTGAATACAATATTAGGCTTCAGTGCCTATTTATAATAAATCATCAAATCTAGAAAACCATAATCTTAATGAAAATAGGAAAAATACTAAAATATAGAAAATATAAATAAAAGGTAATTATCAAGATATTTGAAAATATTCCAAATATTTATCTGCATCAAAATGTCCTTTGATGAAGTAGAATCTATACTATTAAAGCATGATTCTATTCTTAACATTTAGGATTCTGTCCTTAGATTTTTATTATATTTACAAGACAATACTTCTTTTTTAAATTTGGCAATCAATCACTATCATTTAATACAAAAATAAATAAATGACTTCTTAAATAGAAATAAAACATATAGAAACTATTTATATATATATATATGATATGTCGATTATTATTTAAAATTTAGTCAATCCTAGAATTATTAATTTTGAAAAAATATTATCATTTAAATTGATTTTGAAAAAACATAAATATATTTTTTTTTAAAATTCAAATTATGGTCACCGAATTTGTCTCATCATTAAAAAAATTAAATATTAAAAATATTAAGTATATTTTTTGAAAATCCTTATACCACTCAGAATGCTCCAAGGTATAAATACTAAATAGTTAAACATGTTTTCTTATCTATATTATTTAAGTCAAAGTACCAATATAAATTAAAACTTAAAATAACTTTTTAATTACATCTAATGTTATTTTTCACTCTTATATATAATTATTTCTAATAAATGAATTTGTAAAAACATGATAAATATGAGTTTCCTTATAAATCATAGGTATTACATTAAATTACCTAATATTTAGCTAATTTAGAAGATTGCAATCTTTAAATTATTTAATACTTAATAAAACAATTTCATAAATGGCATATATATATACAATCATATCTAGCTAATTTTAAATTTATTGAATTCAAACCTACGTTAGAAATTATTGTGTATAATTATTTAATTTTGTTTGATTAATACAGAGGCGGTTCACTTTACAATGTAAATTTTCATGTGTATTATTTTTTTACTAATTTTATTTTATGGGTTTTAACTAAATTTACATTATTTTGAACACACTAAGTATGATAATCGTAAATACTAAGACTTTTATACATGAATTACATTGATTTAATTTTCCATTTTTCAGAATAATAAATCAAAGCATTGTTTTCAATTTTAGTTAAACATTTTTAAGAAAAATTAAATATAAATATATTTTTGTAAAAAAATAAATGCTTTTATTTACTCAAAATAAACCCAAACCTGTCAAAATATTTGACCAATACAATTACATGAATTTAAATGAATAAAAAACTATTGTGAACTTAAAAATAAATGTGTTGAGTTCAAACAGTCGAGACGTAAATGTATTCGTCAAAAATGAAATGAATTTAAATAAGGTGGATTTATCAGTTTATCATTCTTAAGAAAATATTTTATGAATGTTCATTAGTTTTTTTCAATGTATACTATTTCGCGTTTTAAAAGCGCGGATCAAAATCTAGTAACAGTTATAGCTCATGCATACGTGGAAATAATAATCAATTGGAGATAATCATTAAATCCGATTAAAGATACACTGAAAGGTATGATCTCTATACTATTATTTGCCAAGTGATTTTTCGCAACGGAGCTCTCACGTTAAAAGTTAAATCGGCTAAATATGATGATACCTTTAATAAATTTTTATATATAATTAAAACGAATCTAAATTAATCATATTATTTTTTTTAAAAAAAAAGATAATTCTTACATATTATGTTGTTATCATAAAATATATTTTCTATTACAAAAGTTAAAATAAAAAAGATATAAAACAATTTATCTCTGTCTATATTATTAGTTGCTAATTTATTATATAAACAAAACGAATTTATATTACTAATATTAATTCTTTTTAAATAAGAAAATTCTTATATATTGTATTATAATCTTAAATAATTGTTTCTAATATAAAGTTAAAACAATTGTAACAAAGGAGAGGAGACTACAATCGTATGTGGCTCAAGGCAGTCCTTCTTGGTTGAGAAGTTTACTTGTGGAGGAAGGTACGACGAATGGATCCTCCTAAGTCTTCTACGGGTGCCTGGTTTCATTAGTGCTTAAGGATTATCTTGGAGGAGGGAGTCGACGTTTTAGGCGTTGAGCTCTTTTTGTTTTATTGGTGTTTTCTTATTATTTCTGTGCAAGCTCGAGGAGTTTGTAGATTCGTTCATGGTTTTGTTGAAACCTTTTAAGAGATTAAAAAATAAAAGTTAAATCAATTAAGATATAAAACAATTTATAATTAAATATAATCAAACAAAATATCTATAATATGTTTGTGTTTTCAAAATTTTAATACAAAATAATAAGCATATATATATTTTAATGATAAGTTATGTTATATAAACAATTTAATTGATTTAAGCTTTTTGAAAATATAATAATAAATTTTCAGGATGGTTTTTGAATTAACAAAACATAGACTAATAAATATTCACAAAAGAATTATGTCCGCATGAACGGGTAACGCACCTAGTTTTACAGATTATAGAATGTGAATATAAGTTGTTATAAATTGCTATATGGCTTTTTTCGATGTCCAAAAAAAATTGCTATATAGCTTTTTTTTTTTGTAAACTCAATTGCTATATAGCTCGGTTATGAGAGTTTGATCAACACAATTTCTCCTTTTACAGATATTCCAAACCACGATTATGACTAGCCCCAAAATTATTTTATAAAGATTGTGTCTATAATATTAAACACTCAGATTGGCATGTTATATGAGTCCGATCTTGGCTGATGAGTAAATAATTTCTGATGTACGGTTGTGTAATATGTTCTTGCTGGGAACGTTATCGAACAGTCTTCAATTGGTTTTTCTTTTACAAAATACAAATATTAGAATCTCTGACAGTAACAACATCTTTGTTTTAATTATTGTAGAGCGTTGCTTTTTCTTTAGAGCATCGCGGTTCCCACATTTTTATAGCATCTTGAACAGCGATGAAAAGAAGGTAAGTACTACATTACCTTTACTACTATTTTATTAAAACGTTTTTCACACATTTTTAAGCGGTCTTTTGTTTCTTTTGGGCTTCCAGCCGTCATATTCATCGGGACGGTACTCACTGGAGGCTTAGAGATAGATCCATGTGCGCAAGCCAATCAAATTAGTTTTAGAAACAACTCGGAAACATTGGAAAACACCAATGTTAATAACCATAGAAAAATTATATACCTCGGGAGCATCTAACTGAGTTGAAAATGTGCTTTGGGTTGCCTGCAATGACAAATATACATAATAAGAATTATATATGTGGACGCACAAACACACTAACATAAAGATTTAGCTATTACACTAACATTAGGAATATGGTTAACATCAATCTCATTAATCATTTCTGAATTTGTTAATATCTTCAGAACTTTGAAAGTGTCATGTTTGTATAGATAGTTTCCTTCTCTATACCAATCTTGAACAGATAAGTTTTACCAACCAAATCAGTGAGAACAGATGGGAGCAGATTAGTGAACAAAAAAAAAAGATGGGAGCAGATTCGGTTCATGGATCTATAATTGGGACCAAAAAACATGTCAACTAATGACAGTTACGAAGAACATGATTTTATAAAACGTGTATATAATTACAACAATAAGTAGGATGTATAACCTCACCAGTGATCGCACTAGTCAACTCAACGCAAGGCTAGCGTATTAGTTGTAGTGCAAGGTTATCAAGTAGAACAGTTACAAAGAAAAAGGTTGTCAAGTAGAAGAAACTTGGTGTTGCTAGGTTTATATGTCTCGGATAGGTGTGTTTTGATATGACCGAGAAAATTATGTATATATAGTACATCAAAATGATTCTGGTTTTCTTTGTGACCAAGCTGTATATATGCAAATCCCTTTTTATATCGAGAAAATTTCGGCCAATAACAATATATACAGTGTTGCATAATGAACAGCAACAATATAGAAAACTTTCAGTTAGACACTATTATAGAATGGGGAATCATATAAAATATATAATCCCATTTTTTTTTTATGTACTTGCATGAAAATTAAATTAGACTTGGGAAGCAAGTTTCGGAAAACTATGAACGTTCCTTTTAGAAAGTTTTGAATAATATTAATGTAAAGATAATTAATTGCATGATCGAAGTTACCTGATATAACATTTGACTTTGAACAATACACTTTTACACTATTAAATGAATGTATGAACCGTGTTTCAAAAAAAAAATGAATGTATGAACCTGTTATTACATATAAGTTCAACAAAGTTTAAGTAAATGTCCCTTGATATAATAGAAAACCAAATCAAACAAAACCAACATTAGGTTCAACAAATATTAAAATTGTACCCTAAACCAAAGCTTTTTTTTTTGTTACAAAACAATACTATAATCAGAATGAGAGAAATAATTTATATCTGGAATTATGACTGAAATTGCCTCCTGTTTCACCATTGTAAATTTGTAATGTATCCAGAATTAAGTCTTCAACAACTAATATCAATTAATTTCTATGTCGTTGATTGGCATTCATATGCTTCATATTTACAATGGAATGAGACCCACTGAATACGGAATGTGCTTTAAATTTTCAGTGAAAAGCTCTGTAACATGTTCGACTATATTGGCCGACAAAAAAAGAAGAGACTGTATTGAAGATATATATCATGAACAATGACGATGAGAACAACAATAACTCAAAGTTGTCGTTTTGTAGGTAATACAGCAAAGCAAGGCAAAAACGGGGCAACACAATGTTACTGATAATGTATTTATATATGCATCTATAATCATAATCTTTATCAAAATATGTATTTCTTGATTGGAGGTTAACGGAGATGTAAATAACTAACCATCCCCTATATATCAGTTATGGAGCATTACACCATTCTTTGGTAGCTACATGTAATCATGAGAATGATTCTCATAATATCTAGAGAAATATGTAGGTCAATATATAAACATATATTATATTTTTATTAAACTAAATACCAAATTAATTAATTAGTAGTATACAAAATAATATTATAAATTATTTTCTTAAGTAAAAGCTAAAGAATTATCTAATATGATTAACATATATATATAACATTTAATGATGATAATAAGTATTTGATAGCAATTTTTATCCTCCGTATTTTTTTGTTTAATTTTATATTATTAAAAAAAATCAAACAATTACATTAAGCATATAAAAAATTCAGATTTTTTCTTATATGTAATATTTTAAAGTTTTAATACAACTAAAATACTAAAAATGATAAACAAAGTCTTACATTGAAAAATGTGTGATCAGTGGTAACATTTTTTAATTCAGCATTTCAGCCCATCACTTTTCTTTAATGAGCCTTAATTTTTTTTAGTGATTAACTAAATGAGTCAGATACATAATATAATGTGTTTTGGTCTGAAAATTGTTGCATACCAAAAATCAATATGAACTATCATTACTTAAAAAAAATTACAACAAAGAACAAAGGATTGAGAAAAAAATCTGAATCCAAATAACCGAACCAAATCTAATCCGAAAGAAATAGTACATATCTTTAACCAAATTGGTTAGATATCAGGTATCGCTGTCCTAACGACTACACTGATTTTCTGATCCCCTCTTAGTCGGTTAATTAGTCGTCTCTCCCAACGACTAATTATTTGGTGTCGCTGGAGTTGGTCGGATACCATATTTTTCAACGTGTAGTGGTAATCCCTTTTAATAAAATGTGTAACCATAGTAAGAAAATAATAGCATTAAGATTAATCTAAAAAATCTATTTTTTATTTGTTATTTTTTTTTATCTCACTATTCAGGATTAGACAAGAAATCTGAATATGAAGAACTGAACCGATCTCGATCCACAAAATAGTACCAAGTCCGAACTGAAATTAATTAAATATTTGAGTTATTCAAAATTATGGTATTTAGAGAACTGAAACATAATCCAATCCAAAACGAAGTATTTTGGATATCCGAATGTATTCGAAATAGATTTATATACTTATACATGTATTAATTATTTTTAGATTTAATATATATAACAACATCCATAATATATATAATACATTCAAGTTGGTTTAAATACTTGAAATTATATATAATAGTCAAAAATATCTAAAATAGTTAAAGTATACTCAACACCAAAAATACACAAAATAATTATTGATTCTCTATACAAATATTTAAACCAAACTAATTTTTATGTTAATTTTAGGTACTATGACGTATGTTATTCAAATTTATATGTAATATATTATTTTGTTAATAAATTTTGAGAAATTTAAAGTATATAATGAATTTTAAAATTTTAAAAATAATTTAAATGAATTATCCGAATCCGAGCTCATGAACCTGCAAAGATCCGAACCGAATGCAAACCAATATTTACAAATATCAAAAATCATTGACCATGAAAACCGAAAACCCAAACAGGCCTGAACTGAATCCAAATGGGTACCCAACTCCCACCCCTAGTCACTATTATGTTTCATATATGTGTCATCGTATAATAAATCGTATTTTATACGTCCTATAATACAAGTATTCATATAACTACAATATTTTGTACGTACCAGCATATAAATAATCACATATATTATATTTTTAAATTTGATGTATAAAAACCATAATTTATGTTGGTGTTTGAAATCGGGCTTTGCATTGCATTTTTCTTATATATAATGAAAATACTTTTTATAATGGTGATTGAAAAAATATTTAGTAAAAATCAATTTTTTGAATATATGAATATTTTGAATGAATTTTTTATATAAATAAATTTTAATTATTTTTATTTGAAATATGTATATATATCAAATAACATAAGTCTACTACTTTTTAATATGATGTAATTGCAATTATTTTTTAATAATATAAGTGCATTATTTTTTCTTAATATACTACTATTCATATTTCCAAATAGCATCATATTCATTTTTATACTACATTTTACGTTTCTAAAGATTTCGTAAAGATAATTTTACTTTACTAAGATAGATGTGAAATATAAAAACGATAATTTAAGTTGGTGTTTGAAATTGAGCTTGTATTGTTTTTTCTTATGTATATTGAAAACAATTTTTATAGTGGTTATTAAAAATATTTTAGTAAACATAAATTTTTGGATATATATATATATATATACACTCTGAATGACGTGATATAAATCAATTTTAAATTATTATTTTGATTTGAAATATATATATATCAAATAACATAAGTTCATTATTATTTTTTCTTGATATACTGATTTCCATATTTCCAAACAGTATTATATCTTCTTATGCTGCTATCTATATTTTCAAACAATTTCTAAAGATACTTTTACTTTAATAAGATAGATTTTAAATTATTATTTTGATTTGAAATATGTATATCAAATAATATAAGTCCATAGCTTTTTTTTCTTAATATATATACTGCTTTCTATGTTTTCAAACAATTCTTAAATGTACTTCTATTTTAATAAGATATATATATATATATATATTTTTTTTTTTATGGCTCCATAAACTTTACTTCTAGCCATTTGTGCATAAGACCAATGTATCGCTTGATTTTCTTTTATTTATTTGTAAGGCTGAACTAGTTTATCCTTTTAGTTTGTTTGTTTCGAGAAAATGTTAGG
Organism: Hirschfeldia incana; assembly: GCA_026261945.1. Classification (NCBI taxonomy): domain Eukaryota; kingdom Viridiplantae; phylum Streptophyta; class Magnoliopsida; order Brassicales; family Brassicaceae; genus Hirschfeldia; species Hirschfeldia incana. The sequence continues at coordinate 3,505,160 of JABCMI010000032.1, forward strand.
AGTTGTCCAATAATATACAAATTTCCGAAATGATCATTCTTCAAACTTTTAATATGCTGATTTTGGCAAAATAGCTGTGAGAAGAAAAAAAAAACAACCAACTAATTATCATCTGCGTCTCTCAAAGCCATTTTCTTCTATACCCAAAGAAAAAGATGTGTATTATGTATATAAATAAGGTTTCAACAGCCCTCTTTCTATTTCGTGATATCCACATGTATAAAATATGTACAAAATATATAATATATAATAACTAATTAGTAATTTGTTGTATTTTAATACATTTTTTAATTTATATGTGTGAAAAAAGCAAATCTAAATTTTGTTAAACAGACATCTGATTTTTATTATATATACATTTGGGACCGATTCAAATTTTTAGTATGTTAGATTATATTTATTCATCTTAACTGAACCATAATTATTAAATGATTCTAACTAGGCTAAATTAGATTAACTTTGTTAGAAATTTGGCTTATTGTCTTAGGATCTTAATATATTTTTGTAAAATAATGTATAATTTAGTATATGTTATTTTTGGGACAAAAACATGAAAATGTTACCGGTTCAAAGTTCGGTGAACATAACCAATAATCTTTTGAAATTTTATAAGAATATTAATTTTGTAGCATAATTAAATCTTAATAATTTTTAACATATTTTTTGTTCATTGGTTTTGAGGCATTTGTAATTTACATGTATAAAAAATAAATACATGACTATTTTAAGGAATAATATGTTGCTTGACGACTTAAATAAGCTTCTAATTTTAAGTGCACAAATATGATTGATTTACTTGCTCATTGTTTGAGTATATTAAATTGTATATATTCATCTGAAATAAATTACAACATATTTTTGTTTTAGTTAGGTTAGAATTGAATATATTTGCTGCATTTATTTTGACTTAAATTTTAGATTTGAACATATGTTGTTTTATTTTTGAAGAAAACGATCTAAATTATTAACTTATATATATATATATATATATATATATATATATATATATATTCGAAAATATATCCTTTTTATTTATGTATTTTTTTGTAATAAAATAGGAATAAAATTAAAATTAATAGTTGTCATATATCATATATTTATAGATACTTAATTTTTTCATTCATGTAGGTTTTGTAGAAAAAAGAAAAAGAAAAATGAAATTAAAATAAATAAAACACTAATTAAAATTGTATCAAGCAAAATAGAAAGAAAAATAGTTTTAGTACAATTATGTATATAACTTTTAATTTATGAATGAGTCAACTTGAACACAACACATACGAAAGTATTTTCTCAAATAATATTATAAGTTATAACACAACTAAAAGTTGAGAATATGGAATCCCACCAATATAGCCATGTGCAGGCAATGTTTCTGATGTCTTTCACAAAGGCTGCGGTTTGCTGAAACTATCCTTTAATTTACTTTTGAAAAAGTTAGTAGTTGGGCAAATAATATATCGAATTTCCCACAGGATCATTTTTTTTGATATACTAATTTTGGCAATTTAGCTGGTGGACCAAAATATATAAAAAAAACAACCAATTATATGTGTTTCTCAAAGCCATTTTTTTACCCAAAAAAGAGATGTGAATTTTGTATATAAATATGGGTTCAACTGCCCTCTTCCCATTCACCAGTACTCATTTCTACTAAACTCAAGAACCATGGCAACTCAAATCCCCAAACAAATATTCAAAACCCTATTGTCTTTAACCTTTTTCGTTTTAGTCCTTTCTGATACGGTCTCAACGGCCCGAAAATCAATCGACCTGAAAAAACCATGCAAACATTTCGTCTTCCATCTCCATAACATTGCCTACGATAGTGATAATGCGGATAACGCCACGTCAGCAACAATTGTAAACCCTATAGGACTAGGCAACTTCAACTTCGGAAAGTTTGTTGTCTTTGACAATCCTGTGACAATGGATGAGAACTACCTCTCAGAACCGGTGGCGCGTGCCCAAGGCTTCTTCTTCTACAACAAGAAGACGACCTACAACACGTGGATGACTTTCACGTTGTTGTTTAACTCAACGCAACACAAAGGAACAATGACCATAATCGATGCAAATCCGATGCTGGAGCCAACCAGAGACCTATCAATTGTTGGTGGGACCGGTGATTTCTTCATGACTCGTGGGATTGTTACGTTCACGACCGACACCTTTGAAGGCAGCAAGTATTTTCGTATCAAACTGGATATTAAACTCTACGAGTGTTACTAATATATGTGTGTCTTTTTTTGCTCCGTTTGGGTTTCATGTGTGTGTGGACATTTCAATTAATAATGCACTGAAGATGATGATTCTTCAAGTTGCCACATAATGGTATTGTAATTCGTTTGTAATAAGTTTTATGATGATAATAATAATCTTACGTTTTGTTTACCAAACCATAAACGTTACTTTTAAAGTATCTCCTTTTTGATTGACAAAAAAAAAAGTATCTCCTTTTTAACATCAGGTTATCTTGTTTTATGAGCAACATATCCACGATCAATTTTGTAAGCTTTTGGTAAAATAATCTGATTATGAAATCCTGTTTCTTCAAAAAAAAATATGTTCGTCCTCCATCTCCATAACATGGCCTAGCATAGTGATAATCGGGCTAATGCAGTAACGCACAACCAGTTGACCTGAACTAACTTTCTGTGCTCGAGTCCAAGGCTTATTCTACAACAAGAACACGGCTAACAACCAATGGTAAAATAAGATAAGATAAAAGTTATTGTCAGAAGTGGGGTTTGAACCCACGCCCTCTTACGAGGACCAGAACTTGAGTCTGGCGCCTTAGACCACTCGGCCATCCTGACTATGAAAACCTTTATACGTTATAGTGTAGATATACAATACTATTTCTTTAAATAAATTCTGTGCGAGCTGGTTGATCATTGATAATACATAATCAATGCATTAGTCCAAGAGTGTACTTATATTGTTAAGAGATCAACTACACGTTTTGTCATCGTGCCAAAGCACCACAATACCACAAAAACAAAACGAAGAAAGAGAAAAAAAAAAAAAAGAGAAGCAAAGCTGTTAGGTAAATTCGAGATAACATGAAAGCCCCTATACAAAAAAAAAAAAATCGAGAGAACAAAGATGAGATCTAATTACTATTTTACAACACAACTCAAATTTCAAAAACAGAGCATTGTACACAAGCGCATGCAAAGAAAACACGAAAAGCTCCTAATCCTTCTTCCTGTTCTTCAACGGTCCCCTTGGGATTTTGCTCGATACCTTCGCGTCCAACACAGCATATTGCTTCTTTAACAAAGCAATAAATAATTTATAAAATATAAAAATATAAATCATTAGTCTAATACTTAGAAATAAATAAGTTAAACTGTTTGATAAATAATAAATGATTTATATTAGACTAAAATATTAATCAATAAATTTATATAAATTAAAAAAAACTAACACAAATACAAAAATTTTGAAACTATTTATAAATTTTCTTATATAAAATAGTTTTACTTTAATACTTTAATGGCTACTTTTTAATTTGATGTTAATATTTTATTGATAAAACAATTAACTTTTTGACAATTTATATTCATTGTCTTGTGTGTATAGTAATTGTGAACACTATTAAATAAATTTATTTATAGAAATTAATAACTATTTTTATAAGTAATTGTTGTTATATATGAATATTGCAATTATTTTACGGATATGAAACACAAATAAATTATTTTACATTATTGTTTACATGATATTTAACTTTTATTTTGTAACATTTTAAATTAAATACACCTTTCTACTTTCTGCTTTATAGTTAAATCTACATTAAACCAGTAATATTCTTTTCTTTATACTACTATTCATGTTTCCAAACAATATATTCATTTCTGTATACTACTATCAAATGTTTCTAAACAACAATATAATTAATCTTGATTATTTTATATCTATCATTTTCTCTATCATAATTTTGTAAAAAAAGTCACAGTTTTAAAATAGCAAAACAACAAACTTTAAAATTTTGATGAAAAGGTGATAAATTATGAAATGATAACAATTTAAATTAAACTAGATTACATATCGGTCATCCATCGGTTCAATCAATTAGTCTTAGGTTTAATAATTTTTTTTAAAAAAATAGATATTTTTAAAACCTAAATCAAATTATTGGATCACCGGATTAACCGGTATAACAGGTTCAGATCGAATTTTAAATTCACTGGTTTAAATGTAAAAATATTTTAAATACACAAAATATTTCAAATTAACAAAAGAGTTGTTAAGTTATTAGTGAAAAATTTTATCAGAAAATATTCGATCCTTGCAAACCGAAGGTCAAAATCCAGTACTTGTTAAAGCAATTCAAATGGGTTCTACAAAAACTAAAAACAAAATAAACCTTGATATGATAAAAATTGTTTTTAGAGTGAAACAAAAACCAGAAACAATTTTCACATAAGTTTAAAATTTAAAGACAGTTAGCTCAACTGGAAAATATCATGGTCATTGTGTCGGAGATCCCCAATTTGGATGACTACTAAGACGAAATCAACATTACATGATATGATTTCAGAACAGAGGGAATAGGGTTTCGGTCCGAGTATCTTGATAATTATAATAAAAAAACTGAATAGATGCAATAATATTTTTAAGTATTTTTTTATAATGGCTCTCATTAACAGTATTCATTAAAAATTCTATAAATTAATAATGTTATGACTATACCATTTTATTAATTTATAGAGTTATTAATTTACTAAGTTTCATTTTTGTATTTTTTTAAAATAACTAATTTTACCGCATACACATTGATTAAGTTTTAGAAATTTGACTTTCATATTATTTTTTATATTTTTTGTACATAAAATAATTTATTTTATAATTTAAATATATTTTAGATATAATTTAATAATATTATATAATAAAAATCGTGCAGGTTTTAAATAATTTGACATTTTGTGTTATAATCATGTTTTAAATAAGAATATGAGGATATAAATATTTGATAAGTTAGTGTCCAAATATATTAATTCATTAATAATGAACATTTAAAGTTTATACATATATATTGCTTACATATATATTGCTATGGAATCATCATTTGTAGTTAACTATGTATTCCTTGGGATTTGGTCATTAAGGGCCAAATATATGATCAATAATTTATTTACTGTCGGTGACATTTAAATAAAAGTAAAAATCTGGTGCCAAAAAAAAAGTAAAAATCTATAACTTAATAATGCTGGGACTACGAAAAATAGTGTAATACAAAAATAGTGTATACAATGAAAAGAATATTTATTTCATGATATTATATAATTGGTTAAATTTTGTAGATTTGAATTTTAACTATGTTTATTATAGTATTGATATAGTTTATGTATGATGAATACATGTTATGTAATAAAAATTCATTTTATATGTAATTCAATAAAACTAAACTAAAAATTATATATGTTTATATAAAATTTATTTGTATGGTAATTATTAACTTATGATATTGGTGGGACTATAAATTTACCTAGTAATTTTCTAAATATTGTTGCCTTATTATTTATCGAATAGTATCATACTTTACAGCAGACCAAGAGACCAGAGAGATTATTAATTTATAGTGTTTATTAATATCGAATATTAGTTTATAGAGTTTATATTGTATGCCGTTTAAATTTTTATTTAAGGTTTTTCTGAGTGTTAGTGACAAAAAGGTGTTTTAGAGTGTTTATCTACAATAATATTTAATATAGCAATGACATTCCATTGTAAATAATTAAAAAACTAAAGCCAGCATCCTAATAGAGACTATCCGCTGATTATTTCTAATTCTAATTAATATAGGGTATTATTATGTAATACTAATCAATATACAATGATATTCCATTGTAAATAATTTAAAAAAAACTAAGGGCAGACTTCTAATAGAGAGCATGCTTTAATAGTATAGACTAGATTTTCTACCCGCACGTCCGCGCGGGAATAAGTTATCAATAATTATAACTTAAATTTTTTTTTTCAAACTTTGTTATATTTTCTTGTATTTTGAGATAGATGTATTTTGTTCAGTTTGTTTAGTGTCCAATTATAAAATATTATGTTAGTGTTTTTTATTTTATCTTGTAATTTTAACATTAATTTATTCTTAATATCTTAATATAAACAAAATATAGTGGGTGCTTTATTTTTTTTAATTCTACGCAAAGTAGATTTTGAAATTATAATTATAGGTTTTAAACAGTAATCATAAAACTATTTGAAAGTAAAAATTAAATATAATAAGCCAAACAAAAAAATAAATGCTAATTGAGCTACTTTATGATAATAGTAAAAATGATTCATCAATTTTTTTTAAAAAAAATGTGGCCCACATGTACACTATGGAAGCCCAACGCGATTTTGGTTCAGTTTAAGTCAAAACTCTGAGTTTTAATGTAGTGGCATAAGGATGTAATTTTTGTGGAAAACTTAAGGCTAAATACATTTTGTACTTCCCTTTTAATAGATTAGATGAATGATGATGAGATAAGTAGCATACATATTTTAAATTGTTTCTATCTTTTATTTCATACTAGGGGTTTGCCGGCGCTACGCGCCGGTTTTTTTAAATATTTTTTTGATTACTTTGATACATAGTTTATGTAATTTTATAAATTTACAAAAACTAATTATTTTTATTATGTTGTATATAATTTTCACAGCTGATATTGAGATACACACCTAAAGTCTTAAATTTGATAAATTATTGTTAGTTAGATAACATGTCTTTTTTTGTGTATCGTTTATTTTGCATCATTATTTGAAATCAGATGAAAATTTCAGTTGTCATTTTTGGGATATTAACCCGTTTTTTTATTTAAAGTCGGTTACCATTTTCTCTCTATGCCTGGTCTTTATATATCAAGATTTTCGTACAATATATTAGTAACATATTAGCCTTAAAAAAAAAACAATTTAGCCTTTATTGGTCAAAATTTGTTGCGGCATTTATAGATGTTCCAACGCATAAAACAAACCATAACACATTTTGAATTTTAATGTGAAGTGGATGTTACAAAAATAAATTTTTATTGTGAAGAGAAGTGAATGTAATCTAGTAATTTGCTAAAAATAATACATTTTACCTTGGATTTGTTAATTTTTAGCCTAAGAAACTTACTCGGGTAATACATAAGCAGATAAGGTAAATTAGAATAAAAATACAGGTTGGAAAAGTCCACGTCTGTGATATTCATAGCCATGGTTTGTTCATATTTCTGAAACTTATTTTTCCGAAACCTGAACTTCTATGTCGGGATGCTGGCAATCGTCTCCACTACATCCACAAAATGGGTATGTTAATACCGAATTTGCTAATCTAAACTGAATCCTGCTTCCTTAATGAGGTGTTTAAAAGTTTTTAGTTTATGGAGTGTGACGGATCGATGGATCAGGGTAGACTACAAATATTAAACGTGATTAGGGAGCTGTAAAGTCAGGGAGACTTTAAGTAAATAAACAACAGGTGAAAAGATAGAAGGTTGAGTATGATTACCTTATGATCGAGCAAAGCCATGTATATACTCATATAAGCTCTCCTCTTATCTTAATGTTCCCTAAATGGGAGGGGAAGTGAAGCTGGCGGCGGTTACGCAACATCAGTGTGAAAAGTGGTAGCTTCTATCGTCAAATAAGACAGAGACGTCGCCGTATGTAATAATACTATAAAATGTTCTAGATTGTCATATTATCGTAGAAAGTTAAATTTTATTGGTCGTTCAACTTTAAGTAATTGATTGGATAGCAAAAGATTAAAATAGTTTAATAGACCAGATTTTAGTGGAAAAAAAAACAAAATGTTAACTAAAACAATTAAAATTATTATTTTACAATTTTTATAATCAAAGCTGTAAATCCGAACACAGTGACTAAATCAGAGCACAAACAAAACTCTATACCTAAACTCTTTAGTAAACTTAAGTAAAGATAGGCAACAGCTGCATAGGGGAGAGAGTTTCTCAAAAAAAAAAAACCTCCATAGGGGAGAGACTAAGGTAAGAAGGAAAATCAAATGTCTAATTTGAAACAGTGTCATCAACGGGAAGAGAGTCTCGGCACTCTTTCTGTTTTCTCGTAAAGCTGCAACTTCTAATGGCCTATTGGCTTCCTGAAAATCACAGCCATGTGAAGATTTGTGTTTATCACGAAAGAGCTGATTGTTACGCTGAGGTTGCCTCATCTTTCTGATTAGGTTAAGCGCCAATATCAGCAGCAAGGCACCAGCAAAAACATCAAGCTTTGGACAGAAATTCCTTAGCATCTCGGTTTCCCCTATTGATAAGTAAAACAGAACATTTTGTGATCTTGGAAAGTGAAATAAAATAAGCAACAGATTAATTAAGAAAAAAAGATTAATTAAAAACACACCTGTCCCAGCTGCATGATGCACTGCAATAGCTCCTATTTAATCGAATACAGTGACCTTTGGGATTTTCTTCGGGTGGGACTATTCATCTCAAGAAACGAAGACGAAGAGATTTTACGTTGCAGGATGCTAATACCGATTTATTTCGAGAGAGTGGGAGTAATACCGATTTGCTCTCTAAGATCTGAGCTCATCACACTGATCAGATCTAAACACTTCGCCCAAATTAAAAATACTACACGAGAAAGAAACTTCAAATGATTTTCACGTGACAAAAAAATGTGGTTGATTTGTTTGATCTGATTAAAATTTCCATTGTAGACAGTAAAAATGTAAAGGAGGTGTGAAGAACAGATCAAGGAAAAGGGAACAACCTGCACTATTTGTAGCAGTCATAAAAATCGCCACTCCATCCTTGAGTATTATCAGGTCATTATAAAGTTCAATCAGCTCTGGCAACACATGAATCGTCTTGTTTCGTCCGATGTAGACGTTGCGAATTCGTTATTGTTCGTCGGGGCTCCAACCTTCCTCGTCTAGTTGTGAACCTTCCTCTCTCACTCATAGACAGCTTAGACTATCTGAATAAGAATTCGCAGTGAAAGCATACAAACTTATAGGAGAGCTTCCGTTGGTTCAGAGTGGGGTGAACGAAGCATGTAAATGCACAGATCTAATCTAAGGAGAACATAAATGAAAACCTAAGAAGCAGCCCGTTACAGAGGCAACATCATCTGAAGAGATGGGAAGCGATGGCAGAACTTATTTGTAGGTATTTATAAAATGAGTAAATCTTATAAAACAGTTGGCCCAAACAAAAGGACTGCAAAAAAACCCATACAGAAAACGTGGACAGAACGATGGGCCACAAACTTTTTTGTTCACGAAAAAGAAGACCCGAAGAATCTGTAGCTGCCACGTGTATTAATTCCCCCTATGGAGATAAAAAAGCCAACTTTATTATATAAGATATATAATGTGTAAGACTTTATATTATATATATATATATATATATATATATATATATATATATATATATATATATCTAGATAACACTTCTGTTAATTTAGAGTTAGAATATAAATGGTGCTTACTACAACACCAAATATTAGTATTAATACAATATTTCTTCGTGGATAATAACTGACATACAAAAATATATAAAGTATATTTGCTATGCATAATAACCAATATACTGATTCAAAATTTAAAGGAACTAATATTCATAAAGTATGATATATATATTAATTTATGCACATCTATACTATTATTTGAGAAGTGGATTTTCTTATTTGTCATGTTCTCCATGAATCACTAATTTTCATAAATATATATATATATATATATATATATATATATATATATATATATATATATATATATATATATTAATGATAAACCGTTTTAGAAACATGATAATTATAATATTTCATATTTTTAAAATATTTTATAATATCTTATTTATTATTATATTAAAAATATTTTCCCATGATTTTAAGGGAGTCATCTAAAATAAACAATTTTAATAATGTTCATATGTTAGATAATAAACAGTTTTAAGAAAAATATGATAATTTTCATCTACACAAATATTTGATATTGTCTTATTGTTATATAAATCATTTTTCTCTTTTATGTCATGAAGGATTATATCTATATTTTTGGTATTACAAAGTTATATATATTTTTTAGATTTTGTAAATATAAGTTCATTAATAGCATATACAGTTTATTATTCTAATTTATTAGTATTTAGTTTTAAAAAAAGTTTAATAACACCTGTAAATTTTGTTAACATGTATTTACCACAAAAGCTCATGTTTATGTTCTACCAATACCAAAACAGTACTTGATTGCTTGTTGTATGAGAAACATACAAAAACAAACTGCAAAAAAGGATAAATATTTTAAAACACATGTGATTTCTTAAACATTTTCAAAACATTGGTAAATTTATCCTTATTTATTGTAAATCATTGTTAAAAAAAAGTAATTCTTATATATTACTGTATTTCTACATCTATCATATTTTTAACTGAAAATTATATAATATAAAATATGCAGTCAAAAACAGAGTCATATAATATATTATATTTTTCTTCTAATTTAATTAATGCATGTATAACGTCCACCTATTAGGGGTTAGCATTCAGATATCCGTTTCGTGTTTGGATGAGGTATTTTGGATTTTCAGGTATTTTGGTATAGATATATATATATAATTTGTTTGGGCATTTATATACTTCGGATCAGGTTCGGATATTTTTAATTTGAGTTTGGTTATTTCGGGCTGGGTTCAGATATTTTGATTTTGGAAGAAAAAAATCAAAATTTACATTGTTCAATTTTTCTGTATTTAGAAATATACATTTAACGTAATTTTTTTAATTTATTTTTAAAAGATTAAATGATTAATAGATTTGGATGTAAAATTTTAAACTAAGAAGACACAAATTTGTTTTTTTTTTTGAAATAGTGGATACAATTTTTGCTAATTCACGAAACAAAAAGCTTGAAATATTTTTCAAGTCAGTAGCAATGCATAATTATATGTATATATTATCTAATCTTAAACTATGTATAGTAAAAATATAAATATTTTGAATAAAATGAGAGAAGTAAATTAGAAGTATAAGGTTAAGTATGCATATATTCGGTTACAGTTGGATATTACCCATTTGGGTTCGTAGATCAATTCTCTCCTAATTTAATACACGTTCGCATATTTCTCTAATTTACTTTGGATTTCGGTTTTAATTTTTTGGGCCGGATAATGATGCGGCTTCATATATCAGGTAAAGTGTCCAGGCTTATGATGTAGCAGAAGCCTTTATAAGATAGAACTAGAAATCTATTGATTCTAAGAAATACCCAGAAAACTAGGATAATCACAAATATATTATTTAGTTTAAGAATGCCTAAGATCAATGTTTTTAAGTTTGTTGAGATCACCAATGATCTACCGAAAACAAAAAAAAAATGAGAAAACTCTTAACTTTATTAATCAAATCATAAAACTGAATACAAACTTAATCCTAGACGGTTATATATAATAAAACCAGAAAACTTTAAAATAATAAAAATAACTATCTAAACTAATTAATAAAATCAATAATAAGATATTTGTAAGTAAATATTTCCAAATATCTATCTACATCAGCCTACCACCTATTAGTTCATTGCTTGTGATACACATAATGAAAAGCGAAAAACAAAGTGTGTATGAACGACGCGAAGATATAAGTCATGAACATTAAATTTACATGTATCCCAAATATAATTGATACGGGTAATTCAAAAACCATATTCGTAGAGGAACCATATCATTTGAACCTTTTAAAACTGTTCTTTGTGGAACTCGAACCTGGAACATCCAGTTTGGTTAAATTCATGGCACAATGTGGAGAGTTCCTTCCCTAAACTCGGTCCTCCACAATAGAACACTCCTGTTTTACCAAATCAAAAAAAAAAAAACTTTCTTCAAACAAGGAAAATACAGATAATGATCGATAATAACTCGCTTAGTTTTACCGATTCTTGCATTCTTATGTTTGGTGCTAATCTTTGATAAAACTTTCTTCCACTTTGGCCTCCCCAAATGTGTTCGTACCTACAATAATCAAAGTCGCAGATAAGAAACAAAAGTGTTATTGTTACGTATATATAAGGATAATAGTAATGGCTATAGATAATTGCCTTGGTTCCAGAAAATACGTCAACGCCATTTTTGGCGTGGTGTAGCGTTTGGATCATGGTGAGAAGTGTAGTTCGAGCATCTCCATCGTCGTACACACTTGTCAAGTAGTTGTGCATCTCAATAACACCCTTTGTATTTGTGTTTCAAGACAAATATGTTAGTAGTTTACTTAAATATAAGACACTCGTAAGTATTTTTGAAAACTGCAAATGAAAAAAGCCATACACAATCATAAGATTCTCCTTCTGTTTCACTTTAGCGTTTACATTTACATAAAAATAATCGACAGTTACACCAAATTTATGTCCTTAAATAGCCACACATCTACACAATATTAATGTATCACTAATTACCGAAACTAAATAGTTAATATGAAAACATGTTATATGTTATGTAATTAACATTGGTCACATTTTTTGTCGCGGGAAAAGTAGACCATATGTTAAAATTTAAGACCATCTCCCATGTATTTTACTTATTATTCCAATAAAATAGAAATATTTTATAACATAGATGAGATTTGCTCCACTATATTCTCTGTACATTATTTGTGAATCGATTTTGACACATTTCATATTCACAACCACTTTCACAAAATAAATATGACATGACATGTTAGAATGATGATAAGTCTTAAGTCTAAATGTGATATGAACAATTACATATGTTGTTTATTTACATTTTTGGATTTTTTTTATAATATGGTATTAAATTATACATTATCATTAAAGTAAATATATTCAAATATGACAATAACTAATGTAAGAATATTTTACAAATTTCAAAATATTATTTATAACTATACAGTTTATTACTAAAAAAATTTCAAAACAGTTTTTTAAAAGATAATAAAATTTTAACCGTAATATTATTAGCTTCTTTTATATATCAAAAAATTCTAAAAAAATAATGTATTGTACTTTTTGATAATTATACAGCTTTCATTCAGATTTTTATTAATTTTATAGAAATTAATTTAACATATTTTATCAAAAATAAATAGATAAAATCTATCTAAGATTATAATTTTAAATATATACATATCTATTCTTAAGTATAGTTTGATATATCAAAATAAAAAAAAATTATCTTAGTTTCATAAAATTTATATTACAATATTGGTAAAAATAATAAAACCTAAAATGCTAATACAATTTTATTTTTAAAAATATTTTAAAATTTAAAATGTTATTACTGTACATGATGCAAGAAAACACTTAGTTTCTCTATAATAAGAAACAGACTTGAACTAAATTAACAAATTAAGCCGATCAAATTTAACCGATAGCATTACTAATCACAAACGCAAACGCAATTTTGAGTTAAGATGCTAATCTATTATATTAAAACAGAAGTCATGACTTCTAATTCATGTGTGATTTTTTAAAAAATGGACTACTTACTATAACTAACAACTTATTTATTTATTACTAAAATATGCTTGATAATATGTCACTCATATATTAATCATAATACTTTTGATATTCATTTAATATATATATATATATATATATATATATATATTTCGAAAAATCTTTTTTTTAAAAAAAAGATCTTCACAAGATCTTAATTTTCAAAATTTATATGTAAATATCTTCATTAATTTCGTAATTAGTTTTTAATTAATATGTTTTGTTGTTTTTATAAAATGAAAAATAAATATGCTATCTTATTTTTATCTATTATATAATCACAACCAATCATATTATTTATCTAAATATTTTAACAATATCTTAATTTCTAAAAAGTTTCTGTAAATATTTTCACTAAATTCATAATTAGCAAATTTCGAAAATCTGTTAAGAAAGATCTTAACAATATCTTAATTTTCAAAAAATAAAAGATAATATTTTCACTAATTTTGTAATTAGTTTTAAAATATTATTATACATTAATATATTCACTGTTTTTTGTTTATAAAATGAAAAATAAATATTCTATCTTATTTTTTTATCTATCATATAATCACAATCAATCATATTATTGTTCTAAATATTTTCATTTCCAAATATTTTACATATGATTTTCACTAATTTTGTAATTCGCAGTGAACTATTATTTTCTATTAATATATATTCAATTATTCTTCATAAAATTAAAAATTAAAATTCTATCATATTTTTATTTATTTTATAAATATAATCAATCATGTTAAGAAGTATTATACTGAACTAAATATGATAAATTATATTAAATTGATAAATTTCTAAATTTTATTTTCATAAATACAAACATTTTTAAATATATCACTACTTTTGTATTTATTTAAAATATAAATGAATATGTTAAACAAAATTTTAAATATATAATTAATTTTTTATTGTTTAAAGTGATATTAAATTGAACAAAATTTATCGTAAATACCACATAATGTAAGATTTTCATTAGTGTTCATGTTTTAATAAAAAACATATCACTAATAATTTGAAACAATAAATTAAATTATCGTATTGTTTATAAAATTGTTGTGTTTGAAAATATTATATTAAAATATTAGTGTTATTGTAAACATTTAAATTGTATACAATTAATCATGTGAATCAAATATTTATATGTATAAAATGAAAATAATCACCTGTACGGTTGTGCGGGTGGAGATCTAGTGCTGCTTAAATTTGAATTATGTAAACGCAAAATGCAAACACAAACACCCAATCGAGATCTCAAATGAATAATATATCTTACCTTTATATCAGATTCAGCAATCTCGTTCATTATCTCTCTAAACCAATCGAACGAGCCTTGTTCACGTGTTACCCAGTAAAAGTAGGCGTTCGTGGTATTCAACGTTCCCCATCGATTTGTGGGTGCCCTATTTCCAGGTTCCGAGTTTAAGCAACTGAAACTGTGATCTGAAGAGACATTGCTGTTACTACAGCTACCTGAGAAGCCTTGCTGAAAACATAACTCAAAGAGTAAATTAAGTTGATCTTCTGTTAATCCTCTAAAGAAGCTTTCTTGATATTTTAACTCACAGCTTGTTCATGTTGCTTAACAATCTTGTTGAGCAAGTCTCTCAAAATGCTTATGAAAGGTGTTGCACCGATTCCAAGGCCAACGAGTAACAGGACGTCATACTTCCAATGGTCTTGTGCTGGAGAGCCATAAGGTCCATCTATCAACAGATCTGGCAAACTAAATTACAAGAGATAATGTCAGACTATAGGTGGGTTCCGTGGGGATGAAGGTAACATAATATGTGGATATACCAAAAAAAAAATTATTGTACCTTGTTTTGTTTGGCCCGTCTGCTCTGAGAAGTCCGCTTTTTCCAGCTTCAGGGGCTTGACATATCACTGAGAATGCCTTCTTAATCCCTTCTGTCCAATCACCGAGCTGACGAATGTGAATGCTGAGATAATCATCTTCAGGGGAAGATGTAATAGAAAATGGATGCCTGGAGAAAGATTTTAGAATCAAAAAGCTTTAAAAGTTAATCTTTGTGCTGTAACCTCACAAGTCTCACCACTCAAATTTTGATACTTCAGGACACTGAACAAATACATATTGTCCACTCTTATACTCAAATGATGCAGGCTTAGCCATGTGTAGCACAATAACGTTTCCCGGGTAAATTACAACCTGAAGCCAAATCATTTGAGTTGTCTTTTCATGTAATAATGTTCAAAATGTAAATGTGAACGAGAGTTTTTACCTTGCAGATTTCAACAGTGTAAAGCCTGGAACGAAAGAATCTCAGCATCCTTTCACCACCATAGAGTAAAACCGGACCAGCAAGATACATCCATACCTACATGAGGCAGCATCTGTTATTATATTACTTAATAAAGAAAACTGTAACGTCTAATGAAAAATATGAGTTATGGAATGTACCGTCTTGTTGTACCATGTCTGCTCGATAAAGAGGGAGACACCGTGAATGATCAACAAGACGTAAACAGCAAGAAGCAAGTGATGTGAATACCAGAAAGCATTAAATCCAGTTAGCTTATCAAATGGCTTTGGCAACTTAGTTAGGTTCCGTCTGAGTCTTCGACTAGCGAATGTGTATGCAATTAACATAAAGATAACCATTATAAATCCAGTGATTCCCACTGCACCTTTAACCAAGTCAAAGTATGTTGGTCTGGTCACACCAAAGTAATGAACCAAGTATCTCTTGTAATCAGCCTCAGTAGCTGTTACAATCCTCGGGAAGTCACAAGCCAGGTGACTAGATGCATGGATAAGCATTCCAATCATGATTGCTACAGAAATAGTCTGCCAATAACCAAAAAAGTAGGAATCATTTAAAGCATATATATAGCCTCTTGAGACAAAATGTAATGATACCTTGTGAAAGTTGAGACTGTCATTGAAAGGCACAGAGTGGGACAAAGCGGTAGATCTAAGATAGGTGATGGTGATTCTACAAACGGGTAGAAGGATAAGAGCCATGTTGAATTTCAATGTTTCAGCTGCGCCTTTCGCCACGACAAGACAGTAACCCATTACATGGAATGCGTCTTTGCGTTTGTACTGAACGCATTTCCACATAAACAACCCGACCATGATCATTAACCATAGTGTCAAAACCCAAATCCTCTTCAAATGGTTTTGGAGAGAGTATAGCAAGCTCCTACTTATTCCCCATCTCATGTCCTTTAGGTTTTGGCTTAAGCCTCGGCTTGTTTGGCTGAACGGTTGGCTGTAACTTTGAGGTGTGTCCTTGTGTAGTAGTAGCATCTCTAGATCCTTTAACTGCATCATTTCAAATGTATTAACAAGGATATCATATTAGAATGTTGAACACAGTTCCTTGGTCTGATACTTTAAATGTCATGTCAGTCCCAAACGAGGAAAACCCAAATATTCAAATAGGTAGGCAGACTCTCAAATAATAGTTGATAGTGTTCCTCTAAAATGATCGATCAAAACCCCTACTCACACACTTAAGCGCCACTATAACAGTAGATATAAGTTTGAGAACCAGTCATTTAAAGCTCTAATTATTTTTTACCTACCAGCAGAGAGCTACGTCAACTTTTAATTATGTTATTTCCATACCAACACACAAACTTGCATAGCACTTAGCTTTAAGCTCATTGGTCTCTTGACTAAGTCAAATGTCCCTATCAGAGAGCTTGAAAGGTAAGATCTCAGCGTCATCAATTACTAAGGTCAAACTAACTAAGAACCCTTCTACTCTCTGTCATTGACAGGGATTGCTCTCGCAACTTTTTTTCTTTCTTAAAACGCTCTGCACACTAACATCAATAGCTTTGTGGTCTTTAAGAATGTTTTGTGTTATATGACCTGTTATAGTATAGGAGATAGTGATGAAATCACCTCTATGTACTTAGAGGGGAGCCCATCAGGGGAAAGTTCTTCCATGATCAATGCTGCATATTCTTCTGCTCGTTCTCTCAACCTTGATAGATTATTTGCCGATGCACTTAATATAATTATCTATAAAGTTGTCAAAATCAAGGAAAATCATTCAAAAAGGTTAATCACTATTAGAATCTTCTATTTGAAAGATTCAACATAAACTTAGTGGTTATAGAAAATTTATAATTGATTTAGTAGTTATGAACCCTTCTTTTAAATTGAGAAAGCTGTTACAAGGTCAATCAAACATATTGTATTAAAAAAAAGAAGAAGATTTGCAACTTACATTTTCTAAACTTGCATTGGTTAGAAGAGATACATGGAAAAGAATAACATTTATATCTATAAAATATCAACAACATGATCCTTTACTAATAGAAATAATCAAATGAAGGAGAGATAATGGCACACATGTAAGATTCATTAAATTATAAATCTTAAGACTGTAAAGCTTTGCTTACGCTTGGATGGTTAACATAGTCAACGACTCGATGTTAATTAGAAAACGAAACACAAGTCACCTCCTAAAACAGTAAGAAAGAAAACATATAAGTCACCTCTTTTACTTCGTTCTCTGTGATTCTACCGTCCCCATTTTTGTTGACCCTGCAAGTATTAAGAATGTGACAAATAAATCAAGAAACTCATGTTTAAAAATATTCAATAATTAACTGATGATAACTAGGTTCTACATGTTGAAGAAGATTTGGAGGCGAGAATCGAAGCTTTCGTCTGCAATTTGGTACCAAAACTCGTATAGTTCTTGAAGGGTGATCTTGTCGACCATTATTCTTCTTTTCCTACACAACGCGTCGAACAGCTCCTCTGCAAACTCTTTGGAATTTTCATTTCCCATCCCTAACACAGGAAAAAATCAAATGTCAACCACAAAATTTTCATCGAAATCAGACAAAACAAAAAAACCAAACTCAAAACCTATGCAACGAGCGAAATCGCTCCGACAAATATAACCGTCTTTCGACAGGTCAGCGAACTTGTCTCGAACTTCATTCCACCCAGCAATCTCGTTCTCTTTGCTGCTGATGAATCTCAAACCGTGAATCGCTCTCTGCGTGCATGAACCATTCCGGCTAAGCCTCTTGGTTATGGAACGAGATAACATAACCGGATCGGGTGGTTCGTATCCGTGTGGAACTACCGGCTCCGGTGCGGAACGACACGAATAGCTGCGGCCATCTCGCCGTGGCATTCCCTGAAGCTTCCGTTTCAAATCTCTTGAGAACTGTATTGCCTTCTCCACCGCCTGCCCATCCGACGAGCATGATGAGATCTCTGGATCGGTGGTTGAAACGGAGTCGATATTCAGTAGGACGCCGCTTGGGTATTCAATTGTCACCTCGAGGAGCTCTTCACCACAGGAAGGTGAGTAAGCGGCGAGCGATGGAAAGCTTTGGGTGAATTCTCCGGCAGAAGCTAAATCAGAGCCCCACCGATCGTCAAGGGAAAATGACTTTGACATTTCAAATGTGTTTGGAGGAGAAGACACAGGAGGGAGGGAGCGACTAAATGAGATATTTTTTGAATTTTTAAAATGATTTTTTTTGGTCTGTAGCTAATTGGCTAACCAAAATTTATAAAATGATTTTTATTTGTCTTCTGTGCTAACTGGCTAAGCAAAGGAACGAACGGTGAAAGAAATTTAACCAAAGGACTAAAAGAGAGGTGAACCAATATTAGAAAAATAAAATAAAACAAGTAGCCTTAATAGTATAAATACAGTATAAACCTTAAAATTTTGGTCAACAATATGAACCTCGCGACAGAGTGGGTTTTTCAAAATTGATTATTTTAAGTGATTAGTTAACATTTTTTGTGTAATTTAGTTTGCAAATAATTTAGTATATATAATATAATCAGTTTAGATTTTTGTTTATAATTAGTTGATTGCAAAACCAAAATATAAATAAATAAAAAATCTGGGAAGATACATATAGATATTTGGAAACAATTTAGTAGTTGTTTGCAAATACATTTTAGTGGCAATGATCAGCAACGTGGAAGAGCTTTGACAGCGAGTCAAAAACAGCTCCCTCCCAGCATCGTAGTTATGGTCGTCACTATCGGGGATGTGGGAGTGTGAGACTTGATATTAGTGATTCCATAAGCTCGTTCGAGTTGAGCGTTGTGAGCAGCGGCCATTGAAACACAGACGTTTGAGAAAGATTAAGGAGATGAGAAAGACGAAAAAGAAGAGTGTGCAGAGATGTTGTGGAAGATAATTGGTTTAGGAGGATCCTGAACCTCTGTTACCATGTAAGATTGGAGATTTTTCTTTGAATATTCTGTTGTATTTACTTTTAAATAGAGAAAATCGCATAAAAAACCCTCAAAGTGGCAGCCACTTACACTTTAAACCTCCAGAGTTTACCACTAGCAACTTAAACCTTTAACTTGGCAATTTTAGTAATTCAAACCTTCGAATTGGCAAATTGTTACGCTCTCTCAAATTCGATAACAGAACAATTAACTCTGTTAACAACACAGTTAACTTCGTAAACGGAGTTTAATCAAGTCCGACGAGAACAAAACGATATCGTTTTGCGGTCTGAAACTTTCAATCTGAAAGAGAGGAAATCGAAAATTGATCTGTAAAATTAGGGTTCTTCTCATTTGTGAAACAAAGAAGAGCGAGGGAGATTGATTTTGATAGATACAAAGACTGATATATTTCGTTCATCGAGTGTGCTGGAATCGAGATGAGGTACGAACGTTTACAGGTTCTATCGTGATTTCAAAGAACAATGATCGATAGATTTCAATTTTGAAGATAACATCAGTCTTTCTTGTTGCTCTGTTTACAGGTTCAAACCAAGAATAAAACTCAACATCCATTACGGTGGAACCATGGTGAAGACAGATGAAACTTATCGCTATGATGGTGAAGTGGGCTGTAAGGAGAGTTGCTGGAAGCCGTTTGAAATTGGATGGGAGAATTTTGAAGCTTTCGCTGTGAAGGAGAAACTAATGTCATCAATTGCATTGGTTTGGTACAAGCTTCCAAGCGAGGAGATGAGAGATGTTAAGTATGTGTTTGACACGACCAATAACGATATGGTTGAGATACAAACTGCAGGGCGTGAATGTGGCGAAGTAGATGTGTTTCTGGAGCAAAACCAAGAGAAAGATGCGGAGCATGATGATGGATATGAAGCAGACAGTGGTGATGAACGTCTAGATAGGCCGAGAGAAGATGATGAAGGTGAAGAATCCGAGGATGAGCAACCATTAGCTGAGGAAGAAGAGGGAGTTCGACGAGAGGCAGATGATAATGATGATGGAGAGGAAGTTATTGTAGATGCAGGAGATGGTGCTAATGATGAGAGGTTTAAAAGTGTCTTTGAAGAAGGTGCAAAGTCAACAGCTGATTTGAAAGCATCTCAAATGAGAGAAAACGAAGAAATTGGAGACGAAGCCAGAGAAGCAGCCGAAAGTGATGAAGAAGATAGGTTTGGGGATGTGAAATATCCAGACACACCATTAGAATCAGAAGAGGAATGGGATCAATGGATGTCTAAAGGAAAGACTAGAAGCAAACCTAAGTACCACGGCCCTTTGGACCAAGAACCTTACATCTGGTTGTTTCAGAAGTTTGATAGTGGAATGGAGTTTAAGGATCAGTTGCTTCGATATGCACTCAACACGCAATATGACGTTAAAATGGCGAAGTCTGAAGCAAGTAGAATAGCTGCGGTTTGTTGTGTTAAGAAGTGTCCTTGGAGAGTATTCTGCTCTGTTGAAATCCCTATCAATAAGTGGATGGTGAAAGTGTGTCACAACAAGCACAACCATGAGAAATCAAGTCGGGTCTCAATGCTGAAACAAAGAGTGATTGCCGCATTGTTCAGAGAGGAGTTAAGAAGAAATGTGAACATGCAAGCATCTGAGATGAAAGACATCATAAAGGAAAGGTATAGCATTGTGGTACCGATCTCAAAGTGTTATAGAGGAAGACGGATAGCACTAGACTCAATCCTCGAAGCACAATCCATTCAATTCGGAAAACTGTGGGACTATGAGGCTGAGCTACGGAGAACACATACAGGTATCATCACAGAGCTGAACACTACTGATGTGAATGGTGTGCCTCAATTTGACAGCTTCTACATCTGTTTTCAAGAATTTCGAGAGACTTGGAAGAGATGTTGTAGACCAGTTATTGGATTAGATGGGTGTTTTTTAAAATGGGAGTTGAATGGAGATTTACTCGCAGCTGTTGGTAGAGATGCTGATAATAGGATGTATCCTATAGCATGGGCTGTTGTTAAAGGAGAAAACAAAGACACTTGGGGTTGGTTTATAAAGAGGCTGAAAGCAGATCTTGGCTTGGGATTAGGAGACAACTACACCATTATTTCTGACAAGCAAAAAGGGCTTGTACTTGCAGTGGGAGCAGAATTACCTCATGCAGAGCATCGAATGTGTGCACGCCACATATATGGAAACTGGAAAAAATCATTCTCTCGGAGTGAGTACAAGAATTTATTCTGGGGAGTTGCTTACAGCTACAATGTTGGTGAATATGATGAGAAGATGCTTGAAGTGGAGACATATGACCCAGCAGCTCATGCCGCGCTACTGAGAACTGATCCAGAGAGGTGGTGTAGAGCTTATTTTTCTACTGAATCTCGCTGCCATGATGTGCACAACAACCTCTCTGAAAGCTTCAACAGAACAATAAAGATTGCGAGATCAAAACCTGTCATTTCTTTGTTAGAAGATATAAGAAGACAAGCTATGCGAAGAATAGCACGAAGATTTATTAAAGCACAGAGGTGTGATACCATCTTAACACCAATCACTATGGCATTACTAGAGAAAGCAAGGGTTGAAAATAAATTCTGCACCACTATAAGAAGTTCGTCCACATTGTATGAGGTGAATGAGTTCAATCAAAGCTACTCAGTGAGACTATCAACACAGGAGTGTGCTTGTCGGCGCTGGGATTTAACTGGTATGTTTTTTTTTCCTTTTCTTTCTTGTGTTGCTGCTTTAATAATTTTAGTTGTTTGGATGTTAGGTATACCATGCAAGCATGCTGTATGTGTTTTCGATGATAATAGAGATGACCCTGTGAAATATGTGTCTGCTTACTACCATTCGAGTGTAATGAGAGACACATATGCTGAGAATATCAAGCCAGTTAATGGTGAGAAGTTGTGGAAGAAAACATGGAAAACACCTGTAGGCATTCCCGAGCTTCGGAAGCCTCGAGGTCGACCAAAGCTTCGTAATAGAAGAAAAGAACCATTTGAGGATCTTCAAAGGCCTGGCAAAAGTACAAGGCATGGTCGGACTGTACATTGCAGTAACTGTCTACAGGCGGGGCATATCAAAAGTGGTTGTAAGAACCAGAAAGTTACAGTCGAAGGTCCAAAAAACAAGAGAGGACGACCTCGTAAGGCTCCAAGTGAAGTAAGTGTTCGTTCATATTATATGGTAGTAAGGTTTTTATGATTCAATATTTATTTACCATCTTTAATATCAGGTACCAAAACAACCTACTAAGCCAAGGAAGAGGAAGGATCTGACATCTGTAAGCAGTTCTCAACCAGCAGCAGCTGCTGAATCAAGTTCCACATTTCCTGCTACATCAAGTGCACCAGAACAAGCTAGCTCATCAGTGCCGCAAGTGAAGAAGATCAAACGTGGACCACCATTAAAGATAAGCAAGAGTGGACCAATTCCAAGAGGTGTTGGTGTGCTACATTGTCCATACACAGATCGCGTTTTTGAGGTCATAAACAACAGAGCTTATGATACCTCAGCTCCTCCACCCGAACCCCCGCAGTAACTATGTTGGCGTACTATGTTGTTCTTCTGCTTCTTGAAACTATGTTGATGTTTGTGTGCTTTTTGTTTGGTTTTGAATTCTGAATCTATGATATTTATGCAATTTGTGTGGTAAGTTTCTTCTTTTCTCTTCTTTAATAACACTTCATAACCATTTCAAACATAACCAAAGTCTAGTTGTGTCTTAACATAACATTAGTAGAGAGAAATAAAGACAGCAAACCAAAGTCTAGTTGTAGAATCAAAAAAAAGAAACAACCCAAACAGAGACACATACGCAAACAAAGCTTAGTTTTACCATGAAAATACTACTCCCCCATCGACATCTTCATGAAAAAAAATATTCCCCCGTCGACATCTTCCTCGTAACATTACTTTCCCATCGACACAATCACTCCAAGAACCACAACAAACCCGACAGTTGAAGATATCAGGACATTCCGATACACCCTGCTCCTCTCGTTCAGTATCACCACTTCGCGCCTTAGAGACTCGCATTCTTCAC
Source organism: Hirschfeldia incana (assembly GCA_026261945.1). Lineage (NCBI taxonomy): Eukaryota > Viridiplantae > Streptophyta > Magnoliopsida > Brassicales > Brassicaceae > Hirschfeldia > Hirschfeldia incana. The sequence continues at coordinate 3,528,878 of JABCMI010000032.1, forward strand.
GGCTTAGCTTCAGGTCCTCATCAGTTGAGCTTGAATTTTGAAATACACTTTCATTCTTATGAGAAAGTGACTTAACAACATCTCTTAAGTACTTAATCTCCTCTTTCTGCCCTTTTATGATTTCCCTTGCCTCGCACAAAGCCTGATGTTGCCACCCTTGCGGCTTCTCAACGTCGTACCAACGAAAAAAACCACAAGCTTCTTTTATGATGCGGCTTTTACAAGTATAGAACCGGCGTCCAGGGTTGTCTTCAGACCAGGCTTGTTCAATCCTTGCTAACTCATTGCATTTACACAAAACCCCTTTTTCATTCTTGTAGACAATCGAAGATGAGCTTGCACTTTGAGCCATCTGTACAACAATCAATAATTATACATATACAAAACTCAGTAATGTTATATAAATTCAACCAAAAAACATACTTGTTTCTTCTCTTCAAAGTCGTATTTGATCTTCGTGAGAGTGAGACAAAGAGAGAGCAAGAACCCTAATTTCAGTTTCGATTTCCTCTTTTCCCCTCTTTCAGATTTAAATTGTCTTTTTAATTGCAAAACGATGTCGTTTTGATTAGGCCAAAACGATGTCATTTTATTCTCGTCGGACTTGATTAAACTCCGTTTACGGAGTTAACTGTGTTGTTAACAGGGTTAATTGTTCTGTTATCGAATTTGAGAGAGCGTAACAATTTGCCAATTTGAAGGTTTGAATTACTAAAATTGCCAAGTTAAAGGTTTAAGTTGCTAGTGGTAAACTCTGGAGGTTTAAAGTGTAAGTGGCTGCCACTTTGAGGGTTTTTTATGCGATTTTCCCCTTTTAAATATATAGCCTGAGTTGTTACAAGATGTTGTTACAAAACATAAGCTGAGCATGCACAGCGGTATATATCCTCTATTCCCGATTCCCAAAACCGATATATTAATTTTTTATTATTTTTTCGTTTGAATTTAAAAAAAAAAATTAATCAACCAACTAATCGCGGGCCGTCACGTGTCAATAAAGCCCGCTAATAGTGTTGATACGGGTTCACCCCAGTGAACTTGCACGGCACGAATTCATAAACTTCAATGCAAATGGTCTAAGAAATCTAAACAAAGAATAATGGATATTTTTTAGATTCTAACAATCATAACCAATCAAACAAGCTCAAGATGTCAAGTTTCCAGACCTCTTGCACTTGTTTGAGTATGTCGGATATCCGCCAGCTACCAGTTACTTGTTCCTCGGGGACTATGTTGACCGTGGTAAGCAGAGGGTGGAAACGATTGTCTTCTTGTATACGATGAGTGCAAAAAAAGATACAATGAGCGCCTTTGGAAGTTTCACCGACTGCTTGTTGCTGCTCTCATTGAAGAATAAGCTCCTCTGTGTCACTGTGCTGTGTGCATGGCGGATTTTCGCTAGATCTGAAAAGCTTGGATGATTCATCATGATGGTTACGTGATCTAGACTGTCTTCTCCGAATCCGAATCAGTTTCCAAACCATATCACGTTTAATGATATAAGTGAAATGCAAGGATGCATGTAGATTCTTGGGCAGATCTCTATAGATTTTCAGGAAATTGAATTGTTGCTACTGAAATCGAAGGTTGTTGTAGAAGATGGATAAGAGTGCTTTGCAAATAGACAACTGGTGAGTGGTGACAATATTCTCTGCTCCCAGTTTACTGAGGTGACTCTGACAATGCTGGTGCAATGATGGTGTCGATGATAGCTTGACATGCTCTTTTCCAGATCCTTAAGTCAACTGAGAAGAAAGTAATATTCGGATTCAACACCAACGTTTCTAGACCTGGAACACCACCACATAAGGTGAAATACTAGCACCATATCGTGTTGATATATTCTTAAGGTCAATGCAGGTGACTGAGGGCAACACAGATTGTTTTTATTTTTATTTTGTTCGATTGAAGCAATATTTTGTTCTGTTAGATTTGTTTAGTAATGGCGACAACATTTTTCAACTGAAAGATGGGGTATTGGGGTTGATACTTCTAACTTAAGACCACAATGGCATGAAAATCTGTCGACAGAGAAGGAAAAAAAGTACACAACACAAACTTGCGAGGTTTTCTAATACAAAACCAGAACGTTTTTTCAGATCACAACGCAAGAATGAAGAGACAAATTCAAGCAAAATCCAAAACAAATTGAAGTTTAAAAGATCTGACACTATTTTTGACAAGACACAGAAAAGAGGATTTAAATAAGATCAATACTCCCATTTCTTAAGCTCCATGCCATCTGGAGGAGTGCTCTCCACTTTCTTAGTCCCAACCTCTTTCCAGTTTGTAGACAGCACTGTCCCGTTCGACTCCGCCTGACAAACCCAAAAACAACCCGAGAAGGTATATCGTCAGTTTACAGAACAAATTATAAGTTGTTAAAAAAAGACCAGAAGAGAGATTGATCAGCTTACAAATGATTTGTTCATGGCTCGCCTCATGTCCTCATCAGCACTCTGGTATATATCGCTGAAAAACTTGTTCATTGCTGCATCTCCATCTAGCTTCTCATCCTTCTCCTGCACATTCAAAAGCGATAAGCAAACATAGTATAAAGTAAAGTAAAGCAAAGGCTCTGGAGTTAAAAAGGAACCTGTTTCTTCACTTCAGCTTCCAGCTTGTCCCAGTCTTTTCCAGGCTTAGAAGATGGGTACACTGGCCTCTGTGAAACCCCTGCATATCAACATAAAATTGCATGAGAAGAGACCGCTTTTGCGTCAGCCTTCAGTTGTTTAAGGAAGTACAGTTGTGGTTTGGAATAGATAAATATTATGGCATCTTTTGAGAACAAAATAAACACACTTATGGAAACAAAAAGGTAACCTGATGCAACATTGGGTTTAGGCAGAAGAGTTTGCCCTTTGCCATATTCAAGGGAGGCCCAAGTGATTATCTCTGCTTTTGCGAGACGGATCTCAACTTTGGTTGACAACACTTCATATCTGCACTTCTCTGGTATTATCTATATAACAGACATGAAGAATGATTTAGTAAAAGCATGCATACAGACTATACATGTTAGGTTGTGGTATAAATATACCTTCCCAAACAATCTTGGCTGGAAATGATAAGCTTCCTCTCCAGCAACTTCAATCACAACACTCAGCTGCAAAAACAAAACAGACACACAATTTCAGATTACAAAGCAAGATAGGTTTCTAACTTCAGTTAAAACATCTGATGGCAGGATACTCACAATCTGGTCACCAAACTCAACATTTACGTTCTGCTTTGGTATTCCTTTAGCGAAAACCGTCACCACCACTTCTTCTGGCTTCTGATAGAACTCGTGTCTGTTGAAACAATCAAGTCTTAGATATAAAGTGATACAAACATTTTTTTAAAAAAAGAAAGAAACACTTCCGGTAACTAGACTACCTGAACATAGGTTTAGCAGGTGCTGCAGGACTTGGAACAGGAGGAGTATCAGCTGCGGTTGCTAGTGGTGCTGTAGAGCTTGAAGGCAAAGTCGTCGGTGGCATCGGTTGAACCAAATCTTTCTCTTCCTCTAAAACAGAGATTAAAAAAAATTTTAATATAATAAATCTAAGCCAAGTGCAACGTTTTAAGCAATGGAGGAGTTAATGTAACAATACCAGCAATGCGAAGATTGCATTCATCTAACATCTTCTTAAACTTTGATTCATCAGGTGCAACAGAAGCGCCTTTCTCTAGGGCTGCTTTAGCAGTTGTATATTCTTCCAGCTTCATACAAGCAGTACTGCAAATACACCAGATTCAAATATATCATAATCATCATCAAAGTGAGTCATTAAACGAGATGATGACAATACTATACCCTTTTCGGAGGTAAGCTTTTGCCAGAGTAGGCTCCAACTCGATGGCTTTGTTCGCGTCTGCAACAGCTTCTGCTCATGGGGGAAACACAAAAAATCATATGTCACAGATCCAATAATCAAATAGCACAGAGACACCTGGCACGAACCCTAAAGCTAAACTAAATCAGATAAAAGAATCAAACTTGGTTCCACTACGAACAGATCGAATTACGTAAGGAGACAGCAAAAGACAAAAAAAAAAAAAAAAAAAACAGAACAAGACGCAAGAGGATGTAAAAGATCGTATAGTTAAAGTAGGTGTTGATTACCAGTGAAGTTAAGGGTTTTGATGTTGGCCTGAGCACGATCAGCGAAGAAGGCGGCGCAAGAGGGATCCAAGTCAATGGCTTTGGAGTATAAGTCAACGGCCACATCGAAGTCGTCATCTAAGAAGGCCTCTTTAGCTTTCTCTGCTAGTTCCTTCGCCATTCTGTTGAGATTCTCTTGTTTTTTCAGTCTTTCCAATAATTTTGAGGATATGATGAAGAGACAGAGACCGATCCTCTTCTTATTTGTTTTTGAGTTGAAACGTTTTTAATCCTAATCCATTAGGCCATATTTATAAATAAAAAAAAGTAAAAAAAAAAATATATATATATATATATATATATATATATATATCTTAATTTGAATCTTGACATATCCGATATCCAGGACTTCAACAAATATTTTCCAATAATTATTATTTTAACATAATTGTTATTTTCTTTTATAAAATCTAGCATATGATAATTACATCATTATCCGTCATAATTTTACATTTTATTATATAAAATTTATTTTCTCAAAATTAGTAATTAACATGATTGTGATACATGTCAATTATACTATCATGATTGTAACATGTGTTAAATCTTATTTTTTATATAAATACTAATTTAATAGTATTTTTTTTAAGTTTTAAACAAAATTTTGCGAACAAAACTTTTTCCATACAAATATTTTTTTGTCATAATATTTCTTTTTTATATCCAAAACAAAGAAAATTATACAAGCTATATGAAAATAATTCTTTTTTATATCCAAAACAAAGAAAATTATACAAGCTATATGAAAATAATTTTTCCTATTTAAGTTTTAAACAAAATATTGCAAACAAAAATTTTTTCATACAAATATTTATTTAATAGTATTTTCCTTTTCTATATCTAAAACAAAGAAATTTGTAACAGCTAAATGAAAATAATTTTCATTTTTTGAAAATCATGAACAAATAAAATCATAATAGTTATTTAATAGTATGTTTTCTTTTTAAGTGTAAACAAAATATTGTAAACGAAAAAAATTTCATACAAATATTTATTTAACATTAATTTTTCCTTTTTTATATAATAAACAAATAAAATTGTAAAAGGTAAATGAAAATAATTTTCCTTTTCAAGAAATTCTAATTTTCCTTTTTGTAAAATCATTAAAAATATATTTATGAAAGAAAATAGTATTTTAAATTTTTGTTAAAACGAATTATGAAAACCTAAGAATACAAAAAAAGTATTTTACAAAAATATAAATAGTTTTCCTTATTAAAATTCTAAGCAAAAAAAGAGTTCTAAAAATAATATTATTATTTTCTTATATTTGGCTAACTAGATGATTTTCTCGTGCTTATGCACGGACAAAATATTTATAAATTTAGCGACATTGCAATCTTCCAGGACTATCATGGCTTGCCTGAATTCAGAAAAGTAAGTTCGAGTTCTGGTGATACTATGAAACACATGACTTTTGTCTGAAGGATTTTGAACTTAATTTTTGTGTGTTCTCTTATTGATTCAGGCTGCAGCGAAATTTATGGAGTTTTCCATAAAAAATCAATGTATTTTTATGTTTTTAATTTACATATAGAGTAGAATATAGTATCTTATAATATAAATGTTTAATAATAATAATTTTTTATTTGTAGTATTACATTAAAAAATTTATAACTTGATTCAGTTTGATGTAATTAAACTATTCATATATTAACCAGTTGTTTTTTTTTGTTAATTTATTTTAAAATAAAACAGCATACTAAATTTTTTAATTGTTTGTATTAGTTTTCTATGAATTATTCTTAATTTTGTGATATTTCAGTTTCTTAAAAATTGTACCTAAAATTGTTTTATCTAATATATACTATATATTCCAGTTTGTGTTTTTAATTTCACTACAGAGTAATAAGAATCATTGTAATTAGTTAATTTAAATTTATTTTAAATGCAGTGGTAGAATCTGTAAATAAAAATGAAATATTTAATTTATTGTAAATGTAATAAATAAATGTGTAAATAAAAAAAATATTTAATCTGCTATCCATGTTTCCAAACAATTTTCATTTACTCTACTATCCATGTTTCCAAACATACCTAAAGGTATTTCAGTTTTGATAATATAAATGAACAATAGAAGCACAGCTAAAAATAAAACAAAAGAACATGACACACTTACACTATAAAAAACGAAAACTAGCATGATAATTAAACTAGATTTGAAGATAATGATTTAAGTTATAACATTATATTTGTTTTTACGTTTAGATATTTAAAATTGATAATTTATAAATTGATGATTTTTTTTATATTTTATAATTATTTTTCTTAACCAAACTAAAACAAAATTATAAACCAACTCAAATAATCTGAACCAGACTCAAACCAAATCAAACTGAAGTTAACACAAACCAAATAAATTTGGTTTACTAAAATTATTCCTTTTAGAATCAAGCAAATTAAACCGATCTGAACCAAAATTAAAACCTAAATACCTACTCACACCTAAATACCACATAAAATTTATCTTTATTTGCTTTAGAAAGCAAATGCAACAGTATATTTTCAGTTGGTCCCTTTCTTATGGACCTTAAACAATAAAAAAAAAGTACGGAAACTAGTATGATAGTTAAACTAGATTTGAACATAATGATTTAAGTCTTTTTTTGTCGACAATGATTTAAGTCATAACATTATATTTGTTTTTACGTTTAAATATGTAAAATTAATAATTAATCATATGATGATTTTTTTTTTTATATTTTATAATTATTTTTCTTAACCAAACTAAAACAAATTTATAAACCAACTCAAATAATCTGAACCACACTCAAACCAAATCAAACCTGAAGTTAACACAAACCAAATAAATTTGGTTTACTAAAATTATTCCTTTTAGAATCAAGCAAATCAAACCGATCTGAACCAAAATTAAAACCTAAATACCCACTCACACCTAAATACCACATAAAATTTATCTTTAGTTGCTTTAAAAAGCAATGCAACAGTATATTTTCAGTTGGGCCCGACTTTCATTCCAGATAGTCTCGTTCGGTTCTAGGCTTAGGGTCGGGATGGATTGGCTGAAGGGATGGAGTTTAGGTTGGAATGCGCCTGTGGCGAGGTCCTGTTAGTCCACGAGCTGAAATCTTATCCTACGGAGGCTGATATATTTCAAGTATCATTGGAACCTACAAAGATTCATATCCCAACAGATTCATTACCATCCTTGTGCTTCAATATTATCATTGCTACGACCTGCCTTCTAGTACGGAGCTGTTACGTTTGTGGCTTAGGAGCGGAGTGTTTCAAACCGGCAGTGGAGTCATCTAGTCAAGAAACGCACCGTAAGGTGAGATGTGTTGGTCATGTGTTCCACTCTTATCCTAAAGAGACCAATGCTACGATCAAATTAGAATCTTGGATAATGTCTCTCACTTATGGTTTTAAATGCTCTCGTCTCATGGGTCCAGTTAGTATGTTTAAGAACCGATTCCTTCTGAGTGTTAGAAGGAGTTTGTGTTCATTGGGGTGAAATTACAACAAAAATGAAAATTGGGTAGTGTAGGATCCAAGTAGTGATCTTAGATGTTACTAAATCTCTTTGTTTGTAAGTGAGGTTAAACACTTGTGATTTAAATTCTTGTACCCTTTAGTGAATATAAAGTCGGTGTTGAGTTAAAAAAAAAGGAAGTGCAAGATGAAACCATAGGAGAGGGAAGATGTAGAGGTAAACACAAATCGCATGCCAACAGTTTAGCAAGGTGCAATAAAAAAATAAAAAAGAATACAAATAATAAAAATATAAAAACTCGCAACTTTAGGAGTCCAGTGAATCCAATCGAGAATGACGACAAGAGAGGCAATGAAGGCATGATCGGCGTTTGGATTAATCCTCACCGAGTAGTTGGTATGTCCATGCAAAACTCTAGCCATCATGTCATTCTGGTGCATCTGTTATATTCAAACCATTCGATTTAATCAGCAACCAACCATTATTCAAGGCCAATTTTGGTTATAAGTTATAACAATTCACTAGGTTTTGATCTGTGCTTTAAAAGCGTGAATTTATTTTTCTTTTCTTTTTTTAATAAATTTTATAACAGTTTGTAAAATGAAATTTTTTCATATATTTTTATTGTATTGTTTTGTTTTTATTTTATAAATGAGTATTTTTGTTTCAAAATCGAACTTGATTTTTTTTAAAAAAAAAATTGAAGTGATATTTGAATTTTTTTCAATTAGTCTTCATGTTTATGTACTGAACTTTTGAAAGAGATAATCTTAACAGATTTAACTTATTAATAGCTTAATATTATATTTATTAATAAATTTTAAATATTTTCTTTATAAATATTAAAATATTTTAAGAAAAATTTAATTATATTGAGCAAAATAAATAAAAAAAATCATGTGTAAATATTTTTTTTAATTTTAATATTGGAATTTTGTCCAAATGACCCAAACAAAAATGTGAACTTAGAGAAATATTAAAATTGGTCCAAATGATCCAAAACCATAGAACTAAAGGAGCAAAACATATTTTAAATGTATATTTAGTTTTTTTGGACAAAAAAATGTATATTTAGTTGAAAAAATAAAATGATATATTTAGTAAAAAAATCAACATGCTTATCTTTTAATAGCATAGATAACACACATATGGCGAGAGAGAGAGAGATTACTTGGGCAACAATGGCGTCCGATTCACCGGAGTAGACGACACAAGAGCGGTCGAGCCATCTCTCTTTGATTCTGAAATCGCATGTCCTCCACCATCCAGTATTGGGATCAACAAACACGTCAAATTTTCCCTTCAACTGAGTACGTGGCAGCGTTGATTTCTTCACCGTATAAATCCGATCACGCTCGTTCGTACTATCTCCTCTAAATACCTCCCACCCATTATGATAGCTCCAAAACTACAATAAATTTGATTTAGTTAAGCTCGACTATAACTCTTAATTAAGTTGTGAATATTATTTTGAGCGTATAGACCTTCATTTTCATAGTCAAGATGGGTGATCCAGAATCATCCAATAAGATCCTCTTGGGGACGAAACCTGACCCCCGCTTCACCTCGAACAGCCGGTTCTCGTTACCGTCCTTTATAATGTAGTTACCGACCAATGACGTCATATTCAGATCTACCGGGTTTGGAGAACAGAACCTTTGATCCACGATCACTCTGCCTTGTGGACTCGGAGGAGCCGAAGAGGCCGTGCCTAGTGGCTGCTGCATTTTCTTCTTTCTCCTCCCCAAAACTGGTATTTTGTATAATTTGCTCGCTCTTTCTATTCTAGGCAAATATTATATAGACAAAAAATTATTGATGAATGTTTCCCAGAAACTCTTTATCAGAAAAGTAATGTTGAATTTCTGAGAATTTTCCAAGAAAATAAAAGCTTTGTTGGAATCTTATCAGAAAGTTACGATGCAAAAGTTTAAGTTTCTTGCAGCTTGTTATCATGTATTTCTCCTAAGAACGTAAATACCCACAGTGCCGTCCCAAACAACTTTTACTAGCTTCTTAATAGTTGGCTTGGAAGAGTTTTCTTTTTGTTTGACAAAAAGTTTAATTTTCCTTCTAAATTTCCATTCATTTTGATAGCTACAACATTAAAAATGGAAGCTAGAAAAAACGAATGATGTTGATAATCCTGGACTTTTAGTAATAAATCAAAAATGCTTGTAGAAAAGTTTTGTTGGAATCTTACCAGAAAGTTCCGATGCAAAAGTATCGTCGAACGTTTCTTGCAACTTGTTTCGGAAAAACGTAAACACCGACAAAAGTCTTGTTCCTCCGTAAATCATCGGTAAATAGACAAAAACTCATCAGAATTTTCACGTTAAAGTGTGTGGCGTGGGTCTACCACAAACGTTGCACAACACGGTGATAGCGGCCCTTTCTTACTTTGATTTGTAGTTAGGCCCAATACAAATCAAAGAAACCCTAATAGAAAAACCATTTTTAAACCCCTCAGACCACCTCCATTGAGAGTGTCTCAAAGAGTGTTTCAAGCAAAAAAGAAAAAGAAAATAAATGAAAAAAAAGAAAAATAGAAAGAACCGGGTCTGAATTGGGCTCATCTAGACCACGTAAGACACCCTAACGTGGCATAATCTTATTTGAGCACCAGATAATGTCTCTCTCTCTCTCTCTCTTTCGCGTAACAAAAATCAGTTCGACAATTCCTCCTCGATCAATCCGTCCCAGCGCTCGAATCTCATCTCTTCTCATCTTTCTCAGTTAGGCAGATCGAATCTCATCTTATCTCATCGCTGACAGTTAAGCAAGGATCTCATCTGATAAGAGAATTTCATTGTCAACGGGCACAACTACCATTTGGCTTACTATCTCATAGATGGTATTTATCCAAATTGGGCTATTTTTGTCCAATCTATTCGAGAACCACAAGGTCCGAAAGCATCCTTATTTGCCGAACATCAAGAAGTTGTTCGTAAAGATGTCGAGCATGCTTTTGGAGTTTTGCAAGCTCGATTTGCCATAGTCAAAAATCCAGCTCTTTTGTGGGATAAAATAAAAATTGGAAAGATAATGAGAGCTTGTATCATTCTCCACAATATGATCGTAGAAGACGAACGAGATGGGTACACTCAATTTGATGTATCAATTTTCGAACAACCGGAATCAAACCGAAGTTCACAAGTCGATTTCAGCTATTCAGATCAGATGGATACAAATCTCCGGAATGTTATGGGCATGCTGACCATTCGGAATGAAGTCCGTGATAATAAAATACATCAACGTTTGAAAGCTGATTTGGTTGAAAATATATGGCAAAAATTTGAAACAAATCAAGCTTTCAACTAATCGTTTTTTTTTTTCTCGTTCGTATTTTTAATATGCTTTAAGTCATTTTTAATAAAACTTTTATGTATGTTTTTTTTTGAATCTTTCTATTAAAATAAAAATTAAAAAAAAATAATTTTTAAGAACCTCAATAAGGTTCTGCCAATGGATGGTGAAAAAATTAAATAGAATAACAGGGTTTCTACAGCTTTCAAATCACAAAATTATACACTAATTTATTCTTAAAACCCCATTAGGGTGTCTAATGGATGGAGGTGCTCTCACACTCTCTCGTATTCTACTATCGCGACGCCTCTTTCTTACACAACCTCGACAAACCCTCCAACCCTTCCTCCCACGAGGTCGTCGCTTTGATCAAACGCATCCTCCGCGTCGAGAAGACAGGACACAGCGGAACACTCGACCCCAAAGTCACCGGTAACCTCATCGTCTGCATAGACAGAGCAACCAGGCTCGTGAAGTCTCAACAAGGAGCGGGTAAGGAGTACGTCTGCGTCGCTCGTCTCCACTCTGCTGTTCCCGATGTTGCTAAGGTTGCCAGAGCTCTTGAGTCTGTTACCGGAGCTGTGTTTCAGAGACCTCCCTTGATCTCAGCTGTCAAGAGACAGCTGAGGATTAGGACTATTTATTAGAGTAAGCTTCTTGAGTATGATGCCGATAGACATTTGGGTTTCTTGCGAGGCGGGTACTTACATTAGGACCATGTGTGTTCACTTGGGTTTGCTTCTTGGTGTTGGTGGGCTTATGCAAGAGCTTAGGGAGCTTAGGAGAGTTAGGTCGGGTATCTTGGGGGAGAATGATAACATGGTTACGATGCATGATGTTATGGATGCTCAGTGGATGTATGATAATTACAAGGATGAGAGTTATCTAAGGCGTGTGATTATGCCTCTTGAGGTGATTCTGACTAGTTACAAGAGGCTTGTTGTGAAGGACTCTGCTGTTAATGCGATTTGTTATGGTGCTAAGTTGATGATTCCTGGGTTGTTGAGGTTCGAGAATGATATTGATGTGGGGACTGAGGTTGTGCTGATGACGACTAAAGGTGAGGCGATTGCTGTTGGGATTGCTGAGATGACGACCTCTGTGATGGCTACTTGTGATCATGGTGTGGTGGCGAAGATTAAGAGGGTTGTGATGGATAGGGATACGTATCCGAGGAAGTGGGGGTTGGGGCCGAGAGCTTCGATGAAGAAGAAGCTTATTGCTGATGGGAAGTTGGATAAGCATGGGAAGCCGAATGAGAAGACGCCTGTGGAGTGGAGCAGGAACGTGGTGGTTTTGCCGACTGGTGGAGATGCTATGATCGCTGGTGCTGCTGCCGCTCCTGAGAAGGTTGAGGGTGAGAGTGGAGAGGTGCGCAAGCGTAAGCATGATGAGAGCGGTGACAGCCCTGCTCCTGTGTCTACCAAGAAAGCCAAGACCAAAGATGTTTAGGTTGAAGAGAAGGTGAAGTCTGAGAAAAAAGAGAAGAAGAAGAAGAAGAAGAAGAAGAAGGAGGAGGAGAAAGATGAGGTGGCAACACCAAAGTCAGAGAAGAAGAAAAAGAAGAAGAGCAAGGAGACAGATGAAGCTGCTGCGGTTAATGGCGAAGATGAATCACCAGCTGAGAAGAGTGAGAAGAAGAAAAAGAAAAAGAAGGACAAGGAGACAGAGGAAGCTGCTGGTGGTGAATCAGCGGAGAAGAGTGAGAAGAAGAAAAAGAAGGAGAAGAAGAAGAAAAGCAAAGACAGCGATGACGATTAATGAGATGAGTTTGTGTGATGTTGTTCTTTAAGTTTTGAATCTTTTGTTTTATGGTATCTATTCTGGGAAAAGTGAGACAAAAGGCATTTATGCTTGTATCCAAAGTCTCACTTCAGATTAGTTTTGTTTTTTTTAGATTGATGTTATGTTTGTCCTTCTTTTTGTGAGATTAGTTTCACCTAGCTATGAACCTTATGAGTATGATGATTATGGTTTATTGGACCTGGGTTGAAGCGTTCATTTACAATGGGTTTAGGTTGGACTGGAAGCATGAATGTTGCTAGGAACTGATAAAATTCTCCATTCTAAGAGGACTGTCAAACAAGGTCTGCGACTGACAATCTGATTTTTCTTTCAGTTGCAACAATCTAACCATAGATTCTCTTATGTTGATTCACTCATCGGTTTAAGGTTGGACTGGAGCTTGTTTCTAAAGACTGAGAAGGTTATAGGATTTAAAAACTGGGGCCTCTAATATAATTAACAAGATACTAATTAATATAGTTTTGACACAATAATATTATAACAACTATAATCTAAGAAAAACTATACCAACAAAAGAGAAAGAAATATCAAATAAAAATACCCATTGTGTAAAGAAAAAAGACCGATGCTAGTGAAATACAAAGAACAACATCACAGACACTATCTTTTGGTAACAGATAATTCGATTTTGATCTACCTTTAATTAAGATTTTTAATTATTGGAAAAGCTAATACATAAAAACATATTAATAATCACAAAAACTTTTATTTACTTTTATTGGAGGTTTATTTGTTTAGATGTGTTTTGGGGTTTACAGTCTTGATTTCCTCTATAGCTTTATTTAAAATAGAGACTATCTGATGTGATCCTGATCGGAGGATATGACAATACAAAATGTGGTCAAGTTCAGAGGGTCAACCGAAGATAAATCAAAGAATATTACAAATGTGATCCAAGTATAGATGGTCAACCGATTAGAGAACAATACAAGCATGATCAAGTCCGGATGGTCAGGTGAAAAACATGAAAATAATGTTAACTAGAAGAAGAGTTTGAAGTTGAAGGTGTCTTAACCATTTCAAAATGTCCAATGATTTGTACAAGATCAAAGAAGATCAAGGAAGCTGTTAGTGGGGAATGCTGAGGTTAGTTTGGGAACAAGAAGAAAACCATGGTCAAAGTCTGATCATCCTTGATACCTTGACCACAGTTACCTTAACCGTTGCTCAAGCAAGTTAATTTGGTCAATGTTCAAGTTGATAACAATTAGGCAAGTGCCTTTGTGTGTGCTTTTTTCATGTCTTTGGTTTTTGTTTTACCGGGTTTTTCAAAAATATGTTTTTAATGAGGCCAAAAGTTACTTCTCCTACCACCTAGTTATGTCTTATTTTGAATTTTAGAACTTATTTTCTTTTGTTAAGTGTGGGAGCCTTTTGTTATTCTCAAGACCTTGTGCATGTACAAGACTCTTGCTTTATGTCTTGGTCGAAACTCTCTTGTCTATTATCATTTTTTAATCTCATAAAACTTATTTTATCGCTTCTTGATTTTTCTTTGGAGTTATCTTGTTTTGGTGTGTAATATCCAGAGTTTTAAAGGCTATTTGTTTGGTGTGTCATATCCAAACATAAAGCCTATGAGTATCAAGAGATTCAACCATCCCTCTTGTGTCAACATTCTTTTCCACATGCCTTGAAAGTTTGAGTCTTTGATTCTCTTTGCGAAGATTATTCATCTAAATCAAGAGGTCGATCCTAGGGAATTCGTATCAAATTGTATCAGAGCAATCTCTAGAAGCTAAGTGTTCTAATCTCTTTCTTTTTTTTCAAAATGATAATACCAACATTTCTGGTCATGTATTGACTCTTGATCAGTTTCTGAAACATAACAAAAGCTTTGATAACTATGAAAATGCTTTGGAGCTTGATTTGAAACAATCTGATTTATGTTTTAAAAAACCTTGTGATTCATTTACTAGAACTGGAAAAAGGATTTTGTTATGAATTTTCCTAGGCATGAACTGGTCACTGATAATTTTCTTGCATCCACATATTCTTTGAAAGAACCTAGGAAGTTGCCGGAACCGGAATTGCATGAAACACTTTAGATTCAAATTTGTGAAGAGTGAAAAGATTTCTATGTTAGAATTTAATCCTTTGTGTCCTGACGCTGATAAGTCTTGGCATGTCTGGAAATGAATCACTGAGAATTGTGTTGTTTTGAGTTCTGGTGATATTATGGTGTTATATCACATTCTTTGATAAACATGTTACAATTTTAAAACACCAGTTAAGTGATTTTGAACATGCTGTTTTTTTGCCTTGAGAACATCCTGGTTTACAATACATTTTTTTGATATACATAGTAGATAAAAGAATCACATTGTCTTGTGCTTTGATGAGATTCTGGTGTACATTACCTTTTTCATATGCAAAATGAATGTCTGGATTCTCCGCAATATGTTTTGAGGAAAGAAGGAATATGTTTTAATCTAAACAAGAACATGTCATGCACATATACACTGGAGGTCCAGGCTTTGTTTGTAGTTTTCAGGATCATCAGGTTCAATCTTCAAGAGAAACAATAAGGAAAAACGATGGTTTATTCATGAGCACACAAAAAATCAGCAACAATGCCTACAAGCTTGATTTGCAATGTAAGTATGACGTGAGTAGTATTTTAAATGTTACTGATTTGGCTCTTTTTCTTGCAGATGATCCAGATTTGAGGACAAATCATTTTCAAGAAGGAGGGGATGATGTGATCCTAATCGAACCAGATGACAATACAAACCTGGTCAGGCCCAGATGGTCAACTGAAGATAGATCAAAGAAACAATACAAATGTCAAAATGGTCAACTGAAGACGTAATAGAGAACAATACAAGCATGGTTAAGTTCAGATGGTCAGGTGAAGAACATAAGAATAATCTTGAACCAAAGGAAGAGCATGAAGATGAAGGTGTCTTAACCATTCCAGAAGGTCCAATGACATGTACAAGATCAAAGAAGCTCAAGGAAGCTGTTAGTGGAATGCTTTGGTCAGCTTGAGAACAAGAAGAAATCCATTGTCAAATACCTTAACCACAGTTACCTTAACTACCGTTCAAGCAAGTCTCGGTCGACGTTCAAGCTAATCAACAATTAGGCAAATTACTTTGTGTTTGCTCTTTATCCGTGTCTTTGGTTTTGTCCCACTCGGTTTTCCCAAGATAGGTTTTTAATGAGGCCATAAGTTACTTCTCCTACCATCTAGTTGTTGATCTATCGTCGTAAACTAATGTTATGTTTTATTTTGAATTTAAAAAAGATAATTCGTTAAATGAGGGAACCTTTTGTCATTCCCAAAACTTTGTGTATGTATAAGACTCATGCATTATGTTCTGGTCGAAATTTTCTTGTTTATTATAATTATTTTATCTAAAAACTTTTTGATTTCTCAGTTATTTTGTTCTCGTGTGTAACATTCAGAATTATTTGCTTGATGTGTCATATCCAAACAAAGTGCCAAGGAGTATCAAGAGATCCAACCATCCCTCCTGTGTCACCATTCCTTTCCACATCTCTGAAAACTTGAGTCGTTGATTCGCTTTGCAAGGATTATTTATCTACATCCAGAGATCTATCATAGGGAGTTCATATCACATTCAAAAGATCGAACTAGGTACTCCAACACGTAAGGATGAGAGCTTGTTACCACCATGATACACAAACTTTTCAAATCGTTGGGCCCTAAGTTCTTTTTATATATCTAGAGGGCATGTGGCAAATGTTTTTTTCCAATAGACAGTAGGCACGCCTCTGGTTACACCGATGCTCTTTCTTGGATCTTAAATATGTATTAGTCAAAAGCAAATTAGGCGAAGGGAGTTTTTTTTTTGTTTTTTTTTCTTCTTGGAGGGGGTTGTTGAGGTTTTTTTCGACTGTGGGGCAATGGAAGGCTTATCTTTGCAGGAGAGTTAGTCAATACGTCTGAGCAAGATATGAATAATAGTAACGAAGCCAATAAAGATTGTGAAGGAGGCAAAGTCGAGACAATGAGTTCATGTTTACAATAAACAATAGTGGTCTTGGTACAGACAACGAGTATCCTTACAAGGCTGTTAATGGAGTTTGCTGATGGGACATTATAAAAACGGAAACAAAAAGGAGTCTTCAAATCCCTTTTTTTTTTTTGTGTAGGAAAACGACGAACTTGCTCTATTGAAAGCTGTCCCTCACCAGCCTGTTACCGCACTTACTGACTCGATCAGCCGTTCAGCTTTACGAAACAGCAGAAACGTTTTTTTGCTTAAAAATGTTTTGAAAATCTTCTATATATTAATCTAAAAGTCTTAATACAACATTTTTTAAGTACGTGTCATCATAAAAATGATTCTCAAAATTTTTAAAGAAATATGTTATCTACTTAAACATATATTGTATTTTTTATTAAAGTAACTATCAAATTAATTAGTAGTGTACAAAAAATATACTATATTTTTTTCTTAAATAAAAGTTACAGAATTATTTAATACTAGATGGTGACCCGCACACTTGTGCGGACTAATATATATCTATCTAAATCAAATTTTAACATTTTTTTTAAATCAATCTAAGTTATTTAATTAGTTTGAAATATTATATTAATCAGAAGATATAATTTTTTTATTACACATGTAAAAAATATCATCATCATAATAATCTAATAAAGTTTTATAGATATTTTAAATAATCATGTGCATTTGCGGGCAGAATTATCTTATAAATATTTATTAGTAAATGTACTATTATTTAAATATCAAAACAATAATTATTTTAAAATATATTGTTATCTTTAATCAGTTTTAATATATTAATTTAAAAACTTTTATCTAATTAAATAAGGAAATACATAATTGCTGATAAAAATTTATGTTTTCGAGCCTAAATTTTGAAGTTATCAAAACTAAAAATAAAGCAAAAAACACAATAATATTAAATAGACCCAACTTTACATATTATATGAATCATTGTTGATTAAAATATTGATTATAATTATATTTTAAAATACCTCTCATAATAGCTGAATAAACACGCAAACATACCATATTAACAAACAAAAATTAATATGTAATGTATAAGATAAAAAAAATCATATCTATTGTTATTTTAATTTCTAAATGCTATAATAGAGAAAAATAAATTATAATCAATCTATATTTTGTTTACTCTAAAATAGAAATTGGTACTTTCTATAAAATGATATTTCTTTATTGTTAAATAATATTTTTTATTATTTTCACGTAGTGGTCTTTAACTTTCAAGATTTATTAAATATAACTAAAAAACTTATTTTGGAAATATTTTATTAAAATATAGATTCACGCTTTTCTTTCTATAATAGTCTTCTAAATTTTTTCTTTAATTAAAACAAAGCCATAACTCTGTGAAACTAATGACAGAAATTTAAAGTAAACATAATTAATTTTATAATATAATGTACATGTTGTAAATAAAAAATAATATTTTGAAAATATTCTCTTTTGGAGCGATATTTTTAAAATATTTTTAAATATGATTCTCATAAAAAAAATTAAAATAAAACAAATGAATATTATTTTTCAACTTAAATAACAAATAAATGTTATTTTTCAACTGTAATAATAATTAAAAATACTACAAAAAGTCACATTAACAAAAAAAAATATATATATCAAATTTATTGTTATAGCTTATAAACCTCTTTAATAAAATTTATATGTTTATAAAAATATTTGGCTTGATATCTGCGTTTACAAAAAATAAATAAATCTATTTTATATTTTGTAAAACTATTTTTAATATTTTAGTATAATAATAAATCTAATTATTATATGCATATATAAAATTAAAAAATAATTGTAGATAAACACAAGATAAATATACGGGATTACCTTTTCTTTTTTTCAAATACATTTTATTATTTTTTAAGATAATTTTATAATATTAATCTGTAATTTGTTAAATAAAGAATTATTCACTAAATATATTAAAACTTCAATGAATAAATAAGATAATATTAAATACTGGTATAGTGAAAAATTGTAATTATCATGTTTTCAAATATTTTTATTATTTAAATATATGAAAATCATTGATTAATCATAAATTATGGAAAACATAACAAATAAGTGAAAAACCTAAAATCATGGAGAATCTGACACATAAGCAAATCCACTTCTCAAATAATAGTATAGATGATTAACATATGTATCATAATTAATAATTATGAATAATAAAGACTTGATAATACTTTTCTGTCCTCCGTATATTTTGTTTACTTTTATATTATTAAAAAACAAACAATCACATTAAACACATAATAAATAAATAAATTATATTTTATATTTAAATTTTTTAAAGCGACTATAGTATAAGTCTCACATATTAAAATTTTGGGATCAATGGTAATGTTATTTTAGTTCAGCCCATCAGTTTTAATTAATTAACCTTAAACAATTTTTAATGAAACAAAATGGATCGGGTACATGGTAGAATGTGTTTTGGTTTAAAAATTATTGCATACCCAAGATCAATATGTATCATCATCACTTTTCTTTAAAATTTTGCTACAATAAAAATAAAAGGTTGCACAAAAAATGAATATAAATAATTGAACCAAATCCAATCCGAAAAAGTAGAAGATAAATTTAAACAAATTGGTTAGATATTCAAACTGATTCAAAATTTTGGTACCAAGAAAACCGGAACAAAACTCGACAACCAAAATATTTCGGGTATACTTATATATTTGAACCAGATTTATATACTCAACTATATTAATTATTTTTAAATTTAATATCTAAAAATAAAAATAATACATAAGATGTTTTGAAATTGTCCAAAATACTTGGAAGTATATAAAATAATTTAAAAGTACATGTTTAAAAATAGCTATACGGTACTCAAAATACCAAAAATACTTGAAATATATATTGATTATCTATCCAAATATCTAAGCTAGCCAATTTTTATGTTAAGTTTAAGTATTTTGGTATACACTATTCAAATATATATGTTATCCAAACCGAACCTGCAAAGATTTGAACCAAACTTACAAAGATTCAAACCGAGCCTAACTAAACTAAATGATACTTGAATACTCATCTCTAATCAAATATGAAAAAGGTTATTGACAACAAAACATGTACTGTTTATAATATTTAAATACCTCATATTTTTTTAAATAAAACTTTCTCCGCGCAAGCGGATTATCATCTAGTTTTTTCGTATACATTAAACTTTTTTTATGAAATAAATTTTACTTTTATTGTTATATACTTTGTTTTTTTTTTACTTCTATTTTACGTCGAAGTTTTGATGGAACATGGGGAACACCGTCCGGACGAGGTAGTCCAAGTGGCAGGACGGGTTTGTGGTGGCAAACACCATCCGAGTTCGATTTCCCTCCCATGCGGAAACTATCCTGCCTCTTCTGGATCGACACAAAAGTGGTACTGGGCTTTGGCCCAGGTACAACCCTCCCAGATGAAGTAGACCGCTGCCTGACTGGATCCAGGGGAATGATCCGCGAAGCGGTGAACCCTTAGATTACAAAAAAAAAGAAAAAAAAAAACATGGGGAACACCCCTAGATCACGGGTATGGAACTGACAAAGTTCGTGACCAGTGGCAGAACTTCATAGTGATAAGGGGGGTTTAGTAGACCCCTGTCAAATTGTTATATCAGTTGATTTTAACGGTTATTTTTATTCGATTTCCCAAAATATTTGTTTGATATTACATTTTCACAGTACTCAAATCTGTGTTTTCAACTTTTATGTAGATATAATTCATATAGGTTGACTAATATTCCTTTGAAAAATAGTTTCAACAGTTGTAACTCCACCACTGTTCGTGAGTATTGGATCTTAAGAAATTCGTGAGGCAACACTTGGTAGTCTGGCTACGTCAAGATGGTTCGCAACATTGCAAACCGAGATGCATATATGGGATGCGAGCTTCCTCTTAGCAGCTCGTTTTCTACTGATATAATTAATCTCCATGGTCAAATAACACGATATAAATGTATGCTTGAACATATCCAGTGTAAAGATCTATTTTTTCTCTAAAATAAAACAGTTCTATAATGGCCTTGAGTTTTGTTCCAATCCTATTTTATTATAGAGGGGTGAACAAATATAAAATCAATATTTCATATATGAAGTAAACCTCTTGAAATGAAAATAGAATAGGGTTTGAGCATTTCGTATTCCAAACTCTATATTTGATCAAATTATAAAGTTGGATTCAGAGCCGGGCCTTGACAGATGATTTTGAAACATTGGGATGGGGCCATG
Organism: Hirschfeldia incana; assembly: GCA_026261945.1. Classification (NCBI taxonomy): domain Eukaryota; kingdom Viridiplantae; phylum Streptophyta; class Magnoliopsida; order Brassicales; family Brassicaceae; genus Hirschfeldia; species Hirschfeldia incana. The sequence continues at coordinate 3,549,833 of JABCMI010000032.1, forward strand.
ACTTTGTGGGGTCTCCAGTTTACAAATTTTTCTTATTTTTTTTCAAAAATATTTTTTTATATATAGATATACATATATAATACAAATTTAAAGTAAATAAAAAGCAAAATATATTTTTATGATGCATAAATTTAATAGAAAACAATATATGTTGGGTTATTATGATTAAAAAATGAGTAAACATACAATAAAGAATTGTTTAAAATAACATAAAATAAAGAAAATATATTATTTTTATATTTTTTACAAAACTAAGTTTTTTATTTAAATATAATATATAATTGAAACATTTTTTCTCAGAAATTTTAAAATTTATTATCAACTTGATTTTTTAATTTTCGAATAAGACCCCCAAAATTTCAGGATTGACTCTGGTTGGATTAGAGATTCTCTTATGCAAGAGTCGTGTGAGCCAACCACATATTTGACTCTGAAAGAAAAATATTAATGTAGTGAATGGTGGGTTGTAATATATTTTGGACTCCTAAAAGGCAATATTTTTTGTTTTTAATAATATGAAGATATCTGGAGGATCGAGGTCAAACGGACCAATTCTTTATAGTTTTTTTTTACCGGTTTCAAATAGACCATGTTACTTATGTGAATTAGATACTTATATTGAGTGACCACTAAGTGGATAAATCTAAGTTGATAGATTTTGAATCCGAGGTGCTCACTTTTTAAAGTTTGTATAGTAATACTCCCTGTTCGAAAACGCGAGTGTCTAGCCGCATAACCGGCCGCCTAGGCGTTCCCGCAAGCAAACGCCACGATTCAGGCCAAATTGCCTAATCTATTCAGCAAGACGAATAACCGGTTGGTTTAGTGATTAATCGGTTTTAAAACTGATTTTATCCACCTAATACATGAGTAATTTTTTGACTCTGTGGCCTAATGTGGGATTAAAATGCAAGCCCAACTGCAAGTCAAGGCTTAAGCTATCTGGTGCTATTTATAGATGTCATCAACCCTTCTCCTTGTTATGATTTACCGACGTGGGATCTTAAGTTATAAAATGCAGTACCATGGATCGAACCGTCGACCTCCACTTTCGACAGAATCATCCAATGCCACTATAACACGGCATTTTATGTTATTTATACATGTATTTTGACGTTTATATCCATGTTTTGTTTATGTATCTATATTTATTATAAAATAATATTAAAAGCTAGGAACCGACTAATTACTTTCCGATTACTCCCCGATTTTCTTTTTAGGTGCTAGACTCAACCCGACCGCCCGACTAACGCCTAACGCGTCCCGAACAGGTGTAATACCTATGGATAGTTTGTTGGGGTCTAGTGGTGAATGTTTTATGTGTGTTTTATCTTCTTCTTTTTGTCTTTTATATCAACCACTGGACATTCGCATTAACAAAAGATATCCCTCTAGAGTTTTTTTTTGTCTGTCATTAAGTAAAGTTCTGATCATATGAGATGTTTTTTTATTCTGAAAATCACATGTTAACTATCACGTGATATTGTTTTTATTTCAAAAAAAAATCTATTTTATTAAAATAGAAGTATCTTTGGAAACTGTTCCTAAACATAGATAACAGTATAAAAACAAATATAATGTTGTTTGGAAAAATAAATAACAATACATTAAAAAATGGCTTATGTTATTAAGAAAAATTAGAAGTCTATGATATTATGAGAAACTATATATGTTTGAAGCTTTAAATATACGAAGATGGTCCAATTTATTTACCTAAAAATATTTTTTTCTTAAGTAATTGTAAAAAAATGAACTTTTTATACATAAAATAAAAATGATAATTTAAAATTAATTTATATCAAAACTAATTCAAAATGTAAATATATTCAAAAATTGATTTTTACCAAAATATTTTCTAATAACCATTATAAAAATATTTTAAATATATATAATAAAAACGCAATATAAAGTCAATTTTCAAACACCAACTTAAACTATGGTTTTTATATTTAACATAATATTTTTAAAATATAATATATAATTATTTATATGACGGTATATATAAAATGGTATTAATTATATGATTAATTATATGATGGTACGAATAAAATATGTGTAATTATATAATGAGACATATATAATATATAATAGTGACATAAAAATAGCAATATATATATTTTTAAATAATATATGGAATATTATTTTATACTTATAATAAAAAATAAAATGAAACTTAATACAAAAGAATAATATAATAATATTTACTTACAACAAATATATTTATATAAAAGATAAAATAAATATTCGTGTGAATACACAAATCAAAATCTAGTTGAATTATGTTAGAAATATCTATATATTTAGTATTTGGTTCTATATTGGCCGAAATTTTGTTCTGAATTGTGGGAGATCTAGAGTGTTCTTACTCTGATTTTCAGTCATTAGCTATAAACAATTTAAATTGTAAAGAATTAACTAGTTCAGATTTCGGTTTATAATTCTTGCTTATGTGAAAAAGAAAAGTCCAACGATTATTTATTTATAATCTACAGATGCTTTAGTTCTTTCGTCTTGTTAGATAAATCATATACTAGCTTTTGACCTGTGCGTCCGCACGGGTGTTGGTTCTTGTTATTAGATTTTAACAATTTGATGAACATGATGTTCTTGTTATATATTATTTTTGACAACGTTATGTCATGTTCAATGTGTTTAGCTTCTATTTTTAAACTATGAGATTGTGTTTATATTTTATCCTGTTTTTATTCATTCTACTTGGTAAAGTAAAAATTAAAGTATAAAATCTTAAAGTATATTTATCGATTTTAAGAAATTGTAATATTACTATTTGGATTTAAAGCTGAACATGCTTAGTAAAATTTTAGATTTATATATTTTAAAAACAAATACATTATTTAGAGAGATTCATTAATCATAGTGATTGCAAGTTACGAAAAATAACATACAAAAATCAATACACATTTTTTAATTTTATTAAGCAAGTATAATTTAAATCAAATAATTGGGCCATTTTGTTATCATGAAAAATTAGTTACTTACTCCCTTCGTTTTCGAATAAATGTCACTCCAACAATTTTGACATAGACTAAGAAAATTGTTGAAATATATACAAATTGTTATTAATTACACTTCTTTGACCAATAGTATTTGAGATAAATAAAATTATTTATAAAATCAATGCAGTTTGCAATTAATTTTTAGCTGAAAGTAAGTGTAGTTTGCATTGGAATTGTAAAGTGACATTTTTTGTTGAACAAAAAAACAGCAAAATGTCACTTATTATAAAACGGAGGGAGTAATAACTTTACAATATGAATCGTTGTGGATGTTAAATATGAAACAAAACCCATATATTTTTTCAGGGAAAAAACATAAAAATAAACTTTCAACGGCCAATAAGAAAAATATAGTTTCGAAGTTTGGAAGGATAAAACATAAATAGTATAGATTTTGTACTCACATAAAATCCAATGATACGTGTATTATACAAATAACTTACGTAACAAAGTATTTTAAAGAAATTATATGTCGGCTAATCTATAAAGTCACTATTATTGTATCGTAGATCAATATACATTATGTTCGTCTGCATAATCAAAACTGATATAAAGAATGTTAATTTGACTATATTATCCTACCTTTTTGTACATATTATTGATAAAATACTATTTTGTTAGGAAGAAACAGTATCAAATCTAAATTACAAATTTCATGTTTTTTTTTTAACTTGTCATCAATCATTTGGTTTTGGTTTGTAATGGGTGGTTAGCTGATTTATAAAACAACTGGTCATTGGATTTGGTTTTGGAATAATTTAAAATTTAAATAGTGATAGTGATTATGAAATGGGCCACGTATAATAAGCCCAAAACATGTAATAATATTGAGACAAAATCCACGACTTGTACGGTGATGTCAAACGAATATTTGAGCTAGAGAATGTATAAAACGACGTGTTTTAATAAGTGGCATATAGTTGTAATTTTTGAGGAAAACTCAGGGGTATTTCCTATTTGTACTCCTCCTTTAATAGTTTAGATATTACTCCCTCTGTTCGTTATTATATGATGTTTCAAAAGTTTACACGTAAACTAAAAACATGCTAGAATCTTTATTTTAACCTTTCAATTCGTATTTAGTGTTAATATTGCCTTTGTATCAATATCAGTTGTAAGGGTAAATAAAGTCTTGTTCAAAAAAAAAAGTCTTATTATGATATGAGTTATTCTTGGGTTCACCCCCTAAGGTGAACTCATAGGTTCACCAACCAATAGTCTTTGAGCATTTGATATTTAATATTTTTTAAATAAGAAAAAAAAATTAACCCAAATTAAATGATGTTTTTAAAATAAACAATCAAAATACATAAAAATATAAAATAGTTACAGAAAATAAATAAATTAATATAGTTAATACCACAAAAAAATACTAAACTCTAAATGTTAAATCTTAAATCATTTAGTAAATTCTTGGATAAATTCTAAAACTTTGTTTTAAAAAAAAAACCTATTTTAACACAATCAACAAAAAACTATATCATAAATCTTAATCCTAAACCCTAAACCCTTGGGTAAATCCTAATCCTTGGGTAAATTTGAAACTCTTGGATAAATCTTAAAATTTAAAATTTATCCAAAGTCTTAAATTCTTCTTTTTTAAAATATTTTTTTTGGATTAAAAAGTCTTGTTTTTGTGATTAGTATAAAATTTAAGAATATATTTTGAAAATCTGTTTTTTTAGATTAAAAAGTCTTGTTTTTGTGATTAGTATAATTTTTATTTAATTTATATTTTGAAAGTATAATATAATTCGATAATATTTTGTTTCTTTTTTTAAAAGATACTAAATCTTAAATAACTCAATTCTATTGGTTGGTGAACCTCTAAGTTCATCCTAGGGGATGAACCCAAGAATAAATCTTATGATATTAGTAGCTTGGGATTCCGTAAACGTCGAATATAATGATACAAAAAAGCACTCAAACAACATATAATAACAAACAGAAGGAATACCTTTTTTTAATTATCGTGAAAGATTTCTATGGCACTCACTCGCCATCATGTAACTGGTTCACTCCAATTGACAGCTACACGCATTGTTTTTTTTTTAAACACTGCATTTCGTGCAGAGGTTATTACAATTTTAAGAGAGATTACAAAGACGATTCGACAATCGATAAACTATCTGCTTTATGAGATCAACACCTAACTACATCATTTTAAACGTTTTATTTCTGACCCGATTTATTTATACTATGTTAAAGATCTCTTGTACGTCTTACTTTCATTGTCTGCATTAATAAATCGTTCTTTCCGAAATTTAAAATCTATTTTTTTCTAAAATCTATAAGAATTGTATAGTCTTGGATTCAAATCCCAAACATGAATATAGAAGTGTCTATACGCACGTTTTTTCTCTCTCTTTGTTTTTTTTTTTTTTTTTTTGATCAATCTCTCTCTTTGTTTTCTGTTAAGAAAATAACGTTAATTGCGTGAACTATGGGTCCCGTCACCTGACGTGAAACCACAGCCACAATAACCATTTCATCTATCAGAATTATATTTTTTTTCTCTCTTTCTTGGTCAAAACTACCACGTTGTTTTTTCTAATATACAATTTTTAGTTTGTTACCTATCTGAGCTCTGAGTACTATAAATACTACCATGTGTTAGCCATATTAACACACAAAATCAAAGTTTCATTAGCTTTAACCTCAAAATGAAAATGGGTAGTGCTAAATCAGCCACGCTAATCTTCTTACTATCAGTGGGCATCGCATCTTGCGCCATTGCCATGGACATGTCCGTCGTATCCTACGATGACAACCACCATATAACCGCTGGTCCCGGCCGCAGCAGCAGCGTTTTTGATGCCGAGGCATCGTTGATATTCGAGTCATGGATGGTCAAGCACGGGAAGGTGTACGAGTCCGTCGCCGAGAAGGAACGGCGTTTAACGATTTTCGAGGACAACCTTCGTTTCATCACTAACCGAAACGCTGAAAACCTTGGTTATCGGCTTGGTTTGAACCGGTTTGCAGATTTGTCGCTCCATGAATACGCCCAAATTTGCCATGGGGCTGATCCGAGACCTCCTAAGAACCATGTTTTCATGACTAGCAGCAACCGATACAAGACTAGTTCTGGTGATGTGCTTCCTAAGTCTGTTGACTGGAGGAAGGAAGGTGCAGTGACTGAAGTCAAAGATCAAGGCCATTGCAGTAAGTGTTGTGATTTTAATTCCGACATTCTTTTCGGAATAAATTGTTAGATAATATTTATAACCAGTAAAAAAAAGAAAAAACCTAAACGAATCCTTCGCTAATTAATAATAAGAAAATGATTTTTGTCCGTTTTAACTGCAAAACATATTGTTAAGTATCTATTGGATTCATTATAACTAGTGTTGGTTAATAATAAGTAACCAATAGCTATTTTACCTTTTAGTCCTAAAGTACACAAGCTTCATGCATACTTTGTTCTTTTGTGAAGGGAGTTGTTGGGCTTTTTCGACGGTGGGGGCAGTGGAAGGCTTAAACAAGATCGTGACAGGAGAGTTAGTCACTTTGTCCGAGCAAGATTTGATCAACTGCAACAAAGAAAATAATGGTTGCGGAGGAGGTAAAGTCGAGACTGCCTATGAGTACATAGTTAACAATGGTGGTCTTGGTACAAACAGCGATTATCCTTATAAGGGTGTTAATGGAGTATGCGACGCCGGCCTCAAGGTCGGTATAGATACACTCACATATATAGAAAATGTCTTTAACAATAACAAAAATAACGATTTCAAATATTTTACAGGAAACCAACAAGAATGTTATGATTGATGGGTATGAGAATTTGCCTTCCAGTGACGAGCTTTCTCTAATGAAAGCGGTTGCTCACCAGCCTGTAACAGCCGTTATCGATTCAAGCAGCAGGGAATTTCAGCTTTATGAATCAGTAAAATGAAATAAATTCTATAAATTTTCGGTTAAAATTGGTTTTAAAAGCTTTATTTTGATTATTGTTTGTATATCATTTTTTGAACTTCGAAGGGAGTTTTTGATGGAACGTGCGGAACAAACCTAAACCATGGAGTTGTTGTGGTTGGGTATGGAACCGAGAACAGTCGTGACTATTGGATCGTGAGGAACTCATGGGGAAACTCATGGGGAGAAGCTGGCTACATGAAGATGGCTCGCAACATTGCAAACCCAAGAGGATTATGTGGTATCGCGATGCGAGCTGCATACCCACTCAAGAACTCGGTTTCAAAGGATATAAGGTCCATGGCCTAATAATTTGAACTAAATGTATGTGTTATGCGACGGTTCCAATGAGCGAACAACCTATTCGACTTTGAAGCAAAAATAATGTTGTCAATGGGTTTTATTTTGCAATATATTCTGTAATCGTTGATTTGGACTTTGGATTATTGTAAGATTTATGAATATTTCGTTTGGGGATAATATTTCCTCTTTGAGAAAATTGCTAAAACATTAGCCCGAACTTTTGTCACAAAAGAAAATAACTATTTTTTTTTTTGCCGAAAACAGTGGTGGAGCTTTTTGCTTCCATGTTTTTTATTTGGCACAGGACCAATCTCGATAGGTTAAGTAAGCATTTTGTTAACACCCTCTTCTCTTTTTAAAACGATATTTATATTCATAGCAGAAAGACAGCGGTAAGAGACGAGAACAGTGAACGATTTTTAGGAGAATCAATGAAATAATTTGTGAAATATCAAACTAAGTTTCCACCGGAAAATTAGAGAAAGAGTGTTTAATATATAAAAACATGTCAAACTCTAATTGGTACGAGTCATTTTGAAAAGAAAACTAAAACCAAATTCATGTGGATTTTGCCTAATATAGTATACTAATCGGACAATATATAGTTAGACACCAAAGTGGTTTGATTAATAATCTGCAAAACATTCTTCGAGTGATGAATAAGAAGTATGTGTAGAGCAAAGATCAAGTCAGAAGATCATGAAAATCAGTTGTAAAACACATGATGAATGTGATTTTTAGTTTGAAAGGGGGAGGAGAGGGAGGGGGAATGTGAATTATCAGACTAAATTCCACACTAGAAAATTAGATAAAGAGTGTGTAATATATAAAAAGATGTTCAATTCTAATTAGTACGAGGTCTTTTGAAAAAGAAACCAAAAATAAATTTATGAGTGTTGCCTTAACCAAGTACACATATTGAGATCATGAGTATCCTTTTGCATTTTTAAGAGAAAATACGAGTCTCCATAGTTCGCGAGGCAGAACATCTCAGCTTGTTATTAAAGAAGTTCAGCTGCTTTTAAAAGCAAAACTTTACCCTTTGGATATAACTTCAAATAACGGGAACATGTATGAAAACAAGTTAATAAATAATTCATCATAACTCACACTTATTCCAGAACCTAGCCTAAAGACATAGATTCCAGAATACCTATATATCCACAATTTAGCAACATTATCTAAGTGTTCAGTTTTCGCTAACTAACCAAGCAACCTAATAGTAATACTAACCATTAGCATGCTATTTAGATAACTACAATTCTCAAACAATTATTAAGCATGCTATTAACTCAGTCAATCATATGATTCATTAACCTCAGTGACTATCTAATCAGACTAAGTACTATGTTAGATTTACTAATTCTTCACGCTTCTTGCATTGACTTTTTTCCAATCAGCACGGTGACTTATTCCTCCATCTTTGGTTTCTATACTTTGACCATTAGCTTCTTCTCTACTGATCTGCTTCACAAATGTTTCCTTCAGCCTTCTGTGTTATCTTTCAGTTATAGTAGTATTTTATCTCCATGCTGTATTTGAAAAAAAAAGATGTCACTTTAAAGAAAGAAGATGTAAACTCTGTTTAAAAAAAGGAAAGTAAAATAAGCTATTTTAAGGAGCTAAGAATAGTATTCGGTTGTCAATCACGAAAAGAAAAAATAATGTACCATACACTAACCTGTGCCTGACTGAGAACAAGTTATCAATTTTGGTTCACGAAATGAAAAAGAAACTCGTGGCCAACTGAATAAATTGTTTAGGCTACATTCCTTTTGACATCTTCCCTCTTTTTGTTCTCTCTACCAAAATAAAATAAAATTAAACGCGCACTTTCGACAATATGTTAGATTTGTGTTTATTGTGGGCTTCTGAATTAAAAGTATTTGGTAACTAGTGGATTAGTTCTAATTCTTTATATATTACTTAATGTTCTTTAGTTCCTGATGTGGAATATAATACCTATATATTCCTCATCGAGATGATGACTCTTATCGGTCAGAAATTTCAAAATTTTAAATTAGTTTTATTCGGTCGAACAAGATAATTACGATTTTTATATCCTGTCGGGAAGGACTAAGTACGACCTTTAAACCGGGTCATATAGGATAATATTAATTAAGAGTTTAAGATATTTAGGATCTAAACTCTGCTATCATATTAGATTCGAGTTTATTATAAACTTTCAATTTAAAATCAAGTGGTAATTAGTGGATTGGTCATAATCCTTTATATATTAGTTAATGTTTTTTAGAATTCTCGATGTGGAATATAATATCTCTATACAATCTATTTTTGTTAAACACTTATGTCTTCTTGACAAGGCCAGTGTTAATTGTAAGAGATCAAAGAATTATTTTCAGTTTTTATAATATCTTAAGCTAAGAAATAACAAAATAATGGTATTTGAAAACTTAGGCCTGCCAATGAATTTTGTATTTTGATGACGATTTGCTTATTGTAGCGTTCTTATTTGTAATATGGAAAAGGAAATAAATATGCACATATAAGTAGAACCAAAAAAAGGTGATGTGAGTTGCCAACCATAATTTTTTTTTTCTTAATTATGGTTTTGTCCACAAAGAAAATAAGGTACGAAAGTTTTCTAATTTCTAGAAGATTTTTTTTTTTCATATTGAATAATATATTCAACGTGACTAAATCTTGGGTCTAATATTATTCAATATTAGACCCAAGATTTAGTCATGTATATTGCATAAAATATTATTAATGCTTAATACAAAAGTTAGAATTACAATAAGGTAACTTTGAACCTTTTTATTTATTTATACTTATTTATCTAGAGTATAAAAGTTTTTATTCTGGAGCTTTTTTTGCGACAAAAACTTAAAAATAGTAGAATTGCCCTTATATAATTCTATAAGTATAAACAAACTATTCAAGTTATAATTTTTTCAAATATACTTACAATGTTAAAATATTTTTATTGAAAATTAGTTATTATTTTTTTGAGAACATATTTCTACGTTTTGAAAACGTGGGTAAAATAGATGTTGATATTATCAACCACAACCGCATATCTTCTATGGCGACAAAATGTGAATAATATAAGAAGATATTGTGTGGCAGACCCATGCACAATTGTTTGATCTCAAAAAGATAAATCCTTTATGAAAAATGAATTTTTTGGTAGACCCATATATGTTTGATATAAAGTTGATTGGATATTATCATATAATACCTATTATTAACCTACTCAACGATGGTGATGTTATTAGCATGCATAGCGCTGAAAACCTAACTAAAGCTCTAATACAGTATAATGATCCATTATTGCGATATCCATTCAAACCACTACGACGATATTTTATATAACAGTTTATTACACCACTACTAGTATTATATATATAGAAACACTACTACTGTTGCCTATCAAACATTTCCTACTAAGAAGTCTTTGCTCCTCTTTAGAAAGGGAACACCGTGATCTATATAAAGCAAGAAATTAAAACTACTCTAGGCATTAAAAACTAGGGAATTGTTTTTTCAGACCAAAAAATGGTGTGTATGTTCCATTAGACTAATTTCTCTTTATTTGTACCATTTTTTTCTTATAATACCTTTTAGTAATTCACAAAATAAATAAAATAAATAATTTTATAAACAAAAAAATATTTAAAAATATTAACTAGTGATGAAATATCTATATCAAGGTATTGGTATTTTATCCTACCAAAAAAAAGTATTGGTATTTTTTTCAATTTTAAAAATGTTTACATCATAATTTAATATTTTGTTCTACCAAAAGTAGAATTGACATTCTACACAGTAGAAAATATGATCTATTTTTTCATTAAATCTACTATGTTTAAAATATGTGATATACATAAATAATATTAATCTAAAAATATGTAGAAAATACATTTTGTGTTTAACCTATCTTTCTAAAATTTGTAGAAACCAGAATCTACACATTACTATAAAACTAAAACATGTAAAAATCGAAATCTGCAGAATACAATAAATCTAGTAGAACTCGATTTCAAACATGTTATCTTTATTCTAAATATAGGAGAATACAAAGTCTACGGATAAAAATAAGGATAATCAGTTAAATAAAATATGGAAAGAAAATATTTGGAAATATTCAGTTTTCTTATTTGTTAAATCGATTTAAAAATAAAAATAAAAATAAAATCGTGATTAGATGGGAAAAAAATATTTGGTAATATTTTGTTTCCATATATGAATAATACATTTTATTATAATATTAAATAAACCTAAATAAATTATAATAATTTATTTATTGTAATTAAAATTTTAATTATAACAATATATTTTATAAGATAAATACATTATAATGATTTTTCTTTTTGATGTTATTATGTACTATTATAATAATTATTTTATAATAATATTAAATATATCTAAATACATTGTAATGATTTATTAATTATAACTACGAATTTCAAATTAAAATTTTGATTCATTAAGTAAACGTATTTATCCATATATGAATAATATATTTATTATAATATTAAATATATCTAAATACATCATAATGATTTATTAATTATAATTACAAATTTCAAATTTTGATTCATTAAAAAAACATATTTGGAAATATTTTTTTCCATATATGAATAATATATTTTATTATAATAGTAAATATATCTAAATACATTATAATGATTTATTAATAGTAATTACAAAATTCAGTTATAATAATATGTTTTATAAAATACCTAAATATGTCTAAATACATTATATTTATTTAGATATATTTAGGTTTTTGGGGATTTTCAAAAAAAAATTAAAATTATGTTAGTTGAAATTTATATTTCAATATTTACTAATTGGATTATTACTTTTAATTTCAAAATTTTAATTGAAATCAATGGCAATGTTGCCATTTTGAAAATATTTAGCCTAATAGGACATAAAACATATAAGATTAGCTTAATGGGATATAAACATCATTTTTTGGCCTAAAAAAACTATTTTCCTAAAAACTAAGGTGGAATGAGAATCTATCTTGACAATTCAGAGGACATAATTAGATCAAAATGCATGTTATTTGCGTTTTTTAAGGACTAAGTTGATAAGAAGATCAATGGATGGTCATGTAGATGGTTGACAAAAGGTGGAAATGAAATTCAAATCAAAGTCGTAGCTTTTGTCCTACCAACATAAATTATGTCAAGCTTTCTACTTCCCTAGGCCATATGTGATGAATCCGTATAAAAGAGGGATGCACTGAGCAAAATTGAAGAAATTATGTTGTCCAAAACAGAAAAGGGGAATAGGATTCAGATTAATTCATGAGTTCAATTTACTTATTTTTAGCTAAACAACTGTGGAAGCTAATACAATTCCAAGATTATCTTCTTGCGAGGGTTTTGAAAGGGAGGTATCACCGATCCACGGGTTCTGTATCCCCTTTGTATGTCAGGACGAGCTTGATAAAAAAGAACCATTTACTTTCATTGGGGATTAGACAAGTAGTACACTTGAGATATCAAATTCAAGTTTGGGATGATCCATGGATCCCCACAACTCCGGCCAGCCGGCTAGAGCAGCTGTCCCAGTGGGGCATCCACGAATGACTGAATCTGATTTCATCTACGGTACACCAAAAGTTTGGAATGTCAGGATGCTAGAACAGTTTGTGGTTCAAGAGGATTATCTGATATTTGGAATTTGGCCATAAGCCAATCTGATAAAGATGACAAATATAGTTGGGGATGTACAAAGAGCGGCATATACACCGTTATATCTGGATATTGGACGGCAAGAAATATAGTATATATTGGTCTTCTGAAGTAACCAGTATAACAAAGTTGCAAGCTCATGCATGGAAAATTAAAGCTCCCAGAAAAATGAGACACCTTATTTGGCAAATGGCATCAGGTTACTTGACCGTAACACGAAGCGTAACGTATCGTCTTATGTGATGTGAAAATCATAGTCCAAGATGTGGAGAAGAGGAAGAATCTTTAAATCATGCAGTTTTTGAATGCTCTTCGGCTTTGTAATCTTGGCTCCTTCCCTCCACACTATCATGGCCTAGTACCTTTCCAATATCAAGTGTTTATTCTTATCTGGATTACCGATTCTAGAGGAAGAGTGAAATAGAAGACCCAAAGTTGGATAGGTACCCATACCCAGGAATGATATGCTCTTTAGAGGAATAACGTGGGATCCGATGAAACTAATTAGGCATGTCCAGAATGAATGTAATGCTTGGTTTGATGAAAACTCAACACTAAGTGATGGTGTGTTCCCATTTCCACCACAATAGGCCCATGATACACAAGCCATATTCTTACAAAGTATTTGTCTGGTAGATGGTTCTTGAAATGCGGAATCACAGTATTGTGGTTACGTACAGATGGGTATGGATAGATGATAATGGAAAGGAACAACTCCTAAGGTTGAGGAAAAACTTGAGACGCTTGTTTCCGTTACACTCTGAACTAGAGGCTCTCATCTGGGCTATGTCAGTACTTTGGAACCAATTGCAACGATTTATTGTCGATGATCAGGGACCCAAGAGCCTGGTGAAGTTTTTCTACGGAATTAGCAGAAGTCTAAGCTATCAAAGGACGTTTTCAAGACTTCAAGATCACTCATGTTTTAAGAGCGCTCGAGCTTTCTATAGGAATCTAGTTTTTGTTGGTTTTGCTATTTCGGTCTGGATTCCTAAACCATCTCTTGTTTGAGTGATATAGCAGCTTTTTGAAGTCGAAAATTAAAAAAAAAAACATTTCCTGCTTTTAATAAAGGAAAAATAGCCAACATAACACCTATATTATTAAAATAGAAGTACACTTATAAAATGACCATTAGTGTTTAGTGTTATTTACAATTTCATGCTACTAGGACTAGGGCTGGAACGGATCAGATATACGAGATATTTAAGGTATCCGGATCCGGCGGATTCATGTTTTTGCTATCCTTATCTAAATCCGGGGTTTTCAGATATCCGGATTTCAGATATCCTTCTAAAAATTTTAATATCCGGTGGATATCCGGATCCAGATTTGGATCCTTAAAATAAATAAAACTAATATTAGAACATATAAAATATTAACATTAATTAAAAAAAATAAAAATATGTACAATATTTTTAATTATATATGTGTATACTATAACAAAGTTAGTATAAATTTATATATATATATTGGTATAGAAATAAAAAGATAGTAAATAAAATTAGTTTATATATATATATATATATTCTTATTTTTGAAATAATTATCAATAAAAATTACAGATCCAGATATCCGGAGTAAAAAATCAAGATATCCGAATCCAGATTCGATTTGCACAGATCTAATATTTTACTATCCGGATTCGGATCCAGCCCATTCGGATATTCGGATTTTCGGAGCGGATCCGGATCGAATCTCGGATCCAATCCGAGTCTCGGATAATAATTCCACGCCTAACTGAGACTATTAATTAACCCACCTTATAGGATGCTTTGTCTTTTCTCTTTAATTATTTCCAGAATCAGGTTCTAACTAAAAATTTTGGAAACAAAAATTAATAAGCATTGCTTTTAATATTATTATCTTTTCCTATTTTATTATATATATATATATATATATATATATATATTTATATATATGTCTGAAAATAGTTAATTCCAAATATATATATATATATATATATATATATATATATATATATATATATATATATATATATATATATATATATATATATATATATATATCGTAATTAAATACATAAATTATATGGTAATTATTTTACTAATTCTGTATATACATAATAATTATTTTTTACTAATTATCCTAACTTTTAGGATTTTTTATTATTAGTTCTTTACCTATCTTTAAATAGTTATTAAACAATATTGTTTCAAAGATATATAATTATATTTTTTATTTATAAGTAATAACTAAAATAAAAATCACAAAAAGAAACCTTATATAATATATAGATTAATATATAAATATGTTATGTTACTTATATTTTCATATAAATATTAGTCCAATGTAAATTCAATATAATAAATGTAAGAAAATAATAAAATATATAGGATATATTTTAAATAGTATATACAATAATTTTGTTATACATTTTCATAAATTTTTGATCCATATAAATAACAATACACTTATACAGATATACGGATCATACTTTAAAATAAAGATGATACAATTGATGGATTACATGATAAATAAAATTACTCAATATAAACTATAAAATTAGTGTGTAAAATGTCGCTTATAAAAAATAAAAACAAACACTTGCGCAGATGCGCGGATCAAACAACAAACTTTTCGGTTTTCTTCTGTCAAAATTAAACTCATAAGAGATTTGTTATCATTTAAATTTAATTGATACTTTCATTATATTATTTTATTAATTTTACTTCAAATTTTTTATATATTACAAATTTTATATAATTTGAATAATAATTTTTTTCTTAAAAATGTTATAACTAATATATCAATTTTTGTATACCATACTGACTCTTACTTCTCAAGATCTTATAGATCTTCAATTCAAAAAATTATTTTCAATACATCGTATACATAAATTTTGTTATATTTACATGTTTGGTTTGCTTAAATGATACCAAATAATTTTGATACAATAAATTGTGAATATGCGCAAAAGATACTCATTGCAATACAATTAATTTTGACAAAAACATCATTTAATACAATATTTTTTAAAATGATAAAATTAATATCCTTGCGGTCGAATGAATCAAAATCTAGTATATTCATTTGAAACACAGAAATATACAATTTATTCAATCAAATGCAAAATTAACATAAGAGGGTTACCAAATCACTATTTATCCCTTATGACCAAACATAAAAATCAGAAAATTATTTTACGATTCTATCTTTCGAAAATCTACTTTAAATAGATATAAATCTATACGGTGTAGAACTCTTAAGAATTCTACTATGTATACTGATTCCAAAGTCTACATAGTAATTTGATCTAATAACTTAATTTAGAAAATATATAGAAATAATTTGTGCAATTATTTTTAATAAATCAATATAGAAATAATTTGTGCAATTATTTTTAATAAATCAATATAGAACCAATATGAGGTATATAAATTAAAATTTAATATAACTGAATAATTTAAAATAATAAATATTTATACTAATACTTTAGCAACAAAAAGTTCTAAATTGTAAGGTCTTTTAGGGTTAGATTTTAGATTTAGATATTTTTATTTTGTTTTGTTGGCCAAAATATACATATCAATGTAGAGTACGTAGTTTTTACTTTACATCTTTTGGTATTTGATATAATGTTTAATTGAAACTTTTTGGTTATCAAGTACACATTTTGGGTTTAGAGTTTGTGGTTTAAGATATAGTAGACATATAATGGAGTCTACACAGATTTAGGATATAATATATGTCTTATGAAGTCTATTAGGATTTGAGAGTACAAAAAATATTTTGAATATTTTTTATGAAAAATTAAATCATATATTTAAATTATAAGAAGAATAAAAGACGTAAATTTTATATTTTATAATTATCATTTCTAAAAGGTAAAGAATAAAAAATCCTAGTAGGCTTATTTATAAGTTTACCAAACCGAAAATTGTTTTAGATAACAAAAATCAAAATACAATTTTTAAAAATTTAGGCTTTGGATAAATATTAAAAAATTTAAGATCATATATTAATTACTAAAACAATAAAAATATAAACAATAATGAAATTTTCATAGTAGACTTTCAAAAATTCTACTATATAGACTTACAATAAAGTCCACTCCAAATTTTTAATTTTGTAGTGTCGTAAATAGTTGTACAAGTTTATAAAACTCTTTTAGTTCTCTTCAAAACTCTCTTCCTTCTTTCGAAAATTCCCTTATTTCTGTCTAAATTCTCTGAATATGAACAAAACTTTTGTCAATTTTTACTCATGCTTTTCTTACAATATTATCTTGTTTTTGCAGGTATTATTATTCATGTTTTTTCATCTTCTCCTCTAAGATGTAAGTTTTAGATATATGGATTTTAAATGTGTTTTTTTAATGTATATATTCAAATAATGTTAAACTCTGATGATTTTCAATTATTTTATTTTATCTTATAAATTTTATTTTTAAATTTTTTCTTAATTTTAAATTATTTTTCACATTTCAAGATATACCGTTTTCAGATCTGAGAATAATCTAATAGAGTAGACTTCTAATAACGTCAGCTTAAAAATTTAATGTCAATAGTTTAAGCATAATTTATTAGAAATCTACAAAGTATGACTTATAAATGTTTTGTCTTATTTTTTATAATTTTATTTTCTTTTAAAAGCATCTTCTTCCATGGTTTCTTATCTCATCCTCCTTCCAAAAATGTAATATTTACATATATATATATATATATATATATATATATATATATATATTTATATTAAATTTTTTTTATTATAGTTATATGTAAATATATTTATATATATAAACTCTATGTATTTACTTCACTACTATTTATCGTATAAATTATATTTTCTAAAGTTTCTTTTCAGATTTAAAAACTACTGATAGAGTAGACTTCAAATATTATTTTAACTTTTTATCTTATATTTTCTCATAATTTTATCTTCCAAATTTTCAAATCTTCTTCCCAAAAATGTAATATTTACATATATTGAGTTTTAAATATGTATTTTGTGTTTATAATGAACTAAATTTATAGAGATTAAAACTCTATGTTTCTCTTTTGCAACTATTTTAGCTTTATGACTATTTTGAAATATTTTCTAGAGAACGCTATTTTTAAATTTTCTAAATGTGCATTTTTAAAATCTGGAAAGTTTCCGTTAGTGTAGATTTCCAATGGATGTTATTTAAAAAATTAAGACTAGTAGATTTTTTTTCTAGTCTACTAAACAACAAAATTTAAGTAGATTTTATAAGAAGTCTACTAAAATATGATTTAAATTTATTATCTTATGTTTTTCTCATTATTTTATCTCATTTTTTGGCAGGTATTCATTCTAAAACATCATTTTTGCCAACAAGATTATGAATAATCAAACAAACTCTGGAATGTTTTTTAATAAATTTCTTTGTAATAACTTATCATTATAATATATTCCTGTTTAACTAATTATTCTGATGCATAATCTATAAGCATTGTATTTCATTTGTATGATATTTTTAATTTCGGTTAGCTATCCATTTTGTTACAAGACACTCTAATCAACCAAGAAATTAAATCCACCATAAGCTAAAACAATATCTATAACACATGTAAGAAGGACAAATTCTATGCAAACTTTCCAAGACGTTGCAAGAGTAAAAATAATCACAAAAACTTTCCAATATGTCTCCAATGTATACCTCAAACAATAAAGATACAAAAGCATACTTCTAGGTAAGTCTACACTTATTAGTACTAACAACCTAATCAAAGAAAAACAAATTGTTAGTGTCATAATTATAACACATTAAATTTTGAAATTCATTCAAGACCGCTAAGATTCATTAACACGCATTGTAAAACAATAAAATCATGAAAAACATGATGAATAATACACAAATTCACTTTAAATAGAATTTTTGACATACACTTCAACTACAGTCTAAATTCAGGGAACCTACACTTATTAGTTAACAAAATAGTCAATCCAAAAAATTGATAGTTCTATAATTATAACATATTAACTTTGAAATTTCATCCAAGACCATTTGGGTTCACCAACAAACACTGTGAAATAATAAAATCGTGGAAAACCTTAACGAATTCACAAATCCATTTTGATTGAATTTTATATGTAGGCACTATACGAGGTCTGCAAAATAGTAGGATTTTTTTTCAATCTAACTATGTAGCGTATATGTATACTATTTAGGTTAGCTTTTGCAACTGGAAAACTTGAATGTTATTTTCTGTATTTGAAAAAAAAAATTGTGATGTTATACGAGTATACTTATTTTAAGTTCACACTTTGAAAAATTTTAGTTTTGCAATTGACCTGAATTCATTCAGTATTTTACTATGAAATGTAGACTTCATTTTCATTCTACATTTTTTTTTGAAAGTTGTTAGTTTGCAGTTGACCAAGTTTTGAGAGTTTAAAACGGTAGGGGATGGAAGTCCCAAACAGTAGTCCCATAAGGAGAGAGCAGCCTTTGAAGTTGGAGATGTAGACGTTGCATGAACTTGAGGTATTGCCACAGGCCACTCATAAAGCTTATCATTAGTTTTGCGGCATAGTATTATAACCCCCGTTGTCGGATTATTCACCTGAAAGGATGATGGGAAAAATTCCACAGAAACCCCTTTAGAATTACATAGTTTAAAAACTGAGATGAAGTTTTTGTTGATACTTGGAACGTGTAAAATTTTATGTGGAACAAGTGTTTTGGGTAGGAGAGTTGATCCGTCAGCAATCATCACTTCAACCAATTTTAGGTACTGTAGGGAGCAGCAACAGTGAAATTGGCTTGTGGGTTCCAGGGAGTAAAGAGAGTTGGTTGTGGCTTGAAAACTTTGGAGCACACCATTTTTCATTATGGCCTTGTTCATGACCACATATCTGATATCGACCAATGTATAGTTGTTGTTCTTTTGCTTCAGAATGCAGAAGTTGCTGAGAAGTCTGCCACGGTTGGTGGGATGATTGCTGCATCCATTCGTTGTTGGTTCGCTGCTTGTTCTGACCCCTGTGGTAGTTGTTGTTTTGCGATATTGAGCAGCATTCACTGTGACTGGAATTTTAGGTATGATAGCATCAGTCGCAAGGAGAAGTTTTGATTCATGGTTAAGTAGGACCCATGGGGTTCAGATTGATGAAAGATTCTACTTTCAATTGGTTATGACTTGTTTGTAGCCATCCGAGAGAATTTCAAGAATGTGATCTATTTGATCTTCATGATCAACTGGTTTTCTAAGAATGGCCAATTGATCAAGTCTTGTAGTAATACCTTGTAAGCAGGGTGGATCCAGCACATTATATAGTATTTATATAGTATGGGGCATCTATAATAAAACTTGGTTAGGGGGACTTACATAAATTATAAGTAGTTACTGGAGAAAAAATAAAAGTTAGTGTGTGGCACTTGCCCCACCTACTCTTTACCTGAGTCCGACTGTCCCTGCTTGTAAGTAAATACCAATGGTCTTGTTCTCCTTTCTCGTGTGTCTTGAGTTGTTTGATGTGGCTACGGCTTTGTTTTGGACATATGGATCCAAAAATGTTCCATGCTTCATAGGAGGTCATGACATGAGAGACAAGAGGCTGGAGTGAGGAGGAATGGCACTAATAAGGGCACTGTAGATCAAATTATCTTAGTGTCTCCAAATTGTATACGCCAGATTCACATAGATCTGATCATCAGTGGTGAGTGTGGGCGGTAGGAATGTGATGTAGCCATCAATATAACCCACAAGGTTATAGCCGTCATATAACACATGAATATTTAGGAAAAATCTAAATGATCAAAATAAATTAAAATAATAGTTTTGACTCATTAAAATTAGGAACAATCGTGTGAATAAGAAAACAACACATATGGGATAAAACATCTTTTAAAAGACATCCACAAAACTTAGTTCATGACATCTCATACACAAGATATTTACATTTTTTTTCTATTCATGATGTATGTGTTTATGTTTTATTGTGTATAAACAGTGTATGTCCATATTTTTCTATCCACAACATATATGTCCACATTTTATTTGTGCACAAACTGATATATCTATAATATCAGCTCTAGCCTTATCAAAGATTGAGAGTTAGTTATGTTGGATTCAATGTGATCACATGAGAAGTCTACAGCAGATTGGTATATAGCGGAACAAAAGATGAGACCTTTAGTGAGTTGAAGCTGGAACGCGATTGTGGTAGTGGCATTGGTGGTACGGGTGATGATGGGAGTAAAGGTCGAAGTGTATGTGGGTTTCTCTTCCCGGAGACTATGTATCAGCCAAAGATCTTCGTGTTAAGATGTTCACAGCTAGTCTATAATTCCACTATCCACATCCACACTTAATTTTGTTTACACGTTAATAATATATATATATATATATATATATATATATATATAAGATAGAAAATTTTATAAATTTATTGAGATAATTATTTTTATTTAATATATTGTAAATTTTGAGATAAAAATAAATGAAAACATAGAGTGAAATAAAAAAATAAGCCTATAGTTGTCCAAAAACCAGTTGACTCCACACAAAAAGTGTCTCAAATGTAAGAACTGTCTCTTAATGTAATAGAAATTCTAAATGTGCCATAGAGAGTAATCAACTCAATATTTAAGCTAAACATGAGGTAGCTATTGGCTCTGAGCTTGGTCTTGTTTGACATGTAGATTGTAGGAGATGCTGGGACTGGGTGGTTGTGTTGATGTTGTCAGTGACAACGGGGAGAGAGTTGATTGTAGAAGAGATCACGTAGAGCAAGAAGAAGGAAATGAAATTTATTGGTTTTGAGATCATACGGCTCTTGATAGGTAAGAATGGATTCAATGTACTGATTCAAGAATGTATATAGGAGACATATATACACGTATAGGCTAGGAATATTTAGAAAGAGAATTATGAGAGTATATTATGTATTCCTTAATCTTTGTGATTCCTATATCAATTATACTGATCCTTGTAATATCACCACGTTCATCCCTAATATCTAGAAGCGAAAATGCATCTTCTCATCTTTCCTCGAGGAATGAATATATTAAACACACTAAACCAAACGAAATATCCATAAATACATATCATACAAACTTCAACATTCCCATACAAATTCCAAATAAACTACAAAGCCCAACCCATCGACTACATTATTTATTTTTCAAAGTCGAATAAGGTGTTAGCCCACTCGATCCCTTCCATTTAGTTCATCTTATTAGGCTATAGACCTTATATCGGTAGAAAACGAGTTCCTGAGAGGGTATGAAGCTCGCATCGCAATACCACAGACGCCTCTTGGATCGACAGTGTTGCGAGCCATCTTCATGTAGCCAGCCTCTCCCCAAGTGTTGCCCCACGAGTTTCTTACGATCCAGTAGTCAAGTCCTTTCTCTGTTCCATACCCGACCACAACAACTCCATGGTTTAGGTTTGTTCCACACGTTCCATCAAAAACTCCCTTTGAGGTAAGAAAATAATAATCAGTGCATATAAGAACACAATTCTCTTGCTCTAAAATGCTTTTTTAAAAGGAAACTTGAAGAATTCTCACCGACTCGTAAAGCTGAAATTCCCGGCTGCTTGAATCGATAACTGCAGTTACAGGCTGGTGAGCAACCGCTTTCCTAAGAGCATGTTCGTCGTTTGCAGGCAAGTTCTCATACCCATCAATCATAACATTCTTGTTGTTTGCCTACAAAATAGTTTTTTTTTTCTTAACATCTACTAGAATAGTTTTGATAATAAAATATTTGAATATTGATGTTTCATGTTGTTTTCGTTAGAGATATCATTTATATATATGCGACTGTAACTATATTGACCTTGAGGCTGATGGCGTCACAGACTCCATTAACAGCCTTGTAAGGATAATCGTTGTTGGTACGAAGACCACCATTTTCAACTATGAACTCATAGGCCGTTTCGACTTTGCCTCCTCCGCAACCATTATTCTCTTTGTTGCAATTGATCAGGTCCTGCTCGGACAAAATGACTAACTCTCCTGTCACGATCTTGTTTAAGCCTTCCACTGCCCCCACAGTCGAGAAAGCCCAACAACTCCCTTCAAAATAAATACAAAGCATGCATGAATGAATAAAGCTTTTATACATTTTGACTACGATATCGGTAATTCCTTCTTTTTAACATGATGTCGGTAATATTAAGGGTTAATAGTGAGTGTCGATTCTTGTTTGTCACCAACACAAAGGTTTTCGCATCTGGCGTGGCCCAACCGTGAGAGTGACACATCCAAAAAACATAAGAAATCTTTAAATATAGAAAATAAACTAATTCAAATATAATTTTCAATAAAAACCGATTTATATATCAAACTTAGAATTTAGAGAAAAATATGTTTTAATTAAAAGGATAGAAGTGTTTGTAATCGAAAACATATAAAGGAAAAATATGTTTTAGTATTTGACAGACAAAAATCATAGAAGACAAATAAAAAGTTTGTCCTATTATATGTAAGTCCTGTGACAGCTTAAAGCTGTTGTGTAAGACAGATGCATTAAGTCCAATAAACCATAAACCAAATTTCCAATAGCAATTCAACCGGAGGGTAATTGTACATAGTATAAAAGAGGATAGTGGGTTGCCCTCTGCTTAGAAAGAAAATGTAAATGTCATGGTGGCCAACGCGAATTGAACCTAGGTGACTTCTAATAATGGGATTGAAGCTATATATATTTATATATTAAAACATCTATAAATTAATATCTCGATAAATTAATATATACTAAAAATCTTTATAAATTAATATTATTTTATAGTTCCAAATTAAGTGTTTGGTTCAATTAGTATCTCGATAAATTAACATCTCTCTAAATTAATAAAAAAATAAATTTTTGGTGTAGTCTCAACATTATTAATTTATAGAGGTTTCACTGTATGTCAAATTTAATTCAATATAAGCACCATGAGACCATTGTAAACATTTAATTTTCAATTGTCTTTTAGAATTTAATATTTCTAGTATTTTTTAAAATACAGAATGTAAGAACATGAGCAGTGAGGTTTTTTTCACGGGTATCCCGCTACACAATAATAGTAAATACATAAAAATAAGAAAGCGAGTGTAGGAAAAAAACAATAATCTATTCTTATACGATAACTTTCTTTTTTTTTTGGTAATCTGATACGAAAAACTTTCCAAAAAGTTTAACAGATTAACGTGCCACATGTTTATTTTTAAGTGGTACAATTATTTTCTAAGATTGAAATTTATTATATAATTAAACTACTTTAAGATACTAAGAAAATAATAGTTAAAACCCCCATTTTGAGAAACCAATGAATAAGCATTGTTCGATTGAATTTTAAAATCACAACACTTACTGCAATTGCCTTGATATTTGATTTCAGTCACCGCGCCTGTTTCCCTCCAGTCAACAGACTTGGGAAGAACATCACCAACACTAGTCTTGTATCGGTCGCTGCTAGTCATGATAACGTGGTTCTTGGATGGTCCTGGATCAGCCCCGTGACAAACTTCTTTGTACTCATATAGAGATAAATCAGCAAACCGGGTCAAACCAAGCCGATAACTAAGATTCTCAGCGTTTCGGTTAGTGATGAAACGTAGGTTGTCCTTGAAAATTGTTAAACGTCGTTCCTTCTCGGCAACGGAGTTGTATGCTTTCGCATGTTTAACCATCCATGACTTGAAGATTAGCTCAGCCTCAGCGTCGAAAATGCTCTGGCGACGACCTGGACCCGCGGTCACGTGGTGATTATCGTCGTAGGACACGATGGACATGTCCATGGCAGTTACACAAGATATGATGACCACTGCTAATAAGAGGATCAGCATTGCTGATTTAGCAATACTCATTCTCATTTTGACGATTAAACTGATGAAAACGTTGATTTCTGTGTTTTTTTTCTTTTGTGCTGTGTAAATATGGCTAGCATATGACAGTATTTATAGTACTCAGAACTCAGATTACAATTGTCCATTGGAGTGAACAAATGGGCAAACCTACTCCTGCACACATTTTTGCATGAGGGGCCCACTACAATCTTCACCGAGATTTTGAAACAAGATTTTATTTTATGAAAACTATTAATTGTATATAAAATTTTACCTTTGCACTTAATATTTACTTAGAAATCAGTTAACATTTAAATCTCATAAAACCAGTGTTTTGAAATCTGACATGGACCCGCGGTTGAACCGATAAATCCAGTGACCCAAGATAAATCATGTTTGGGTTTTGTGAAAAATTCAAAATTTAAAAACCCGAAAAATCCAGTAAAACCCAAATCTCGGGACCAGTGGAACCACTGGTTAAAACAATAAATAAACCTTTTTTAGTTTTTTAATTATTATTTTTTATTATTCTTTATATTCTAAATTACCAATTAAAAAAGTTAGGTTTTCATTTTTTGGTTATTGTCGTTTTCCTCTTCTTCTGCTGATCTCTACCGACTTTGAATCGTTTTTTTTTTTGTTATTAACAATTTATTACAATGATTTTTTACTTTTGGTTTATTTTGGATTTGAATGTTTATTTATTATTCACATCAGACATTTAAATAATTATGAATTTTATGTCTTGATTTTTTTAGATGTCAAAACTCTTAACTTATTATATGAAGTTTTACTAAACTATTTTTGATATTTTGTATATTTTATGTTTTAAAATAAATTTTTAAAATATTTAACTTTAGTTTATATATTTTTATTTTCATACATAATATATTATTATTTAATAAAAATAATTTATTTATTAATCTATGTGTATCTACGATCAATCCAATGACCCAATAATCCGATAGGTTGTCCAGTTCAGTGCCCGGATCGGGTTTTAAAACACTGCATAAAACTGAAACCAACAAAAGTAATATTTTTAAGAAGTTTATACTCTGGCGAGTCTTTCCATTGTCTTAATCCTTTAATTCGAGGTAAGAACCTAAATTCTGACTTATCCAATTAAAATCTTATTTTGAATCAGGATAAACATATCTATTAGGCTAAAGGATTTTTGACCCATAAGATGATATGGATTGAAACAAATTTCTTTTTAACTAACATACGATTTCATATAAAAAAACATCCATTAATTACTGATATTTAGCAGGTTAACTACTAACTAAAGTTCACTATTTAGTCAGTCCATCTTCCTAAATGTATATTTTCGTCATCATCATAAACATACTTAATCAAGATTGTACGTACTAACCAAACTGGAAACTATGTGTCTATGTGGAAAAACTAAGACTGTTGACTCCAGACAATGCATCAAAATTTTCCACCCTTGAATTTTGAGTTTCGAGTACTGTGATCTGAAAAATGCTAAAATTTTCCTTCACTATATGTATATCTTCCAAGTATCTATATCATTTCACATTGGTATAGAAGTTTTTTATTCACATGTATAAAATTGTTTTTTTAGATACATGTGTTTTTCTTTATTTTATATTCAATAATATAAGTTAGCTTTTGTATATTTATCATCACATACAAAATAAAATCAGATTGTTTATGAATTTTTCTTTGAATTTATTTTTTATACGATCTAACTGTAATTTTAAATGAAAATATGTTTTATATTATACAAAAATACTAGAGCACCATGATTTTTGTAAACACTACAATTTCATATATTAACTTACATATTTCGCCCAATAATTTAATAATAAAACTAGAAAATAATTTAAACTTCAAATTAAAATCTTACAAAATATTTGAAAAAAACTATATTTAAATAAATAACTAGTTCGTATTACATAATTTGTATTTTTGAAGATATTTAGGTAAATGCTAAACCTTGTTAATTTTTATCTTTTAGTTCATTAAATTACCAAATATGTGTTATGTATATATTAATATATATGATTTAAAATTATATCTATAAGCAAATATGATGTTGTTATTTGTACTAAGGTTAACTAAAATTAAATTTATCATCATATTATATAACACTGAATTCTTTTAAGTATAATACATACAGTACTTATATGATTTTTAATTAGATTGCAAATAAATCGAAATGGAAATTAATTTAAGATATTTTTTGTAATTTTATTTTTGTCAAGTGTTTAGATTTTTATAATATAAAAATGAATATTAGTATTATTATAAAAGGAAAGCTGTAAAAACTGAAATAGAAGAAAATTTAAACTATAAAACCATTACAAATTTGACAATCTATGATACTATAAGACAATAGTATTTATCCATATATTTATTTAAGAAAATCTAAATTTACAAATGATTAAATGTTTGGTCTTAATCATGTGTTTTGTTGTGGAGGACTCGCGGGTTTTCGATCTGACCCAATCCGAACCCCGGACCTGATTGGGTATGCGAAATACCTCAAATGTCTACTATATATTAGGAAAATATTGGTGTTTTAATATATTTTGGTATTATGATTATTTTTTAAGTTTCAGATTTGTGCTTCCGGGTATGATTTTGGGTTGGGGTAAATTTAGATTTTCAAAAATAAATTCGGATAATCAGTTAAAATTTCAATTATTTTCCATGTCTTTGGGTCAGATTTTTGGGCAAAATTTCGGATAATTTTGGGTATTTAAATATTTTTACGTAATTTTATGTCTTTTTGGTATTTTGGACAGGACCCGAGAAAACCCAAATCGAGCCCAATCGAGCCCAATCCAGAACCAAACCAAACCAAACCGACAAATTATAGTTACCATATTGGTTCCAGTTATCTAAAATCCAAACCAACCCGAGCCCAACATGATCTGAACCAACAAATTCTAGTTAACCTATTGGATCCGAAGGATTCAGAACCACAAGACCCAAACCAAAATCGACCCAAAAACCCAAATTCCCAGGTCTAGTCTTAAGCTTGCAGAATATTTTTTGGTAGAGGAATCATTGGCTCATTAAAAAACGGACCGTAAGCCAACTGAGAAAAAAGAATTGTATTGTTATATTGACTTATGTAATTCTGAAGCAACCAAAATACTTTATTTTTATTTTTTGTGTGATTTATTTTATACATAATCTTACTAAATTATATTTATATATCTAAGCTAACAACCAGTTTAAATGAAAACAAAATTAGTTAACATTTTAATATATATTGGATAAAAAATATTTTGGATATGGACTCATTTAATCTAATATAGGTAAGTGATAATCAAAATAACTAGAATATAGATCACATGTCTAATTAAAATAACATAATATTATTAAATATTAAATTAAATACATAAAATAAAAATTTATTTAGAATTTAAAATAAATGAATAATTAATTATTGTTGTATATTTTCTTCATAAATATTTGTAAGTGTGTATGAGCACCGAAAAATCATCTAGTTCTATTTTATTAACTTAGAAATAGATATCAATATATATATATATAAACTTGTATATAATTGTGTAGGCAACGATGTAAATGTTTTAAGCGTGCAAAACGTGGACACCCAACCATGCCCATCCTTATGACATGGACCCCAACGCAACTGTGACAGGGACCCAGCCAGAATTGTATATCAAAACTTGATAAATCGAATCAGTTTATAAAATAAATATATTGAAAGAACGGGACTGATTTGTCAAAAGAAGAAAGAAATAACGAGACTGATAAAAAGGTCGGTTTCGACTCTTTGGAGGAAATTAAAGCATTGTAAATAATCTTTTCCACTGTGAATTAAACCTAAGCAACGGAAGTTGCCGTAACCCAATATCTCTCTTTACCACTAGACCAACGCAACATTTCCGTAACCTAACGGAACTGATTTTTACCAAAAAAAAGAACATGACTGATAACGATAGCAGGAAGAATCTCGATTGTTTTTCTTTCTGCAGTAAAGATACTAAACAAACTTAAATTAGATGTAGAAGTTTAGTATTGCTAATTTAATTTAATTTAATTAGCAATACTGTTTATTAAGCCATAGAATGGTCTTGAGGCTTTTGGAGCGGTGAATGGATGTGAATTCTAACAATATTTTTCTTTAATATATACAGTTAGAGAAGTATTATGGCTGCGAGAGATCTAGTAAATAAAGGTTTTAGACGGACAATTAAAACAGAACCCACGTTTGTAAAGATCCACAGACACCCACGAGACAGCCAAACCTCCCATGGTATACCAACTACGAACCAAACCTATCCTGTGAATAAGGAATGCGATACCACTAAACTCAGAAACCTGCTTCATCCAAACGATATCCCGTTGGTAGGTAGCCTAAATCTCAGCCATATCGGTTTTGGGTCAAGCCTAATAAGACATTGGCTTTGAGCCTTCAAAATTTTTGAAGAAAATTATATAGAAAAAAGTCCTCTAAAAAATTTTTATTGACCCCAAAATTTGCCAACAAAAAAATTAACATAAATCTTTAAATATCGCTATAACCCCTTAAATCTCATGGCTGGTTGGATATTGCTAGAACATGTCCATATTTGGGAATTATTCAGCAAAAAAGGATATATGCTTGTAAGATTAAAACCAGAAAGAGAATATGATTTTTGGAATCAGTACTTGCCATCTCTCAACCCCCAGAAGAAAAAATTTTGGAAAGTTAAAACTGAGAAAATAATTTCTCATTTTCTTGGAAAAAATACCTTTTTTTGCAATTAGCATTATTTTTATTTATTTATTTCTTTTTTATTTTAAAATGTAATATAAATTGACAATATTTTGTTTCCTTATATAAAAGATGTCAAAATTTAAAATAACTAAATCATATTTGTTAGTGAACCTATAAGTTCACCCCACCCAAAATAACTCTTAAAATAATACATAAAAGCCAACTTTGCTCAAACTAGCGGTGGATATTTTTTCTTTTAAATTTGATTCAATTTGAATAGTCATTCGTTTCGATTTGATTCAAAAATTCTAGATATTTGTAAATTTTTGAGGCAAAGAAAATATTAAAAAATTATTAACCTTTAAATTTTAAGCAAATCACAAATATTTAAATTTTGAAAAGCAGATTTGTGTTCTAATTCAACAATATATAAATACATGTATATATTGATTATATTTAAAATTTTAAATGTATAAAATTATATTATATTCTAACATGTGATTTGACAAATTTTATTTATGTTATTATAATTTTCAACTAATTATGATTGAATATAATCAAACCGAATTCATTTAAAAATACTGGTGCATAGTAATAGTAATTTCCACAGATTATAGTCACCCGGATTCATCTTAACTCGGTGCAGTCCTTTTCAACAATTTTCACTTATTTTTGAGATGGTGTTGTTCATTTGTTCAACTAGGTGATCCATCTGAAAGAAGATGCATGCTAATGTCCATTTTGTACGTTAAAATGCTACATCTAGATAGATTACCTGACTGCATATGTGAAAATTCACCTTAAATTATCATCCACATGAGGGTCAATTTTCATAGAGCATATGGATGAAGATGAGTCTTCACCAAAAATTTGACAAATTTATCGTCAAAACAAAAAAAAAGAAGAAAAATTACAATCCAAATCGAATAACCGCAATTTCCCGTCAAAACCAGAAAAATGCAATTTCTCGTCAAAACTAGGAAAACACAATTTTTCGTCAAAACCAGAACAACGTAATTTCCCGCAAAAACCGTAAAAACGTAACATCCCGCCAAAATCGGAGAAACACAATTTCTCATTAAAACCGGAAAACGTAATTTTTCGCCAAAACCAGAAAACGAAATATCCTTCTAAAACCGGAAAAACATAGTTTTTCGCCAAAACTGGAAAACGCACACTTTCCCGCCGAAACCGAAAAACTCAAATACCCGCCAAAACTGAAAATGCAATTTCCCGTCAAAACCGGGAAAACATAATTTGCTTCTAAAACCGGAAAACGCAATATCTTGCCAAAACCAGAAGAAACAATTTCTCGTCAAAACTGGAAGAATAAACTTTCCCGCCAAAACCGAAAAAACACAATATACTGCTAAAACCGGAAAAATGGAAATTCTTGCCAAAACCAGAAAACAACTTTCCTGCCAAACCCAAGAAAACTCAATTTTTCGCAAAAACCGGGAAAATGCAATTTTCCACCAAAACAAAACAAAAAATTCAATTTCTAGCCAAATCCAAGAAAACACAAATTTTTGCCAAAACTGAGAAAGTGTAATTTTCCGCCAAATTCAGAAATCGCAATTTCCCGCCAAAATAAGACTATTTTAATTATTTTAGTAACAAGTTCATCTCGATGTTGAGGCAAATTGAAAAAAAAAAAGTAAACAAATATAGTTGCATTCAGATGATTCATTTGGATGCATAGACGAAATGCATAGACGAACAACACCCATATGTGACATTTGGATAAGACATTCTATATGGACCATCAGATACATCTTTGAGATGTACAATCGAACATGGCCAAACTTAGGTTTTATCTGGTAACCATAAATGAATAATAGGGACAAAGAGTAAATAAACGAAGAAGAACAAAATAATACGAAGAGGCTGCAAATGGTACCCATGGTCTCAAACAATGAGAAACATAACCCATAACTCTGCCGATAATGTACGAGTACGAGTCGTCTTCATCTTTCCTATGATGTAAAAAAGAAACAAAACAAAAGGTGAGAGATCAAGAACTCCAAGAAGTCTAGTTCATCAGAGTTACTATAACGTTTACCATCTAGTTCCTTCAATATACTAAGTAAAATATTAACCTGCCTCTGCCACTGAGCCTAAAATGAAAAACCACTCTTGATGTGTAGTAGAGCAAAAACGAGTCTTACAGGTTTTTTAAATTTTCTTAAGAGAAAAAACATTTGAGCAACTTTCATTTAATCCTCGAAAGAACAGAGACTGTGATGACTAAACAGGTGGAAATCCAGAGATCACTTTCATTCCATGCAGACTAGGGACCACAAAAATACTACTCAACGCTGTGCTGGTCTTGGCTTGGAGCTTCCGAACGGAGACCTGCGTTCTTCACCACTTCGCCAAGCATCACCACCACCACTCGGGCGGTCACTACCTCTAGGACCAGGGACCCAACGGTCTCCTCCTTCAGCGGGAGGAGGTCCAGCTCTTTCCCTGCCACTGGTCCACCTGTCAGGTTTCTGAGACGGTCCTCTGTTGCTCCCCCAGTGGTCATCTGCTGCTGGAGGTGGTCCACGGTTGCCCCAGCGGTCAGATTCTGCAGCTGGTGTTGGTGCTGCTGGGCTTGAGGCCTCAGATGTCTGACGCTTGAACCTAGGAACATATTTACCAGCACCTGATGCTGCTGGCGCTACTGCTGGTGGTGCAGCAGCAGACTCTGCAGGGCGAGCCGGTGGTGCGTCAGTTCCCTTCAACAGCTCTTCCCGGCTCTTCTTTGCTTTCTCTTCCAGCTCTCTTTCTCTCTGCCTTTGCTTTTCAGCGATTTCATCCATCTTTGCTTTGTGTTCAGCTTCTGCCTTCTTGCGTTTCTCGGCTTCTATATAAAAGAGTTAAACCCGAAACAATGGCGCTTCTATTAGATAACTATAGCATCAATGTATATGTGTATTTATTGGAAACATATCTCACCTTCAAGCTTGCGAGCTTCCTCTTCTTCATGCAGCTTTCTTGTCCTTTCTTCTTCAATTGTCAAAAAATACATCTGCTTTCTCTTGATATCCCTTTCTTGCTTCCTGGCTCGAATGATTTGGCTGATGCGC
The DNA here is from genome assembly GCA_026261945.1 of Hirschfeldia incana. Lineage (NCBI taxonomy): Eukaryota > Viridiplantae > Streptophyta > Magnoliopsida > Brassicales > Brassicaceae > Hirschfeldia > Hirschfeldia incana. The sequence continues at coordinate 3,582,285 of JABCMI010000032.1, forward strand.
TCTTCTCTCTCCGTCCTTATTCTGTCAAACTCTGCTTGTCGACGACTAGTCACTTCTCCTTGGAATGTTTCCTGGCACAGAAAGATTTGATTGGAAACAAATATTTCATATATGAAGAAACAAGAGAGCTTTGAAAAGAAAATAGATGAAGAGATGAAAATTCATATAGATAAAACTGACCTTAAACTCCAACATTCTGGACAGCCTGTTCTTCTCCTTCAAGTCACTCTCATGACGCTCTCTACTGAGTTCAACTTCACGCTGAAAAACAGAGGAGCGATTAAGGACTTCATACTTTCAACCCAGAACCAAGTTATAACAAACGATAAGCTACTGTAACATTTTACCTGTTGCTCGCGTTCATAGAACTCTCTTTCCTCTACCAGTCTTCGCTGATATGCAGCTTCAATCAATGGAGCAGCCTCTTCTCTCTTTGCTCGTTCCAAATAATCCATAGTTCTGGCAAGTTTCTGGAGTTTTTTCTCCATTTCTTGCCTTTCCTTGAGCTGCTCAGTTAATGCCATCTCCATCACAGTTTTCTTTGTCACCTTCTCCTACATTTAGTACAAGCCATTTAATATTAGAAATAATAAGCAAACCAGTGAGCTATAATATATATAACATATTGCGTTAGTAAACTTACTCCATCTAAAAGGGTCTTCTTCTTTCCCTTTTTCATGCGTTTCTCTGTGTCCTCCAGCAACGCCTGGGCTTCCTCAAGTTCCTTCTCCTCTATCTCTCTAAGGATTCTTTGTTTCCTTCTCTCTAGAAGCTCTGCAGCAAGCCTCTTTTGTTCTGCCTCCTCAGTTAGCCTCTGTAGCTTAAGCCGTTTCTGTTCCTCTTCACGTTCCTTCAAAAATAAAACATCAAATAAAGGAATTATCATCAACCAGCACAACGTTATATCAATGGAGAAGTTTAAAAACCACCATGGAGAAATACACTACCATTTCTAGTTGCTGGCGCTCTTGATCCTCCTTCCTCTTTTCAATGATTGATTTCCGAGCAAGCAGTCTTTTGTGCTCCTTCTCAACAGTATCCGCTAGATTTGGTACTATGCCACCTAGCTTTGATGCTTTACTAGGGACAGGAAACAGCATAGCTCTTACTTTGTTCAAAGACTCAGCAAAAATAGCCAGATGATCTTTCAGTCCATCAGACTCGATACCCTAATAGGAAAAGTACAGTTGATTGAATAAAATAAGTACTACCGAAGAGTCAAAAGTTAAGAGTTATATCATTCAATGATGGGCATGATATAAAAGATCAACAGAAGCTTACCAAATTTCCAAAAATTACAACACCCTTCATGTGATCAACTTTCATGGCAACAAAATTGTTCTTCACAGCATCAACAGAAATCTTCTCTACCACTGAGAATTCGAAGAAAGGGACCAACTGAGATAAACTCTCAATTCTTATAGTCTGGTAAATCTTAGACACCTGGAAAATAAATATGGACGTAAGATTTATGAGTAGAAAGAAAGAAACTACCAGACCAACCCAAAATGGTCGAATGGGTATTATGCCCACAAAGTAGAGAACAAATAACACTCTTTACCTGCTGAAGTAGCCTCAGAGTAGCGAGCTTCTCCAGAGAAGGAACATATTGGGAGAGTTCCACTTCTGGTAAAGAAGGAGCTGACGAAAGCTTCCCACCAGATTTGGAAATTTTTTCGAGCAAAGGCTGAATCTTGGAGCCAAGATCAAGTGGGTGAAACTCATGCTCCAAAACATGGAAGAGATCTTTGACCTCCTGAGATGCACAGCTCAAAACACCTCTTGAAACCTAGGAACATGAAAAACAGACGCCTGTAAGGCTGCAACATATTCCAAACCATACTAAAAGACTATCAACTATGTGATGTGGCTCACCAACTCTGACAGAAGAGCTGACCTTGAAAGCTGGAAAAGAAAATGCACCGAATTAAAAAATAACAAATCAGAAATAAATGGTGGAATATAGAGAAATAAACTATCAGAGCGTATGTTACCATATCTCTGCCCTCAGATTTAGGTTCAAGATTGAATCCAATGAGGTTGGCCATCCTCAAATTGCGTTCTTTCTCGTGTTCAAGTTCCATGTGAGATGCACTCTGAGACCTATCAAACGGTGGAACAGATAATGCCGCCAAGACAACAGATGTTGCTATTAGCTGCAAATCCTTTTGGCTCAAGTTCTTGTTGAAATTCTTCTGCAGACTAAACAGCTTAAGCCATGCATAAGCATGGTACATAGGGCTAGAAGAAATCCAGAAAATCTCGGTCAATTTGGAATAATAGACCATCAACAAAGATGACTTGGGCGTCTTCTTGACCATGCACATTAACCCATATATATCTTCAACAGAACGAAAAGCTTCCTGGACAACAAAAGATACATCAAGAACTAATGATCAAATCTCCAGATAGTAGAAAGAAAACACACACCTGCCAAAGTCCAAGCTCAGTAGCAACTTTCAACTGATCAAATCTTGTGTCCAGGTAAAGCTGCAAGCTCTCTGGGGCAGACAAGTCAGGCCTGTCCCTTTGGTCTCTGTACTTGTTCAGGTTCGCCAAATGGTTTCTAATAATTTCACAAAGCCTACGAAACTCTGTGGTTCTCTTGTACTGCTTACAGAACTGGAAGGCTTTATGTGCTGTCATCTACAAATGTACAAAAACTTAATCAACTAAAGATTTAAAGGTAAGGTTGTTAATAAGCTTATCCTAAGCTAATACTAACCGCATAGAGTGCTTCCAACTTTGAGTTGTTACGCAATATCTCAAGCACTGTTCTGTAAGTCTCCCACAGAAACTTGAACCACGGGGTAACTAACTCACGGTCAGACCTATCTTTCCCCTTCTCCCCACTGACAATACTCAGCTGCAAATCCTCAGGCTTTCTGTCAGCTTCAAGGTCATCCACATCAAGTGCCTCCTCCAACGCATCAGCCTGAGAACGAGCCTGCTCGGCCTTCTCGGTAGAGAGATGTAAGAAGTGCTTGATCACCTCCTCCAAGGAGCTGACATTCACTTGCTGGCAGACAATACGGTACTGGATCAACCCATCCTTGGCGAAACGACCCCTTTTCAAGTCGACACAGAGATCGAGATACTTGAACATGATCTTCTCGAGCGGTTTCTGCCATGCTCTGTACCTCTTGGAGGTGATGAGGTCGTGAAGTGCCTGAAGGGCGTCTTGTTTCTGTCCAACGTTGATCAACTCTGCAAAAAAAAAAAAAAATGTCATTTCACAAACCTTTATAAACTAAATGGAACTTAACAATTCGGGAGCTTTTACCATCAGCACGCTTCAATGCGTTCTCAGGTTTGGCAAAATGCGCCATGTTTCAGACGACAAAGCTCACACGAAATGGATACTCTCAATGCCTGAAAAGGATTGAAATGATCAATACAATGTCCAGACCCTATATTCACCTTATCCGACTAAACAACGCATACGCTTACAACGAAGGGAAAAAAAAAAAGAGAATCCGGTGAGATCAGTTGGTAAAGACAAGAAATCCAATCACTGTCCTTTTGAGACAGGACATAAAGCTTATCACTAACCTGGTCGCCGTGAAGAGAGAGTGGTTAGAGAAAAGGGACGCACGAATTAGGGCTTCTGGTATTAATATGACATACTATATTACTATGTTCTAAGGAAATATATTACTGGTATTTGCAAATAACACCCCCAACCTTCAACTGTTTTTGAATAACCCCATTTATCTTTGAATGATTATAACCCCCACACCAGTGGAAATGTAGTACTAACTCGATTCCTAAAAGTAAGATTTTCTAAAAAAAAATCTTGTTTCACGAAGATATATTTTATATATTATTAAGGTACCTTGTATGTTTTTGAGAAACATTAATTGACAATATTTGAGTTATTCAAATTCTATTGGTGGATAGATATTGAAAAGCGTATAAAAATAAAAAAGAAAAAAATAAATTGTAAACATTAATTATATTCTTAATAAGCGTGAATACTCTAGAAAATCTTATTTTCGGGAATGGAGGTTGTAGTAGGTGAATTCAATTGGATAATATCTTTAGATAATATAATTTTAAAATTATTATAAAAATATATATTATCGTTCAAAAAATTTTATGATAAATTATTTTTCATGCGTTCAAAACATTTAATAATAAATCAAACAACAAATTATTTGTATATATGGATTTATCTTTCTTTTAAAAATTATTATAGTGTTATGATAACGATAAATTAAAACAATATAAAATATTTTTAGATAATGATTAATATCAAAACAATAAGTTCGTTTTTAATTTATAAGATTATATATTGAATTTTTAATCATTCATTAAGAGTATAAACAAATTAACTGCTTTAGCTTTTAACGTGAGAGTTCTGTTGCGAAAAATCAATTTACAAATAATAGTATAGATAGATAAAGAGTTGTGTAATTTTTTTTGGAAAATTGAGTAAGGTCAATAATATTTAATTACTTATGTAAAAGGTAAAAACGAAAACAGGTAAAAGGAAAAACCCCAATTAAAGAACAAGCAGCGCATAAACCCCCTTCCTTAACCTTTTACACTTTCAACCATTTTCAACCCTTCTGTATTCGCGGCCGAGAAAGTGAGCGAATTGAGATCTCAGAGCTTTCTCTGCTGAAGAAGGTCGCAGTTTACCAAACAATTTTGAGCTTCAACTTTCTTTTCTTTTCGATTTGACAGTTGCAGCAGTCTCTTGCAAATTCTCGTCATCCTTGAGAGAACACCAAGCTTTTCAAGCGAAAGCATATTCCTGAAAGTCTCCAGCTTTTTTTCTTCTCTATTGTTTCGGTTATATATATATATATACATTCTTTAGGACCAAACACACTGTCATGACAGAAGTTTCACATATGGGCAAATCAGAAATTGGTTAACTTGTCTTTTGAGGTTTTGTGAGAAAATCAAAATGGCTTCTGCGAAAGGAAAGGGTCAACCTTCGATTAAGCATAGCTGCAACTTCGCTGAGGCTAAGAGGAAGCTGTCAAAGATCAGTAGTGATCATGAACACGTTGACCATCCTTATGCTTCCTCCCAGAGGCACACCAGATCTAAAGGAGGAGGAGGATCTTCAAAGCTGAGTCAAATGTTGAGCAGAGATTCGTTGATATCAGCAGCTGACTTTATGTGGGATCGATCCGATTCTGTTAAGGATACAGACGAAGTCACCAAGTTCAATGTCTTTTCGGATAGTACAGAACAAAAGGTTAATAAGTTTCAGTTGGTGAGAGTTTCTGAGAAGATGTGTTATAATCAATCTTTCTTTAATGGAGCCAAACATAACGGTTTGCCCTTGGAGGCTAGATGGATGCAAGGTGTAGCTCTCACTGTTACTAGGTTTCATAAGGGAGATACTGAGATTGAGAAGGAGGAGGAGGAGGAGGAGGGGCACTTAACTCCAATTGAATCAAGGAGTCCTCTATCAGAAAGCATCACAGAATCATCCAGATCTATGGATGGGAACTCTCTCTTTATGCTTTACAGAGATAGGTGTACCAATTATAGAGGAATGAACATAATAAGCAGCACGGACCGCCCTTCGAAGCTTTCTTCTTGTTCAGGGAATGATCCACACGAAGACAGCTTATCTATAAATAAAGAGTTGCTTGAGAGAGATAGGAAAGGCCAAGAGGATGAAGTGTGTTCGTCCTCTACAGAAACGCCTACTGCCGCCTTTGCTAAACATCGGCATGCTTTTGCTGGTGCGTTGGCTGGCGTCAGCGTCAGTCTTTGTCTCCATCCACTAGATACTGTGAAGACAATGATTCAGTCATGCCGCTTGCAAGACAAGTCTCTGTGCTATACCGGGAGATCAATCATATCTGAGAGAGGTAGACACCATTTGCTTGAGATGAATGGTGTTATCACTGTACCTTGTTGTTTTAACACAATTACATATGTGTTTCAGGTGTTTCTGGACTTTATCGTGGGATTGCTAGCAACATTGCCTCGTCAGCTCCTATCTCTGCCCTTTATACATTCACTTATGAATCAGTCAAAGGAGCTCTTCTCCCTGTTTTTCCTAAGGTCTCTTATATCTTCCCCTGGCCTGTTGTGTAGAATGTGCAAGTTCATATATCTGATTCCTTGTTATTTCTTCAGGAATATTGCTCCCTTGCCCACTGTGTAGCCGGGGGCTCCGCAAGCGTTGCAACTTCTTTTATCTTCACGCCAAGTGAGCGTATTAAACAGCAGATGCAAGTCAGTTCACATTATCGAAATTGCTGGTAAGGTTTGCAACCTTTTAGTCTAACTTTTACTTTCATACCTTCTGATGGAAAACATGGTATGTTAGTATAGGACTGCATTAGTTGGAATCATTCAGAAAGGTGGTCTACTTTCTTTATATGCTGGATGGAGTGCAGTGCTATGTAGAAATATCCCCCACTCGATCATTAAGGTTCTCTTTTACGCACACTGTAATGTGACACTAGCAGCAGTCTTTGAACTTTATTTCCACACTCTTCTGCTATTCTACTTTTCTGCTTGTATACAGTTCTGATGCCAAAGTTATTGGAAATGCAGTTCTATGTTTATGAAAACATGAAGCGAATGGTATTACCATCCATCGGTCCTTGTGGTCAAGCGGCTCAACCCACAACATTGCAAACGGTTTGTAGTCTCTCTGCTTCCATCCACTATACCCTGTACTAAGATTCTCTATACAGTATTCAGTTATCTTTAAATATGGTAACTTGATTTTTCCATAATTATCTCCTAACAGCTCGTCTGTGGAGGACTAGCGGGATCTGCTGCTGCCTTTTTCACAACCCCATTTGATGTAGTGAAAACAAGATTACAAACTCAGGTTTGTTTCTCTGTCCAAAATTTTCAAGGAACCACATTGTCGCCTAAATATAACACATTTTGTTGCTGCAGATTCCCGGATCTAAGACCCAACATCCTAGCGTGTTTCAAGCTCTTCAATCAATACGGAAACAAGAAGGCCCACGAGGGCTATACAGGTCTGCTCATATTTCACTAATCTTATCTCCCATGCCCTGGTACTTGTTTCATCCATGCTTCATAAGCATAATCTTCTTTTATTGTTGTATTTTGCAGAGGTTTGATCCCCAGATTGGTGATGTACATGTCCCAAGGAGCTATATTCTTTGCTTCATATGAATTTTACAAGAGTATACTCTCTCTAGAAGATCTATCAGCTCGCTGGCACAAAACAAGAGGTGGAGATAACCCTAACCCATTATAGGAAAGACTGCAGCACGTGTAATACTTTAATCATTACCATTTTTGGGCTATGTAAACTATTGATTTGATGTAAAATTCATTTGTGCAAAGTACTTTTTTGACCGTAGAGAGAAAAGAGGAAGAAGATCTCATTATTCACTACTACAAGTTACAAAACTTTTCTGAAAGATCTACCAACTCTAAGCTTAATAAGAAACTCTAACCAAATTGGGCAAATCCCATTTTGCTACCTTATAGTATATGAACAATGTAGCTGTTTCTTTTGCATAGATCCTACTCGTAAGAATGAATAAATGACACAACAAATAACGTGACACATTTCTCAGACCAGACACCAGAGAACATCCCATCTTTAAGCTCTAGCTTGTCTGGAGAATCGCTTCAAGGCTGCACTTTGTCAGGAAGCTGGAGACCAATCCATTATCTTCTCTTCTTACTGCCAATCCTGGACAGCATCACAGACTACACTCGAGAGATTGGCGAGAAAGGAGGGTTTGGCATGTATGATTGAAGAGCGATCACAGCTTCTTTCACAGGGTTAGGGACTTTCTGTTCTCCTTCCTCTGTTACTGATTCAACTAAAAACTGAACATCATCATCATCAATCAACATTTTCAGTGAGTTGCAGTGTGACAACTGTTGTACATTCTCTCCATTTCTGTAACTATCCGAGACTTCCGTGTTATGTAATATGGCAACACAGGTGGAGAATGCTTGCAAAGTTGATAACTGCGCGTGGAAATGAACATCGTATTGCCCCTCCTCAGCAAACGACATGTACAACGCTGGTACATGCTCTTTAGCACCCTATAAAAAGAACAAGAGTTCATTATCAGTCATCAATAGTTACTCATACAAGTACAACCAAGTAGGCAGTTCCTGAAAGATACCTGGACATATAGTTGCAAAGGATGCTGATTGTCCACCAGAGGTTGATCATGAGAACATGAGATTCGAGGATTACCCAAAACCATAAGTGGACAGGCCATGTCCCAACCACCACAGTCACAACCCCCTCCTGATCTCCATCTCTGAATCAAAGGGGAAGGACCGGTGTTTTCGGCATTTGGTAGCCCATGGTTGCCCCTTGGGATCACAACTTTCAACTTTTCAGAACTTCTGCTCTCCTTCTTCTCCTCTTCTATGGGAGAAAGACCAAGAAGATTCGTTTTCTCCAACAACCTTTTGTCACCTCTTCTGTACTTTAAGCTCTCTCTCTTCTCAATCGTGTCTTGGATAATTACAGCCCCAATCTCAAGGTCAGGATGCAAATCTGCAGCTGACCATGGGCTTGTTCCATTTGAAGCCTCGAGATCACAGCTTTGAGATGCACGTTTGGGCTGAGATCTCTGCTTCGTTGTATCAGAAGAATCCCTGGACAATGTGCTGTTTCTTGAATCCGACTCTGGTTTAGCAAGAGGTAGTAGTGGTTGGTCTTCTTTTGTGGAGACAGAGACACTCCTTCTTGCTTGTGCAATATCATACAAAACAAACTCGTTAACCATCAAAGTCTCTGGATCTTGTCCCTTTTTTCTCACTTCTGAGCACATGTTACATGAAACTTGCATCTGTGCCACCAGCAAAGGCTCTTTGTTAACATCGTTCAAGCCCCTCATGCTAGCACTGCTCCTCTTTTTGCTTCCGGCAGATGAAAATGTATATACCCAACTAGAACCACTGTCTGATTTCCACGTCTTTGCGGTGTAAACATCCTCAGGAGAATCTGACACAAACTGAAAAACAGGCAACCCATGTTTGCTTTCTACCTTTAGACGGCAATGTAGATGAACCGGGGATGATTTCAGCAACAATGTGTAATCCTTATTGACAACTGGAGGAGAAGGACAGAGATTAGATCTTTTATGAATGTTTGAGTAGTCACTCAACATAGACTTGCAACGTTCATTGTTCTTCCCTTGCTTTTCTGCTTCTCCTAAATACCCAAGAGGACTTCTCAGAGACTTTGACTTAACAAATGGATCAAACATTTTCCTAACCCTTGAGCTTTCCTTATTGCAACTGGTTTCTACTGAAGACTGTGGCTTAGGCAATCTAGTTTCATGGTCATTACATGGATCCTCATCTGCCTCCAACACCATTCCTCTGTCTTTAATACCTGATTTCAAACAAATGTCAATGAAGTTTCCGGAGGTGCAAGGCTCAGATGATGACTTCTGTCCATCTGAAAGCTTCTTTGTGTCTGGTTTTTTCGCTGTACTTGCCTTTCTTGATGAATCAACAACTCTAAAGGAGAAAGAAGCATCGCTAGTACGAGACAGCTCAAGTCTTGCATCCGAGTCTTTACGTCCCTGAGGATCTCTAAGTTCTTTAAAAAACTTATTGGAGCTTTGATACACAGAACCTCGCCTTTGCTCAGTAGTCTTATCGGGCTTGGAAGAAAAGTTCTTACAGGATGTGCTGCGGTAGCGCCTGAAGCTTATCTCGGTGAAGCCTTCTTTGACTCTTAAGATCTCATCCCTACGAGGCGGCTTCAGCCTTGTACTCCTCTTCTCTGATTCAGTAAGAACACTGTTGGGGCTATGTTCCATATCAATTCCTTTACCAAATTTCATTTCCATTTCAATCACCTCATCAAAACATCTGAAAAAAAAACATTAGATTCAATGAATAAAGTTTAGTCCTCCTTACTCAAAAATGTAACAGAGACATATTGGCATCAAAACATAAACAACAAAGCATGGATGAAGGAAGCTAAAATTCAAGCTTAAACATTTACCAAACAACTAATATAATAGTGAAGTTGGTACCAAGAGCATCACATACTAGAATCTTAGTTACTGTCTAAAGAATGCAATGACTTATGCTTCAAAATGTTCCAATTTAGAGCTCATGCTTAAAAATACCAGTAACTCTAAAAAGAATGAATAGCTAATTTGTAACTTAAGATCAAAAACACAAAAAAAACATGCAAAAATCAATGGTATTTCTCTACACAATGTAGATCTCAGATACGGTGAATAGAGAAATAAAACAAACCCCATCAAGTGAGCAGATTGGATTACCCAATAAAAATCAAATTAGAGTATGAAAATGAACCTAAGAAAAACAGAAAAATACCAAAATAACGGTCAACGAAGAGCATAAAAACAAAAGAATGAGATAGCTATAAAACTAGCAGAAGCAAAAAGAGGCGAGCATAACAGATAGAGAGAATATTAAAAGGGATCTAAGAAACAAAGCATGCCTGAGTTAGAGTGAGAAAGAGAGTGTGTAAATCTCAAACATTTCTTCGTAGTTTCACTCATAGACATGGAGAAGGGGAAGAACAAGAAGAAGAAAGACAATGAGAGATCGCGAAATAGTGAGGGCAATAGGATGAATAGATCATGTTCTTTGTAATGTAAACAAAAAGAAAAGCAATCGATTTGTTTTCTCCCTCAAGGCATCATTTTGTTTCTTTTTCTCCCTCTCCGTAGCACTCTTTGGTGTGCAAAAATCACTTTCAATCTCTATCTCTCTATGTGTACTTTTGCTTTTAGCTTTAGTTGTTGTCGGCTTCTTTTTTCACTTCATTTATCAAACACAGGTTTTTTTTCCTCTTCGATGAAGTGAGTGACGTAAGACAATCTTGCCCCTTTGTCAGAAACTGTCGCTAAAAAATACAAAAGGGTAATATCGTCAATTGATGTTATTCACCGGTGAGAGAATAGAGGAAAACTTCATTAAACTAACCAAAGTATAATAAAGGACCATTACTTGTTTCTCGGGAAGTTCATGTGGGATTCCTATCCCTAATTAAAACTTTTAGACTATGTGTTTCCTCCACTTCAAATTAAAAAGATTTTAATTTATTTATCTTCAGAAAGAGTATTAAATAATGCGTGATTTATATGGATGGTGTACTTAGGTTTAAATTTAAGGAGATATTTAAATATATATAGTATATGCTAATAGTTGCTCCTAACTATAATGGGCTGCATCGTAATTGGGAAAACCCACTTTTGACCAACCTTTCAACTTTTTGGTCCAAATAGGTAAAAGACAAAATAATTTATCAGCATTTAGAATTAGAAACAATAATATAGCCAGGTGAAATCTATTATAATGGGCCGTGATGACATACCCACATATAAGATAAATTCAATGGGTCAAATCAAGATTCATTTGTGAAAAAAAAAACAGTTCGGCTTGCTTGAATGAATAGTGAAAGTTTAAATAACTTAAAAATACATATCGCGCCCTATGGGTGGATGCGCTAAAACTATAACATAATTGATTTACGCATCTAGACCGAAGGTATCATAATAAATTTGGGTTTTGATGATTAAATTAAAAACCAAAAATTCCAATATTAATAAATACGTTTAGAGATATGGTGGACGTCTAAGGTTAATATTAGACTTTGATATTCAGAAAAAAACAAAAGAAACCGTAACAAGAATGTTCTCGTACGTTGAGCTATAGATAAGGAATGAAAAATTCAGAAGAAGACGTAGTAGAAACTGCATGAAGATTGTAGCTAAATAATATTTTATGCATAAATACATTCATAAATTTGTAAAATTATTTAATTTATGTAATATTTATAAAAAATTTGTATTTATTTGTATTTTAAAAATTATTTTTATTATGTTTTAATTATTTGACGAATCTGGATCCGAATCCGGATACTCGCGGATATCATGATATCTAGACGGATATCCAAAATTCGGATATCCGAAATTCAGATATCCGAAAAACACGAATCCGAATCTGCATACTGAAATTATGAATCCGACGGATACGGATCCAGATCTGGATACCCCGAATATCTCAAATATCCGAATCCACTAGCTTTTTCAACATCCTATTGGTCATTTTTATCACTCCATGTCATTCTTTTTTTTCTTCCACTTTATTACTCAATAATTCATATTTCATACTCCCTCTATTTCTTTTTGTATGATGTTCTAGAGAATATTTTTGTTTCAATTTGTATAATGTTGTGAAACTTTCTATGCATTTTTTTTTAAAAAACAATTGATTAAATATTAAAAATTAATTTATAGTATTTGTCTTATTTGCTCAGAATAACAACGATTAATTACTTTTGGTTACTTTTTATCGTAATGAAGTGATTTTTTTTTTTTTTTAATTTGTGTGTTTATACTAAAATATCTTATGAAAGGAAACAGAAGGAGTATTTTGTAACTAAATAATAACAGATAGAGACAAAAAAACTAGTAAAATAAAATCATTACTAATTTAATTCAAAGTAGTTAGAATTGGAAATCTATGATATGTATTACAAAATTTATTAAAAACATAAACACAATTTATTGAAAATACTTAAAAAACTTATGATAAAATAATTTTTTTGTATATGTCCAATTGTAAAACTAGTCTCTATTTGTAGCTCAGAAAAAAATAAAATTCCTAGAAAATAATAAAAGAAATAAATCAATCTATAGTGTAGAATAAATTACTTAAAACAATGAAGTGAATACAAAAAGATTATTTATTATCAATAACCAATAAGAAAGCAATATACATTCTTGTGCATCCCAGTTTTGTGGTTTCAACCTGTTGAAAAAAATCAATACCAAAGAACACACGTAAGGCATCCAATTTTTTCAACAGTTTCAGTGCAAGCAATTCAACAGTTGAATTTTTAATTCAACAAACACTTTAGTTAAATGGAGAAGAACATAGTGATATGTATCAAGAATAGGATGTTTTATCCCTTTTTTTTTGAAAAAAAAAGAAGAAGAATAGGAGTTTTACTTCATCCCTACAATTATGTGTGTTGATATGCTCTGTCGTCAAAGTACGTTAGTAAACACAGAAATCTGTTTGGTTCCAGTCAGTCTTGTTTTAGGTTAGTTTTCAAAGACGTATGTTTTGGGTTTGAAACTATGTTTGTCGTCAGGGACTAACTCAAAAAAAAAAAAAAAATCGTTACAATCGTTGCCTTGAAGTTTGGTTTGGGTTGACTAAGGATTTTATGTAGAAAAGTATGAATAGGGAATCTTCAGACCATTAAATAATCTATTGGTTGTGAACGTCTTACATCTATCCTAAGTCTTTGGTTCTGATCATGAGAAAATGAAGCTCAAGAGATCATTTTCACCAATCATCTTGTTTTTTTTTATTACCTTACACTCTGTTTCTTCACAAATCTGCTTCAATGGTTACTTTCAACTCAATTCTACTTACGACTTAAACCGTCGTGTACTCCTCTCATCTCTTGCTTCTAATGTCACAACTCACAACGGATTCTACAGCTCCTCCATGGGCGAAAACTCCGACCGAATCTTCATCATTGGCATGTGCATCCCTGGGACTGAACCAGATAAATGTTCAGTTTGCATTAAAGGCATAGCCGACCACATGTTAAGTAGATGTCCTAACGAAACCGTTGGTTATGATTGGATAGATTTTTGTATGGTTCGTTATTCCAACGTTTCCTTTTCTGGATCACTTATTATGGAACGATCAGGAGTGGCGTCCAACTCCGAAGATGTCGGTGTCGATTTGATAGTGTTTGATAGAGTTTGGGATGAGTTAATGCTCCGTACAATCACTGCAGCTTCAAATGGATCATCATCGTTTGCACATAAGTACTATGCAGCTGAGGTTGTTTCGTTGACAACTTTCCAAAATATATACGCAATGATGCAGTGTACACCTGATGTTTCTTCAGGGGATTGTGAGTATTGTCTGAAGAAAACTGTTAGTGATTATAAGTCATGTTGTCGCGGTAACAAGGGTGGTGCTTATCTTAGACCGTTTTGTTTTATCCGTTGGGATTTGTATCCTTTTGCTGGAGCTTTTGATAAGATAACGTTACCACCGCCTCCATCACAGTCTTTACCTCCTCCACCGCTTTCGTTGGCTCCTCCAATAAGCGATCTGGCAATTACAACCAGCAAAGGTAAGTTTTGTAACAAGTTTCTGCTAAAACATGAAACTGAAAATCTCACTTGCAATGATTTGTGTTGTGACTAATGCAGACAGGAAATCAGTTTCAGCAGGGACTGTTGTTTTGGCAATTGTTGTCCCTACCGTTGCTATGTTGGTACTGATTGTTGTAGGATATATGGTTTGCAGGGGATGGAAATCAGACAAAAGGATTGAGGTTCAAGGTTAGTTATTTTTTTCTTCATGTTTTTCGTTTTTTTTGGTAGTTGCCATGAGTTGTTACATTCATATTATATAAAATTGGATGATAATGATGAAGATGTTTTCACTTTCTTTCGTGAAGTTGGTGATAGGATTAGAACAACAACCTCAGTGCAATTCAGTTTCAAGACACTAGAAGCTGCAACTGATAAGTTTTCGGACCGCAACCTGATTGGGCAAGGTGGATTTGGTAAAGTTTACAAGGTAAAAAGTTATTTATGTGTCAAATATTACAATGTTTACGTAAGTGGATTAGTTATTTGATTCATTTTACCTTTGTAGGGAAGGCTTCCAAATGGAACTGAAGTAGCAGTGAAAAGGCTATCAAAAACATCAGGACAAGGTGCTCAAGAGTTTAAGAATGAGGCTGTTCTTGTGACAAAGCTTCAGCATAGGAATCTCGTTAGAGTTCTTGGATTTTGTTTGTATGGAGAAGAAAAATTACTTGTCTACGAGTTTGTACCCAACAAAAGCCTCGACTATTTTCTTTTCGGTATAATATGAGCTTAAAGAATTATAAGATCTGGGGTATTCTTATTGTAGCTGATGATTCATATTACGCAATGTGCAGACTCTGCGAAGAAAGGTAAACTAGACTGGACAAGACGGTACAACATTATCGGAGGTATTGCTCGTGGGATTTTATATCTCCACCAAGATTCAAGGCTTAGAATTATACACCGAGATCTCAAAGCAAGTAACATCCTCTTAGATGCCAATATGAACCCGAAAATAGCAGATTTTGGCACTGCGAGGATTTTCGGAGTTGAACAATCCCAAGACAAGACAAAAAGAATCTGTGGAACACAGTAAACTCTTTGCCTTAGTTTAACAAAGAGAACTTAGTTTGGTGAGACCTTTTGTTGCTTGTAGAATAAAAAGTTCCTTTATTTTGCAGTGGTTACATGTCTCCAGAATATGCAATGCATGGCCATTTCTCCATGAAGTCTGATGTCTATAGCTTTGGAATATTGGCTCTGGAGATTATAAGTGGCAAAAAGAATAGCGGTCATTACAACATTGATGATTTTGCTGGGAATTTGGTCACACATGTGAGTATGATTTCAAGATACATGTGCGTTTACTATAAATGCAATGTATATACTAAGATAACGATCACTTGTGCTAGGCTTGGAGGCTCTGGAGAAACAAGTCTCCACTAAATATCGTTGATCCTAGCATAGGAGATAGTGATGAAGCTATTAGATGCATCCATATTGCACTATTATGTGTTCAAGAAGATCCAACAGATCGTCCATTGTTACCGGCGATCATCGTGATGCTCACCAGTAACACAGCCACTTTACCTGTGCCTCGAGCGCCTGGATATTGCCCCTCAACCAGGCAAGAATTGAACCCTCAGGTTTTGGAGTCTACGCAATCCACACACAGATCAGTTACATGTTCTATCAATGATGTGACAATTCAGATATAGATCCTCGTTGAAGAATGGGTTTCTATAGAAGTATCATGTTTTTCTTATTTCTTGTCACTGCTCAACTTTATAAGACATTTGAACAAATATATATAACATATATCATTCGTTCTTGTATTACATATTCAGAAGTAAACACGCTTCGAATCTTTTTTTTTCCAACTAACAGTGTTTGGTTCTGACATAAAAGGGGTGTTATCTTCAGTGAATATATCAATTGGTGATAGAGGACCCATCAACAGATCATAGAACAGTTTGATCCGACTCGTGTTTATGAAGTGAGTGAGTCTCTTTACGGTCTACTACTAGAGAAACAAAGTTATAAGATGCGTAGATTGTATGTCAGCTTGAAAATGAGTCAACCTCCGATAACTGGGGTCTGTTTCAGCTGCATTGAATCGTGTATGGTGGTGAACAAAGATAAAAGGGACATTTGTTAGCAAAGGCACAACAAGGAGATAGATACAGAGAATTTTATTGACAATCTATATACATGACCATTATCGAAGTCTTTGTATTATTGTATAGATAAGCTTTACCTAACATAACTACACGGTTAAATAGATGATAAATTGAAACCCGGTTCCATTCCATACCCGAAACCCTAAACATACGGTTGAAAGTTATAAACCTTATACATTTTTACTCTGGTTTCTTGGTGGTTTCAGGATTGCTGTCAACATTTGAGTCATTAGTTGTCTTCAAGGATTCATCTTCTGCCGCTTTCTTCTCAGCTTCACGAGGACTAGTCAAATTCTTCTCAACGTCCTCCCTCTCTGTACCTTGGGCAGGTTTCTCAGTGTCTATAGTCAGAGTTGACACCTCATCCCTTGATGCATACCAAGAATGGCCACAGGCAATACACTCCAGCTAGATGCATAAGAAAAATCAGATTGTGGTTGTTAATGTTAATGGACACGCACAGTAAGAGAAGAAGCTCATGATGTTATGCCATGTCCCTAGCTTAAATACACTCACGCTACAAGAATCTGTTTTGATTTCAGTTTAACAAATTGCATATGTAATATGGAAAAGCATAAGAACCTGATAACGATCTCCATGCCCAGCTTGGATAATATCCCTCAGGCCAACTTTAATTTCACTGCATCTTGAGCATCTTGCATCAGTCATCTACATCCAAAACCAACACATGATATGGTCAAAGACACTCCCAAACTGAAATCCAACAAGCTTGATACAACTCCCAACTGTCGGATATGAAAAAATAAACCTGCATTTTTTCCGCATCATCAGGTTCATTCTTCTCTGTTTCCTCAGCAGTTAGACCTTCCTGAATCCCATAAATACCAAAATCTTTATTCGTTTAAATATGTAAGATGTACACACTAGTCATTGCGTATTAACACAGAATAAGATTGAGATTAAATCTGGAATGACTGAACAAAAGAAAAGAAGGGTATCTGTCTGCAAATATGTAACTCCCTAACCTTTAACTCAGTGGGTGACATGCTCAAAATCTTTGCTGGTTCTAACTCCCCATTGAGCAGACGTCTAGCCAGCAGTGCAGTGTTCTGCAGATAGAACAAAATGAAATAAGTTAGATACTTTGAATAAACGCTAAAGTGATGTTTACCGCAAACTGAAGTCTAGTTATCAACATTCATAATGCACTCTAAATATTAACATGTCATATCTGAATGCCGCATCAAATTCATACCTTGAGATTGAAAACCAGTGCCCTCATCCTTTGATTGTATTTATGGTAATCAGATGCGAGAGAAACATGTAAAGCCAGCTCAAGGGCACACACCGGAGGAACAGCAGCATCTGGCCAGAGAAAACTCTCATCCTGTCAAAGTAGTTTAAACAAAAAGGGTTATTCCAGCAGCTACTGGAATCTTGATACATTCCATATAAACAGCATGTCATTTGGTCAATTTTGAAAGGCAACTGTATGAAAAGGGATACCTTTAGTGGCTTCTCTTGAGCTCCATTTTCGGAGGTCTTTGTAACTTTCTCATCCTGTTCAAGATCTGAAGCCACCTTGACTTCCTCGGCAGCTTGCTTGCTCTCAGCGGTGTAGCAAATGTTCTGGACTGCTTCCAGAAGCTTTGCCAAACACTTGTCACGATGAGCATCACCTGTTAGTGAGTTAAACTTCTGTAAGACAGAATGATACTCTGATGAAATAGCACTTCCAGGGGTCTCAGGTTTCAGAAAGGCATCATCTTCCTTTCTAACATCAACAGGAGGTATGTTCACTTTCCGGGAAGACCTTTTAGCCTTCAACAGAGCCTCGAGATCAGCATGTACCACTTCCTCAGGTTCAATGTCAGGAAGATCACCCAACCGCGACATCGACTTTTCGACAAGGAGGTCAATCTCATGTTGTTTTGTATCTTCGTAATCCTTATCAGTCAGCTTCCAAAGCTTCTTCTCAACGGTATCATACACCTTACGCACGACGAAACCAGGGTTAACCTTGCGCTTCGGAAGCTGCTTATGAGCTGGGACGAAATACACCACGCATCTGTGCATCACGGACTCTGCTGGCACCTCATCACGATGGAAACTGTAGAAGAGCTCTCGTGTGTCACTAGACTGCCAGTTTCCACCACCCTTTTTCTCTGCTTCTTCTGGACGGTAAAACCACTGTCCCAGAATCATCATGCTTCCATCTTTTGTCTGAGTTATATCCTGCAAATGGAAAAAAAAAGTAAGTCCTACTTCAAACCAGATGTTACAGCAAGAACTAATATTAAGCATACCACAAAATCAAGCAGTACCTTAATAATGGCAACATATGGCTTTTGACTTTTGTCTTCTGGGACCAACAGCACAGGATCCTCCTGCAGACAGAGTAGAAACAAATAAATTTTAAATAAAAATAAAATATATTAAAATTACACTTTCTGGAGTGGAAAATGGATTAATACATTGGAGTAAAACTCAACTCCATTTTGGAGTAGAAAATGGAGTAATACATTAGAGATGCTCTTAGGTCTTAAGCATTGATGGAGTCAACCAGAGACTAAACAGTTAGGTGCAAGGGACAGAAACTCTAATCTTTACACAGTGTTCATACGCAATCTTAACTCCAAAAACGAGAGAGAAACATACATTAAGACACTTCGATCTTTCTCTACATTATCGTTAATACATTCTAATCACGCCACGTAGTATTTGAGTGCGTTCTTTCATAATAAGTAATGAATTCCAAATCCCTAAATTTCATCAATCCCAAATCTGTAAATTTCACAACTTTCAAGTACAAAACCGAAAGCTTTTTCAAGAACTGGAACAGAGCTCACCAGATTGTATCTGTTGCCGTCGTACTCGAATTGAAGGAAATGGGTTCTTCGCCCTTTGCCTTTACCCGTAACCTTAACCGATTCACCAACCGGGCTTGCGTCATCAGGCTTCTCTTCTTCTTCTTCTTCCTCTGTTTCCTTCTCATCCACTTCGTCTTCGAAATCTTCGTAGAGCTTCACCGTCTTACGCTTCCTCCGCTTCCCCTCCACCTCCGGGCTCGTCGTGTTCCGTCCCTTGGCCCTTGTAGCAGGTACATCGTCCTCTTCTTCGTCACTCGACACTTGCGCGAATCTCCGTGACAACACCATCTCTCAGATTAACGAAATTAGCTTTCTGTCTTTTTTTTTCTGTTCTCATCCTTCTTTTTTTTTTTTTTTTAAGTCGGCAATATTTTCTTCATTAAGTAAGCCCAGTGGGCATAGATCATAGCGGCCCTAACGGTACTAGACCATGATAATCCATTTGATATGGATTGGCCCGTAATATGGGTTTTATCGGGTCAATCAATATTAAATTGCATGTCAGTGATAGATTTTAGGTTTTTATCAAGTTTTATCAGATTTTTAAACAAAATATTTTACCTTAATACGAACCGAGTTATACATGGGCCATCGCTTAGACTGCGGGTCTGAGTCAAGTACGAAAACATTTTTTAATATTTCAACTCTATCCTTCTTCGATATGATACAATTTTTAACTTAGTAGTGTACATCTAACCCAAAATACTACTCCTTTGTTCCTGAAAATAGGGTTTTCCAGAAAATTCATGCATATTAAGAATACAATAAATGTTTTCAATTAAACATTTTGTTTATTTTTATTATACATTTGTCAATAACTATCAACTAATGATATTCAGTCAATGCAAATATTTTTAATTAATGCATCTTAAAACTATTCAAAAGTACCTTAAAAATTTAGAAAGTCTATTAATATAAAACAAGAATAAAATCTAAAATATCTTATATTCAAGAACGGAGGTAGTAATTCATATAAATATTGTAATTAACCGGGACAAACCCCGTGCTTTTGAAGCGCAAATCAAAATCTAGTTGTTTATTAAAATGCAATAGATATTTATTGTTACTCCTAGATTTTGCTACTTCTCTCAGTAAATAATACAATTTAGGTTCATGTAAAATATAATAAAATTTTAATATAAATTGTTTTCAGTTCAAATGGTCACAAACATATTGTAAACATAAATACAAAACAACCGAGTTTGCCTCGGAAACAACTTTAAGAAAACATCATACAACATTTACGAATAAACTGTGAGAACTCAGCACCATCACACCAATGTTTTAATTCTTCTCAGTGCTTCTCTTCCATGTCTAGAGAAGGACGAGATGAATAGACTATTGTTGTCCAAGGGAAAGAGTGAGAAGTTCCAATAACCAGAAGTCTATCTCCCAGCGATTTAAACGCAATCCCCCAACACAAGGCATTGTTTTATCTCACAGGGACAACACCAAGTTTCTTCCAAATATTATTTTTATATCACATACACGAAGCTCGTTTAAATATGTCTCCAACATGTATAGATTGTTATCAACCACAACAATAAGGGGCAGAGATTGAGAAGGCATGATGAATACCAAGTCTTATAACATGTCAGGTATCAACTCTTAAGAATTTGTGGTCTCATCATAACTTTCTCCACAAGAGAGGTATTTATCATTCTCATCTCGCCCACCGAGCACAAAAAATTTTCCTCGCAAGAAACATCTTGAGCTGAACTTCCTTGCTTTATGCATTCCATTAACCATAGTCCAACTTTTTGTAGCAGCATTATACTTTTCTACAGTTCCCACAACTATAGGGTTCCCATTGTTATCCTTTTGAATGCCTCCTGCGAAAATTGCAGTTTTTTCCATTGCTAGCAGAACAGTACATGACCCTCGGTGTGATCATCGAAGGACCTTTAAACCACTTATGATTCTCTAGCTCATAGCGAAACACCACAATTCCCTCTATTTCTTTTCCCATGACAATTAGTTGAGTACACACACTAATTGTTTCTTTATCGCTGAAGAAAAAGCAATATTAAGAAGAAGGAATTTTAGGAAGTCTCTGGAAGGTTTTAAAATCCTTATCAAACATTTCCCAATCAGATTCAGCCCCTGAATGCAAAATCACATGGGGTTTCACAAGTTCTCTCTCTTGTCTCGCCTTGAAAATTTCACAACTCTTTAACAACTGCAAAATTTTCTTGTTAAGAAACTGTAGTTTCCAGTATTCGATGCATGGAAGACGAGCAAAAATCTCGACCTGAAGCTCGCACAAAAGCTTATCGTCAACATAACATGCACCAGGAGATTTTAAACCTGCAAAATTCTCAAATCCAATTCTAATTTCTCCTTTTTCTTCCTCATCGGAATCAGAACATGGTTTCACATTTAGGTCAGGTAGGTTGGATTTAATGCCAACAATTGAAATATTCCTTATTTTGGATAGGCTGAAGCTTTCTCAAACTTTAGGAGCCTGATCTTCTCTCAGCACTAGCATATCTCGGTTTATTTTAGCAATCTCTTTTGACATAATTTCCTGCGAATTCCAAAATGATACTATGAGTAACATCACTTAGTTGGAGGAATCAGGCAGAACAATTTTGCTACATATAATCAAATTTAAGAATCTGAACTGCCAATGTTTATTTCAATAGACAACAAATTGTTTTTTTAATGTAAACTGGGAAATCAAAGAGATTCAAAATTAAATAAAAATCATTCTAATAAAAATAAAGTAATAGATCCTTTCGTAAACTTCTAAATAATCAGAAATTGATATTTCAAAAGTGAGTGAAACTTTTTTTCTTATTAGTTGAAACAATAGGCAAAGCCACTATTAAAAAAAGAAGATAAAACACAATTTGTAATTACGTAACACGATGGAGATGGGAAATCACTCTTCTAAAAAAATACAGTTAGAGGCTTTTTGTGATTAATAATATTTACAATTAAAGAACTTGTAGAATGTGAAAATTAGAATATGCATTATTTATCGTAAGTAAATCAACATAATTTCAAAACTAAGCATAATAAGACAAATATAAATACATTTTATGAAGATTATACAGTATAAAAAACTGAATATGTAATAATATAATTCATGATTAGATTTATCATAAAAAAATCATCTAAACTATTAAAGTAGAAGTACAAAAAAGAATATGCCCTTAAAGTTGCACAAATATTACATAGGAATGCCACTACCATCTAAACTTAATGATTAAATCAGTTTCAATATAAAAATCGTTGAAGCCCATGACTTGTAATTATTTTTGGGCCTAAATATGATTATAGAACTGTTGCATTGTTGAAGCCCATGACTTGTAATTATTTTTGGGCCTAAATATGATTATAGAACTGTTGCATAAAAATCGTTGAACTCCATGTAATACCTCCAATACTAACTGTATTGATATTTGTAGGGTGGTACTTCTTGCAAGTTTATATAGTAAAAAATAGGATCATTAACATATCGATCGATATATGTATGGTCTAACTATTTTAATAATATTGATTAAATCATTTTATTAATCACTTAACATAGATCCATTAATTATTATCATATAATGTTTTTTATTCTAACAAATATCTATTAATACTGAGATTTATATTTGATATGCAACTGATTCCCATATACATGCAAAAAAATGATTAATTAAATATAAATATATATAAATAAAAAGCTGACATTGAACTTTTATATACATTGCATGTTTGTATAATATTAGTAATGTAATTTAATTAAATCTCCTATTATTTTATGTAGTTATACATCTATATTATTAAAGTTGAAGTACATTTTGGAGATGTTTAGAATCAAGTATAGTATTCTAAATGAAAATTGTTTGGAAACATGAATAGTATTATTGTATTTTCATATTTCAGTTAGCTTAATAAGTTTATTAATTATATTATTTTAACGATAATAGACATCATTAATTATATTACCATAATAATAATAGTGCAGAATTTTATTTATTAGTTAATCAATATAGATTTTATGCCAATTATAAAATCAAAAATATAAATAACTAAGTTTTATATATGGTTAAATGTTCGATTTAGTAAAAACAAATTATTTTAGTTTCAACCGGTGAAAAAAAACGTAGCCAAAATATATTATTCAAAGCCATGTTTTTATGAAAAAAATAATAACTTAAATAGAAAATGTGTTACATTTATTGTCATTTAATTTTTCATTTAATATAATTATTTTACTAAATAAACAGTCTTTTTATCAGTTTATAAAATCAGGTAGACACGAACATCTATACTATTAAAGCAGAATACTTCTTATGAATATGACACTGATTTTTCTAATTAATACCAAATATTGTATGTATCTTTTTGCCGGCAGTATTTGTAACCAATAAAAAATCATTATTTTGCAATTACATTAAAGAGTGTTTAATATTTCAGTTCTTAGCATTTTAAAAAAGAAATTTCTTAAATATTTACGTCATATTTTTCAAAACAAATGTCACGTTATTTATTATTTGAAAGCATTTATTAAATGAAATCTCAAAATAAAATCAAGTTGAAATAACAAATGATTAAATCAACAAAATCATAAAACGAGTCTGAATTATCTCAACTTCTTCAAAAATAGTTTCATCTAAGATAAAAACTAAATCACATAAACTAAATTTAATAAAATTTTAGAAAGTGCTTTGAAACACACAAAATAAATTTTTCAATACAGAGAGTGTTGAAGATATAAATTTTTTTCTTTTAAATTAAAAAAAATCAGTGTAAAATAAGTTAACTTCGAGTTTAATAAATAAAATCATATTACGGATTACAATTATTTAGAGTCTTCAAAAATTTAGTCATATTTAAAATATAAAAAAAATAAGTAATAAAAAAGTTAAAATATATAATTTATCATAAATCATAATTTTTATTACGTAAAATAATTTTCCAACAAAAAATTTACCCGCCCTTTTTAAGGGCGGGTCAAAACCTAGTGTGTACCTTAAAAGCTTATAATTATTGCAAGCACACTTGAGTCTCAATTATATTTATTTGATTGAAAAGACACATAGAAAAACTTGACTCACTTACTCGGTTGTATATAGTATACTAGAGTAGACCCGCCCTACGGGCGGGATGTAAAAAAAAATTGTTATTTAATTTATTTTAGTTGTCTGTCCGCGCTACAATATACCTTACTTGTTATATAAGTTATTAAGAATTTTGTAAAGCTTTTGTTTGTTGTGTGTTAGTTTTGTAATTGAAAGTGATGCGTACACAATGATTGCGAGAGCTAAACAGGAAGAAGAATTAGATGTGTTATGAGTGAGTTTGTATGTTTCAGAAGCTGTTTTCTTAGTATACAAAACTGGTTTATATTGATTTGCGAGAACAGTTTGAATTAGAGAAGTGTATGGTTAAGATATTTATAAACCAAATTAATACAGTAGCATACCAATTGATCGATCATACATTTGATTTATTGCCTCTCAGGTCTGAGATTTTGATGAAGATAAATGGCAAACATCTTGAAGGAGCTGTCTTACCCACCACACCACCATAACTCCTGACGTTGTTGTTGTTCTTAGGGATAATAAAGTTGTGAGGATACTCAGGAAATAGATTGTTTCCACGATTTAACTTTTTCCTAAATTGTAAAAGATTTACAGGTTACAGAGTTTGTCCGTTTATTGGTTATCGCTCTTAATCTATTGTCTTTGATCTATTTATTCATAAAACTCTCTGTTTTGTTCTTGATACGACGAAAGAAGAAACAACGCCAAGTAGGAAGAACAGAGGAAACACCCAGTGGAGGGGCTAACTCCGGTCATCGGTGTCACCGTCTTCATGGTT
This sequence comes from Hirschfeldia incana, assembly GCA_026261945.1. Taxonomy (NCBI): domain Eukaryota; kingdom Viridiplantae; phylum Streptophyta; class Magnoliopsida; order Brassicales; family Brassicaceae; genus Hirschfeldia; species Hirschfeldia incana. The sequence goes on from JABCMI010000032.1 coordinate 3,607,167, forward strand.
GCCATGCGCATCAACGACTGCCCCCAAGACGGCTGTTGGTCGCTGGAGCTAAGGGAGTTTGCACTGCAACTTTCAAGATTTCTCTGTAGGTTCTCGTTCCAGCCACTCAGAGAGAACCCTCTCTTAGACTCATCTTCTTCATTTTAAGAAATCTGTCTGTTTCAACAATAAAGTATCAATCTGTCTGTTCTAATCAGTTTGATCCTTTACTGCCTTACAAATCAAGTTCAGGCTTGTTGTATGGGTCAAAAGTATCCTTCGTTCATCATTTTCATCAAAGTTGGTTTTGATTTTTCTCTGTTTGACCATTTGACGCTTTCAGATTGGAGAAGATGGGAGCTTGCCAAGTGTCCCCTCCTTGTTAAACTATTAAGCTAAGTGGACAGGAGGAGAGAGTGAAATCCAGTTGGCTTTTGTTTATTAGTAACGGATTTTCATTGTCATCCTTGTTTGCTTCTGAACATTTTCATCGGTGGTCGAAGGAGATTAATGCGAATACAAATTGATATTATTTTGGATGTTGAGATAGTTTAAGATTTTTTCATTGTTTCTATAATGTTTACTAAAACTTAAATTCTCTCAAATGCACTGAAATATTTTTCAAATTCTTTGAATTTTATTGATTCGAGAAGCATGAAACTAACACCAAACCAGATATCAAATTAGACTTGGTTTTCTTCTTTTCTGAGCCAGTTTACGTGATTGATATATAATATTTAAAAACTGTAACCTGCATACTGCCCAGTAATTGATATAGAATACTGGCCCAGTATTCCTCTTTGGAAGACTGAGACCCTCATTTCACATAAACAAACCTACAGGAATGGATCATCATGTTTTGTCCTTATCTCTGCTATCTCTGCTTTACGAAACGGATCATCAAGTTAAGTGTTATAACTTATAACATACCCAATCTAATGTGAGGTGATCCCCCTCGTTGCTGAGTTGAGTCATGTTACCAATAGTTCGGCGTCCGTGAGTTTCTTCATCATTAAACGCCTGAATACTAATCTGGATATGGTATTTAAAAAGCGCCTCATCAAACCCAAGTTTGAACATTGAATGTTTCCAAAGAGAAAGCTTGCTAACATAGAGAGCAAAACCTACATACACCGCCTTGCAGAAGAGAAATTCGCATTGACTGACATATAGTGGATGATGTGGGTCGAGCGATTTAAGAAGGAAATAAAGGCGATGAATTTGTATCTCAGAAACTTTCGATTGTAATGACAGAAGATTAAACACGCGATTGAATACCAAAGAAATCCATATAATCAATTATAGGCACTCAATCTCACGAATCTTCATTGTTGGTGTCTTCGATGGAAGAGGAGGATGCACCCTGAAAGTCGTCGTGAAGCCGAGAGAGACGATGAGCGTTGGTCGCTTAGGGCTTGAGTTGCTGCGTAATTAGAAAGCCCAAACATGAAACCCAAAAATATCAGGCATAAACTTAAATGAAACGAAGCGTATTGTAAAAAGAACGCGTGTCACCGTATCCGCACCCTATTTACTGACGTGGCAGCACCAGGAGGAAGAGAACATTACTTTATAGTATAAGATATGTACTGAATTCTCTTCCATAATTATTGTTTTTCGTTTAATTTTCTTACCATAGTAATTCAATATGATTATTCAACATTCCACCATAAATACAAGTAATGTATTATATGGAATACTAACTAAATTTTGATCTTTTTGTTTAAATCATTCAGAAACTTAATAAGACTATTAAATAGTGACTCTGTGCAAGTTTGACTAAGGTTTTCTTTTGTTTCAAAATTTATTAAGTTGACCTAAAAATTAAACTACTTTTGGATTTCTATAAACATACTCTTTTTAATTCATTGCAACTTTTAAAAATATATACGCAATATTGAATATATTAATAAATAACAAAATTAACACTTGCGAAATAAAATGGTTTCATTTTAAATTTAAAGATTACTTTCCAGTTATCATGAGACTCCATTTTATATGTTTTCTTCTGTCAAATTATATATGTATACAAAACCCTTATTATTTATAAGTCGAAAGTCAAGTGTTGATTTAACACCCTATGATTAACTTGAACAACCAAACGGTATTTGGTTACTCTCACAATAAAATAAACATGTATTGTAAATTTAAATGCAACCTATATTTACTGTTTCTTAGATTGTTTCGCCAATTCTCTTTATAAATAATACAATTTGGGTTCATACAAAATATAATAAAGTTTTTATATCAAAATTACCAAAACCAAATTAGTATTTACTATGTTTAATTGTAGATAAACTTTTATTTTCTATGTTCATTAAATCCATTATATAGCCATATAATAAAAATGGCATTTAAAAAAAACACAACCATGGTTTATGGTTAAATATCAAATAACCTAAAAACTCTTGTTCTCCAAACAACCCCAATAAAATTGGATATGACTTTAATATGCTATATAATTTTTATAAACTTAAATTTTTAGGAAAAATAAACTGAAAACATATAGAAATTTAATGGAACTTGATTAAGTGATATTTATGGCATAAAATTCAATAAGCATTACATAAACATTAGTATTTGTTTTTGGCACAAACAGGAGAACTTAAAATAAACGGAAATCAACAACACTTGTATCCCAAGTGCAAAAACAAACAAACACAAACAAACATATAAAACCACAAATTTAATTGTTTTGGGTCCAAATGGCCACAAACTTATTGTAAACATAAATAAAAATAACCATGTTTGTCTCGGAAACAACTTTAAGCAAACATCACACAACAGTTATGAATAAACTGTGGGAGCTCAGCACCATCACACCAATGTTTTAATTCTTCCCAGTGCTGCTCTTCCATGTCTGGAGAAGGACGACATGAAAATATTTTTCCTGTCCTATGGCAAGAGTGAGAAGTTCCAATAACCAGAAGTCTATCTCCCATCGATTTAAACGCAATCCCCCTACCAGAGGCAGCGTTTGCTCTCACTGGGACAACACCAAGTTTCTTCCATATATTTTTGTTTATATCATATACGCGAAGCTCGTTCAAAGATGTCTCTAACATGTATAGATTGTTATCAACCACAGCAATAAGGGGCGGAGATTGAGAAGGCATAATGAATACCATGTCTTTTAACATGTCAGGTATCAACTCCCAAGAATTTGTGGTCTCATCATAACTTTCTCCACAAGTGAGGTGTTTATTATTCTCATCTAGCCCACCGAGCACATAAAATTTTCCTCGCAAGAAACATCCTGAGCTGAACTTCCTTGCTTTATGCATTCCATTAACCATAGTCCAACTTTTTGTAGCAGCTTTATACTTTTCTACAGTTCCCACAACAATAGGGTTCCCATTGTTATCCTTTTGAATGCCTCCTGCGAAAAATGCAGTTTTTCCATTGCTAGCAGAACCGTACATGACCCTCGGTGTGATCATTGAAGGACCTTTGAACCACTTATGATTCTCTAGCTCATAGCGAATCACCACAATTCCCTCTATTTCTTTTCCTATGACAATTAGTTGAGTTCCCACACTAATTGTTTCTTTATCGCTGAAGAAAAAACAATATTCAGAAGAAGGAATTTTAGGAAGTCTCCGGAAGGTTTTAAAATCCTTATCAAACATTTCCCAATCAGATTCAGCCCCTGAATGCAAAATCACATGGGGTTTCACAAGTCCCCTTTCTTGTCTCACCTTGAAAATTTCACAACTCCTTAACAACTGCAAACTTTTCTTGTTAAGAAACTGTAGTTTCCAGTATTCGAAGCATGGAAGACGAGCAAAGATCTCGACCTGAAGCTCGTACAAAAGCTTATCGTCAACATAACATGCACCAGGAGATTTTAAACCTGCAAAATTCTCAAATCCAATTCTAATTTCTCCTTTTTCTTCCTCATCGGAATCAGAACATGGTTTCACATTTAGGTCAGGTATGTTGGATTTAATGCCAACAATTGAAATATTCCTTATTTTAGGTAGGCTGAAGCTTTCTCCAACTTTAGGAGCCTGATCTTCTCCCAGCACTAGCATGTCTCGGTTTATTTTAGCAATCTCTTTTGACATAATTTCCTGTGAATTCCAAAATGATACTATGAGTAACATCACTTAGTTGGAGGAATAAGGCAGAACAATTTTGCTACATATAATTACAAATTTAAGAATCTCAACTGCCAATATTTATTTCAATAGACAACAAAATGTTATTTTAATGTAAACTGGGAAATCAAAGAGATTCAAAATTAAACAAAAATCATTCTAATAAAAATAAAGTAATTGATCCTATCGTAAACTTTTAAATAATCAGAAATTTATATTTCAAAAGTGAGTAAATTTTTTTTCTTATTAGTTGAAACAATAGGCAAAGCCACTACAAAAAAAAGAAGATAAAACGCAGTTTGTAATTACGTAACACAATGGGGATGGGAAATCACTCTTCTAAAAAAATACAATTAGAGGCTTTTTGTGATTAATAATATTTACAATTTAAAGAACTTTAAGAATGTGAAATTGAAGATATGTATTATTTATCGTAAGTAAATCAACATAATTTCAATACTAAGCATTATAAGACAAATATAAATACATTTTATGAAGATTATACAGTATAAAAAACTGAATATGTAATAATATAATTCATGAATAGATTTATCATAAAAAAAATCATGTTTACCTTAAAAGCTTATAAATATTGCAAGCACACTTGAGTCTCAATTATATTTATTTGATTGATAAGACATATAGGAAAACTTGACTCACTTGCTCAGTTATATATATATAGTATACCTGTACTGAATTCTCTTCCATAATTATTGTTTTTCGTTTAATTTTCTTACCATAGTAATTCAATATGCTTATTCAACATTCTACCATAAATACAAGTAATATATTATATGGAAATTTTAACTAAATTTTGATCTGTTTGTTTAAATCTTTCAGAAACTTAATAATACTATTAAATAGTGACTCTGTGCAACTTTGACTAAGGTTTTTCTTTTGTTTCAAAATTTATTAAGTTGACTGAAAAAATTAAACTACTTTTGGATTTCAATAAACGTACTCTTTTTAATTCATTGCAACTTTTAAAAATATATACGCAATATCGAATAACTTAATAAATAACAAAGTTAACACTTGCGAAATAAAATGGTTGCATTTTAAATTTAAAGATTACTTTCCAGTTATCATGAGACTCCATTTTATATGTTTTCTTTGGTCAAATAATATCTGTATACATAACCCATATTATTTATAAATCGAAAGTCAAGTATTGATTTAACACCCTATGATTAAATTGAACAACCAAACTGTATTTGGTTACTCTCACAATAAAAAAAATGTATTGTTGATTAAAATGCAACCTATATTCACTGTTTCTTCGATTTTTTGGCACTTCTCTCTATAAATAATACAATTTGGGTTCACAAAAAAATATAATAAAAATTTTATATCCAAATTACCAAAACAAAATTAGTATTAACTATGTTTAATTGTAAATAAACTTTTATTTTCTATGTCATTAAATCCATTATATAGCCATATAATATAAAAAGGCATTTTAAAAGAAAAACACAACCATGGTTTATGGTTAAATTTCAAATAACACAAAAAAATAGTTCTCCAAACAACCACAATAAAATTAGATATGATTTTAATATGCTATACAATTTTTGTAAACATAAATTTTTAGGAAAAATTAACAGAAAACATATAGAAATTTAAAGGACCTTGATTACATGACATTTATGGTAAAAAATTCAATAAGTATTACATAAACATTAATATTTGTTTTTGGCACAAACAGGAGAACTTAAAATAAACGGAAATCAACAACATTTGTATCCCAAGTGCAAAACAAAAAAAAAAACAAAAACACAAACAAACACATAAAACCACAAATTTAATTGTTTTGGGTCCAAATGGCCACAAACTTATTGTAAACATAAATAAAAAATAACCATGTTTGCCTCGGAAACAACTTTAAGCAAACATCACACAACGTTATGAATAAACTGTGGGAGCTCAGCACCATCACACCAATGTTTTAATTCTTCCCAATGCTGCTCTTCCATGTCTGGAGAAGGACGACATGAATATATTTTTCCTGTCCTATGGCAAGAGTGAGAAGTTCCAATAACCAGAAGTCTATCTCCCATCGATTTAAACGCAATCCCCCTACCAAAGGCAGTGTTTGCTCTCACTGGGACAACACCAAGTTTCTTCCAAATATTTTTGTTTATATCATATACGCGAAACTCGTTCAAAGATGTCTCTAACATGTATAGATTGTTATCAACCACAGCAATAAGGGGCGGAGATTGAGAAGGCATAATGAATACCATGTCTTTTAACATGTCAGGTATCAACTCCCAAGAAATTGTGGTCTCATCATAACTTTCTCCACAAGTGAGGTGTTTATCATTCTCATCTCGCCCACCGAACACATAGAATTTTCCACGCAAGAAACATCCTAAGCTGAACTTCCTTGCTTTATGCATTCCATTAACCATCGTCCAACTTTTTGTAGCAGCTTTATACTTTTATACAGTTCCCACAACAATAGGGTTCCCATTGTTATCCTTTTGAAAAATGCAGTTTGTCCATTTCTAGCAGAACCGTACATGACCCTCGGTGTGATCATCGAAGGACCTTTGAACCACTTATGATTCTCTAGGTCATAGCGAAACACCAAAATTCCCTCTATTTTTTTCCTATGACAATTAGTTCAGTACCCACACTAATTGTTTCTTTATCGCTGAAGAAAAAGCAATATTCAGAAGAAGGAATTTTAGGAAGTCTCCAGAAGGTTTTAAAATCCTTATCAAACATTTCTCAATCAGATTCAGCCCCTGAATTCAAAATCACATGGGGTTTCACAAGTCCCCTTTCTTTTCTCACCTTGAAAATTTCACATCTCTTTAACAACTGCAAACTTTTCTTGTTAAGAAACTGTAGTTTTCAGTATTCGAAGCATGGGAGACGAGCAAAGATCTCTACCTGAAGCTCGTACAAAAGCTAATCGTCAACATAACATGAACCAGGAGATTTTAAACCTGCAAAATTCTCAAATCCAATTCTAATTTCTCTTTTTTCTTTCTCATCGGAATCAGAACATGTTTTCACATTTAGGTCAGGTAGGTGGGATTTAATGCCAACAATTGAAATATTCCTTATTTTAGATAGGCTGAAGCTTTCTCCAACTTTAGGAGCCTGATCTTCTCTCAGCACTAGCATATCTCGGTTTATTTTAGCAATCTCTTTTGACATAATTTCCTGTGAATTCCAAAATTATACTATGAGTAACATCACTTAGTTGGAGGAATCAGGCAGAACAATTTTGCTACATATAATTACAAATTTAAGAATCTGAACTCCCAATATTTATTTCAATAGACAACAAATAGTTTTTTTTTAAATGTAAACTGGGAAATCAAAGAGATTCAAAATTAAACTCAAATAATTCTAATAGAAATAAAGTAATTGATCCTATCTTAAACTTTTAAATAATCATAAATTGATATTTCAAAAGTGGGTAAAACGTTTTTCTGATTAGTTGAAACAATAGGCAAAGCCAATATAAAAAAAGAAGATAAAACGCAATTTGTAATTACATAACACGATGGAGACGGGAAATCACTCTTCTAAAAATATACAATTAGAGGCTTTTTGTGATTAATCATATTTAAAATTTAAATAACTTTTAGAATGTGAAATTGAGAATATGTATTATTTATCGTAAGTAAATCAACATAATTTCAAAACTAAGCATAATAAGACAAATATAAATACATTTTATGAAGCTTATACAGTATAAAAAATTGAATATGTAATAATTTAATTTGTGATTAGATTTATACTAAAAAAATTAATGTGTACCTTAAAAGCTTATATTTATTGAAAGAACACTTGAGTCACAATTATATTTAGTTGATTGAAAAGACACATAGGAAAACTTGACTCACTTACGCATATATATATATAGAATACATGTTTTGCATTCTCTTCAATAAGTATTATTTTTCCTTTAATTTTCTGACCATAGTAATGCAATATGCTTATTAATCAACCTTCTACCTTAAATACAAGTAATAAATTATATGGAAATTGTAACTAAACTTTGATCCCTTTGTTTAAATCTTTCACAAACATAATAAGACTATTGACTAGTGACTCTGTGCAGGTTTTACTAAGGTTTTTCTTTTGTATCACAATATTAGTAAAAGCAATATTCAGAACGAGAAATTATAGGAGGTCTCCGAAAGGTTTTAAAACCAAAATCAAATATTTCCCAATTAGATTCAGACCCTAAATGCGAAATCACGTGGGATTTTACAAGTCCCCTTTCTTGTCTCGCAATGAAAATTTCACAATTTTTAACAATACAAGAGAAATAACATGCGTTAAGTTTTCCAATTTTTATATACTTTTTGCTAAATATTTATTTTTATTTTCGAAATTTTTTTATGAATTTTTTTATGCTCTTATAAATAATTTAAAAATCAGATAAAATGATTTTTATCTTTAATGTTTTTTCATTTAATATATAAAAGTTAAGTCTTCCTCTTCCAGGTTTCCGAGGTTTTGTGTTGGAGCTGCTGATCTGGGTGATGCCAAGTTAGATGAGTTATCAAATCTGAGCTGAACTTCATTGCTTTATGCATTCCATTAATCATAGTCTAACTTTCTGTATCAGCATTATACTTTTCTACGGTTCCCGCAACAATAGGGTTCTCATTGTCATCCATTTGAATGCCTCCTACGAAAAATGTGGTTTTTCCATGGCTAGCAGAACCGTACAATGACCTTCGGTGTGGTCATCGAAGGACCTTTGAACCACTTATGATTCTCTATCTCATAGCAAAACACCACAATTCCCTATATTTCTTTTCCTTTGACAATTAGTTGAGTACGAACACTAATTGTTTCTTATCGCTATAGAAAAAGCAATATTCAGAAGGAGAAAATTTTAGGAAGTCACAGAAATGTTTTAAAATTCTAATCAAACAGTTTCCAATTATATTCAGTCCCTAAATGAAAAATCAAGTGGGATTTACAAGTTCCCTTTCTAGTCTCGCCCTGAAAATTTTACAACTTTTTAACAACTACAAGAGAAATAACATGCAGTAAATTTCCCATTTTTTTACATAATTTTTGCTAAATATTTTCTTTATTTTCAAAATTTTATATTTTTTCAGAAATTATATATATGCTCCTATAAATAATAAAAAAGAATCAGATACAATGATTTTGGAAGTCCTGATAACTACTTTCATAAATGGTTCTTAAATATCATAAATGATTTATAAAGAAATGTGTTTTCTAAGACATTAATAGTTATAATTGATCAAACATTATTAAACTTATCATATTTTTGATAATAACACAACTCTTTAACAGTTATAGGCTTCTAAAAATACATGCATTTACCATTTAAAGAACATTTTGAGTGTGAAATTGAATATATGTGTTATTTATCGTAAGAAAATCAATATAATTTTAAAACTAAGCATAAAATGACGAATATAAATACATTTTATGAAGCTTGTCCAGTTTAACAAGACTGAATATGTAATAATTTAATTCGTGATTCGATTTATCATAAGAAATTCATGTGTACCTTAAAAGCTTATATGTATTGAAAGAACACTTGAGTCTCAATTATATTTTGTTAGTTGAAAAGACACATAGGAAAACTTGACTCACTTACTTAGATATATATATTTTGAATACCTGTTCTGAATTATCTTCCATATTTATTATTTTTCCTTTAATTTTCTTACATAGTAATGCAATATGCTTATTCAACCTTCTACCATAAATACAAATAATAAAGTATATGGAAATTGTAACTAATATTTTATCTGTTTGTTTAAATTTTTCACAAACATAATAAGACTATTGACTAGTGACTCTATGCAGGTTGGACTAAGGATTTTCTTTTTTATCACAATATTAGTAAAAACAATACTTTGATGAAGGAATTTAAGGAAGTCTGCGAAAGGTGTTAAAATCAAAATCAAACATTTCCCAATTAGATTCAGTCCCTAAATGCAAAATTACGTGGGATTTTACAAGTCTCCTTTCTTGTCTCACCATGAAAATTTCACAGCTCTTCAACAACTACAAGAGGAAAAACATGCATTAAGTTTTCCTATTTTTTCATATTTTAGCTAAATATTTTATTTATTTTCTAAATTTTCTCTTTTTTATGAATTTTTTAATGCTCTTATAAATAATAAAAATCAGATACAAAGATTTTGGAAGTCATGAGTTTCTAAAACACTATAAATGATTTATAAAGAAATGTGTTTTTAAGACATTAATAGTTATAAGAATTGATCAAACATTATTAAACTTTTCATATTTTTGACAATTACACTATTATTTGACAAGTGGTATTAATTAGTTTTAAACTTGCCTTTTATTTTAGATCTAAATTAAATACTTAAAAATGAAGATCTCTCAACCAATCAAATTATAACAATTTGTATTTAAATATGTTGTCTTTTCATTTAATATATAAAAGTTAAATCTTCCTCTTCCAGTTTTCTGAGGTTCTGTGTTGGAGCTGCTGATCTAGTGATGACAAGATTAGATGAGTTATCAACCTGAGCTGAAAATCCTTTCTTTATGCATTCCATTAATCATAATCCAATTTTTTTATCAGAATTATTCTTTTCTACAGTTCCCGCAACAATAGGGTTCCCGTTGTCATCCATTTGAATGCCTCTTACAAAAAAATGTGGTTTTTCCATGGCTAGCAAAACCGTACAATGACCTTTGGTGTGACCATTGAAGGACCTTTGAACCACTTATGGTTCTCTAGCTCATAGGAAAACACCACAAATCCCTATATTTCTTTTCCTTTGACAATTAGTAGAGTACGCACACTAATTGTTTCTTATCACAATAGAAAAAGCAATATTCAGAAGGAGAAATTTTAGGAAGTCGCAGAAATGTTTTAAAATCCTAATCAAACAGTTCCCAATTATATTCAGTCCCTAAATACAAAATCAAGTGGGATTTACAAGTTTCCTTTCTTGTCTCGCCCTGAAAATTTCACAACTTTTTAACAACTACAAGAGAAATAAAATGCAGTAAGCTTTCCATTTTTTACATATTTTTTCCTAAATGTTTTCTTTATTTTTAAAATTTTATATTTTTTTCTAAATTATAAATATGCTCCTATAAATATTAAAAAAAATCAGATACAATGATTTTGGAAATCATGATAACTACTTTCATAAATGTTTCTTAAACATTATAAATGATTTATAAAGAATAAATGATTTATAAAGAATTGTGTATTCTATGACATTAATAGTTATAAGAATCGATCAAACATTATTAAAATTTTCATATTTTTGAAAATTACACAACTCTTTAACAGTTAGAGGCTTCCAAAAATACATGCATTTACCATTTAAAGATTATTTTGAGTGTGAAATTGAGAATATGTATTATTTATTGTAAGTAAATCAATATAATTTCAAACCTAAGCATAAAATGATGAATATAAATACATTTTATGAAGCTTGTACAGTTTAAAAAACTGAATATGTAATAATTTAATTCATGATTAGATTTATCATAAAAAAATTCATGTGTACCTTAAAAGCTTATATTTATTGAAATAACATTTGAGTCTCAATTATATTTAGTTGGTTGAAAAGACACATAGGGAAACTTGACTCACTTACTTAGATATATATATATATATATATATATATATATATATATATATATATATATATATATATATATATATTGAATACCTGTTTTGAATTCTCTTCCATAATTATTATTTTTCCTTTAATTTTCCTACCATAGTAATGCAATATACTTATACAACCTTCTACCATAAATACAAGTAATAAATTATATGGAAATCATAACTAAACTTTGATCCGTTTGTTTAAATCTTTCACAAACATAATAAGACTATTGACTAGTGACTCTTTGCAGGTTTGGCTAAGATTTTTTATATCACAATACTGGTAAAAGCAATATTCTGATGAAGGAATTTTAGAAAGTCTCCGAAAGGTTTTAAAATCAAAATCAAACATTTTCCAATTAGATTCAGCCCCTAAATGCAAAATCACACAGTACAAGTCCCCTTTCTTGGTTTGCCATGAAAATTTCACAACTCTTTAACAACTACAAGATATATAACATGCATTGAGTTTTCCTATCTTACATATTTTTTTTCTAAATACTTTCTTTTTTTTCTAAATACTTTCTTTATTTTCTAAATTTTCTATTTTTAATGTATAAAACAAACTTCAACGCATCTTCACCCAAATGGATCACCTAGATGAACAAACGAACAGCACCGAAACTTCCGGATGTTGAATAAACTCGGCAGTAGATGGAAAAGGAAGATGAGCCTTCAAATAGCTGATGATATCTTTTGAGGGAAGTAACTTTCTGTCAGATTGTACGTACGGTTTATGGATTCAGATTCTTCCTTATGTACTTCGTATTCACAAAATGTTAGTGTTGTGTGTATACTTGGAATAGGTTAAGTAGGAAAAATACATAAACAATTTTACACTATACATATACTTTTCATTTTTCTAATCTTATTGACATTTGTGGCTACATCTATACTATTAAAACATTAAGCATATTAGTATTTTTATTTTTTTAACCCCTACTGAGTAGTCTTTTCTTTGTATTCATAAAGGGTATTCTGGACATTGTGCGCCGGTTTCTTTTTAATTGTTTTTTTCGGTTTGTCATTAACCACCAGTTCCTAATTTAATTTTGGTCTGCGATTATTTCCTTATTTGATACTGCATCGTTTTAGTATATTTTCAACCAGTCATGTTTGAAACTACGTCGTTTTTAAAACTATTTAATGGTTTGGTTTTAAACCATTTTTTTTCTAAATTCAATCTCATCTACTATTGTTTATTTTCTGATTCAAAATGATAATACGGTTGAATATTGCCGAACACAACCAATGTTTTCAATGAAATCGGTTGGTTCTGTTATGAGTTTGGTTAGACTGGTAAGTTATTTAAATTCAATAATAGCATGCTAATTATTCTTTAAGATTTTAGTTAATTCTAACATTAATAATTTTGACAGCAATCATTATCATTTTAAACGATGTTGAAAAATATAAATATATTTTAACCAAATTTCCAACTTATGATCACCAAATTTATCTTATCATTAAAAAAAAGTCACAATATTAAAAATACATGTACCAACCGGTAACCCGTTCAACCACAGATCCGAGTCAGGTTTTAAAAAACCGATCAAAA